>CM056818.1:22432389-23632389 GCA_029852735.1 Persea americana
CACTCATTCCAATTAAGAGTTAATTGGATCGGTACCAAATGATCATTATAATTAATTGGGGCTCAAGGATAATAAGATATGGATCTAAGTTTGGAAGACAGATCCAATTGATCCATGGATATTGATGGAGGGGCCTACTTGTGAAAATTGGGAAGTTTAGGGTCTTCATGTAATTTATTCCTAAGACTGGAGTCCAATTGCATTTATATAAATGGAGTTATTTGCAATTAACTGTGGGCTCGGATTGCACATGAGATGTGGGGTCGTGAGTCCCAGTTGGAGCCAGCTTTCTAAGGAATCCCTTAGTGGTCCCCACGCTAGCCCAAGATTATTTGGAAAATACTAATTGTAGTAGAACTCTAAAAGGAAATAGAAAGTTACTATTTCTATTTGAAGTGAGACTTCTAATAGTGGTAATAGTAAGCTACTAATTATTAATGGAAGTGAGACTTCTATTTTAATTAGAAAAAAGAGAAAGTTACTAATTATAATGGAAGTGAGACTTCTATTTAAATTAGTAAAGAGAGAAGGTTGCTAATTATTATGGAAGTAGGACTTCTAATAATAAACCAAGAGGAGGTGGCTTTAAGCTATAAATAGAGAGGAATAGGGCTGGACGTTCACATGCATATCCCACCTAGGGATTCACGCCCAAGGGCCTTCTTGTGCAAGAGTTGCACATGCCTCTTCCCCTCTTTCTCTTCCTCTTCTAGTTTCTCTTCTAGTTTCCTTAAGAGCTTTCTCTTGGAGATCCCACCCATTTTCTTGAGAAAAGAGAGTCTGATACGGGTCATAGCGTGGAAGACGATTGGGTCTTAGAGATTCTGATTTAGTTTGTGAAAGTGTTTCATCATCAAAGAAAGAAATCAACTCCTCCCTTAGAGCACAACCGAGCTCTATAGGTATGATCTACTTCCTTGTATGTTGTGGATTTCGTGGTTGCTTGTATGCTTCTATTTCTATCTTCTAGATAGAGTTTTCTACTATACATGATCATGAGAAAGAGGACATGGATCCTGGATTGGGTTTTGTAGCCTTCTAGATAGTTGATCCCTGAGTCAAGTGGGTCAAAAGTTTTGAAAAGCTATCCTAGAGGCCCACCTATTTCCAACAACTACGTCCTTTATTGCTAGAGCATAGCCAGAGCTGACTGAAGCTCAAATTACTCGTTGCATACGTCACCGCGCGGCATAGCGACAAAAGAGACTAGACAAGCAAAGAATCCAGCATTCCGCCCTTCATGTCTCTAAAAAATGGGTTGAAAAAGAAAGACTCGACGAAGTTGCTGCTGCCCAAATGGTTGGCAAAACCAAAAGACACTAGAAGTCAGGAACCCAAATTCATGTCCGACGACCAGTGACTCGGAGCGTCTCCCGGACACGAAGACAGCAGGAGGACTCTCCCACTCCTTCAAGTCAAGGAGATTGGAGTGATCATTCCTCGGGCTCTTCATCCAAAAGAATGAGCTCCATCTCAGTCACCAAGACGGTATCCTCATTCGATTCTCGAAGGGTGAATGTCCTGGTCACAAACTCTAAGCAACCTCCACTGCATGATGACGTGGCTCTACGTATCCAGCAGCTGGAGCAAGGACAGCAGATAATAGAGGTTTTGATGGAAAACCTCCTTCTCACTTTCCAACGTCCACCAAACAATGAAGTCCCTCTAAATGATGAGGCAAATGGTTGAGAAGACGAATCACGCGCCCTTACCAAAAAGGGCGTTGATGATATCCTCGCTAAAGCAAAAGAAGAGGATACATTGAAGGAGCATGGAATCAAGCCACCATATCCTTTATGGATGGACTAGGTTTCGTTCCCTGCAAAATTCAAGCAACCTACTCTCCAAACATATACAGGGAAAGGTTCAGCTAGACAGCATGTCATCCATTTCAAAATCCTGACAGGAGCTATTGCAGATCAGGATGCTCTCAAGATCCTTCTCTTTGCAAGTACCCTAAAAGGTACAGCCTTTGATTGGTACTCCACTCTACCGGAAGATTCCATTCAAAACTGGACCATGCTAGAGACATGCTTCCTGACCCACTTCAAAGGTGAGGATCATCCCGTTACTATGACTCAGCTCTGCAGCCTAAAACAGGGAGAGAATGAGTCAACCGACGACTTCATTCACAAGTGGAAGGCAATGGCGTACAAATGCTCAGATGTGCTGCCACAAGCGTCGCTGGTCGACATTTGCCGAAACAGCATGAGAGCAAGGATCCGCTCCAAGATCATCGGCAACAAATCAAAGAACCTAGAAGAACTCCTAGAAGCATCCATGGAGGCTAAAATGGTGATCAAAAACCTCAACAATCAGAAATCATCAAAGAAAGAGCCGACAGCTATTGCAACCTCAAAGCCAAAGAAAAAGGAGGTTCTCAATGTGCAAACCAAGTCAGCCCTCAGCCGCCAAAGAAAACGGAAAATAAAGCTGCGGGTAAGAGACCTGAATTCTCTGATGCCTTCAAAGAACGAGTAGAGAAGAAATACTCATTCGATGAAAATGTTGAAGAAATATTTGGGGCTCTCTTGGCAAATAGGAAACTCACCTTGCCTGATCCCAAAAGACCGGGAGATGTTGGCAAAACCAACGATCCTCGGTATTGCCCATACCACTAGATGGTCTCGTATCCTCTCAATCAATGCTTCATTGTGAGCGAGAAGATTAACGAGATGTGGGAAAATGGAGTCATCACCTTTGGCAAAAATTATGGGCCTGCCTCCGTCAACATGGTGTCATATGGACAAACATCCAAATCACCAAAGAAGAAGATCACTACTTCCTTTAAGTTGATAAAAATGACCCAAACATCCCAAGAGTTAGTTTCTTTCATAACACCGGATGGACAGCCCATATGGGTACATCCCGATCTCCTTGAAGATGAAAATTGGGAGGTCGTCAAAACAAAGCCAACTGTTCAACAGCGATGGCAAGCCAGGAGACAACTCCGAAAGCTCAAACAGCGGGAGAAAGCTTAACCAAAACAAGAAGTCATTGAAAAAATAGAGACTTCCTCTACCACCTCACTAGGGGCAACAGAAGAGTTCGTTCCAAAGACTTCAAAAGTGGTCATAAAATTCAACCTTAGTGGTTCCATGCCACCACAGTTCAGAAATGAGACTACGCAGGGGGCGTCATACTCTTGCAACTCGGTAATTGGATTCTCTATGAATGGATACGAGTCCAGTGACACCGTCAGCGACACCGATGAGTGGGAAGAATCTTTGAAACAGGAGAGTACCTCTCCGATGAAGAATGGATTCCTGAATCTCACCTTATGCCAGTAATTTGGTATAATCCCTTACAGCCATAAGGATCCTGGTCTGATGATGAAGAAGACCAAGAGGCTGTTCAAGAAAATGCTGCCAATCCAGCACTCGCCAATGCCCCAGTGGAACCCAATAATGTTGAACCACAAGGGGCAGACGAAGAAGAAGATTCGGCTCCTATGCCCGATCTCGAAGAATATGCAATGATCTTACAGCGTCTTGCCATAGAGCAAGAGTAGGTTCTCCTCAATCAACTTCGTCACAATCCAGAACCGGAGGTCCCGGAAAACCTACAACAATCTCCTCCGGTAACCCCGAAAAATGAAGAAATTTGCTGGATTGATGATCCTTCTCACATCTGAAGACGAGTCTGAATCCCAGCAGTGCATTCTAGAGGCATCTTCTATCGAAGTTGCCTGCAATGCAATAGCTCAGGATGATAGTGCCTCTGAAGCTCCATCTGCCGAAGCTGCAAACTCTCAGACTATGTCTGGTAGCATATCTTCTGAAGCTACAGATAGGTTCTTCTCAGCCTTCGTCTCCTGAAACTGTGACATCGGAATTCAAGCCTCTTTCGACTGGTCACCATGAAGAAGCTTTGGCCAATGAAGTCTTATTCAATGAAAACCCGGTCAATTGGTCTCAAATACCCAACCTCATAGGAGATGTCTGGACCGATGAAATACTCAACAAAGAAGAAAAGTTGCTGGATGCTGTTCAGGACTTGTTCCCGGAAAATGCTTCATGCAATGCAATAACTGAAGACGGCAATGCTACTGAAGAAACGTTTTCAGCAAATGAGAAGGATCAACACTTTGATCCAGAGGGTGATCTTCCAAACTAAGAACCTTCTTTAGAAGCTCTCGAAGTTGGTAGAGGTACCCGCTCTGGCCGGGATTACCACAAAAATTACAACCAATCTTCTTCTACTTATGTAAATCCTTCTAGAAAAACAAGTTGTAAACGCCCCAAGTGGCAACAATAATGAAAATGCATGCCCCAAAGATGAATTCCCGCTCCCCATACTAGAGGTAATGATTGACAACACCTGCGGATTTGAGCGAATGACTTTCATGGATGGTTTATCTGGTTACAATCAGATAAAGATGCATCCCGAAGATGAAAGACACACGTCATTTCGGAGCCCGATTGGCGTGTATTGCTACACTGTCATGCCATTTGGTCTAAAGAATGCCGGTGCGACATATCAAAGGGCTATGATGAAGATATTCCAACATATGCAGCACAAGACGGTCGAATGTTACGTTGACGACCTCGCCGTCAAAAACAAAAGAAAAGAAGACCATCTCAAAGATCTTCGAGAATTCTTTCTCCGACTTCGTAAACACAAACTGCGAATGAATCCCCTCAAATGCTTCCTCGGTGTTTCATTGGTTAAGTTTCGCGGATTCATAGTTCGGAAAGATGGAATAGAACTTGACCTCATCAAAGTCAAGGCTATTCCAGAAATGCCATCTCCAAGAACCCTAAGAGAACTAAAAGAGCTTCAAGGAAGATTGGCATACATCCGACGGTTCATTTCCAACCTATCAGGGAAGTGTCGTCCATTCTCTCCCTTGATGAAGAAAGGTGTAGACTTTGTTTGAGATGCTGAATGTGAAGCTGCATTTCAAGACATCAAGTCATACTTGACCAAACCTCCAGGGTTGGTTGCCCCCACAGCTGGAAAACCATTCATCTTGTACACAAGAGCTCTCGACTATTCTTTGTGCGCTCTACTCGTACAAGAAAATGATGGAGGAAAAGAGGCTGTTGTCGCAACCTTGGATCGAGGTCCCCGGCCCGAGCCCACGACTAAAGATGTTGAGTCCAATCATGATTAACCCACAGGTTTCCACAGTGAGGATTCCCAAAACAAACATGGAATTATCTCACACGAACAATGATTTGTGGAAGCGTGCAAATAATCTGATCTATACAATACATGAGATATAACATCAACTTATCATAAGTTAAATCTTCATTAAGCAAATATTCAGAGGAGGAAACATAACATGGCACTTCCATTATTAGTTCAAGTTTCAAGAGAACAAAAGTGAGTTAAGTTTAAGATTACATTTTCCCCAAAGTATCAGAGGGGCCAACAAAGGCCATACGTCCCAAAATAACAAAACAACCATTCCCATCCAAGTATTGTGCTCAAGACCCCACCTGACGTCTAGAGGACGTTGTCGGGTTGCCACTCACGGGCTGGGGGTGGCTCAAAAGCCTCCTCTGGGCACTCCTCCTCAAGGGCGATGGTTCCTGCATCTAAACAACAAAGCAAAAGTGGGTTAGACACGACGGCCTGGCAGGTGATCGATTTAGACATAATATAAATCAATTGAAATCTAAAATAATCAATGCTTAACATATGACATGAGTTCTAAACAAAACATGTATAGTGTACAAAGCAAAACGGGCATGATTTCAAGAAAACATCATGATTCAAGAATCCACATTGATCCTTTCTCCGTCATACGTGATGACAAGAGCAAGTAAAACGAAACAAGACGAAACAAAAGCCTGAGCCACACAAGGTGGGCGAGAAAACCGTCCGCGGAACCGGACAAACCAAGAATGTGTATAATTACACGACTAATCTGCAGATTGTCCTTATGTTTAAGGACCCCCCCCCCCCCCCCCCCCAATTAGTGGATCAGACTGAGAGGGCAGTCCAAGCTCTGCGATATTCAATGATATTCATGTATGCACAAAACACATCAATACTTGTACAAAACTTATCAAAAATGGGGGAAAACACTTATCAAAACAATGCAAAGCGAAACTAAACAAGAGTGGCATAAGCCACATCAAAATAAAGCTAAAAGATATTCCCCAATATAGTTCTTAAATAGTTCGAAACGAAACTTATACTTGTAAAACCAAGCAAGTACCAAACGATATTCATCGTATCAAATCACGATCCCAAAGCAAAGTTGCCAAGCATACGTTAAGGCCTTTCATTTGATCTTCGTGTAGTTGAGACCCAAATGTCTTAATGAAAAAGAGATTGGTGTTCCGGAAGTTAAAAAGACATTTTGAGGCCTCAAGTACACGAACTCAAGTTTAAAAGCTCTTATTCATATTTAGGTTTTCATCTTCCAAGAAACTCCCACAAAACAAAATTTATTTTGAAAACTCGGTCAGCTCTCGGTTACCTACCGGCTAGCCGAGTAGATGGTTGTCTGCTAGCCGCCAATTGACCGATGGCTGATCGCAAAGTCTCCTGACAGGAAAAACATCATTCTGGAAATGGGACCGAACTTCACTCGGTTCGTTGTCGGTCAACCGAGGTTGTGCATGTCAGTTGGCCGACAGCTGACCGACGATTCCCTGTCACGAAACATGCTTCTGGAAGTGGAATCGAACGAAACTCGGTTGGCTGTCGGTCGACTGAGGTGGACATGTCGGCTAGCCGACAGTTGCCCGCTAGTTGACCGACTGTGCAAGACAGCCCAGTTCAAGTCAGAATTTCAGTTCTTTTCTTTTCTAATATCTTCCTATTTCACTTCCCTTCCTTCTTTTTCAAATCCCTGCACATCCCCAGAGCCTCCATGCTCTCCAAGGGGCCATTTCCATTCAATTCCAAGAACCAAAACATCCATTCATTTCACGACATATTCCTCCATTCTTTCATCCATTTACAAAACATTTAAGCAAGATAAAAGCCAATTAAATTGAATGAAAGCCATCAAGATAAAACCCCTAACATGTACATTTCAAATTAAAACAAAATTTTCAACCACAACACATTTGAATCAATACATTGCTCATCTAAAAAGGAGAAAGTACCAAACCATTAAAATTAAATCATTCAAACATTGCATGCATCAAGGAGAGCTAAGTTGATCACTTGCCTTCACCAATGTGCTATCCAAAAAGAAAAACAAAGGCTCTCCAACAATCCCTTCCTACAGCTGAATCGAGCTCTACAAGGAAGCCCCAAAACACAACTCAAAATCCACTAAAAATGTGAAACGAAGAACCCATTTCGAGAAGGGGTTTTGCATGTGATTAAAACAAGGTCCTAAGGGCCTAAGAAAACTCCACTAAGAAGTTTGAAAAGGTCCCTTACCTGTAGCTAACCAAACCAAGAGAAACAAGGAAGAAGAAGAGGTTGTTCAGCTGGGATTGCAACATAAAGGGTACCAATGGAAAGCTTGCAGTGAGAGGAGGAAGATGGTGCGATCAGCTCCTGGATTGGGGCCCTCTAGCCTTGACATGCAAGGAGAGAAAGTGAAAGGAAGAAGAGCTTGTCTTAGCTGGGTTGAAGAAGTTGCAGGTGAAATAGTCTGAACATGAGTGAGGTGGGAGAGAAGGCAAAACTCACTTAAGTCAAATGGGTTTGTGGGCCCCATTGACTTCAAAATTTGCAACGATTAAAGCATCGACTTACAGGCCCCGGATGAAAATGACGAAGAAGACAAAATCGATCACCGAAAAATCTAGTTTCCAAGAAGTATAAATTGGGCATAGTTTTGAGATTTCGAAATTTGGGTCCAGAGTTGGTGTGAAAGGATTGTTTTACCCTTTTAGGCCAAAACTTGGGCGAAGAAATATAAAGACTATAGAAAGGACTTAAAAGATAAGTACTATTCTACGTTAAACACGGATGCGGAGCGACTTCAACATCCACCACCCGGCATCTCAGGTGAGGATTGGGCTTGGCTTGTGCAGTACTGGGCAAGGCAGAGGTTAAGGTATGAAGTCATTATCGGAGAATCCCCCCATTGGGGCCCTTTTGCTTATATTTTTAAAATATTCTTTTGTCATTGAATATATATACGCTATAGCCGAGAAAAATAAGGTCAATCGAAGTCGACAGGTTATTAAGCATACTGGGGGAACAAAGAGTTTTACTCGTTATAGAGACGAAGAGGTAAATAAGATTATTTTATTATTTATTGATTTTGAAATTACTTTTCATATAGCTTTGTGTTGAAATTAAATTTTCCCAATGGCAGACTCGAGTTAGGACCAATGGGAGGATACCTTCTAGAGCGAATCTCTTGATTTGAACTCATACACGGAAGGACGGGACTCCCGTTGATAGCAAATCGGCGGAAATTATAGTATGCAAGATATCAATTTTATGTATTAAATTTAATATAAACATAATGTAATTAATTATTTTTATTTTTAATGCAGACAAATTTTAGGGAGTTGAATGAAGCACAGGAGGGAGGACCCTCTAACTCCATAGGTGATGACATCTATACCCAGGTGATGGGAGCCGAGTGGCATGGTCGTGTTATCGGACCTGGCCTGGGTCCGACGCCCAGATCAGTCTTTGGCTCCACGCTTGGCCACTTGATGTGCTCAAAATAATTAACCGCAATCGCACAAATTTCTATTAAGTAGATAATGGCAAATACGGGTCGATCCACAGAGATTTGTAGAAACAAGATCCAAAAATCCTCAATCGGTTTTCACGCTAGAGATTTTAGAAACACAATTAATCAATAAAATAATAACTAAAATGATATCAAAAGAAATCTAAACACAAACTTGATCAGAGAAAGAGAGATCAGGGTACCGGATTTCACCAAAACAAATTTAATTATTACAAAATTACTCCATAGTCTTATTCCAATCAAACTCAATCCAATGTGCAAGCAATTGCCTTAGATCGTAAGATTTAGCTTTGAAAATCCTTTTTCTTAAAAATCCAATCTCTAAAAAATACATAAGACTCCCTTCACTTCAATATTTTGAAACTCTAATTACTATTTATCAAGATCAAGCACAGACCATTAAAGGAATTTAACCTAAACATGATATGTCAAGATCAAGCATAAAAAGTAAAAGACATTCCAAATAACCTTTATAAAACCAGAAGTTGAATAACATTCATAAAGGAGAATCTATTTAATTATTAAGCATAATAAGAGAAAGACATAGAAAAATAATAAGGAACGATCTCAATGATTTTGGTTTCCTCCTCCACCCTAATACACGGATTAGCCAAGTATTGTAGAACAAACAATAACAATGAAGCAAAATGTCATTATTGAAAGCCTTCAAAGTTGTCTATTACACCACTCAATCTACACCTTCACTTTCTAACAAAGATTGAAGAAAAATAAAATTCATTCTAGAGCAAAAGAGAGCCTCCCCTTAAAAAGAAGAAAAATACAAGAAGAAAAAGAAAGAGAGATCACTCAAATTCTTTATCCCTCATATCCCTCCACTTGACAGCCCTTTTTGACCCCCAAAACGTCAGAATTGGGAGATCCTCATGATATATGATATTCCTCTCCTTTGAGTTCTCTTTCCAATGCATCTGACCTTGCCTTAATTGGAGTCTTGAGTCACAACTTATGGTCAAAATAGTAAAGATTGCGCGGGATGGCTACAATTCTGAAAATTCTCTTTCCTTCATGATTTGATCACTTGCTAAACAATATCATTCTTATTGATGTCCATGAGATTCCTTCCCTTTCTTGCAAAGTTGATTGCTAAGTTTTAGCAACCATTACTAAGCATTAGATATGGTGGGGGCCACCAAATTCAGTCTTAAAAAAAAAAAAAAAAAAAAAAACTGATTATGCCAAGTCTTGAACTCATGACCTCTAGCTTAAAATTCCAGCTCTCCTCCAACAAGCCTATATGCTCTTTGTGTTTAACTTTTCTCAAATGGGGTTTTAGCTTTAAATCTCTCTGAATTAAGCTCAAATATGCTCAGCTTCTTCCAATTTCTGCATAATAAGAAAAAGGCTATAAGTAAAACATTTAAGACAAAATAAACAACTAGCAAATTCAAATAAAAGGGTAGTTATTTATATTATGCCATGCTTATCAAATACCACTAAACCTAAAGTTTGCTAGTCCTCGAGCAAAACAAAGTAAAATTAAATGTTGAAAATAGAAATCCTAACTCACTTTCGCAGGAATCGCGGTTGCATTTAGCATATGCAACAAGCCGTTAAACCACTAGATTACCACTTTTGGACGAGTGTTGTCTCGTGAGGGTTTGCAGTAAATTTACCCACAAATTTCTTTTTTTTTTAATCAATCAGAGTAAAAACCGAAGGAAACTTTTCCAGAAGAAGATTTATAAACACCCGTTATTCTCGATTCTCATAATTTTCATAGTTAAGTCTGGAATTCGGTTCACAAATCCTATCATTTGGTCAGAAATCCTCAAAATCATGCTAAGTTGATCATGCACGGTGAAAAGTGTGTACACGTAAAAAGACATAAGTCTCAAATGATTAGCTAGAAACTTCCGTGGAAACGGTTTTCGATTCAAAATTTTTGGCAACCTAACTTTAGCAAAGAAAAACAGTTTCCTCTCAAGGCGACCATGACGGCTTTCGTACTATTGTTTTTTCAAAGGCCTTAATTTAATTTTTTTTTTTTATAAACACACACATGTGACTGTGTAATGCCTAGGTCCCTTAAGCTTCCTAATTAACCCATGTAACAAGCATTAGGCCAATGACTCCCAAACCAGATGTCTTTAGGTCACTAGGTATGTAAATACCCCCACGGGCATACTGGCTCGGGTTAAAAATGCTACGAACCCGAACTAGTCACAAAACTTTTTATTCTTTTCAATACTTTTAACTAAACATTTTTTTTCCTTTTTTGCTATCTCCAACAATAGGCTGCCCTTTCCATGTGCCCTCATTAATTCACCAGTTGAACCAGGAAACTGTATACTAAAGGTCGGTTTTTCGTCATATTTTCAATCCAATCGTCAAAGAAAATCAGAAATCATAGCTTCACATTCAAAACCTTGAAAATGTATACCACCCGTGTAAAAGTGAAGGATCAAGATTCAGCACTTTTCCAAAAATCCTTTCCTTAAACAGAACAATAAACCATTGTTTTCTTTTGCCCAAAGCATCGAGAATTCGAAAATTCGAGATATCTTCATTTCATAAAAATCCATTTGTAAGTTTCCTTTCTCAAACACAAATAGAAATTTTTTATTTTTTTTGAAAATTTTCCTAAGAATCCTAAAAAATAAAAACAAAGTGTGAAATTCTTGTCTAAAGATGGACAAGTGTGTTTGTTCTCACCTCCCAACCTAGCATGAACATTATCCTTGATATTTAAATAAATGAAGTGCAATGATCAATGAAACATGGGGAATAAAAGTACAAGAGGGCACCTGAGAATTATAAAACTTGAAACTGCAACATCATGCCAAAGTTAGACAAAGTAATAAAAAAAATAAAAAAAACAAAAGTAGGTAACCACTGTATATAATATATATAGAAAATACATTGTCAGATCCAGTGCTCAATCAATCTTGGTAGGCAGGATCTTCCAGAGATGCAGATTCAGCTCCAGAACAACAGTCTCTAAGAATGGTTTCAACCTTTGACCATTGACTTTGAAAATATTACCATCCTTGGGACTTTGGACCTCAACTGCACCATGGGGATGAACAATATGAACAATGTAAGGTTCAGTCCAATGAGACTTCAACTTTCCAGGGAATAAGTACAACCTGGAATTGTACAATAGGACTTTCTGGCCAGGGTGAAATTCTTTCCTGAGAATATGCCTATCATGCATGGCTTTCATTCGGTCCTTATAGTTTTTGGCACAATCATAGGCATCATTTCTGAGCTCCTCCAGCTCATCAAGCTTAAGTTTCCTAGTCTCTCCTGCCTTATCGAGAGTAAAGTTGGGGCGTTTGATCGCCCAATATGCCCTATGTTCCAACTCGACAGGGAGTTGACAAGCCTTCCCAAAGACCAATCTGTAAGGGGACATTCCGATTGGAGTCTTATATGCGGTCCTATATGCCCATAGAGCATCACTCAAGCACAATCACCAGTCCTTTCTAGTGGGATTGACTTTCTTCTCAAGGATGGTCTTAATCTCCCTGTTGGATATTTCAACTTGACCGCTCGTCTGGGGATGATATGAGGTGGCTACTTTATGAGTAATAAAATATTTCCCCATCAAGGCAGCAAAGACCCGAATACAAAAATGCTTTCCCCCATCACTGATAATTGCACGGGGAATACCAAAACGAACAAACACAGTTTCCTTGAGAAACTGAACTACCACCTTGTGGTCATTTGTTTTGCAAGCTATTGCCTCTACCCATTTTGACACGTAATCCACAGCAACTAGAATGTACTGGTAGCCATATGACACTGGGAAAGGGCCCATGAAGTCAATGCCCCATACATAAAAAATTTCAATTATCAGGATTGGGTGTTGGGGCATCTCTTTCCGTTTTGTGATTCTCCCTAATCATTGACAACGATCACAGGTTTTGCCATAATCATGTGAATCACGGAATGAGGAGGGCCAATAAGATCCACACTGCAAAACTTTTGTAGTGGTTTTCTTTCCCCCAAAATGTCCTCCACAAGCATGGTCATGGCAAAACGCAAGAATTTTCCTTTGGTCACAGTTGGGGATGCACCGTCGAATGATTTAGTCGGGCCAATACTTGAACAAATACGTCTCATCCCAAAAATACCATTTTGCCATAGATAGAAAATGACACTTTCCTTGCTCAGTCCAAGAACTTGGCATTTGCTCTGTAACAAAGTAATTCACAATGTCTGCATACCATGGGATTTCTGCATGTGAGACTGACATAAGCTGCTCATCAGGAAATGTTTCTAAGATAAGCAAGGACTCAACATGAGGCTCTACAAGTAATCGAGACACATGATCAGCCACCACATTTTCTGACCCTTTCTTATTTCGAATCTCAAGATCAAATTCTTGCAATAAGAGAATCCACCGAATCAGCCTGGCTTTCGCACCTTGCTTTGTGAGAAGGTACTTAAGGGCAGCATGATTGGTGAATACAAGTACTTTTGAAACTATCAGGTTGGATCTAGACTTTTCCAGAGCAAATACGACTGCCAACAACTTCTTTTCCGTGGTGGAATAGTTGAGTTGAGCATCGTTCAGAGTCTTACTAATGTAATGAATCACATGGGGTTGCTTGTTGACTCTTTGCCCTAAGATGGCACCAATTGCCTAATTGGAGGCATCACACATGACCTCAAACGGTAGAGTCCAATCAGCCGAATGATAGGTGTTGAGGTCAATTCCATCCTTATCTTTTCAAAGGCAGCTAAGCAATCACGAGTAAATTCAAATGAGGCATCTTTGGTTTTGAGATCTTACTGAAGTCCTTGATAAAACGACGGTAGAAGTTAGCATGGTCCAAGAAGGATCTCACCTCCCTCACTGTCTTAGGAGGTGGTAGGGTTGCAATTAAATCTACCTTCGCCTTATCAACTTCTATTCCCTTATTTAACACTATGTGTCCCAAGACAATTCCCGATTTCACCATGAAATGACACTTCTCCCAATTGAGTACTAAGTTCTTTTCTTCACATCTCTTTAGCACAAGTGTCAAATGAGATAAACATTCTTCAAAGGTAGACCCAAAGACAAAGAAATCATCCATGAAGACTTCAAAAAACCTCTCCACCATGTCAAAAAAATACTTAACATGCACCGTTGAAATGTTGCGGGTGCATTGCATAGCCCAAAAGGCATGCATCTATAGGTAAATGTGCCAAAGGGACAGGTGGATGTTATTTTCTCTTGGTCCTCAGGGGCAATTGGGATTTGGTTATATCCAAAATAACCATCTAAGAAGCAGTAGTATGCATGACCAGCTAGACGCTCCAACATCTGATCAATGAAAGGTAAGGGAAAATGGTCCTTCCTAGTCATTGCATTCAACTTCCGATAATCAATGCATACTCGCCAACCAGTTTAGACACGAGTGGGGACCAATTCATTGTGTTGGTTGGCAACTGCGGTGACACCAGACTTCTTGGATACAACTTGGACGAGGCTAACCCACTTACTATCAGAGATGGGGTATATAATACATGCATCTAGTAGTTTCATCACTTCGCCCCGAACTACTTCCTTCAAAATAGGGTTTAGCCGTCTCTGTGGCTCTCTTGAGGGCTTTGCATTCTCTTCAAGATAAATTTGGTGCATTACCACAGATGGGCTAATCCCTTTGATGTCAGCAATGGTCCACCCAATAGTTTCTTGATGAGCACGAAACACACCAAGTAACTTCCCCTCTTGATCTTTCTTTAAATTTGAGGCAATGATGACAGGTAATGCCTCGGCATTACCAAGGAAAGCATACTTTAATGACTCGGGCAATGGTTTGAGTTCTAGCTTAGGAGGCTCGACAATGGAAGGCACGGGTACCGAAGTAGAAACCGGTAAGAGCTCTGTTCTCTCTGTCCAATGACCAATATCCATTTGATGGGTTGAGTCCAACATTGCATTGACCTCGTAAATGGATTCATCAATGTCAATATCAAAGTCGAATTGGGCCAAACATTGTTCCAAAGGGTCCTGATAATAGGACTCCTGTATTGTCTGACCTATCAGGACGTCAATCATGTTCACTTCTTACTCATCATCCATCTCAAGGGATTGGAATCCATTATTGAAGACATTCAATTTCAACTTCATGTTACCAAAGGCCAACGTCATTACTCCATTTCTTCATCTGATAACTGCATCGGAAGTGGCAAGGAATGGGTGGCCCAAAATCACAGGAATGTGACGGCTTGGATTCATGACAGGTTCGGTATCTAGGACAACAAAGTCTGCAAGGAAATAGAACTCATTCACCTTTACTATGACATCCTCCACTATTCCCTTGGGAACCTTGACTGACCGATCTGCTAGACTCAAAGTTATATCTGTGGGCTTGAGCTCCCCCAAACCTAATTGTTTGTATACTGAGTAAGGCGAAAGGTCCGCACTTGCCCCAAGATCCAAAAGACATTTATCAACCATTGTGTCTCCAATTCTGATAGAGATTGTAGGGCATCCAGGGTCTTTATATTTGGGAACAATTGTTTGCTGGATCAGCCCTGAAGCCTAAGTTGCCATCATAGCTTCCCTAGGGACAAACGTCTTTCTCTTAAGAGTGGTCAGATCTTTCAGAAATTTGGAATAGGAAGGTATCTGCTTGATGGCATCCAAGAGAGGGATATTGATTTGAACATTCTTAAACACCTCTAGGATTCCCTCGAAGTGTTTATTATTCCTATTGTCATGCAGGCGCTGGGAATAAGGAGCCTTGGGTATATAGGGTGTCATTGGATGGTTCTCTATAGGAGCCTGGTTCATCTCCCTTTTCTTTTGGACATCTTGCCCCTTGTCCTTGTTTGGTTCACCCACATTTACATTCCTTTCCTCAGGCATTCTGACTTGGTTGTCCACTTGCTTGCAAGACCTCAAGGTATGGATAGCTTGTACCTCATCATGGGGCAGTCCTGGAGAACTATCTATTGCAAATTGGCCTCTAAGAGCATTCTGAGCATTGGGCTGGACCTTGGGTTTAGGAATTGTTTGACTGAGAAACTGCCCTTTCTCTTTCCCTCCTACTGATATTGCTAATTGGCCAAGTTGGACTTCCATCTTGGCGATGGCCTGGGCAGTAGCCTGATTCAACTGGGCTTGGGCTGTGTTGGTTTGCTGCTGTTGTTGGATGAATTGTTGTTGTAGCTTCATCATATCAGTCATCATAGTTTCCAATGATGAAGACCGTTGTGGGACAGAGGGAAAGTATTTTGCCATTGGGTCAAGAACTATAGTTCTACAGTTGTTGGGCTGCTGAGAAGCAACATATGGTTGTTAAGGAACCAAAGCTTGGTTCGTCTGAAGATACTGAGAATAGCCTTGCCTTGAAAAGTTTCTTTGGAAACCTGGAGGACCACCACTTTGTTGCTGAATCGGTTCACTCTGCCTATAGGAGAAATTCGGGTGAAACCTATTGTCAGGATGGTACGTCTGACTAAAAGAATTTGGTGTAGGTTTCCTAAAGGTACTAAATCCATTGACGGCATTGGCTTGCTCAGCTTTAACGACCGACAAATTTGGGCAGCACTCCACCATGTGCTTAGAACTATCACAAAGGACACACATTGCACTTGGTTCAGACGCAACATTCATCAAAGAATCCTGGTCTTGGTGGGGGTTCCTGTTAGCCATCACTGTAAAGGCATCAAATTTCTTACTTAGATTGTTCACCCCATTGACCAAACTAGCCATTACATTCTTGAGATCAAGGTCTGTTTTCATCTCATAAAGTCCTTGCTTTCTGTTGCTACCTCGGACCTAGATCCGGGCCCGCGAATGAGTGATAAGCCTACATTTAACAATGATCGTACATTTGGATCTACACTCACTTAATTTCCCACAGGTTTCCGCGGGGAGGAATTCACACACACTCACAAAACATTTACGTTCGTGCGGAAGCGTGTAGCAAATCAAATCGGTAACTCATTCTACAATACAAGACTGATAACACATGCAACTGACATGATGTCAGAGTGAGCAATGATCTCATTGGCATTCCCAAAATGTAAAGTTATGAGTTTAAACAAAAGATCAGTTAATTAACATTCCCCAAAAAATAATGGCCAACAAAGGCCAGTACAACCAAACGTATAAGTCAAAAGTCATTCTATAATTTCCCCAAAATGTTGCACAACTCGTAGCGCAAACCAATGTCTACATGACATTGTCAGCTTGCCACTCTACTAAATGTTGCGGCTCACTGACCGCCTCCTCCTGCTCCTCCTCAAAGGCAATAACAGGGACTGGACCTGAGTACCACAAAGATGGGTCAGACACGACGATCTGGCAGGTGGGTGAATAGATAATACAATTTAAGAAAACAAAGCATAACTTAAAACATAATGAAATCATAATAAAACAGTAATTGTTATAAACATTATGCAATGTTTATATAAAGTACAAATGCAAGGTAAATCATGAAGGTAACCAAAGAACAGGAACTGACTAGATGGAAACCACACTTAAGTTAAATCCTCCAACACTAACGTGATGAGAGCACACTAAAGGCGTTGATCTCGGAGCACTCGGGGTGGCGAGAAACAACTATAAATACATATATAATATACTGAGCAAAACCACGGCCGCGGAACCGGGTGACAAGACAGAACAAAATTTAGACTATAGCAAACAGAAGCTAAAGGAGGACCCAAGTCGGTGGATAAAACCGACAAGATCGTCCAAGCTTAGTGGTGCTGACTCAAAGGTCAAAACGCATTCAAAACATATACATTTCTAAGGGAGTGTATAACACTCAAAACAAAATGAACTGAAGGCTCATAAGCGCCATTAACACAATAATATCTTACCAAAATGCATAAGGCTGATCAAACATTCAAATTACAGATTTCAGTGGTTTTGAAATGCCACTTATACTAATATGCGAAAACAGTCGACAACGTATAAGGTTTGATAAAAGAAAACACTATGGACACCCACATATTTCCGAACCATACATTGAGGTTTCAGGGTTTAAACAAAAGGTATAAGGGTCTCGTATGTCGATTTAAGTTGATGGCATGGTACTCCGGAAGGTTTGAGACATCCCGGGATCCCTATACAAGTTGATAAGTCCATCATCCTCAATAATCTCCAGAATCAATTTTCCTTTCCAAATCAAGCTCCATGAAACACCTCTTATTCCTCCACATCATATTAGGGCTCAAAACCAACCTCACTGGACCTTAAAACAACCTTTTAAGCATGTTTGGAATTGGCCCAGAAATTTTGTACAGTTCGCTCGAGCGAACAACATTCTAGGAGGGGTTCGCTCGAGCAACTATAAGTTCGGTCGAGCAAACTGGTCCGAGTCAGGAAGGGTCGAGCGAACAGATAGAATGGCTCAAGCGAACAAGTCTCTGGAAGGGGTTTGCTCGAGCGAAGTTGAGTTCGCTCGAGCGGACTACTTCGAGTCAGGAAAGGTCGAGCGAAGAAAGAGGGAGGCTTGAGCAACCAAGGTTCTGTGAGGGGTTCGCTCGAGCGAGGTTAAGTTCGCTCGAGCGAACTGCTCCGGAACAGGAAGGCTCGAGCGAAGAAAGAGATTAGCTCAAGCGATAGGAGTTTTGTGAAGGGTTTGCTCGAGCGAATGGAGGTTTGCTCGAGCGAACTGCTTCAGAAACTCACCGTTTCAGCAGTCCGAACCTTTTCTCCCCTTCTCTTCAAAACTTCATTAAAGCCAACACTTAGCACAATATTTATGGCACTCTTGCCACCCACTTCCATCCCATTCAAGTCTTCCAACAACCATTATATTGCAACCAAAAATCACATTAATTAAAAAGATACCCACTTCATTCAATGCAAGAACAACCCACATAAATCAAGACGTAAAGAATGACTCAAAAACCTTTAACCAAATGCAATGCACTTATTTGTTTCCAAAAAGACTAAATAGAAGGAGGTGCTCATCAAAACATTTATTTGCATGCTTGTATAAACCATGGCCTCATAAATGGAAACAATAATGAAAATTCGAAGAAAACATTAAATCATCAATTTACTCTATTCAACCACTTGCCTTGGTCTCCAATTAAGCTAAACAAGCTCTAAGCACTTCTCTCAAGCTGAAATCCACAACTACACAAAAATCCCCAAAATGACACTAATCACAAACCCTAGAATGGAAAAACAAGAAATAAAGGGAGATAACTTCCAATAATGGAAATGAAGCATCTTCAAGACTAGAAGAACACAAATCTAAGAGATAAGAGGAAGAGCTTACATGGAAGGTCTTCTAATGGCAAGAACTTGTTCAAAGTGTAGCTTAGAGTGGAGTGTTCTCTCTAAAAATGGTATCAAGAGGAAGCACTCATGGAGGGTAAAAAGATGGCAACCTTTAATCTTCCATTTGCAATGGCTTGAGGGAGCTCGGAGATGGAAGAAGCAAGAAGAAGCAAGAAGAACCTTGGGCTGGAACTCCTTCTCTAGCTCAATGGAATTTGCAAGAAGAGGAAGAAGGAAAAAGGGTTCCTCCTTATATAGAGAATGAATGTGGGTCCCACAACTTAACCAACTAATTGGGCTTAAAACGTCGCTTTTCGGGCTTCGGATGGATTCGATGAAGAGGGAAGAATTGTTCGTCGAAATTTCTAGTTTCCAAAAAGTATATATTTCACGAATTTCGGAGACATTGAAAATAGTGTCCATATTTTATGCAAAAAGACCGATTCACCCCCTATCATTAGCAAAGTAAGGTCTAGAGGTCTCGAATGGAAACAGGGCAAATACAAAAGTTGTCGGGAACAATAAAATAAGTCAAACGGGGCTAAAATACAAATTTTTTCTAGTATCAATTAAATCCAAAAAATCACACAAAACACAATAAAGGAACCCCCAAAGGGTCCCACTAATCAAAAGAGTTCCCAAAATTAACCAAAGCTATAAGAGAGCTATTCTAATCCATACTTAAACCAAAACTCTATAATCACACTTATAACTAAAGCACGTCTTAATTAGCACTAATCGAGAACTCTTGGGGCGAGGTCTTACAGTTTCTGGACCCTATCTCTTCTCTCTCATATCCTCCACCATTGCTACTCCAGTTTTGGGAATTTTTAGCCAGCTCTACGAGGAAGTCGTAAGCTTTATTGGGAGTCTAATTAATAAATTTTCCTTCGTGCATAGATTCAATCAAGGTACGTTGTGCAGTGGTTAGTCCTCTATAGAAGAAATGGAACAACTAAGCCTTGTCAAGCCCGTGGTGTGGGCATTTGACTAGAAGGTCATGAAACATTTCCCAAGTTTGAGAAAACTCTTCCTTAGGTCGTCCCCTAAAGTTCCTAATGGCATCCTTCATTTTCTCTCTCTTGGCCATCTGGTAAAATTCTGCCATGAATTTCTTTGACAACCCATCCCATGTTGTTATGGAATTAGGAGCAAGAGAATTCAACCATGCCGCAGCATGGTCTTCTAAGGATAGGGGAAAGAGCCTCAACTTGACATTATCTTCATCTAAGTTCTGGTTTTTAAATGTCTGACAAATTGTTAGAAATTTGTTCAACTGGATGTACGGTTGCTCACTCTCAAAACCATGGAACTTAGGAAGCATGTTAATGGTAGTAGCTCTAATCTCAAACTGGGCTGCAGTGGTTGCAGGTAGAACTATGCAAGTGGGTGGGGTAGCAGAAGCGGGCACAAACATCTCATTTAGAGTTCTCTCTCGGTTTTCCATTTTGGGATCAATTGAGAAACTTTCTACAAAGTGATGGGTACCTCAAATAATTCAACTTGGGCTAGACGACCTCTCTCACGTGTCCAAGTTTGCATATACCAAGCACACCTTAATTTTATTTTTTTAAGGAAGCACACCTTAATGTTAACACACCAACAATCTAATGGGCTAGCATATGTTAACTAGACAGCTCCTAACTGTGAAGAGTACAATTAGGCCTCCAATCCAGTCCTATGAAATGTAGTTGGCCAGGCAAGCCCCCAGGGGATTGGTGGAATCACGATGCGCGTGGCAAATGTTCTACTTAAATACCAAACTCCTAGAATAGATGAACTGTCTCCCTTAAGGGACAAGGCTATTCTAGGAACCGATTTCCGTCAAGGCTCGCAAATGATACAACCTTTAATGGTCTTCTCCTAATGAGCTCGTGTCCTAAGGTCACGTTTCTACTCAAATTTTATTAAAGGCTAAGGATTCCTAAGACGTGAGGAAAATAAATTCCAATGGGCAAGGAAATGGTGATGAAATCCAATCCTTATCTTGTTGGGGGTATGATTGCCCTTACTAAGTGTGTGATTCCAATTTAATCAATGTGTACATTCAATCAATCACACTTTCGCCAAAATTAAACAACCATGAATTAACCCACTTACTGAAGAGGCGTGGGTAGGGTTTCAGTACTCATCTCCCACTCAAAATGGGGGAAGATCTGGTTGAGTCGACTCAGGCCACTGATACCTAGACCCAGTGTACCAATCCGAGGTGCAGAAACAGTATCGTCCAACTATTGTCCTTCCCTGCCTCTAACTATTACAATCTGGGCCTTCCCAGAATTTAAAAATACTTAAAATTATTACACTTTGAAAGTCCTATTACAATGGATCTAAAAAAAGATACTACTGCTAAAACTAAAATTTCTTTCCCGCTTTAAGTTGCTTTCTTTGCAAGATCCTTCTCTTTATTATTTTTTTTTGGCAACTTAATTGAAGATTTTTTGTGCTCCAAATTTGGTAACTTCTTGCTACAAATGCTCCTTTTTTGTCTTTTTCTTTTTTTCAATCCTACAAAATCAACAATACCAAAGTGTAAAGAAAAACAATACTAATTAGTTAAAATCCTAAAAGGAATTAAAAAAGAAAAGTAATAAAATAAAATCCTAAACTAAACTAGAGTAAAAATCAGAAATCAAAATTTTGAAACAATTTTCAAGAACAAACCCTCGGCAACGGCGCCAAATTTTGATGTGCTCAAAATAATTAACCGCAATCGCACAAATTTCCATTAAGTAGATAATGGTAAATACGGGTCTATCCACAAAGATTTGTAGAAACAAGATCCAAAAATCCTCAATCAGTTTTCACACTAGAGATTTTAAAAACACAATTAATCAAGAAAATAATAACTAAAATGATATCAAAAGAAATCTAAACACAAACTTGATCAGAGAAAGAGAGATCAAGGTATCGGATTTCACCAAAACAAACTTAATCATTACAAAATTACTTCATAGTCTTATTCCAATCAAACTCAATCCAATGTGCAAGCAATTGCCTTAGATCGGAAGATTTAGCTTTGAAAACCCTTTTTCTTAAAAATCCAATTCTCTAAATAGTACCTAAGACTCCCTTCACTTCAATATGTAATATGTTGAAACTCTAATCACTATTTATCAAGATCAAGCACAAACCATTAAAGGAATTTAACCTAAACATGATATGTCAAGATCAAGCATAAAAAGTAAAAGACATTCCAAATAACCTTTATAAAACCAGAAGTTGAATAACATTCATAAAGGAGAATCTATTTAATCATTAAGCATAATGAGGGAAAGACAGAGAAAAATAATAAGGAACGATCTCAACGATTTTGGTTTCCTCCTCCACCCTAATCCACGGATTAGCCAAGCATTGTAGAACAAACAATAGCAATGAAGCAAAATGTCATTATTGAAAGCCTTCAAAGTTGTCTATTACACCACTCAATCTCCACCTTCACTTTCTAACAAAGATTGAAGAAAAATAAAATTCACTCTAGAGCAAAAGAGAGCCTCCCCATAAAAAGAAGAAAAATACAAAAAGAAAAAGAAAGAGAAATCACTCAAATTCGTCATCCCTCATATCCCTCCACTTGACAGCCGTTTTTTACCCCCAAAACGTCAGAATTAGGAGATCCTTATGGTACATGATATTTTTCTCCCTTGAGTCCTCTTTCCAACGCATCTAACATTGCCTTAATCGGAGTATTGAGTCACAAGTTATGGTCAAAATAGTAAAGGTTGCGAGGGATGGCTACAATTCCGAAAATCTTCTTTCCTTCATGATTTGATCACTTGCTAAACAATATCATTCTTATTGATGTCCATGAGATTCCTTCCCTTTCTTGCAAAATTGATTACTAAGTTTTAGCAACCATTACTAAGCATTAGATATGGTTTGATCACTTGCTAAACAATATCATTCTTATTGATGTCCATTAGATTCCTTTCCTTTCTTGCAAAGTTGATTGCTAAGTTTTAGCAACCATTACTAAGCATTAGATATGGTGGGGGCCACCAAATTCGGTCTTTAAAAAAAAAATAAAAACTGATTGTGCTAAGTCTTGAACTCATGACCTCTAACTTGAAATTCCAGCTCTTCTCCAACAAGCTTATATGCTTTTTGTGTATAACTTTTCTCAAATGGGGTTTTAGTTTTAAATATCTTTGAATTAAGCTCAAATATGCTCAGCTCCTTCCAATTCCTGTATAATAAGAAAAAGGCTATAAGTAAAACATTTAAGACAAAATAAACAACTAGCAAATTCAAATAAAAGGGTAGTTATTTATATTATGCCATGCATATCACCAATCAGGGACTAATGTTGAGGAAATGCGTGTAGAGCTTTATGTCGTGCATAATCAAATGGAGGAACTGATGGAGCGTGATGAAGATAGGAATGCATATTTGGAAGAGTTGCGCAGGGAACATCAGAGGATGTGCACCGTTATGGTGGATATGATGCGGTAGTTGTCTGACCAACAACAGAATTCCTTTGAAGAGGTAAGTCCGCATATTTATTGTGTAATATTATTTCTCGTACATATGTGGTTTGTAAGAGGGTATGCCAAATGTTTATCTTTTTTTTTTTTTTTTTTGCAGGCAGCAGATAAAAAAGATCGTGGAGCAAACGAATGATATAATTAAATTATTATTAATAAAGATTTCTTTCATGTTAGCAGTAAATATGATTCTACTGATACAATATTAGGATTTTAGTATTTAGTTTTGATGGAACTCTTGTCCTTTTGGAAATTCAAGTTTGTGATTATAATCTAGATTTCTCATTGGTTGTTGCTGGGATTTTAGGTACAAATTTGATCTCTATATATAGTGTAGTGTGGTGATTGTGATCATGCATGGGCAAGTTTGATTGCAAGTGGATTGATATACAAATTATCGTCCACTTCATTGCTTGGTCGTTTGTATATAGTTTCTTTATAATGCAAGATATATAACAGATTCTAGAATTCTTGACTTTTTTTTTCTTATATATACTTACAACGTCGCATAGTGGTTTTACATGAACAAAAGATTCTGAGCTTGTAATTATTCATCTTGAAGATTGCTTATGGAAGGAGAAACGCGAGGTTTGTCTTTATATGATTTCTTCGTGCTTGATAATATCCTTGTAGATGCCACTCAAGTTGTAATTATGTTTTTCCTTTTTATATATGAGGAAGAAGTGTTTTTTTTAATTTTTTTAATTTTATTTTGCAGATTGCACGAGGTACTAGAAGGTGTAGTGAAGTTTCTATAAATGATGCAAAATATTGTATATCTTTCTTGTAAGAGTTCATTTATGGTATCTATTCCTACTTATATTTATTTTCTTTATTTTCTTTGTTCTCTAATATTAATTATTTTAAAAGCGTTATTTATTAGTATTATTATCATCTTTTGATCATTTGCGTGGAGCATAGGTAGCAATTACTTTGCTGTAAATACTGTAGTAATGGAGATTTTGATCATGTGTTTCAATCAGGTGATGAACCAAACAAGAAACTAAAGTGTCTTGGAATTAATGATTCCGGATATCCCATGGAGTTACCAGATCTTTAGAGTAAGTAACATTGAAATTTAACTGTCTTCAACTAAGGTGATGTCCAAAAATGTGTTAGCTAATTCAATTCTAACAAATGTAATTGCAGTTGTTTGGATGTTTTCTTGATGATTGCTAAGAGCCGGCGACTAAAAAAAAATGTGAAGGCCATTTGAAATGAAGATAAAGAGTTAAGATGATGATGATTGCCTTTGTCGAATCTTTAACCACAATTATATAGCACGAAATTGTGTCAAAATGTTTCATGTAGGGTGTCGGTTTTTCAAAGGCCTATCTTGTGTAGTAACATTAAACAAGTTTCAAGTAGACAACAAGAAATTGGAGATGGATCTTATTCAATTTGATTTTAATACATGATGTAAAATGTATAATTTTAATTGAATAAAAAGTATCTTTTCTTTTTTAATAATTGGTATACTTTATCTGAATTGATATAAACAGGTTTATGTACATGAAATGCAATTGAAGCTTCTTTTGAAAAAATATTCAGTTTTTTTTTTTAAACTCTTTTAGCGGGGGCCACTTGTTTGCCGCTAAAACATTTTCTTTTCTTGATATATAGTGGCAACATTATCTTACTTTTACCGGCGGTCAACGACCCCCACTAAAAGTATTTTTCGTCATCTAATTATCTGAAAAAACATTTTACCGGCGGCCAACGGCCCCCATGAAAACATTTACCCACAGTTTCTATACTGTCGACTTATGGGGGCTAAGATGGCTACCGCTATATGCTTTAGTGGGGGCCAATACATATTTAAGCGGCAGCCGTCGACCCCCGATAAAAGCAGTTTTTCTTGTAGTTCACACAAAATTATCGATCAAAATATTCAAAATATTCAAAGTGCGCACCACATCACTAGCACACACAATAGAAAATCATAATCATGCTAGACAAATCTCCGACTTTATGCCAATGAAGGGCTGCAAATTCAAGCAAGCCCACATAAATTAGCTATTACTTAGGATTATTACAAAAAAAAAAAAAAAAAAAACCCATAAAAATCACAAAACCCCAAAAATCCAAAAAAAAAAAAAAAAAAAACAAAAAAGAATCATAAACCAAAAAAAAAAGAAAAAAAGAGTATAAACAATATAAAAACACAATTGTCTGATCATCATAAAAGGCATAGGTGAACTAGAGCAGTATAAAATCCCTCTACTAGAACAATCACAACTAGAAGAGATCATGAGTGGGACTAGTGAGATAGATTGTGAGTTTTTTTTCCCATTACTTCAAAACCGGGACTGCCTTAGGAACCAAGATTATTAATGATGGATGTGGATGATTATAAATTAGTGAGCACCAAAGATGGTGATTCGTTTGGCTACTTTAGAAGCATTCATACTAATAAGAACTGAGGCATATGTCAACATCAAAGCTAATATAGTGGTCAAATTCATTAAGAAAAACATAATAGCTTGACTTGGCATCCCCAAGGTATTCATAATAGACAATGGGCCCCAATTTACATCCCAACAAATAAGCGAGTTGTGCACAAAATATGACATAGAGCTGTATCATTCAGCCCCATATTCCCCTCAAGCCAATGGTTAAGCCGAAGAAACCAACTCGACCTTGCCAAAGATCACCAAGAAGGTTGTGGAAACCACCAAGGGTAGCAACTGGCCAAACCATTTGGTCAAAGCATTGTGGGCATACTAAAGTTCCTTGAAAAAAAAAAAAAAAAAAACTACTCCTACAGGGGAAACCCAATAATCTTTGACCTAGGGATGGAAGTAGTCCTTCCCTTCCAAGTTCTTCACCTGCCACTGCGCATTCATCTAGAATAAAATATGATAGAGGACCAAAGGCAAGAAGTGCTACTACTTCAGCTAGATCTACCTATTGAGAATAGAATGAAGACAGCTGAGCATGCACAAGTATACCGGAAGCGAATTGCAAGAGCCTATGACAAGCATGTTATAGAGAAAAAAATTTAAAGTTGGTGACCTCATAATGAAATGCATCTCAACTTCCACTTCCTAGAGGTAAGCCATGACCCGATTGGGAAGGCCCTTATGTAATCAAAGAAGTATATTATGGCAATGCTCAAAGATTAGTAAATGCAGAAGGGGAATAAATCCTCGATTCATAGAACGTTATGTACCTGAAAAGGTACACAATATGACCATTCCTTACTTCTTGTAGAATATGACCCTCCTTGCCTCTCAGCGTAGTTGTGGAAGTTCAGTAGGAGGACTAAAGAGGTGCACTTTGATCAAACTTAAAACTCGGACACACACCAACACTTAAAATATACACAAATAGGTGAGTCCGCCCCGCACAAATTCTGCACGGTTAAAGTCACTCGATGTGAAGGTTTGAAGGTGAGTTTGCCCTTGTCATGAAAGCTTTTCGACCGTTTGTTAAAAAAAAGTATTTAATTAGAAAGCCCTGAAAAAAAATTCGTAACTAGTTTGGTTTCGTAGCCTTTTTAACTAGAGCCAGTAAGCCCATAGGGGTATTTATGCACCTAGTGCCCTAAAGCCATCTGGTTTGGGAGTTATTGGCCTAATGCTCGTTACATGGGTTAATTAGAAAGCTTAAAGGACCTAGACATTGCAGAGTTACGTGTTAAAAAAAAAAAAAAAACAGAGAGAAAAGAAAGGAAGGAAGCCACGGTGGAGTCGCACGAGATGTGGGTATGCTCCCCATGGCTAATGCTTCAGAAACCATAACCCTAGAATCCCCTTTCCTTTTGACCCCCTTTTACAAAAAAAAAAAAAAAAAAAGAGAAAAAAAAGAGAGAAAGAAATCTCTATTAGAATTAGGCCCGCGGGAGTGACATGGGTACTCGTCAGGCGAACTAAGCAGTAGGTAGTCGAAAACCACAACACTAAAGAAGCACGGTGACTTACCACCCCCACACACAGACACAATTCGATACAATTCACGAATGAGCCCCAGGGGCGGTCAGGTGCTTTCCAAAGTTCAGCCGAAAAGACTAAGCAGCTACAAAAGGGGGCTTGTGAGGGCTCGACATCCAAATGATGGTTAGGGAAGATCACGTTACCGCTAAGGTGGCAATTATGGAACGGGGGTACATTCCTACCCACGGCCAAAATGAACACTAGTCTTATGCTGGGGCATTTATATATATATATATATATGTACGTACATATTAACATCTATCTATCTCACACGGCTTCCTAATCTAGGTTCTCATCGTATACACGATTGCCATGAGCACTCAGTATCCTACACACACTCACTTCATGCATGCTTTTGTTACTAACCATTTTCGGTTGAATGCAGGAAAGAATACATTCCCTAAGGTATGAATTTCATCTTGTTAATCCCAAAGCTTGAATGCCAAAACTGCCCACTGACATTTTTACCGAGAAAGAAAGATGCCACCTTAGCTAAACTATGCAGGGGGCCTAAAAGTATTAAACTAACAAGTTTGTTTCAAGACCTTGCAGGGAGAACAACCCCGATTACATTCATAACATCCACAAGCTGGGGCATTTTTATTATTTACGGGTACTATTTTGTGCACAACTCCCCCTGATTTAAAGATTATAATGATGATGACCAAACTTGGGAAATATGAATTATGACTGTTATGACATCCAATGATGAATTTGATTATAGATGTATGCTATGCACACCCATTATGATATCATGTGTGATTTGAAAATGCGATCGTCTTGAGCTTCTGCCTTAATACTTATTGCGGACAATGTAAATGCCTTAGAAACATATAATTGCCTAGGTTACAAATGTCACACTCTCAGGCACTCCTTGTTGTTTGAGAACCCAATTATATGTTGCTTATCAAGTTTAGACTGATGAGAGACTGTGCTTATTTGATTTTTATTATATGAATCTCACTTCATTAACTCCGAACTACTGATGCTCCCTTCATGAGACTCCTATGCTTAGGCACAAACTTCAAGACTCTAGAAAGGCTTCGCCAAAGTCTCCCTTATTTTTTATATCTTGAAAAATCATCGGGTACAAAACTTGTCACTTGTAAGGAGAGAAATACACCATTTCGGTACCCCTCAGAAGCATCATTTCATCATCATACACAACCATGGCACTCCTAGGTCAATCAACACAACCACTATCAAGTCATGAATCACATTTTCACATCATGGATGCCACATACACATGTGCACATTGTATGCATGATAATACATACATCAAAGTGAAAGAATGGACTTAAAAATAACATCGCTCCATCATAGGTATAACACTAACAATCAACAACTAATAATCAACAAAAAATATTAACTACAACAACAACAACAATAGGGCCTCGATTGTCTTTACACAATTTCCAATAGAATAGGAGGCCTCGCAAGAGTATGACTTTGAGAGTATGTACTAGTATGAAAAATCCCTCCAACATCTCACGTAACTCCCCGATGCTCCAAATTTGTTCTTAAATCTTTAAGTGATCCATCCAAAATACAATCGACTCATGATAGCCTCATCAACAGAAATGACCTTATAACGCTCTAGCTGTCATGCGACCCTGTTAACGACATGCCTAATAACAATCTGTGGTGTGTGGAGCCATATATCCATCTCAAATAAATCACGCCCCTCCAACACTACAATCAATTCATCACCCAAGCCGCCTTGATAAAGACACCAAGTGACCTACCAAATTAAATTCCATAAAAGAAATCAACTCACTAAATAAAGAACTAAAACCAAACTCAAATTAAAAATTAAAACAAAACTTGAACTTAAAACCAAAAGACCTAAATTTAAAATTAAGCTTAAACATAAACCTAGAAGAAAAACTTAACCAATGAAGCAGAAAAAAAGGATGCGTACCTTGTGGTTCCTCAGCTCATTCAAGATGAAATGGTGGCTTTGTTGCCCTCCTTGCCTCTCCATACCGAAATCAATCGAGGTTGTCATAGAACACCCTCCACCCTCTTTTTGGTTTTCTCTGTAAAAATAATAAAAAAAAAAAAAAAAACCAACAGATTAACAATCAGTAAAATCTACCAACCAACCTATAATAACGAGCTTAATTTAAAAACAAATAGACGCAACAAAAAAAAGGCACAAAAAAAAAAAAAAAAAAAAAAAACAGCTCATCAATGATGAACTGAAACAAACTTGACTAAAAAAAACGGGGGTAACACAATGTCAACAAAATAACCTCATATGATTGAAAATAATGCAACCGTAACAAGCTTAAAGCACAGAATGAGGGTTGAACAAGTATCTATAACATAACAAAAAAAGGGTGGGGGGGGGGGGGGGGGGGGGGGGGGGGTGCAGGAAAACCACTTGGGGGCACCAAGGGTGGCGCCCATGTCTATTCTGGGAAAGCCATCCCATATGGGTTCGGTCCGGCTTAGATCATCCTACTAGGTCTTTTGAAATCCGTGAGGCAAACATTGCAGCGATACTATTAGGTCGCTTTGAGATCTCTAGGGAACCAAAAACATGAGCCTTTTAAACAAGTCTAAGTTAAGTACTCATTGTAATGCACCACCTTGAAGAACAATTAAATGGCATAAAACTCGGAAAAGAGAAGTCTAGAAGATGTAAGAAATAACAGCACATTACAATAAATCAAAAAGCCTAGCGTTACTTGGATCAAATGGTGAAATCCTATTCTTAGAACTACGTTGGAATCCAATTTCGATTAAATTACAAGATCCTCAACAATTAAGAATAAGCAAAACGAGGAACTACCACTCTAATATCATCATAAATTTTCAAAAGCTTAAAGAACACGATATAACAACAAGAAACCTTACATAACATCGATAAAGAAAAAAAAATCTTTGTTTGTTTTTTGAAAGGAGAAAGAGAAAAAAAGGAATAAGTAAAGATTATCTAACCTAAGTAAGACAAAAGGCATGATTTGATAAATCCAAAATAAATCTGAAATTTAAGCATAATGAAAACATTACACCATACCCAAAAGCAAGGACAAAACAAGCTAGAAGATGTTGCATCAACTAGAGCCAAGAAAGAGGAAAGAATGCTTACTTAGGAACAAGAGAGAGACCAAACACCTTGAAATCCGAAATCTGGAAGAGTAGACTAATTAGTGTAAGAAGACCTATAGGCAACACTTCCTTATATAGATTAGTGTCCCAAATTGGGAAGGAGACGAAGTACCCCTTGGGCGCACACCCAGTGGCACCCAAGTCCCTCCAACTGTCTGATTCCGTTGCCTAAAGAACTTCCCTTCTTAAAGAATATGAAACCAAGTAGAAGACTACTTGGGCGCACACATAGGTGAGCCCAAGTACATAGAAACACATGGGCGCCCCTCCATGTGCGCCCAACCCTTTTTTCTAGCCTGAAGAACCTACCAAAGCATGAATTTGAGATCGAGATAGCAGGATGATGATCAGTGATGAAACCTATAATAAAAAAGAGGCAAAACAACAAAAGAATAACAAAAGAAAATAAATGGTGAAAGCTCACGCATCAAGCATTATCCCATCACATGAAAGCTCATCATATACACTTCAGTCCCATCACGCATACATTGTGCATTATATCTCAGGTCATCACCATCAATAAAATTGGAATGATTACCTCTCAAACTATGGAAATCGTATACTTATGACAAAAAAAAAAAAGCAAAATCTTTTAGTGTTTGTTCAATTCAGGTTCTCAAAGTGAAAGCGAAAACACCCAAAGGTATATGGTCTTTAAGCACACTGATGGAGAATGATGACAACTGCACGAGCTTCAGCAAACAAACAACAAAAGAAAGCGACAATGACCCCAACGTTGGATTTACGGAAAGCTTTCGAGGTAAGTACCCCTGACTCTGATTTTCATGATTTTACCTCATGTCTAGAAATTGAGTCATCGTAGGCCTCCCTTAAGTGCTTATGATCGGTACGGCAATCATAATACTGTGTTCTCATGAATTATGGTGTTCGCCGACTCAAGTCTTGACGTTCGGAGATGGAAACCGAGTAACTCAGAACTCTCCATGATAAGCACCAAAAAGATGATCGAATCTATCCCAGGTTCTCATCCAAGCTTGGGTGAAGACCAAGATCCCTAGAGAGTGGTGGTTATTCCGGTGACCATCTTCCATTGATTTAGCTTTTTAAATGCATACCTGAGTTTCAAAATCAAACATCTTTTCAAAAATGCATCTCATTCTCACATGCACCTCACACTATTGCTTGAACTATGCTTGTGATTGCCTTCAAGATCCCCATTATCGCTAGTTAGTCTCAACTATGCCTTGAACATTCAACTGTGGATGAAAGTTAAAAGACAATGTATATGACAATTTGAATTAAACTCTATTGCATGAACAAAGGAAATTCTAATAGCGAGCTAGCCAATCGAAAGATCGACTTCTGATTCAGACCACCGGGGCACAATTCCCACCACGATTTTTAATTTCAACAACTGGGGCACAGTTCCTAACCCTCCACGTGGCAATACCATGGGCATCGAGGCACAGATCTCGGGTTTCCAATCAAATCAGTAGGCACGTAACTTCTTCTTTTTTCTTTTTCCCCCTGAATCAGGATCGTTCCTAGAAAAGTGAACCTCACCTTTAGAATGAGTTTGCAATTGCATACATCCATAGGTGGCCACTCCTGTGAGCTCAAAAGCTCCCGCGAGTCATGAGTGGTGTGTCTACTTTATTTGGAGCACAACTCTCTATGTGTTGTTCTCCAAAGAGGGGCATACTGTAGACACCTCATTTGACCCCCATGATAGCCTTAAATACCTATCATATATAACGGTGGCCCCATTTCACCCATAATTGAATGATTAATGACATAATTTAGATTAATCAACGGCGATGAAGATGCTTGTTGATAATTCTAGACTTAGCTCAGTGATCTCTAGAAGTTCGTGAGAGAAAAAGCCGAATCACGTTGAGACTCCGAGTCAAACCCACTACTCACACAAGGAGCGGACCGCATCACTATTTAAACCTTTTTTTTGGATCACTTAGGATTCACGTGGGTTGATCCTAGAGAGACTACGCTTAGTTTGCCTAAGTACAATGTGGTTGGCATAGGTTAGGAGACTAAAATCATTGATCCAGATATCCGCCACTTTTCCTGACCTCTGATCATTAGAGTACATGGACCAATGAATTCTAAGTCCCGAGATCTTTTCAACGATATATAGAACGTCCAAATCCAACCATCGGATCAAAAGATGTGGCCCTCGGAAGATTGCCCTAGCGGCCCCCGCTCAAAACACACATGGGCGCCACCACACGTGCGCCCGTGTCCCAAGCTTCACTTGGGCACACACACAGGTGCACCCAGGTCCCTAGTCATGTTGAGAAAGCACTTCAGTGTATACCTAGGTATTTCCCACTATACTCTTCGCAGTTCCGACTCGGTTCAGACTAAAAAACAACCCGAAACCGAATCCCAGACCCATTAGGCTTTAAAGTTGGACATGGGCGCCACCATATATGTGCCCAATTCATGGGACACACTTGGGCGCCACCACAGGTGCGCCCAAGTCCTGAGTAGCCCTTAGGTCCGCCTTGTAGTGCGAAAACCTTCTAGAAATTCATGCAAGCAGCAGCCCTAATCCCTCTTGCATGCCCTAAACCCTTATTTAAGGATCTCTTAACTTCATTTACAAGGGGAGGCTGCCCAAAACCCTAAAAAAGGAGAGAAAAGAGAGAATAAACAGGAAGAAGAAAGGTAGCCACCATTAGAGAGAGAACTTTGGATCTAGAGAAAAAGAAGAGGAAATAAAGGAGGAGGCTTTTATGTCTTCAACTAGAGCTATGGGACTTCGCGAAAGCTTCATTCTAGGAACTTGATAAACACTTCACTATACCGGTATTCCTAGATCTCTCTTTTTTTATTGCATTCTATTGCTATACATGCTTAGAAATATGTTTAGGATCATTCATACATAGTAGATCTGCATTAATAATAGTAGTTTCACTGATTTTCAGCAATCATCCATCATTAGGAACATGCCTACGATCAATCATAAGTAATAGATCTACATCAATTTCATCATCCCAAACTCGTGATTAGGATAGATCTTGCATCCATATCATCCTCATTGAGAAAAACCCGAACTTGAAAGAAAATAGTACAAAAAAGCACTTGGGTGCATATACAGTTGAGCCCAAGTCCCAAGAGTTGGGTTTTGACCTCGTTTTCCGTCATATGTGCATTTTGTCTCTCAAATTCGGGTTCTTCTTCGTATAAGTTGATATCAGGGCCCTCGGATCTGTAACTTCGTGTTCTAAATCTCACAAACGGCATGACAAGAATACATAAAAATATTACTAAAGAGGAAAAGAAGAGGAAAAGTGTAGAAAAGCACTTGGGCGCCACGCACACCAAGTCCCAGGAGTTGGACTTCGACCCCATTTTTCATATTGGTTGCATTTTATTTCTCAAAAATGGATATTTCTTCATATAAGTTGATATCTGAGCCCTCGGATCTGTAAATTTACATTCTAAATCGTGAAAAGAATTGAAAAGATAAGCAAATACATAACCAAAAGGGAAGGAAAAGAAGAGAAAAACAATAGTGCACTTGGGCGCCACTGTGGGTGCGCCCAAGTCTCTGCCAAGGGGATTCACCCCTTGAATTTGTATCCTCACGTCATCACTCTTAGATCTGAAGTTTCTGACATTACTAATAAAAATTAGGACCCTGCATTTAGTCATAAAGTGTTAGAAATCGCGTCGGAGTATCCTCAAAAATTACAAGTGCATCCCAAACCACAGGAAGACAGTTGGGCGCAACTGTGTGTGCGCCCAAGTCCCCAGTTCATCATCCGGTCGCGTTTTCATATTTTGCATTTTTATTTAGCTTATTATTGAATCTCTGTGATGAACATGAGTTATTACTAAACTTCTGAAGTCTGAATTGCTGAATCATCACCCTTTAGCCTAGGTTGCATTACTTTTGCATTAAACACCAAAAAAATCACAAAATCATAAAACTCTTCCCTTCTCATCTTACTCTTTAGTAATTAGAGAAGAGAACAAAAAAGAACAAAAGGAAATAGAAAAACCCAAAAAAAATAGAGTAGATTTTCAATAGGTAATCCTAGGTTATTGCACTCGTGCCTAAGTAAATTAATCAACTTAATCAATTTCAATCTAAAACACTTAATTCAAAACGCCTAAGTAAGAACATCCAATTAAAATCTATAGACTTAACTAATTAAACTTTAATTAATCAAACCCCTAAAACCTGATTAACAATCCCTAATAAAACTCCAATTAACTAAAACCCCACTTAACAAAACTTAATCAATAATCCCTAATTAAGAAAACCCTAATTTGATAAATCCTAACTAATAAAAAATCCAATAAAATAAAACCTCTAATCTATTAAGACCCTAGTCAATGAAGTCTAATTAACAACCCCAAATTCAAACCTTAACCAAACTTTAATCAAACCTTGATTACCAACTTTTAATTTAAACCTTAATAAACACCTAATTAAAACGATAAACCAAACACATTCTGAAAATAAAAACATCTCCCAACTGAAACCAGAGTCAAATACACAAAGCCAACTCAGAAATACCCTAGAAACCATCGAACTAGGAGCTACACTAGTAGATAGACACTTGGGGGCCACCACAGGTGCGCCCAAGTCACCCAACACACCTGGGCGCCCCGAGACGCTCTTCAATTGCGTTTTGACCACCTAGCCCCAATCATTACCACCCTTAAGGTCTAGAGACTCAAGCCAGTTCCAGATTCATAATTTATTAAAACTCCAAATCCAAGTGAACGATCCCCGAAGACAACCAAAACTCACAAACCAAGCACTTGGGTGCCACCACAGATGCGCCAAGGTACACCAGGAGGACTTAGGTGCCACCACCGGTGCACCCAAGTCACATTTTACCCCCGGGACCACCGAATCCCTTTTAATTTCAAATCTTGACCCAAATCAGCACACCAGGACACCCTTGCGATCTAAAACAATTAAAACCAGAAACCCGAATTAACTTAAAACATCAAACCAACTCAAACCACAAAAACATCCACTTTGGCACCACTCTCTTGGTACCCATCCTCCCTTAATCATTAAGAAACCTAATTAATTGAAACCTAACTTAATCATAACCAACACAACACAGTAAAACACATTTAATTTAAAGAACATCAAACCATAAAAGTCCAACCTCAATCTAGCTCCGGAACCATTGAACCCCTATTCACCTCGAATCTCAGCCTTGATCAATATCTCAGAACCTTCACAGAACCAATAATAGCCCTAAAATTAAAATTTTAATCAACTTAAACCCATCCAGAACCTTGAACCAAAGTCAGAGGACTAAAGAGCATCAAATTAAGACTTGGGCGCCACCACTGGTGCGCCCAAGTACACACAACCACTTAGACGCACACACAGGTGCGCCTAAGTCCTCTGTCTCGCCTGGGTTGTGACTTTCAGTTGCATTTCAAGTTCCGGACTTAAAGTCATTACAATAAAATCAACCAAAACCTAAAACAACATCAGAACATAGACCTACCCTAAGTAGAAAATCCCCGAATTCTGAAATTAACATCGATACCATCATCCCTAGCCCAGCCATACAGAACTAGACAGGTGTGCCCAAGTCACCAGAGTGACCTAGCGCCACTGTGTGTGCACCTGAGTCCTCCGTCAATCTCGTTTAGCCGATTTCAACATCATTTCACCTTTTTAATTCAAACCCTAAATTCCAAAACCCTAAAGTATTTAAACATACACTAATCAGAACCCTAAGACACCCCTAATCCATCCCCAAATCACTCCTAATCAACTCATAACTTAAAATAACGTCGAACCAACTAAAAGTCACACTTAGCCAGTCACTTAGGCACGGAAACCACTGAGCTTAGGCTATTTACACCCTTAGTTTAGATAAGATTGCCTAGTTAGGTAGCTTAGAGCATTAGGCTTCGCCCCTCACTTTTCTTATTCCGTTAGGGGATTGGGAGAGCTAATGTGGGTGGTCTAGGACCTTCGGTTAGAGTTAATCCGGTGATCAGTAATAAAGCATTAATCACGTAAATCCAAGTAAAATCCCCTAGTTAGGCCCTTCTAGCCCGATATCGAAAAGTCATAAAAGCCATAAAACCAACAAAATAAACCCAAAAAGATTTTTCCTTTATTTCTTCCTCTACCTCAGGTGCCAGATATTTAATCAAACTTAATGATAAAGGGAAATAAAGAATTGATTTCTAAAATTGAATAAATGAGAATAACGAGATGAGATGAGTGATTTCTCATACACTTTTAATAATCACGGCCCATCGGCCACCCTAAAACAAACACTGGCCCATTGGTCATCTACAATCAATCCTGGCCCATCTGCCACCTCCAATCAATTACGGCCCATTGGCCTTTCATTTTTATCACTAGTGTTATCGCACACGAAAAACATAGAAATCACAAGTTAAAGTTTCATTTGCATCATCATTTTGGTTTGAAAAATCAGCCTTTAAACCCTATATTGCCAAGGGATCAGAAGGGGGTACCCGGGAATGGGGCCGATCCTCTTCTTAAATATTTGCCACCTTCCCCATTTTATTTTCTTTATTTTAGTTATTTTATCTTACTTGGATATACTACGATTATGCTATGCGAGAATTAACCCTTATTCGGACTTTAACTCATGACCCTGAATTAGCCCAATTAAAGAGACCCAAAAAGACCCAAATCAATGTGATAGGACAACTGTCGTGTGTTACCGGCAGCACATTAGACGAGAGGAATAGCCCACCTTATTATTTTTCTCCCCATATTTCTTCGACTTTCGTCGAAGAACGGTGTTATGACCGTTGCCGTAACTGGCGATCGTGATCCGTCGATTTTGAGGGTAGTCAGAATCCTTAATTTCGATGTAAAATTTAAATAACATATATAGATGAATGGAGATTTTCCCAAACCATGTCTCTTGGAGAGGGGGGGGGGTCAAAATTCACATCCGACACCATGCTCACACGTGCACTCAGGGCATCCCTGAGTGTGTTTGACTAAAACTAACGCTCTCAAGATTTTCCAAAGCTAATTCAAAGACTAAATCAAACCATATTCTAACCCAACGAACACTAAACACACTTATGACTAAACACTCACTTAATTATCACCAATTGCACTAATCCTAGGTCGGGGTCTGACATACTCCACTCCTTAGGTTATTTGGTCATTCAAATAAAAAACAAATTTACCTTGGGCAACAAATGGGGATACTTTCTCTGAACTTGCTCTCTCAGTTCCCATGTCGCTTCTTCTGGCTCGTGGTTTTTCCAAAGCACCTTGACCCAATGAATAGTGTGGTTTCTCAATTCCTGTTCCTTGGTATCAATGATTATGATCGGCTTTTCCACATAGGAAGCATTTTCTCAAATTTCCAGTGGCTCGTGTTATAACACTTGAGAAGGATTCGAAACATATTTCTTCAACATAGAGACATGAAAAACATTGTGTACCCCAAAAAGCTCCAATCGTGACGCAAATCTGTAGGTAACATCTCCAACCTTGCTCAGAATTTCATACGGACCAATGTACCTTCTTGCTAGCTTACGTTTATGTCTGAACCTCAGAGTCCCTCTAACTAGTGACACTTTCAAAAACACCTTGTCACCCTCTTGAAACTGCACATCTCTTTTACGAGTGTTTACATAGCTCTTTTGTTTTCTTCTGGCAACCTTCAAATGCTCTTGGACTAACTTGATCTTATCACTGGTTTCTCCAACTATCCTCGGTCTGTGGAAGCTACGAACACCGACTTTTTTTCCAGCAAACTGGGGTTCTGCATCTTCTGCCATTGAGTGCCTAGAAAGGTGCCATACTGATGCTAGAGTGGTAGCTATTATTGTACGCGAACTCACAGAGTGGGAAGTATTCATCCTACTGAACCTTGAAATCTAATACACAAGCACGTAGCATGTCCTCTAGGGTCTAGATAGTTCACTATGACTGACCATCGGTTTGTGGGTGATACGTTGTGCTAAATTGTAACTTGGTGCCCATAGATTCAAGTAGAGTCTTCCAAAACCTTGAAACAAATATGCTATCTCGGTCCGAAGTGATGGAAACAAGTTAACCATGTCTACTGACGATTTCATTGATGAACAATTTTGCAAGTGGTGCCATGTAAGATCCCGCCCCGAGAGTTTCCTTTTAGTGTTAATTAAGACGCGCTGTAGCTATAAGTGAGATTAGTGGAAATGGGTTAAATCTGGATTAGAATAGCCCTTTTATAGCTTTGAATTACTTGGGAACTCTTTTGATCTAGTGGGGGCCCTTTGGGGGTTTCTTTTCTTGTGTCTTGATTAGTTTTGGGATTTATTTTACAATTCTGGAAATCTGTGATTTGCTCCGTTTAATGTATTTTATTGTTCCCGACAACTTTCGTATTTGTTCCGTTTCCATTCGAGACCTCTAAACCCCACTTTGCCATTGATAGGGGTAAAACAGTCCTTTTACACAAAATCTGGACACTATTTTCAACGTCTCCGAAACTCGTAAAATAAATACTTTTTGGAAAGTAGAAATTTCGACGATCGATTCTTCCTTCTTTGTCGAATCCATCCGAAGCCCGTAGAGTGATGTTTTAGCTCAACTGGATTTTTAAGTTGTGGGACCCATTACCATTGTCTATATAAGGAGGAGTCCTTTTTCCTCTTCCTCTTCTTGCAACTTTCTTGAGAAAAAGGAATTCCAGCCCAACCCTAGGGTTCTCTTCAACTTACCTTGCTTCTTTCTTCTTCATCTCTCAATCTCTCTCAAATCTATTGCTAAAGGTAAAATGGAGGTGGTAATCTTCTTCCCCTCCATGAGAGCTTCATCTTGATACCATTTTTAGAGAGAGCCTTCCATTCCAAGCTACATTTTGAGCAAGTTCTTGCCATTAGAGGACTTTCCATGTAAGATGTGGATTTTTACTATTCCTATTCCTTTAGTTTATTATGTTTCATAATGCTTTTGGAAATGTACTTATTGATATGATTTTTCTCCTAATTAGTTTATGAGAATGTATGCATTCATTCATTAAAGATTATTTTGGTCATTATGGACTTCTTAAATGATATTTGTACTTGCATTGAATGAGATTTGTGTTGGAAGGAGAATTAAATGCATTGATGGAATGGTGGTTGGTGGAAAAGATTAAATGTTAAATGGAAGGGAATAGACCCATTTCTTGTTAGGAAATGGTTGGAGTTGAGGTGAAAGGGTTTGGAAAATAAAGAACTGAAATCTGCACCTGATGTGTAGAGTACCCGCAGCTGGGCGGTCAGCGGGCGGTCACCTTGGCAGCTAGCCGATAGGTGACCGGCGGCTAGCTGACCCAGATACGGTTAGAAACATAGAATGCTGTGTTTTGACAGGCGAACCGCGGTCAGCTCGCGGCTAACCGCTAACCAAAAACCCCGTGACCGCCAGGTAGCCGAGATGCGTGGTTAGAAACACAGAATGCTATATTTTAGCAGGGTGAACCACGGTCAGCTCCGCGGTCAGCCAGCGGCTAACCTCCGATCACCTCGGCGGCTAACCGCCAGCTAGCCGACTAGTGACCGAATTTCACCAAGAATTCCTGAGTCTTTTCTATTGTTTTCAGATATGGTATTTAAAGGTTTGGATGGGTTGTTCTAATGCCCTACCACCTTGGAAAGACCCAGGGGATGACATAAGGAGATTAACTTAGAAAGAAACACTATTTCGGAAAGGTATTGGGACTTTTGGATTCATCAACTTGCATAAGGAAACTTGGTATGTCCTCTATCATTTGAGTACCATACTAAGGGTAATAATAGACATACAAGACCCTTATACATGTTGTTTGAATATGGATGCCCCAATATATAGTCCCTAATGGTATAAGGATTCATTGCATTGTTTTGCTCAGATTATATGTATAATTACCTGATCCTACTGGTTTTATCTCAAATTCTGATTTATACACCTAATACGTCCTGCCAGCCCCGTTTATGCATGAACAGATAATGATACGAAATGTGTGCTTACGAGCACCATGCCCCGCCTGCCCGAGTGTTTTATACTGATATAGTTTGTATATGTTTTGATTTCTCATGTAACCTATGAGTCGGCACCACTAAGCTTGGACGTCCTTGTCAGTCTGATCAACTGACTTGGGCCTCCCCCCTTGTGCTCCCGCCAGTTACAACTTGGATCCTGTCCTGTCCCGCTACCCGGTTCCGCGGCCGTGGTCTTGTCTAGCTATATGTATATGTATATAATGTTGGTTCTCGTCACTTCATGTGTTCGAGCCCAACGCACTGAATGTGCTCTCATCACCTTGGTGATAGAGAGGATTTAGCTTTAGTGTGGTTGCCATCTAGTCAGTTCCTGTACCTTGAATACCTCACATGATTTATATTGCATCTGTACTTTAAATGAACCATGCATCTTGTTTTATGATAGTTATCGTTTTAATAAGTTTTTCGTTATGTCTAAGATGTGCTTTGATTTCTTTCTTGGTATTATCTATTCACCCACCTGCCAGACCGTCGTGTCTGACCCATTTTTGTGGTACTCAGGTCCGGCTCCCGTTATTGCCTTTGAGGAGGAGCCAGAGGAGGCGGTTGATGGACCGCAACGATTAGTGGAGTGGCAAGCTGACAATGTCATGTAGACATTTGGTTTAGCTTTGAGCTGCGAACATTTTGGGGAGATTATAGAAAGATACATGATTTATACTTTTGGTTGTACTGGCCTTTGTTGGCCATTATTTTTGGGGAATGTTAATTTAACTTGATCTTTTGTTTAAACTCTAACTTCAAATTTTGGGAATGCTAATGAGATCATTGCCCACTTTGACATCATGTCATACTTATGTGTTTATCAATTCTATATGATGAGAATGGATTAAGAGTTTAATTTGCTACACGCTTCCGCACCAATGTAAATGTTCTATGAGTGTGTGTAGAATCCTCACAGCGGAAACCTGTGGGAAATTAAGGAAATGTATAATCATTATTAAGGGTAGTTCATTACCCCATCCACACCACCGTCGCGGTCCCGGGCCCAGGTTCGGGGTCGCGACAGACTGGTATCAGAGAGAGATGTGTTTCAGGCAATTAAAAGAAACTAGAAATCTTAAGGACGTGGCGAGGATCCGTTAGACTTTTCGTTAGTTAGACTCGTGTGAGCAATGTGTAACCCTTGTATATGACTTTATGTGCTAACAATTTGTTTTGCAGTGATATGCCACCTCGAAGAAGACCCGTAACCGACAATCCCACCGCAAGCAATAGTGAACATACCGGGCCACTAGGAAACGGTACTCCGGACCCGAACATGCAGAATCAATTTCAGCAGATGATGCAAGCCATGCTTGACCAGCAACGTCAAGCCAATGAAAATCAGGCAAGATTGCAAGAGCAAATGGCCAGGAAGGATGAGGAGCATGCTAGGGAGATGGCTATGATGCAAAGGCAGTTATTAGAAGTGTTAGAAAGGAGGCCTGAACCGGCACCAGCACAACCTCTAGGCCTTCAAATTGTCATTAACAATAGGGAACATGACCCCAATGTGTTGTTTGAAAAGTTTAGGAAGAGGGGTCCTAAGGAGTTCACTGGGCATGAGGACCCATTAGCTGCAGATGACTGGCTAGAGCATACGGAGAACATCTTAGAGATATTTAGATGTACCGGTAGGCAGCAAGTGCAACTCACCACTTCCATGTTCACTGGCCTAGCGGATATGTGGTGGAAAACAGTCAGGGCTGAGTATAGGACCATAGCAGACGGAGAGGCTTGGACAAGTTTCAAGAGACAATTCAGTGACAAGTTTGTACCGACACATGTGAAGAGGCAAAAGGCCATTGAGTTCCAGCAGCTCGTACAAGGTAACACGACCATTCAAGAGTACCTCACGAAGTTCGAAAGGTTGTCTCAATATGCCCCCGAGTTAATTGACACTGTGGAGAAAAAGATAGCGAAGTTCCTTGAAGGACTTAACCCGATCATTGAGAGGGATTCCACGGGTGTTGTACCACCTATCACTTTTGAAGAGGCTGTGAGAAGGGCCTGCAAATTCGAGAACCTGAACAACAAGATCCTCAAGATTCAAGGAAAGGCACCAGCTCATCAACAGAATCACCCACCAAGGAACCAACAGAACAAATGACCGAGGCATGAACAAAACGTGCAGAATGCTCTAGTTTGCGTTCACTGTGGTAAAAACCGCGAGAGTGCTCAATGCCATACAATTAGGGGAGCATGTTTCAGATGTGGATCCATGGCACACCAGCTCAAGGGCTGCCCAAGGCAAGTTGGACAAGGTAACAACAGACAGAATCAGCAACAACAAGGAACACAACGCCAGGCACCACCCCAGAATGCACTAGCTGTACAGAACCAGCCCAGACCACTCCAGCAGCAGGTCCCACAGCAACAATATAGACCTCCACAGCAGCATCAAGCGCGTCAGCAAGGACAAAATCAGAATCAGCGTCCTCCTCAGCAGCATAGGAATGCACAGCAAGGAAGGCAGCAACAAGCTCAGAACAGGCCTCAGCAACGAGGACAAGTTTATGCCATTAACCAAGCGGATGCAGAGGCAGCAGATAACGTGGTGGAAGGTACACTCCTAGTTTGTGGATTTGTGGCTAAGATTTTGTTTGACCCTGGCTCTACGCACTCTTTCTTGTCCCCAAAATTTTCTAAGCTGATTGTTATGCCTGCTAGAGAACTTGAGTATGTGTTGACAGTGTCCACTCCCGTAGGCAAACAAGTTGTGTGTAGGAAATATTATCCTAGATGTGCTATTAAGATAGGAGATGTGGTATTACCAGCGGATCTTATTTTGTTGGAGATGTACGATTTTGATGTTATTCTAGGTATGGATTGGTTAGCAGGATACCATGCTACGATGGACTGTTTCCATAAGACCCTCACGTTCAAATTAGAAGAGACACCAGCGGGAATGCTATTTCAAGGAGAGAGGAGGAATTCTTGTCCAAGATTCATCTCAGCATTGAAGGCTGATAGACTAGTGAGAAGTGGATGTGAATGCTATTTAGCGTTTATCACGGAGGATAAACGGTCCCAAGGGGTGGAGGAGATCCCAATTGTTTGCGAATTCCCATACATTTTTCCAGAAGAAATCCCAGGTTTACCACCTGTTAGGGAGATTGACTTCACCATCGAATTGTTACTAGGGACCACTCCGATATCTATTGCACCATACAGAATGGCTCCAGCTGAATTAGGAGAGTTGAAGATTCAGTTGCAAGAATTATTGGATGAAGGTTTTATTAGACCGAGCGTCTCACCTTGGGGAGCTCCAGATTTATTCGTCAAGAAGAAAGACGGTTCCATGAGAATGTGTATTGACTATCGGAAATTGAACCAAGCTACCATCAATAACAAGTATCCGTTGCCAAGGATAGATGAATTGTTTGACCAATTGCAAGGTGCTACTTACTTTTCGAAGATCGATTTAAGATCCGGTTACCATCAGCTGAGAGTTAGAGATTCAGATGTATCGAAGACGGCGTTCCGAACGAGATATGGACACTATGAGTTTCTAGTGATGCCGTTTGGACTGACGAATGCACCAGCAGTATTCATGGCCTTGATGAACAAAATATTCGCTAAGTACCTAGACCAATTCACAGTGGTGTTTATTGATGACATTTTGGTGTACTCTAAGTCTAAAGAAGAGCATGAAGAGCATTTGAGGATAGCATTGCAACTTCTAAGAGACAACCAATTGTATGCGAAGCTCACCAAGTGCGAATTTTGGCTTGAAGAAGTCGCATTTTTAGGTCATATCATTTCCAAAGAAGGATTATCAGTGGACTTAGCCAAGATAGATGCAGTTGTGAAGTGGGAAAGGCCGAAGAATGCGTCAGAAATCAGAAGTTTTCTTGGATTGGCGGGTTACTATCGAAGATTTGTGCAGGGATTTTCGTCGATCGCAGCCTCATTGACGAAGTTGACCAAGAAGAATGCACCTTATGTGTGGACAGACCAATGTGAGACCAGCTTCCAAGAGTTCAAAAAGAGATTAACATCAGCACTTGTCCTCACTTTACCATCCGAGAGCGGCGGTTACACCATTTTTACAGATGCGTCGAATATAGGACTCGGTTGTGTGTTGATGCAAGATGGAAAAGTCGTTGCTTATGGATCCCGTCAGTTGAAGGACCACGAGAATAACTATGCAACGCATGACCTTGAATTAGCAGCGGTCGTTTTTGCACTAAAGATGTGGAGACATTACCTCTACGGAGAGAAATTCGAAGTCCACTCTGATCACTGCAGCTTACAGTATTTGTTCTCTCAGAAGGAGTTGAATATGAGACAAAGAAAATGGATGGAATATATCAAAAATTATGATTTTCTGATCAAGTATCACCCGGGAAAGGCAAATGTAGTGGCCGATGCCTTGAGTAGGAAGTCAGCAAGTGTGGCAAGCCTAAGAGTTACTTGTTTCTTTCAGCAATTTGAAGAGTTAGGCGTAGATTTTCAGCCCCTAAGTGAGGGAGTGATGTTAGCCAACATGTTAGTGTCTGAACCCTCGTTCATTCGGAAGATCAAGGATGACCAATTGCAAGATCCAGAGTTGGCCAAGATTTCAGAGCATATAGCAGAACGTCCTGATTTTCGTATTGTGGATGGAGTCTTATTCTATCGTGATCGTCTGTGCGTGCCCAATATTGAAGATTTGAAGAATGACATTATGACAGAGGCGCACAGTACAAAGTACTCTATGCATCCGGGCAGCACGAAGATGTATCAGAACTTGAAGGGCAGATTTTGGTGGAACAACATGAAGAGGGAAATAGCAGCTTTCGTTTCACGATGTATGACGTGTCAGTTGGTGAAGGCAGAGCATCAGAGACCTCCAGGGTTGTTGCAGCCATTAGAGATCCCAGAATGGAAGTGGGAACATATCACCATGGATTTCATCTCGGGATTGCCAAGGAACAAAAAAGGGAACAACTCCATATGGGTCATTGTGGACCGTCTTACCAAATTAGCTCATTTTATTCCTATGAAGACAGGAGAGAAAATGCATATGTTACCTCTCGCAGAGTCGTTTGTCAACGAGATTGTCAGCCGTCATGGGTAGCCAGTCTCCATTACTTCAGATAGAGATAGCAGATTCGTCTCGAGATTCTGGAAGACTTTGCATGAGTCTATGGGAACGAAGCTTCAGTTCAGCACAGCGTATCACCCACAAATAGATGGTCAGTCAGAAAGAACAATTCAGACCCTTGAAGATATGCTTCGAGCGTGTGTGCTAGATTTCAAGACTCAATGGGATGAGACCCTACCGCTTTGCGAATTCGCCTACAACAACAGTTATCATTCGAGCATTGGGATGGCACCTTTTGAGGCACTGTATGGTAGGAGGTGTAGAACTCCAGTCTGTTGGGAAGAAGTAGGTATTCGCAGTTTTCATGGACCGACTATGGTGAGTGAAACCAGTGACAAAGTCAAGTTGATCCAAGAACGTTTGAAAGTAGCCCGGAGTAGACAGAAGAGCTATGCAGACTCTCATCGAAGGGACTTACATTTTAAAGAAGGAGATAAGGTTTTCTTGAAGGTGTCCCCTACTAGAGGAACTTTGAGATTTAGATAGAAAGGCAAATTATCTCGGAGATACATTGGACCCTATGATATCGTGAGCAAGATAGGTGACGTGGCTTATAGATTGGCCTTACCACCTGAGATTTCCGGCGTACACAATGTGTTCCATGTGTCTATGTTGAAAAAGTACGTCCCCGACCCGTCACATGTACTTCGTCATGAACCATTAGAGATCAGAGAAGATGCCACCTATGTCGAGAAGCCTATTCAGATCATCGATACAAAGGAACAAGAACTGAGGACAAGGACTATACAATGGGTGAAAGTGCTTTGGGAAAATCACGGACCTAAAGAGGCAACGTGGGAATTACGGGATCAAGTTCAGAAGAAGTATCCGTATCTACTACCCGAGGTTAGTTATTTTATTTCATTTGGTGGACCAAATGCCCTAAGGGGTGGAGGATGTAAGACCCCGCCCCGAGAGTTTCCTTTTAGTGTTAATTAAGATGCGTTGTAGCTATAAGTGAGATTAGTGGAAATGGGTTAAATCTGGATTAGAATAGCCCTTTTATAGCTTTGAATTACTTGGGAACTCTTTTGATCTAGTGGGGCCCTTTGGGGTTTCCTTTTATTGTGTCTTGATTAGTTTTGGGATTTATTTTACAATTCTGGAAATCTGTGATTTGCTCCGTTTAATGTATTTTATTGTTCCCGACAACTTTCGTATTTGTTCCGTTTCCATTCGAGACCTCTAAACCCCACTTTGCCATTGATAGGGGTAAAACAATCCTTTTACACAAAATCTGGACACTATTTTCAACGTCTCCGAAACTCGTAAAATAAATACTTTTTGGAAAGTAGAAATTTTGACGATCGATTCTTCCTTCTTCGTCGAATCCATCCGAAGCCCGTAGAGTAATGTTTTAGCTCAACTGGATTTTTAAGTTGTGGGACCCATTACCATTGTCTATATAAGGAGGAGTCCTTTTTCCTCTTCCTCTTCTTCCAACTTTCTTGAGAAAAAGGAATTCCAGCCCAACCCTAGGGTTCTCTTCAACTTACCTTGCTTCTTGCTTCTTCATCTCTCAATCTCTCTCAAATCTATTGCTAAAGGTAAAATGGAGGTGGTAATCTTCTTCCCCTCTATGAGAGCTTCATCTTGATACCATTTTTAGAGAGAGCCTTCCATTCCAAGCTACATTTTGAGCAAGCCCTTGCCATTAGAGGACTTTCCATGTAAGCTCTTCTTCTCATCTCTTGGTTGTGTATTCTTCTAGCCATGGAGCTGCTTCACCTTGATTATTGGAAGCTATCTCCATCTATTTCTTGATTTTGATATTCTAGGGTTGTAATGAATGTATTTTGGGGATTTTTGTGTAGACTGTAGATTTTGAGCTTGATAGTGGGATTAGAGCTTGACTAGCATATTTGGAGACCAAGGCAAGTGAATGAATGGATTTGACTTGAATAAGTTCTTGTTTTGTTGAAGATGTGGATTTTTACTATTCCTATTCCTTTAGTTTATTATGTTTCATAATGCTTTTGGAAATGTACTTATTGATATGATTTTTCTCCTAATTAGTTTATGAGAATGTATGCATTCATTCATTAAAGATTATTTTGGTCATTATGGACTTCTTAAATGATATTTGTACTTGCATTGAATGAGATTTGTGTTGGAAGGAGAATTAAATGCATTGATGGAATGGTGGTTGGTGGAAAGATTAAATGTTAACTGGAAGGGAATAGACCCATTTCATGTTAGGAAATGGTTGGAGTTGAGGTGAAAGGGTTTGGGAAATAAAGAACTGAAATCTGCACCTGATGTGTAGAGTTCCTGCAGCTGGGCGGTCAGCGGGCGGTCACCTTGGCGGCTAGCCGATAGGTGACCGGCGGCTAGCCGACCCAGATGTGGTTAGAAACACAGAATGCAGTGTCTTGACAGGCGAACCGCGGTCAGCTCGCGGCTAACCGCTAACCAAAAACCCCGTGACCGCCAGGTAGCCGAGATGCGCGGTTAGAAACACAGAATGCTATATTTTAGCATAGTGAACCGCGGTTAGCTCCGCGGTCAGCCAGCGGCTAACCTCCGATCACCTCGGCGGCTAACCGCCAGCTAGCCGACTAGTGACCGAATTTCACCCAGAATTCCTGAGTTTTTTCTATTGTTTTCAGATATGGTATTTAAAGGTTTGGATGGGTTGTTCTAATGCCCTACCACCTTGGAAAGACCCAGGGGATGACATAAGGAGATTAACTTAGAAAGAAACACTATTTCGGAAAGGTATTGGGACTTTTGGATTCATCAACTTGCATAAGGAAACTTGGTATGTCCTCTATCATTCGAGTACCATACTAAGGGTAATAATAGACATACAAGACCCTTATACATGTTGTTTGAATATGGATGCCTCAATATATAGTCCCTAATGGTATAAGGATTCATTGCATTGTTTTACTCAGATTATATGTATAATTACCTGATCCTACTGGTTTTATCTAAAATTCTGATTTATACACCTGATACGTCCTGCCAGCCCCGTTTATGCATGAACAGATAATGATACGAAATGTGTGCTTACGAGCACCATGCCCCGCCTGCCCGAATGTTTTATACTGATATAGTTTGTATATGTTTTGATTTTTCATGTAACCTATGAGTCGGCACCACTAAGCTTAGACGTCCTTGTCAGTCTGATCAACTGACTTGGGCCTCCCCCCTTGTGCTCCCGCCAGTTGCAACTTGGATCCTGTCCTGTCCCGCTACTCGGTTCCGCGGCCGTGGTCTTGTCTAGCTATATGTATATGTATATAATGTTGGTTCTCGTCACTTCATGTGTTCGAGCCCAACGCACTAAATGTGCTCTCATCACCTTAGTGATAGAGAGGATTTAGCTTTAGTGTGGTTGCCATCTAGTCAGTTCCTGTACCTTGAATACCTCACATGATTTATATTGCATTTGTACTTTAAATGAACCATGCATCCTGCTTTATGACAGTTATCGTTTTAATAAGTTTTTCGTTATGTCTAAGATGTGCTTTGATTTCTTTCTTGGTATTATCTATTCACCCACCTGCCAGACCGTCGTGTCTGACCCATTTTTGTGGTACTCAGGTCCGGCTCCCGTTATTGCCTTTGAGGAGGAGCCAGAGGAGGCGGTTGATGGACCGCAACGATTAGTGGAGTGGCAAGCTGACAATGTCATGTAGACATTTGGTTTAGCTTTGAGCTGCGAACATTTTGGGGAGATTTTAGAAAGATACATGATTTATACTTTTGGTTGTACTGGCCTTTGTTGGCCATTATTTTTGGGGAATGTTAATTTAACTTGATCTTTTGTTTAAACTCTAACTTCAAATTTTGGGAATGCTAATGAGATCATTGCCCACTCTGACATCATGTCATACTTATGTGTTTATCAATTCTATATGATGAGAATGGATTAAGAGTTTGATTTGCTACACGCTTCCGCACCAATGTAAATGTTCTATGAGTGTGTGTAGAATCATCACCGTGGAAACCTGTGGGAAATTAAGGAAATGTATAATCATTATTAAGGGTAGTTCATTACCCCATCCACACCACCGTCGCGGTCCCGGGCCCCGGTTCGGGGTCGCGACATGCCATATGCATCTTACTCCCTGTCCTCATTGGAATGAAATGAGCAGACTTCGTGAGACGATCCACGATAACCCAAATAGCATTATTCCCCTTCTTGGTAGTTGGCAAACCGGAGATGAAATCTATGGTGATGTGCTCCCATTTCCACTCTGGAGTTTCTAATGGTTGAACCAATCCTGGAGGTTTCTGATACTCTGCCTTAATCAATTGACAAGTGAGACGGTGAGATACAAATGCTGCAATCTCTCGTTTCATGTTATTCCATTAGAACTGGGTCTTCAAGTTATGGTACATTTTGGTATTACCAGGATGCATAGAGTATCTCGTACTGTGGGCTTCAATCATTATCTCATTCTTCAGATCATCAATGTTAGGCACACACAACCGATCATGAAAATATTGTTAGTTTTACGGTCTCAATCCATTAAGATTGATGTAATCAATTGATTAATTTGTATATTTATCAATATATTCATGTTTTCCTTTCATGAGATAAATGGTGTTTTATTATTTAAATGCACATAACCAATACAAATGACATACTGGCTCATAAGATGAACCGGAGTCCACAAGTATATTAGATGTAACACGTGTGTAGATGAAATCCACATACAGGAGACGTGTCACAAATCTTATACTTAAATTGATTCACAACCAGTGATGAGATTGGGCATATCATCTGACAATGTTACAGTATTATGATCACTATGAAATAGTGTGATCTGTCTCGATCATAGGAATGTAAGATTCTAGATCATTATACTGGTACATTGGATGTATTGAAGGACCATGAGAAGCACCTCAAGAACACTGTCTTTACTTTAAGGTCTGCTCTCATAATTCCCTTCCAATGGGCTCTCAACCCTGAGACATTGATGAACTCAAGTTTCTATCTATTCATGTGCTTTGAGTCACCAATGAGTGAGGCCAACTGTAGATCAACACCTCGGTGTCTTGGGTACGTAGTAGTAGGACCGTGGGAACATTTAATGGTCAAGATGGAATCTATCTTATCCCCTTGTGCCAATTAATGGATTTATCATTGGTAAGTGTACACCCATCTCAATTAAGAGTTAATTGGATGGTACTAATGATTACTATAATTAATTGGGTCTCAAGGATAATAAGATATGGATCTAAATTGGTGGGACAGTTTGTCCAATTGATCCATGGATATTGATGGAGGGGCCTACTTGTAGTGATTGGGAAGTTTAGGGTCTTCATGTAATTTATTCCTAAGACTGGAGTTCAATTGCATTTATTTAGTGGAGTTATTTGCAATTAACTATGGGCCCAGATTGCACATGAGATGTGAGGTCGTGGTGTCCCAGTTGGAGCCAGCTTTCTATGGAATCCCTAGTGGTCCCCACGCTAGCCCAAGATTGGATCTTTACTTACTCTATTTGAACTCAAAAAGGAAATCTACTATTTCTATTTGAAGTAAGACTTCTAATAGTGGTAATAGTGGAATAAAGGGTTACTGATTATTATAGAAGTTGGACTTCTAATAATAAACAAAGAGAGGAGTTGCAAAACTATATAAAGAAGAGGAGAGAAAACCTTAGACGCCCCATGCTCTCATCCCTTGGAGATTCACGCCCAAGGCTCCCCTAGTGTGCAAGAGTTGCATTCCTCCTCTTCCTCTCTCTCTCTTCTAGTTCCCTTTTAGTTTCCTTAGAGATTCTAGTTAGTCTTTTTCTTGGAGATTCCACCATTTCTCTTAAGATAAGAGATCTGAAGCGGGTCATAGCGTGGAAGACGATTGGGCATTGGAGATTCTGATTTGTTTTGTGAAAGAGCTCTTCATCAAAGAGTTTAATCAAGTTCTCCATTAGAGCACAACCAAGCTCCATAGGTATTATCTACTCCTTGTATGTTGTAGAAATTTGTGGTTACTTATTAGGTGTTGTTTCTATCTTCTTGATGGGTTTATTTGCTGACCATAATGGCTGAGATTGAGGACAGACATCTTGGATTGGGGTTTGTTGCCTTTTGGATAGATGATCACTACTTCTAGTTGGTCAAAAGTTTTTGAAACCTATCCTAGAGGCCCACCCACTTCCAACAAATACAACACCCAATTCGCTATCTTGAAGTCTCGACGTTCTTCAATGTGATCCACAATCTTTGTCAAGTTTGGGTCTTCTAGCTGACTGTCCTTGATTTTTTGAGTAAAGGTAGATTTCGACATGGTCATATTTGCTAACATCACACCATTCCTTACCGGTTGTGCTTCTACTCAAGTTCCTTGAACTGCTGTAAGACACTGATTCCGTTTAAGCTGGCCGTGACCACTGATTTTCTGCTCAACACATCAGCTACTACTTTCACTTTCCTCGGATTATACTTGATCGGGAAGTCATAGTCCTTGATGTACGCCATCCACCATCTCTTCCTCATGTTCAATTCCTTCTGTGAGAACAAATATTGCAAACTTCGGTGGTCTGAATGGACTTCAAATTTCTCTCCATGGAGATAGTGGCTCCACATTTTTAAAGCATAGACGACTGCTGCTAACTCCAAGTCATGAATTTCATAGTTCCTCTCATGATCTTTCAACTGTCTTGAACCATAAGTAATCATCTTGCCATTCTGTGTTAGCACACAACCCAATCCTACATTTGATGCATCCGTATAAATAATAAATCCACCACTTCCTGATGGTAAAGTGAAAATTGAGGCTGTGGTTAATCTTCTTTTCATCTCTTGATCACATTCTTCACACTGGTCTGTCCATACAAACGGCACACTTTTCCGAGTCAATTTCATTAATGGAGCTATGATGGACGAAAATCCTTGGACAAATCTCTTGTAATAGCTTGCTAGCCCCAAAAAGCTTCTAATTTCTGTCACACCGCTAGGCCTTTTCCAACTGACAACTGCTTCTATCTTGGATGGATCCACAGCTAACCCTTCTTTTGATATTACATGGCCTAGAAAAGTAACCTGCTCTAACCAAAATTCACACTTGCTGAGCTTTGCATAGAGGTGGTTGTCCCTAAGAAGTTGTAATGACATCCTCAAGTGTTCCTCACGCTCCTCCTTACTCTTAGAATACACGAGGATATCATCAATAAAAACCACTGTAAATTGATCAAAATACTGTGCAAAGACTTTGTACATGAGAGCCATAAATATTGCGAGTGCATTTGTTAACTCAAATGGCATCACCAAGAATCCATAATGCCCATATCTTATTCGGTAAGCTGTTTTAGGCACATTTGACTCTCTAGCCCTCGACTGATAGTGCCTAGATCTCAAGTCGATCTTGGAAAAGTACACTGCTCCTTGCAATTGATCAAACAACTCGTCTATTCTTGGCAACTGTACTTGTTCTTAACAGTGACATGATTCAACCTTCTATAGTCAATGCACATTTTTAAACTTTCATCTTTCTTTTTCACAAATAATACTGGTACTCCCCAAGGTGAAATACTTGGCCTAATGAAAACTTTGTTCAACAATTCTTACAACTGAAGTTTTAATTGACCTAATTCTGTTGGAACCATTCTGTAAGGTGCGATAGAGATCGGTGCTATCCCTGGAAGGAGTTCAATTGTGAACTCAACTTCTTTAATTGGCGGCAATCCCGAGATTTCTTCTAGAAAAACATCCAGAAATTCGCACACGGCGGGGATTTCCTCCACCCCTTGGGACTGTTTATCCTCCGTGATAAATGCAATAAATGCTTCACAACCACTTCGCACCATTCTAGCTGCTTTTAATGCCGAGATAAATCCTGCTTGAGTTTTCTTCTTGTTTCCCTGAATCATCAAGTCTGCCTGTTCTCCTTTCAGTTTAAAGGTGATGGCTTTACTAAAACAATCCATGGTTGCATGATAAGTTTCCAACCAATCCATGCCTAAGATAACATCAAAATCATGCATATCCAAAATAATAAGGTTGGCTGCTAAGTTGACCTATCCTAATATAACTGAACAATCAGGGTAATAGGTTCTACAGATAACTTGTTTACCTACTGGTGTTGTGACAGTCAAAATATAATCAAGTTCCTTAAGTGGTGCATCAATCATCTTAGCAAATATAGGAGATAAGAATGAATGGGTGGATCCAGGATCAAATAAAATTTGAGCTTCTACTCCACAAATAAGAAGTTTACCTTCCACCACATCACCTGCAGCATCTGCATCCACACGGTTGAGATGATATGCCCGTCCTTGCTGTTGTGGCCTATTCTGAGCCTGATTTTGTCTTCCTTGCACATTTCTGTTTTGCTATGGAGGACGACTATTCTGATTCTGAGCTTGTTGTCTACCTTGCTGCTGTTGCTGAGGTGTCCTTGCCTGATTTTGAACTGGTGCCTGATTCTTAGGAGTTGCTTACCTCTGTTGTTGGTTCCTATTTCCTTGATTATGGAGTTGTGGGCAGTCCTTGATTGCATGGTCCATGGCTCCACACTTGAACAAGCATCTGATGCCTTGCGACATTGAGCAGTTTCGTGATTTTTACCACAATGGGCACATGCACTTGGCCTATTCAGATCTTGTCTAGGCCTCTTGTTCTGTTTCTGCGTTTGGTTTTGCTGCATCCTGTCCCAAATGATTTGGTTATTGATATCTTCAAATTTATACGCCCGCTTGACAGCTTCATCGAAGGTGGCCGGTGGAACTACTCCAATAGCGTCTCGCATGATGACTGGGTCCAGGCCTTCCAAAAACTTGGTGATCTTCTTCTGCTTGGTATCAATCAATTCGGTAGCATATCTACACTTGGTGACATATTCCAGAACTGTCATGTTGCCTTGTTTGAGTTACCGGAACTCAATAGTCACCTCGTATCTGCTAGCCCATAGAATAAGGAAGCGGTGAGATGTACTTTCTGCCATCCAGTGCATGTGAAAACTTCAAAAATTTTCTGAGTGTTTGCCAACTAGTCATCTACAGCCAGTGGATCCTCTTCACCTGAAAATTCCTTAGGTGCCCTCTTCCGGAACCTCTCAAAGAGTACATTGGGGTCGTGGTCCAGGTTGATGATCACAATATTTGGCCCCAAAGGTTGCATAGGTTTGGGTTGGGGTTTGTTCTGCAAGACTTCTAGAAGTTGTCTCTGCACTTGGGCCATTTCCTTGTCCTTTTTAGCCATCTGTTCTTGGAACCAGCTTGATTCTCATTTTCTTCCCTCTGTAGTCTAGCCTGATTTTCATTAACTTGTCTCTGTTGTTCTAGCATAGCTTGAAGGAGTTCTTGGAACTGTGCCGCTGTAGGTGGATTTTTTGGTTCTGTTTCATTGTTATTACTCCTTGAAGCATTTTGATTTGCTGGAGATTTTCTTGGAGGCATGATGCTATAAAATAAAATGTTAGTACATAAAAACAAGGTTTAGGGTTGGTTTCTAGGTCCCATACTAACGATGTAACGAGCTATCGAATCCTCGCCACGTCCCTAACAGTTTCTAGTTTCTTTTAAATGCTTGAAACATGTCCCACTCTGATACCAGTCCTATCACGACCTCGGACCGAGATTCCCGACCCGGGCCTACGACTTATGTGCCCACAGGTTTCCGCGGTGAGGATTCCCAAGACAAATATGGAACTCACATGATCAATGGTTTGCGGAAGCATATAGCAAATCTCATCTAAACAAAACATATTGTATATGGTCATCATGCATATGTAAAATCATTAAGACATAATCTCAGAAGGGGGAAATGTAACATTGCATTTCCAACATAGTTCCAGTTTTAAGTTAGCCAAAGTAAGTTAACATAAAGTTTACATCCCAAATTATAAAAGGCCAACAGAGGCCAATACATCTCAAAAGAAAATCAAAACACGTATCCCAAGCTAAATGCATCGCAACTCAAGACCCCACCTGACGTCTAGATGACGTCGTCGAGTTGCCACTCACAGGCTGGGGGTAGCTCAACAGCCTACTCCTAACGCTCCTCCTCAAAGGCATCTGCGCTTGAACCTGAGTACCAAAACAAACAAATCAGACACGATGTTCTGGCAGGTGATCAAATTAGACACAAATCTTAAATCATTTTAAAGCCTAAAACAAGCAATGCTTAAATACATTTGTATGAATTCGAAACGTGCTAGAACAAGGTACAAAACAAAACTAGCATGAGAATAGTCAATATCAAGATTAGTAATTCCACAATAAGCCCATCCTTTATTCGTCTTACGTGATGATAAGAGCAAGCACGACACGCAAAACACGAACCCATGCCACACAAGGTAGATGGGGAGGCCGGCCGCGGAACCAGAAAACACACGATGTGTATTATAATACACGACTAATCTGCAGATAGTCCACAAGTTTAAAAACTCCCGGACAGTGGATCAGATTGAAGGGGCAGTCCAAGCTCAATGGTTTCTAACTGAATCCATGAATGCACAAAACAAAACGAATCGAAATAGGGGAAAACTTACTTATCAATATGAGGCTAACAAGAATAGCATAAGCTATATCAAACAAAGCTTAAAAAGTGATCCCCAATATAAGTTCTTGAAACAATTTAAACCATGACTGACACTTGGGAATCAAAACATGTGAAAGACGGTATCCATCATGAAAAAACTAAAAGTTGAAGCAAACTTATCAAGTATACCTTAAGGCCCTTCATTTGACCCTCGTGTAATTGAAAACCCAAATATCGGAACAAGATGGATTTGCACTCTCGAAGATAAAGGACATTTCGAGTTTCCATATGCACCATATCAAGCTAAAGGCCCTTAACCTATTCTGGTTTTCAATTCCCAAAAAGACCCCACAAATCAAGTCCAACCTAAAACTTGGTCAACATTCGGTCACCTGTCGGCTAGCCGCCAACTGACTGACGGCTGACCGCCTAGTCCCAGCCAGGAAATCTTCATCATTCTGGTAAAGGAACCGAGCTCGTTCGGTTGGCTGTCGACTAGCCAAAGTGATGCAAGTCGGCTAGCCGCCAGCTAACCGACGCCCCCCTATCGCAAAACAAGCTTTTGGAAATGGAACCGAAATGGTTCGGTCGCTTGTCGGCTAGCCAATAGCTAACCGCCAGCTGACCGACCCTTTGCAAGAAGCTGCAATTCAAGTCGTTTTTCTTCCTTCTTCTCACATCACTTTACTTCATTCCATACCAAGTTTCCTACAATAAGAATGAGCATACATGCTCTTCCATCTCAACATATCTACAATCCATTGCATCAATCAAAAACCCATTCAACAATCTACATTTCAAATTCTTCCAATCTTCCTCCCATTCATAAACATTTAAACATAACAACGATAATTTAATCAAGAGAAAAACCATCAGGATAAAACAAGTAGTAAATAGATTTCAAAACAAGAATAATGATTTCAAACCATGTCACCATATTCTTATCAATTCCTTGCTTAATCTAAAATAAGAAATCAATCATTTGTAGCCATAAGAGTATCCAAGTATTGCATGCATCATAAGAACTAAAATGATCACTTGTCTTGACCCACTTGCTAATCCAAAATGTAAAACAAGCTCCCTCCAAAGATCCTACCCACGAGCTAAGTCAAGAGTCTATAAAAACCCCATGGAAAACCTTTCAAAAATCAACCAAACCTTTGAAAACAAAGACCCATTTCAAAATGGGTGTTGCATGTTAGAAAAATAAGCTCTCTAGGAGCTAAAAAGACTCCATTAGAAAGGTGGAAAAAAGCTCTCACCTGAGACTAGCCAAACAAGAAGAAATGAGGAAGAAGGAGAGGTTACCCAACTAGGATTCCCAAACAAAGGGTAGCAATGGAGGGCTTGAAATGAAGGAGGAAGAATATGAGATCAGATCCTCACTCCAAGCTCAGATGAGCTGACATGCAAGGTGAAAAAGAAGAAGAGAAATGGTTTCTTCTCCCAGCTCTCTCACTTGAAGTAAAACAATTACAGCAAACGAAATGGGTCTGAACGTGAGGGAAAAAGGAGGGAGATAACTTAAGTGGAGTGGATGGTGGGGCCCAACAGCTCTAATTCTTGACATGATTAAAACATCATCTTGTGGCCTCGGGACGAGATTGACGAAGGAGAACAAAATGATCCCCTAAAAATCTAGTTTCCAAAAAGTATAAATTTGACATGGTTTTTAGATTTCAAGAATTAGGTCTAGATTTGGGTGTAAAAAGACATTTTTACCCCCTTTTGGCCAAAACATGGATTTCTGGATTTCGAACGAAGATGGACTGAATATAAAAGTTGTAGGAAATCATAGTCATTCAAAATAAATCAAAATCAAAATTTAAATCAAAATCCATAATCATCCTCCCATGCTCACACTTGCACTCAGGGCATCCCTGAGCATGTCTTAATAAAACCAACGCTCTCAAAATTTTCCCAAGCTAATTCCAAGACTAAATTAAACCATATTCTAACCCAACAAACACTAAACACTCACTTCATTATCACTAATCGCGTTAATCCTGGGTCGGGGTCTAACAGCCGAGTGCCATCACTGGGCTGCCTATCCTTCAGAAACTCTCTGAGGAGCTCATGCCTATTGACAACATCCTTGAGGAGCAGTCTGAGGAGTTCCAATTCTTGTACTTTCATCTCGTCACCCTTTACTATTTTTTCAAGGAGAAGGAGGGCTCGAAAGTCAGGTCTAGCAGTTGGAAAAGTTTTAGCTTTTCGTCTCCTAACTTCTTTGAGGGTGGAGAGATTTCCGACAGCATGACCCAGGAAGCCAGGGCTAAGAATCTGGGTTCAAAGAAGACTTCTATCATGTAGGGAGATTTGAAGAGCTTCTTCGCGAATACAAATGCCATTTGCTCTAACATTGCACTGCAAAGGGATCTCGTTTACCTCACTTATTAGCTGGGTGAGGCTGTTTTTGCTGCAGGGGGATGGCATGCACATCAGGCCGTATTACATTTTTCCTACTTTTCAAATGGCATTTAGAGAGCAGCTTGCTTTGATGCCTGCTCTTTACTCCTATTTGTGCACCGAACTACAGGCTACTGCTTTCCTGGTTCGGCTTGGGCTACTTATGAATAGGGTATTTTCAGCCCATATATTTTATTCGTGGTACGTATACCATTGTCCTGGCTTCCACCAATTGGGCGTTGCGTGTCGCGACCCCGGACCGAGACCCGGGACCGCGACGGGTGGTGTGGATGGGGTAATGAACTACCCTTAACAACGATTATACATTTCCTGAATTTCCCACAGGTTTCCGCGGTGAGGGTTCCACATACACTCATAGAACATTTATATTGGTGCGGAAGCGTGTAGCAAATCAAACTCTTAATCCATTCTCATCAAATAAGACTGATGATACACAAGTATGACATGATGTCAGAGTGAGCAATGATCTCATTAGCATTCCCAAATATTAAGTTAAAGTTTAAGCAAAAGATCAAGTTAAATTAACATTCCCTAAAACTAATGGCCAACAAAGGCCAGTACAACCAAAAGTATAAATCATGAGTAAGTCTATGATCTCCCCAAAATATTCGCAGCTCAAAGCTAAACCGAATGTCTACATGACATCGTCAGTTTGCCACTCCACTAATCGTTGCGGTTCATCAACCGCCCCCTCTGGCTCCTCCTCAAAGGCAATAACGGGAGCTGGACCTGAGTACCACAAAAATGGGTCAGACACGACGGTCTGGCAGGTGGGTGAATAGATAATGGCAAGAAAGAAATCAAAGCACATCTTAGACATAACGAAAACTTATTAAAACGATAACTGCCATAAAACAAGATGCATGGTTCATTTAAAGTACAGATGCAATATAAATCATGTGGGGTATTCAAGGTACAGGAACTGACTAGATGGCAACCACACTAAAGCTAAATCCTCTCTATCACTAAGGTGATGAGAGCACACTCAGTGCGTTGGGCTCGAGCACACGAAGTGACGAGAACCAACATTATATACATATACATATACATATAGCTAGGCAAGACCACGGCCGCGGAACCGGGTGACGGGACAGGACAGGATCCAAGTTGCAACTGGCGGGAGCACAAGGGGGAGGCCCAAGTCAGTTGATCAGACTGACAAGGACGTCCAAGCTTAGTGGTGCCGACTCATAGGTTACATGATAAATCAAAACGTATACAAAACATATAATATAAACATTCGGGTAGGCGGGACATGGCGCTCGTAGGCACACATTTCATGTTATTATCTGTTCATGCATACACGGGACTGGCAGGGCATATCAGGTGTGTAAATCAGAATTTGAGGTAAAACTAGTAGGATCGGGTAATTATACATATAATCTGAGTAAAACAATGCAATGAATCCTTATATCATTAGGGACTATATATTGGGGCATCCATATTCAAGCAACATGTATAAGGATCTTGTATGTCTATTATTACCCCTAGTATGGTACTCGAATGATAGAGGACATACTAAGTTTCCTTATGCAAGTTGATGAATCCAAAAGTCCCAATACCTTTCCGAAATGGTGTCTCTTCCTATGTCAATTTCCTTATGTCATCCCCTGGGTCTTTCCAAGGTGGTAGGGCATCAGAACAACCCATCCAAACCTTTAAATACCATATCTGAAACCAATAGAAAAGACTCAGGAATTCTGAGTGAAACTCGGTCACCTGTCGGTCAACTGGCGGTTAGCCGCCGAGGTGATCGGCGGTTAGCCGCTGGATGACCGCGGGGCTGACCGCGGTTCACCCTGCTAAAATATAGCATTCTGTGTTTCTAACCGCGCATCTCGGCTACCTAGCGGTCACAGGGTTTTTTATTAGCGGTTAGCCGCGAGCTGACCGTGCGGCTGACTGCGGTTCGCCTGTCAAAACACAGCATTCTGTGTTTCTAACCGCATCTGGGTCAGCTGGCCGCCGGTCACCTGTCGGCTAGCCGCCAAGGTAAACCGCCCGCTGACCGCCCAGCTGCGGGAGCTACACATCAGGTGCAGATTTCAGTTCTTTCTTTCCCAAACCCTTTCACCTCAACTCCAACCATTCCCTAACATGAAATGGGTCTATTCCTTTCCATTTAACATTCAATCCTTCCCACCAACCACCATTCCATCAATGCATTAATTCTCCTACCAATACACATCTCATTCAATGCAAGTACAAATATCATTTAAGAAGTTTATAATGACCAAAAATAAACTTTAACGAATGAATGCCTATATTCTCATAAAACTAACTAAGAGAAAATCATATCAATAAGTACATTTCCAAAAGCATTATGAAACAAAATGAACCAAAGGAATAGGAATAGTAAAAATTCCACATTTTCAATAAACAAGAACTTATTCAAATCAAATCCATTCATTCACTTGCCTTGGTCTCCAAATATGCTAGTCCAGCTCTAATCCCTCTATCAAGCTCAAAATCTACAATCTACACACAAATCCCCAAAATACATTCATTACAAGCCCTAAAGTGGCAAAACTATGAAATAGAAAGGGATAACTTCCAATACCTAAGATGGCATCTCAAGGACTAGAAGAACACCCAACTAAGAGATGAGAAGAAGAACTTACATGAAAAGTCCTCTAATGGCAAGAGTTTGCTCAAAAGGTAGCTTGGAATGGAAGGCTCTCTCTACAAATGGTATCAAGATGAAGCTCTCATGGAGGGGAAGAAGATTACCACCTCCATTTTACCTTTAGCAATAGATTTGAGAGAGATTGAGAGATGGAGAAGCAAGGAGCAAGAAGGAAAAACCCTAGGGCTGGGCTGGAACTTCTCTTTGTTCTCAAGGGAAAGTTGCAAGAAAAGGGGAAGAAGAAAAGGACTCCTCCTTATATAGACAATGGCAATGGGTCCCACAACTTAAAAATCCAATTGGGCTAAAACATCGTTCTACGGGCTTCGGACGGATTCGACGAAGAAGGAAGAATTGATCGTCGAAATTTCTACTTTCCAAAAAGTATATATTTTACGAGTTTCGGAGACATTGAAAATAGTGCCCAGATTTTGTGTAAAAAGACTGTTTTACCCCTATCAATGGCAAAGTAGGGTTTAGAGGTCTCGAATGGGAACGAAACAAATACGAAAGTTGTCTGGAATCATAAAATACATTAAACGGAGTAATTTACAGATTTCCAAAATTATAAATAAATCCCAAAACTAATCAAGACACAATAAAAGGAACCACTAAAGGGCCCCACTAGATCAAAAGAGTTCCCAAAATTACTCAAAGTTATAAAAAGCTATTCTAATCCAGATTTAACCCATTTTCGCTAATCACACTTATAGCTAAAACGCCATTGTAATTAACACTAAAAGGAAACTCTCGGGGCGGGGTCTTACATTGCGCAAAATAATGATCCCGTCATTATTTGGTTGGCTAGAGGGACATCCATCTCCGAATCTCTTTCGTATGCCCGTTTGAGGATTCGACGGTTCAGGAACGTCGAGATAGGGCAATCTTCAATGAAGCTTTCTCCAAATTTGCAGAAGAAGGCTTTTGATTTTTGAGTCTCCCGTGATTCCACCAGGGCAGGGTCGGGAAGACACTATTTTCTTTGACCAACGTAGAGAAGAGGTGGCTTTTCAACATACGTGTTGGTAAGATGGTATACCATAGACATCTTTTTGTCAACATCCAGCTGTATTTCCATTCGCGTTTTGCGTTGCAGTTGGGTTTCTCTCAAGGCGTTGTTGGAGCGCCTTCGAGCATGGTGAAGCGCTTTGGAGGTTTGCAAGATGAGAGAAATGCATGGGCATTTTATAGTGCGGAGGACACTATTGCCATGATTTCTTATCCTGACTTACCCACTTTCCGGATAGCCGGCTTCATGAAGTGGTTCATGGAGAGCTTTTTGGTGTACCAGGGGCTTTCCTAGAAGGAGCTTGATGTTAAGCAGTCTTTTGGAAAGGGTCTCGGAAGATCAGATGGCGTCCGACGAGAGGAAGTTTTGACTTTCCTTTCTGGAGAGAAGCATAGGATAGGCTTTCTCGATGAGCAGGACGTCATTAGATCTGAAGCCATAAAAGAAGTTCCTGGTGAGGTCTTGAAACAATTGGAGGAGGAGGAAGCCTAGATCGACACTTGGATGCAAGCGGAGTGGATAAAGGCTTCATGGAGTCCACTGGCAATAGCAAACACTCCAGTGAAGGCTCAAGTGAGAGGCCTGATTTTGATAGCGGGGAAGGTTCTTCGAGCAAACTATCCCGTAGAAGCAAGAGGAAGAGAGGGCAGCGCCTAATAAGAAACAGCACGACAACTCGCCCGATTTGGAAGTCCCTCTTACTATCAATGAGGAGGTCTCAGGGATGCTGACGAGCCTTTGAAAAAGGGGAGCCGAGAAGAAAAGACCACTAGTGATGGTATGATTATTATTCTTTTTCTTTCTATTCCTTTTCTTTCATGAGAGATATTTTGTTTTGATCTACTGCTTTCTTTCTTTTAGCAAAAGATGATGACATGGTGATGCCTAAGGTTCCGGCCGCTGAGCAGATGACAGATCCAATTGCGGCATCTGAAGAAGGGCCAAGGGAATCTGGAGTGGTTCAAAAACCTTCACTTGGTATGATTTTTTTCGTTTTTCTCCCTTTTTTTTCTATGCTGTCATTTGCCAACATATTTTTTGTTATCACGCCAGCTGACTTGCCACAAGATTTCAACGACTTTGAACCATCCATGGATGCAACTTTTGATGATGCTTCGGATTAGTTCATGGAGGCAGGGAGTACTCCTCCGGTCGTCGAGGAATATATTTTATAGTAATAATCTTGATAATGATTTTTGACAAGACCATATTCATACCTTTTCATCTTTTATTGGCAGGTTGTGAAGCAACAGGAGAAGTTCCTTTGCCTTCTTCAGGGCCAGAGCTGGGGGTGCCCACAGTTGATCCAGAAATAGGGGCTTCTTTAACCGGTTTTGATGTGGCAGAGGTGAAACCTCATGATGAGATTCCTTCGCCAGACTCTTCAATTGGAAAGAGCTTATTAATTACTCCTCCAACAAGGCATGACATGGACAGTCGGCCGATGGAGTAGGGTGAGACGTCATCTGGGCCATCTCTTCAATTTGCGAAGAGTGTGTTGAAGAGCGTCTTGAGTTCATGGATCGAGACTCTCTCTTCTGGTCATTTGGAAGCTGGGTTCGGCATGATTAATCATGTGCAGGAGATACTTACCGATAGTGAAAATGTTGGTCTAAACGTCGCAGGAGCCAGGGCTTTTGTTGATGAGTTCAGGGCACTGGGCAACAAGTGGTCTGAGACCGAGAACTTTCCGAATGGTGACTTCTTCAAGGAAATGTTTTATAAGCCTTCCAATGAAGTCAAATCTAAATTGGATGAGATTTCGCGGACTAGGAAGCAATTTGTTTAGGAGAGGAACGTCAGTGAGTTGGCTATCATTGAGCTGACACAGGCCTGCACTGTCTTGATAGGGAGGTTGTCAAGGCTAGGCAGCGCCTTGAGCAATTAGAGGCACAAGCTGCTACAAAGTGGACTTCCATTGTGCAGGCTTGCGCTAGAAAGGGGATTCTCATTCGCCAAGTTGAAGAAGTCGACAACAATCTTCGGAGGAAGACTGAGGAATATGAGCGATATCAAATTCTTTGAGAAGAGCTTCCTCTTGCTAATGATGGGTCGCGGCGTTCTGCCGCATTTTATGGAAAACTTTTGAAGGAGCGGGCTTAGAAACTTTAAAAGCCAAGGCCAAGAGGTTGCTTGAGGAGTTGAATCCTTGGCTGAATGCATTTTAGAGTGAGCTCCTTGATGTTTTATAACAAACTCTCCTTTTCCATCTTTTGTACCTCCATGTATAAACATTTTTTCTTACTCTATTTTTTTTGTATTCCCTCCTTTCACTTAAATCATTTTTTGATTAAACAAGTTTAAGCAAGAGTTGAATGGCAATGTTTGTTTGAAAATTTTATCAAAAGATTGTCATTTTGTGAAAATCATTTATCAAATGGTTGTTTTGGGCATGAAAGTTAGATTTTGTGGCGAAAGGCCTGGTTTTTTTATGGCTTGAAAGCAGAATTTTGAGATGGCAAGGAAGCCAAATTTTGTGGCGTGAAAGCCATATTTGGGTTTATGGCATGAGAACCAAAATTTTGTTTTTGGCATGAAAGCCAGGTTTTGTGTTATGGGAACCAAATTTTATTTTATTTTTTTTCATGAAAGCCAAGTTTTTTGGCATGGAAACCGAAGTTTTGTGGCATGGAAGCCGAAAATCAGGTTTATGGCATGAGAGCCAAAATCTTATTTTTTGCATGAAAGCCAGGTTTTGTGACATGGGAGCCAAAATTTTGTTAGCGTGAAAGCCATTTTTTTATTTTTATTTTTGGAATGAAAGCCGGGTTTTTGAGAACCAAGTTTTTTTTGTTGGCGTGAAAGCCATACTTTTTTTTTTATTTTTGGAATGAAAGCCTCTTTTTTTTTTTTTAAACCAAGGTTTGGTTTGTTGGCATGAAAGCTATTTTTTTTTTTATTATTCTTAGCATGAAAGTCGGGTTTCTGGCATGAAAGCCTAGTATTTGGTTTTCAAAAAATGCAAGTATCGACTAAGAGTCGCCTCCTTGCTTAATGGTATTGCAAGTATCGATGGAATGTCGCCTCTTTGCTCATTCGGTTGCGAGTATCGATGGAATGTCGCCTCCTCACGAATTTGGGTGTAAGTATCGACTAAGAGTCGCCTCCCTGCTGCATGGTATTGCAAGTATCGATGGAATGTCGCCTCCTTCTCAATTGGTTGCTAGTATCGATGGAATGTTGCCTCCTCACGAATTTGGGTGCAAGTATCAACTAAGAGTCGCATCCCTACTGAATGTTATTGCAAGTATCGATGGAATGTCACATCCTTGCTCATTCGGTTGGGAGTTTCAATGGAATGTCACCTCCTCGCGAATTCAAAAACTTTATTTTGCGGGTAACAACTGAATGTCGCTTCCCCACGATTTTTGAAATTTGAGGTTTTTTTTTTTTTTTTTTTTTTTAACCGTTGGTTTTTTTTTTTTCAAAATTTCGGTTGTGGATATCAACTGAAATGTTGTTGTCCGATGTGAATTTTGACCACCCCTCCAAGAGAGGCATGGTTTGGGAAAATCTTCATTCATCTATATATGCTATTTAAATTTTACGTCGAAAATGAGGATTCTGACTACCCTCAAAATCTACGAATCACGATCGCCAGCTACGGTATTGCCGTAGCACCGTTCTTTGATGAAAGTCGAAGAAATATGAGGAGAAAAATAATACGGTGAGTTCTTCCTCTCGTCTAATATTCGGCCGGCAATACACGACGGTTGTCCTGTCACGTTAATTTTGGTCTCTTTGGGTGTCTTTAATTCTGGGTCAATTCAGGGTCACGAGTTAAAGTCCAAATAAAGGTTAATCCTCACATAGCATAATCATAGTGTATCCAGGTAAAATAAAATAAAAAATAAAGAAAATAAAAAAGGGGAGGTGCCAAATATTTAAGAAGAGGATCGACCCCGTTCCTGGGTACCCCTCTTCAGATCCCTTGGCAAAATAGGGCTTAAAGGTTGATTTTTTAAACCAAAATGATGATGCAAATGAGACTTTGATTTGTGATTTCTGTATTTTTTGTGTGCGATACACGAGTGATAAAAGTGAAAGGCCGATGGGCCGTAATTGATTGGAGGTGGACGATGGGCCAGTGTTTATCTTAGGATGGCTGATGGGCCATGATTGATTAAAAGTGTGTGCGAAATCACTCATCTCATCTCGTTATTCTCATTTATTTAATTTTAGAAATCAGTTCTTTATTCCCTTTTATCATTAAGTTCAATTAAATATCTGGAACCGGAGGTGGAGGAAGAAACAAAAGGAAAATCTTTTTGGGTTTATTTTTCTTGGTTTTATAGTTTTTATGGATTTTCGATATGGGGCTAGAAGGGCCTGACTAGGGGATTTTACTTGGATTTACGTGATTAATACTTTATTATTGATCATCAGATTAACCCTAACCTAAGGTCTTAGACCGCCCACATTAGCTCTCCCAATCCCCTAATGGAACAAAAAGAGTGATGGGGCGAAGCCTAACGCTCTAAGCTACCTAACGAGGAAATCCAATCTACTCCTAGGGTGTGAATAGCCTAAGTCTGGTAGTTCTTGTGCCTGAGTGACTTATTAATTATGATTTTGATATGTTTAGTTTGTTTTAAGGTATGAGTTGATTAAGAGTGATTTAGGGATGGATTAGTGGTGTCTTAGAATTCTGATTAGTGTGTTTTTAAATACTTTAGGGTTCTGGGATTTAGGGTTTAAATTTAAAAGGTGAAATGATGTCAAAATCGGCTGAACGAGATTGATGGAGGACTTGAGCGTGCACACAGTGATGCCTAGGTCACTCTGGTTACTTGGGTACACCTACAGTGGCGCCCAAGTGTCTGGCTCTATATGGCTGGGCTAATGATGATGGTATCTATCACAGCCCCGCCCAACTCAGCATGAAATTGTCCACTTTGGCTCACGTGCACACCCGAGGACTTCCCAGGAGGTCACCCATCCTAGTACTGCTCCCGCCCGAGCACGCTTAACTTCGGAGTTCCTACGGTTTCCGGGGCCGCATGGTTTTAAAAGGCCTCATGCTAAGTTAATACGGGGTTTAACTTATAAGCCCAGGGTCAGGACTTGGATATTTCCAATGCGGGCTAATGGAGACTCACCGTTTGAAGCCCGTGGTTGACATGTTATGCCCCGTGGTTAAGGGTGCCGCCCGGACTAAGTTGTCACATTCTCCCCCACCGGAAATAGAGCCGTCCTCGGCTCTGATACCAACTGTCACAGCCCTGCCCAACTCAGGATGAAATTGTCCGCTTTGGCCCACGTGCACGCGTGAGGACTTTCCATGAGGTCACCCATCGTAGTACTGCTCCCGCCCGAGCACGCTTAACTTCGGAGTTCCTACGGTTTCCGGGGCCGCACGGTTTTGAAAGGCCTCACGCTAAGTTAATACGGGGTTTGACTTATAAGCCCAGGGTCAGGACTTGAATATCTCCAATGCGGGCTGACGGAGACTCACTGTTTGAAGCCCGTGGTTGACACGCTATGCCCCATGTTTTAGGTTTTGGTTGATTTTATTGTAATGACTTTAAATCTGGAACTCAAAATGCAACTAAAGTTCACGACTCGGGCGAGATGGAGGACTTGGGCACACCCATGGTGGCGCCTAGGTAGTTATGTGTACTTGGGGGCGCCAGCAGTGGCACCCAAGTCTTAATTTGATGCTCTTTGGTCCTCCAACTTCAGTTCAAGGTTCCGGTTGGGTTTAAGTTGATTAACTTTTTAATTGTAGGGCTGTTATTGGTTCTGTGAAGGTTCTGAGATGTTGATTAAGTTAGCTTCATGTTTTTTTTTTTTTTTGGTTGATTTGAGGTTGAACTTTTATGGTTTGATGTTCTTTAAATTAAATGGGATTTACTTTGTTCTGTTGATTAGGATTAAGTTAGGTTTCAATTAATTAGGTTTCTTAGTGATTAAGGGAGGATGGGCGCCAAGAGAGTGGTGCGCAAGTGGATGTTTTTGTGTTTGAATTGGTTTGATGTTTTAGGTTAATTCAGACGTCTAGTTTCAGTTGTTTTAAATCGTAAGGGTGCTCTGGTGTGCTGATCTGGATCAAGATCTGGGCCAGCAGTGGCACCCAAGTCTTAATTTGATGCTCTTTGGTCCTCCAACTTCAGTTCGAGGTTCCGGTTGGGTTTAAGTTGATTAACTTTTTAATTGTAGGGCTGTTATTGGTTCTGTGAAGGTTCTGAGATGTTGATTAAGTTAGTTTCGTGTTTTTTTTTTTTGGGTTGATTTGAGGTTGAACTTTTATGGTTTGACGTTCTTTAAATTAAATGGGATTTACTTTGTTGTGTTGATTAGGATTAAGTTAGGTTTCAATTAATTAGGTTTCTTAGTGATTAAGGGAGGATGGGCGCCAAGAGAGTGGTGCGCAAGTGGATGTTTTTGTGTTTGAATTGGTTTGATGTTTTAGGTTAATTCAGACGTCTAGTTTCAGTTGTTTTAAATCGTAAGGGTGCTCTGGTACGCTGATCCGAGGGTAAAACATGACTTGGGCGCACCTGTGGTGGCGCCCAAGTGCTTGATTCGTGGGTTTTGGTTGTCTTCGGGAATCGTTCACTTGGATTTGGATTTTTAGGTGATCTATTTTAATAAATCCTGAATCCAAGACTGGTTTGAGCCTCTAGACCTTAAGGGCAACAATAGTTGGGGTTGGGGAGCCGAAATGCAACCGAATTGTGTCTCGGGGTTAGACCAAAGCGCCCAGGTATGTTCTGTGACTTGGGCACACCTGTGGTGGCACCCAAGTGTCAGTCTACTAGTTCGTTGTCTTCTAGGGCATTTTAAGTCAGTTTCAGGTACTTGACTCTAGTTTCAGTTGGGAGATGTTTTTATTTTCGGAATGTAATTGGTTTATCATTTTCATTAGGTCTTGATTAGGATTTAAATTAAAGGTTGGTGATCAAGGTTTGATTAAAGTTTGGTTAAGGCTTGAATTTGGGGTTGTTAATTGGACTTCGTTGATTATGATCTTAATAGATTAGAGCTTATTAATCAGGATTTTAATTGGGACTTGTTGATCAGGGTTCTGATTAATTAGGGGCTTTATTTTATTTATTTTTTTATTAGTCAGGATTTATTAAATTAGGGATTATTGATTAAGTTTTACTAAGTGGGGTTTTGGTTCATTGGAGTTTTATCAGGGATTGTTAATCAGGCTTTAAGGATTTGATTAATTAAAGTTTAATTAATTTTAGTCTATGGATTTTAATTGGATGTTTTTACTTAGACGTTTTGAATTAAGTGTTTTAGATTGCAATTGATTGAGTTTATTAGTTTACTTAGGCACGAGTGCAATAACCTAGGATCACCTACTCTATGTTTTTTGGATTTTTCTATTTCTTTTTGTTCTTTTTTGTTCTCTTCTCTAATTACTAAAGAGTAAGATGAGAAGGGAAGAGTTTTATGATTTTGTGATTTTTTTGGTGTTTTATGCAAAAGTGATGCAGCCCAGGCTAAAGTGTGATGATTCAGCAATTCAAAGTTCGAAAGTTCAGCAATAATTCATGTTTATCACAGAGATTCAATAGCAAGCTAAATAAAATGAAAAATATGGAAAACGTGACCAGACGATGAACTAGGGACTTGGGCACACACACAGTTGCGCCCAAGTGTCTCCCTATGGGTTAGGATGCACTTGTAATTTTTGATGATTCTTTGACGTGATTTCTAACACTTTATGACTAAATGTGGGGTCCTAATGTTTATTACTGATGTCAAAGCCTTCAGATCTAAGAGTGATGACACAAGGATCCAAATTCAAGGGGTGAATCCCCTTGGTAGAGACTTGGGCGCACCCACAGTGGTGCCCACGTGCATTGTCTGTTTTTCTCTTCTTTCTCTTCCCTTTTGGTAATGTATTTACTTATCTTTTGAGTTCTTTTCACGATTTAGAATGTAAAGTTACAGATCCGAGGGCTTTGATATCAACTTATACGAAGAAAGATCCGTATTTGAGAAATAAAATGCAAGCAATATGAAAAACGGGGTCGAAACCCAACTCCTGGGACTTGGGCGCACACATAATGGAGCCCAAGTGCTTTCCTGCACTTTTTCTGCTCTTTTTCCTTTTTAGTAATGTTTTTGCATATTCTTATGATGCTTTTTGTGCGATTTAGAATGCAAAGCAATAGATCTGAGGGTCCTGATATCAACTTACACGAAGAAGAACCCGAATTTGAGAGACAAAATGCACGTATGATGAAAAACGGGGTCGAAATCCAACTCTTGGGACTTGGGCGCACCTGTGTGTGCGCCCAAGTGCTTTTTTGCACTTTTCTCTTTCAAGTTCAGATTTTTCTCAATGAGGATGATATGGATGCAAGATCTATCCTAATCACGAGTTCGGGATGATGAAAATGATGCAGATCTATTACTTAATTATGATTGATCCTAGGCATGTTCCTAATGATGGATGATTGTTGAAAATTAGTTCTATCGAGAAACTACTATTATTAATGCAGACCTGTCCTGTATGAATGATCCTAAACATATTTCTGAGCATGTATAGCAATGGAATGCAATAAAAGAAGAGAGATTTAGGAATACCGGTATAGTGAAGTGTTTATCAAGTTCCTAAAACGAAGCTTTAGCAAAGACCCATAGCTCTAGTTGAAGATATGAAAGCCTCCTCCTCTATTTCCTCTTCTTCTTCTATAGATCCAAGGCTCTCTCTAATGGTGGCTACCTTTCTTCTTCTTGTATATTCTCTCTTTTCTCTCCTTTTTTAGTGTTTTTGAGTAGACTCTCTTTTAAATGAAGTTAAGAGATCCTTAAATAAGGGTTTAGGGCATGTAAGAGGGATTAGGGTTTACGCGAATTTCTAGAAGGTTTTCGCACTCCAAGGTGGATCTAGGGCTTCTTTGGAGTTAGGCGCATCTATGGAGGTGCCCAAGTGGGTCCCATGAGTTGGGCGCACACATGGTGGTGCCCATGTCTAACTTTAAAGCCTAATGGGTCTGCGGTTTGATTTTGGATTGTTTTTGGGTCTGATCCGAGTCGGAACTGCGAAGGGTAGAGTGGGACATACCTAAGTACACACTGAAGTGTATTCTAAGGCAACTGGAGACCTGGGCACACCTGTGTGTGAGCCCAAGTACAGGCTGGGACATGGGTGCACCTATGATGGCACCCATGTGTGTTTTGAGTGGGGGTCGTTAGGGCAATCTACAGAGGGCCTCATATTTTCATCCGATGATCGGATTTGGACATTCTATATATCGTTGGAAAGCTCTCGAAGGGAAAAATCCAATGGTCTAATTGTCCTGATGATTAGGGCTCAGAAAAAGTGAGGGATATCTGGATCAATGATTTTAGTCTCCTAACTTGTGCCAACTACATCGTACTTAGGCAAACTAAGCGTAGTCTCTCTAGGATCAACCCAAGTGAATCCTAAGTGATCCAAAAAGCTTTGAATAGTGATACGGTCCGCTCCTTGCGTGAATAGTGGGCTTGACTTAGAGTCTCAACGTGATTCGGCTTTTTCTCTCACGAACTTCTAGAGATCGTTGAGATAAGTCTAGAATTATCAACAAGCATCTTCATCGCCATTAATTAATCTAAATTATGTCATTAATCATTCAATTATGGGTGAAATGGGGGCATCGCTATATATGACAGGTGTTTAAGGCTATCATAGGGGGCCAAATGAGGTGTCTATAGTTGCGTCTGCACGATTTTTGAAATCGCTTCCTTGCGATTTTGAGGTTTTTGAAGTGTCGAATGTGGTTCGCATCCATCCGATTTTTTAGTTGTGCGAGTATCAACTAAACGTCGCTTCCTCGTGGTTTTTGAAGAACCAATTTTTTTTGTTTAAAGACACGAGGGTCCTGAATTTTGACCTAAAACCATTTTAGTGGTAAAAGTCAAGGTGGAAGAGGGTGGAAATCCCTAAATCCTGATTTTTTTTAAGCCATGATTTTTGGATTCAAGGATCGAAAATTTTGGTCAAGTAAGGGAAGAGGCTCCTAAACTTGGATTTTTCATTTTTTGAACAATGAAATGATTAAAGTAAGCATTGTTTTGAGTTTTTTTTTTTTAGAAATTTCAACTTAAGGATGAAAATTCCAAAAGGGGTGGGTTTGACAAGCAAGTACCTAAGAATAGACTTTGGCCATGCAAGCATCACTCTGACTAGGTGGAGGAAGTCTTCAAGGGTAGTACCACTTCAAAACTTGTCGTTGATGGGCAGCATACATCTGTCACCCTCCATGTTTAGGAGAGCGTATGCGTTCTTGAAGAAGACTTTGTCGACGACAAAGGGTCCCACCCATTTTGGTTCAAATTTGCCTTTGGACTTGTGGGCGAAAACCATTAGACTTTTTACTACAAGTACCAAGTCACCCTTTTTGTAGGCATGTTGCCTGACCTTCTAGTCGAAAGATCCTGCCATGCATGCTTTGTAAAGCTCAATGCTTTATAAAGCTTCGAGCCGTCTTTCATCGAGATTATCCAGCTCTTGGAGTCTCAATTTAACACTACTTTCTTTCGTCAAGTTATTTTGCAGAGATACCCTTAAGGAAAGAATTTGGACCTCCAAGGAGACAGCAGCTTCACATCCATAGACCAAAAAGAATCGTGTGCCATGGGTTGGTCCTCGAATGGTGGTTCAATAGGCCCACAAGGCTTCAAGCAGTTTGTCGCCCCAGTCTCTTTTGTGACTAGGGACCATTTTCTTGAGGATTTTGCAGAGTGCCTTGTTGAAGGCTTTTGCTAGTCTGTTTACTGTCGGATTATATGGAGTTAAAAGACAACTTTGGATTTAATATTTGTCGTAGAACCTGTATAATCTGTGATCTCAGAATTGTAGTCTGTTATCATGGACAAATCTTTTAGGTATGCCGAAGCGACAAATAATGTTTGTGCGCAAGAATTGAAAGACTGATGAGGTCTTCGTCTTGTTGAGCGCAAATGCCTCTAACCACTTGGAGAAATAACCCGTAATGGTGAAGATGAAGCGATAACCTTTCCTTGATGGGGAGAGATAGGACCTATGATGTCCATACCCTAGGCAGGGCCATGAGATTGCTGTACGATGCAGCTATTCTGGAGGCATATGAACATAATCTCCATGAACTTGACATAGTTGGCAGTGCTTAGCAAATTGCATCGTGTCAGCTACCATGGTAGGCCAATAATAACCTAACATTTTTATCTGAGCGTAGAGCTTAGGACATGCCTGATGGGCTCCACAAAGACCGGCACGAACTTCTTTAAAAGTTTCTTCGGTCTCTTGTTGTGACAAGCAGCGTAGAATTACTTCGTTGAAGGATTTTCTGTAAAGCGTTTTTGAAGGAATATCCAAATAAAAGTTTGGGGCTCATCTTTGAATGCTTACCCGCTCTTTTGGATCTTCTGGTAAGATTCTGAACATAATGTAATTAATGAACAGATCCCTCCAATCGCCTATTGGAGCTCTGAGGATGGAGATCTTACTTCCAACCACTCGGTGGCATTCAGCAACAGCTTGGTGTGTGTCAAGAGGAGGGGGGATCCTTTTTTCACACACTGTAGTTTAGATGTGTTCCCGTTCATAGATTGCCATAGGCGCAACAAGTCCAGCCAGGGCATCTACACGGATGTTTTCACCTCTGAGGATGTGGGTGATGTGACAGATGTCAAACTTTTGCCGAAGCGATTATGCCTTGTTGTAGTAAGGCGACAGATCAGGCTTCCTAACTTCATATTTCTGATTCATCTAGTTGACTATCAGTTGAGAGTCCTCAAAGGCTTCCAGCATGGTGATGTGGGATTCGTGAGCGAGCTCTAATCCTACGATCAAAGCTTGGTATTCGGCTGCATTGTTTGAACATGGTTCCAGTAGTGAGAATGCGTGTGGAATCATGTATTTATTGGGGCTAACAAAGAGGATACCAACTCTCGATATCAGCTTTCCCTTTTCATTTATCCTGGTTGCGCCATCGAAGTACATATCCTAGGAAGCATTTGATGACAAAGTCTCCACATTATAGACATGTTCGTCTAGGAGGTCATCCTTGAGTGGAGAATCTTTAGGCAATGGGTGCTCGGCGAGAAAGTCTGCTAGAGCTTGGCATTTGATTGCTTTTTATGGTACATACCTAATATCAAACTGCGACAGAAGTATGGACCATTTTGCCTGTTGGGCATTGAGAGAACTTGCTTTTGTGACAAGGACCTGTAAGAGGTTGATCCTCGAAATCAAGTAGACCATGTTGGACAGAAGGTAGTGACATAGCTTTTGTACAGTGAACATCATTGCAAGGTATTCTTTTTCGACTGGTGAGTAGCAATGCTCTGCACCTACTAACATGCGGCTGAGGTAATATAAAGTAGCTTATTTTCCTCCGTCATTTCTTGTGCAAGTAGAGCGCCCAAAGAATGGTCGAGGGCTCTTGTGTACAAGATGAATGGTTTCCTAGTTGTGGGGGCAGCCAATACTGGAGGTTTGGTCAGGTATGACTTGCTGTCTTGAAATGCAGCTTCATATTCAGCATCCCAAACAAAGTCCACACCTTTCTTCATCAAGCAAGAGAATGGACGGCACTTCCCTAATAGATTGGAGATGAACCTTCAGATGTATGCCAATCTTCCTTGAAGTCCTTTTAGTTCTCTTAAGGTTCTTAGAGATGCCATTTCTAGGATAGCCTTGACTTTGGCGGGGTCAAGTTCTATTCCGGCTTTCCGAACTATGAATCCAAGGAACTTACCTGATGAGACAACAAAAAAGCATTTTAGGGGATTCATTCGCAGTTTGATTTTTCGAAGTCGGAGGAAGACTTCTTGAAGATCTTTAAGATGGTCTTTATTTCTTTGGCTTTTGACGGCGAGGTCATCAACATAACATTCAACCGTCTTGTGCTGCATATCTTGGAATATCTTCATCATAGCCTTCTAATATGTTGCACTGGCATTTTTTAGACCAAATGGCAAGACTGTATAGCAATACACAATAAATGGGGTTCAGAATGATGTATGCTTATTATCTTCATGATGTATATTTATCTGATTGTAGCCAGAGAAGCCATCCATAAATGTCATTGGTTCGAATCCGCAGGTATTATCAATCATCACGTCCGGTATGGGGAGCGGAAATTCATCCTCAGGGCATTCACATATTTAGGTCTATATAGTGAATACCGACCCTAATCTGCCCATTTTTCTTTGTCACGGGGACAATATTGGCCAACCATTCAGAATGTTGTTCCTCGCAGATGAAGCCAACACTTTTGAGTTTCTAAACTTCTCGTTCAATTTTATCCATCACATCAGGACGAAATCTTCTTTGGCCTAGTTTGACGGGCTTGATATCTTTTTGCAGATTGAGTTTATGGACTGCTATTTTGGGGTCTAAACTAGGCATTTTGGCATAAGACCATGCAAAACAATCAACGAACTTACAAAGAAAAGAGATATACTCAGGTAACTCATTATCATTTATATTCTTACTTATGAGTACAAGACGTGGGTTATTAGGTGTTCCCAAGTCCATCTTTTGAATGGAATCTTTTATTGGAAGGTTTGAAGGTGGTTCTACCACAATGTTTTCGGAGGCTTCCAACTCAACAAGACCTTCTGGAGTTCCAAGGGGATTTTTAGACCAAGGCTCTGCTTCTGTCCATGGGTCTTCTTGATCGATAATCTTCTCAAGAATTGCTATGAGATGGTCCCAATCATCAGCTGAAACTGGGTCAATGTAGGGTACTTCTATTGGAGACGATGGCTCTTCTGGATCAGAAAAACATATGTCTGTGTAATCGGACAATTCCTCTTCATCACCAGAGAAATTGTACCAATTGGATGAACTTCTTGGATTCTTGACGGGTGACTCTTCAAAGAGATATCCAAGGAGATCAATGTCTTCATGAACACGAGATGTTGAGGCTTGGTTGGCAAAACAACTTTGCAGCCTTTGTGTCAACTGTCTCGAGCGACTGTCAGGATCATACCCCAAACCATGTGAAGACTTGTTTATATGACGATGGAGTTTCAAATCCTCCAGTTGGCTTTTGGTCAAGGCGGGTTCCAATGACCTGAGAATACCACGGCCACCTCTCAAGCTGATTGGATTCTGAGCGTCATAGCCCATTTTCTTCATGATAGCTTTTGCCATCGGACTATACAGAGATAGTTGAGGCATATCTTCGTTTTAGGAAGGTTCAAGTGAAGAATTTAATGAAGAAGCTTCCGATCAGTGGAAGAAAATTGGCTTTCCTTCTACCGAAGCTGCCGAAAAAACAAAGGAAGCAGACGCAGGGTCTTCTACGTCAGCAGGTGTCCCTATTAGAGTGAGAGCGGGCTGAACTTGCTGAGTATCAGCTTGGTTTGATGGTGTGTCCTTTTCTGGCTTTGAATCTAAATCTGTGTCTTTCTTGATAGACACGAAGGAGACAGCAAACTTGCCCCTAGACCTTTGTTTGTCTTCTTTGCTTTGGTTGTGATTGCCAAAGGCTTTGAAGATTTGAGGGAGACCACTCTCTGAAGGTTGTGACTGCTTTCTTCAGGTTTGCCGGAGGGTTTGTTTTCTTCCGAGGATTGCTGAGGAGACTTGCATTTATCTTTCTGGAGATTTTCGGCAAAGGGTGATATTTCTTTCTCCTCTTCTTTTTCGTCCTTGTACATCTGAGAATCTGCAAAATGAACTTCTTTGTCACTGAAGGGCTTTCTATTTGTAAACACTCGATGTATTAAGTCGTCATTGCCAACGAACTTGATGCACTGATGTAGAGTTGAAGGGACGACATCATTCTCGTGTATCTAGGGGCGTCTGAGAAGGATGTTGTTGCATGACAGGGTCTTTATTGCATGCAACGGCTTTAGAGATAAGATCACCGATTTGCAACTTGAACCTGATTTTTCCAATAGGCCTTTGAGTGCTCCCACCGTATCCAAAGATGGCTACAGATGTGTGACTCAGCCCGCTAGGTGGAATACCCAGCTCTTCGAGTGGCAAAGTAGAGATGAAGTTTAGTGTAGAACCTGGGTTGATTTGGACTCTGTGTATTGGCGTCTCTTTGATGTACCCTGTGAAGTACAAGGGTCAGTTGTACCTTGTCTCGCCCAGCAGGAGGTCTTCCTTATCGAAGGTGATGGTTGCACTTGTTGCGTTTTGAACTGAGAGGCATTCAATGCAAGATCCCTCAATTTTCTTCTTTTCTCCCTTTGAGGAAGTATTTGATTTTTTTGACCCTGTAGTCTATTTCAATTTGTAAGACTTGTGGGGCATGTTTGTCAACATCGGCATTCGGCATTTGCCGTTATGAAATGAGGTTATCACGAGTATGTGGAGACATTCGTAATAAGTCAAGGATGTGTAGTTGTGCATGTATGTGTTTGAAGTGCTCAATAAAGTCATACATGAAAGCCTCCTTGGGGCCTGCATTTTCATTATTGTTGCTACTTGGGGCGTTTACAACTTGTTTTTCTGAAGGATTTACATAAGTAGAAGAAGAAGGTTGGTTGTAATTTTTGTAGTAATCCCGGCTACAGCGGGTACCTCTACCAAGTTCAAGAGCTTCTGGAGAAGGGTTTTCGTTCAGAAGATCACCCTCGGGATCAAGAGGTTGATCATTCTCATTTGCTGAAGATATCTCTGTAGTAGCATTGCCATTCTCAATGATTGCATTGCACGGAGCATTTTTCGGGAACAAGTCCTGAACGACATCCAGCAACTTTTTTTCTTTGTTGAATAATTTATTGGTCCAGACATCACCTATGAGGTCGGGTATCTGGTACTAGTTGATCGGGTTTTTATTAAAGAAGACTTCATCGGCCAGAGCTTCTTTAAGAGGATCAATCAGAAGAGGCATGAGTTCCGATGTTACAGTTTCAGGAGACGAGGCCTGAGAAGGTTATATCTCAGTGGAAATCACCTGAGAAGATGTAGCTCTGGAAGATATACTACTAGATGTGATCTGAGAGTATGCGGCCTCAACAGATGAGGCCTCAGAGCCATCCTGAACTATCACATTGCAAGTTGCTCTGATAGGAGTCATTCCCTGAATGGGCTGTTGGGAAATTGACTCATCCTTGGATGAAAGAGGGTCATCAATCTAGCAGCCCTCTTTGTTCTTAGGAGTTACTGGAGGAGGTACCTATAAATTTTCAAGGACTTCCGGGTCTGGATTTTGATTGCGGCGAAGCTCATTGATGTGATCTTGCTCTTGTTTTATGCATTTGATTGCGACCAAATCTTCTTCGTCTGCCCCTCGTGGTTCATCTTAATTGGATTCCCCTTGAACAATGGTGGGTCCTGGGCCAATAGCAGCCTCTTTGTCCTTTTTCATCATCAGACTAGGATCCTTGTGGATGTAATGGATTATACCAGATTACTGGTATAAGGTGAGATTTAGGAACCCAGTCTACATCAGAGAGGTACTAACTTGTTTCAACGAATTCTTCCCACTCGTCAGTGTCACTGAACTCATATCCATTCATAGAGAATTCGATCACTAAGTTGCAAGAGTATAATGCCCCCTGTGTAGTTTTATTTCCAAGCTGTGGTGGCATGAAATCACTGAGAGTGAATCTCCTTACTGCCTTTAAAGTCTTAGGAAGGGACTTTTCTGTTGCCCCCAGTAAAGTGGTAGAGGTCTCTACCTTATCATGGAGTTCTTATTTTGGTTGAGCCTTCTCCTGTTGTTTGAGCTTGCGGAGATGTATCCTAGCTTGCCTTCGCTATCGAGCTATCAGCTTTATTTTGACAACCACCTAGTTTTCATCTTCATGGAGATCAAGATGCACCCATATGGGTTGTTCATCTAGTGTTGGGTAAGGGACTGCCTCTTAGGAAATTTGAATTCTTTTTATCGCCTCGAAGGAAGTAGTGTTCTTCTCCTTTGGTGACTTTAGTGTTTGTCCACATGACACCTTGTTGCGGAGGCAGACCCATAGTTTTTATCAAAAGTGATGACTCCATTTTTCCACATCTCATTGATCTTCTCTCTCACGACGAAGCATTATTGAGAGGATGCGAGATCAATTGGTGGTATGGGCAATACCGAGGATCGTTAGTTTTGCCAACATCTCCCAGTCTTTTGGGGGTCAGGTAAGGTGAGTTTGTTGTTTCCTAAGAGAGCCCCAAAGATTTCTTCAATATCTTCATCGAATGGGTATTTCTTCTCTACTCGTTACTTGAAGGCATCAGAGAGTTCAGGTTTCTTACCTGTAGCTTTGTTTTCAGGTTTCTTTGGCAGTTGAGGAGCTAACTTGGTTTGCACATTGAGAGCCTCCTTTTTATTCGTCTTGGAGGTTGTAATGGTCGCCAGCTCTCTTTTTGATGATTTCTAATTGCTCAGGTCTTTGGTCACCATTTAAGCTTCCATGGATGCTTATAAGAGTTCTCTTAGGTTCTTTGATTTGTTGCCGATGATCATGGAGCGGGTCCTTGCTCTCATGTTGTCACGGCAGATTTCGACCAGCGATGCTTATGGCAATACGTCTGAGCATTTGTACGCTATCACCTTCCACTTGTGAATGAAGTTGTATATTGACTCATTCTCACCCCGTTTTAGGCTGTAGAGCTGAGCCATAGTAACAAGATGATCCTCACCTTTGAAGTTGGTCAGGAAACGTGTCTCTAGCATGGTCCAATTTTGGATGGAGTCCTCCAGCAAAGTGAAGTACTAGTCAAAGGTCATACCATTTAGGGTACTTGCAAAGAGACGGATCTTTGAGGGCATCTTGATCCGCGATAGCTCCTGTCAGGATCTTGAAGTGGATGACGTGTTATCTGGCTGAACCTTTCCCTGTATATGTTTCGAGAGTAGGTTGTTTGAATTTTGTCGAAAATGGAATTGAGTCCATCCATAAAGGATATGGAGGCTTGATCCCATGCTCCTTTACTGTATCCTCTTCTTTTGCTTTGGCAAGGATATCGTCAACGTCCTTTTTGGTAAGGGCGTGTGAGTCATTGTCTCCTCCATTTGCCTCATCATTTAGAGGGACTTCATTGTTTGCTGGACGTTAGAAAGTGAGAAGGAAGTTTTCCATTAGAGCCTTTATTCTCTGCTGACCTTGCTCCAACTACTGGATGAGTGCGGTCACGTCATCATGATGTGCAGGTTGCTTAGAGTTTGTAACCAGGACATTCACCCTTCGAGAGTCGAATGAGGATATCGTCTTGGTGACTTAGTTGGAGCTCATTCTTTTGGATGGAGAGCCTAAGGTACAGTCATTCCAATGTCCTTAGCTAAAAGGAGTGGGAGAATCCTCCTGATGTCTTTGTGTCTTAGTGACGCTGCGGGTCACCGGTCGTCTGACATGAATTTTAGTTGCCGACTTCTGGCGCCTTTTGGTTTTGCCAACCATATGGACAGTTGCAACTTGGTCTAGCTTTCTTTTTCAACCCATTTTTGAGAGACCTGAAGTGTAGAATGATGGGTTCTTTCCTTCTCTAGTCTCTTCTGTCGATATGCCGCGTGATGACATATGCGACGGGCAATTTGAGCTTCGGTCAGCTTTGGCTAGGCTTTAGCAATGAAGGATGTGCTCCCTCGAGTGCAACAACAGAGCCTGTTTTCCATGAAGCTTGGCATGGACAAGATCTAGAATTGGTCCTTTACCTGTCGGAGTGAAGTTTTGAATCTTTCAAGTTCAACCCCTGTTAAGATAAAGGGTCGAACTGAAGGAGTGTAGGGCTTAGCAGGTTCTTGCAAGGGCCTTGTGATGCATGACTTGATTTTGGGCTTGTAAGAGCAAGCCGGCTCATGCTGAGTTGATTTCGTTATTTGGCGGAAGGCGAGTCTATCCTCCTTCATATAAAAGAGAGGGTAGAACCGGTTCTCCTTGAGAGGGAGCCAGGTATGCTGGCTTTGTAGATCCTTGGGACCTTCTCTATATTGATGATGGTTTTGGGGACCAAGTCTTGGGGTAGACCTGGTTCCTTGCAGGTTGACGCTTTTTGGGAGTGCCGCAGGCTTCAGGCTTCTTGATGGGCGCCTTTGGTATCGGGGCAATGACATGTCCAGAGGTAGTTTTATGCTTCTTGGCAGGTGTAGTTTCTTCTACGAGGAATGGGAATGGTCCCAATGACCCGAAGATAATGGTACGGGGAGTAGAGGTCAACCTGGTGTTCAAAGAGTTGCTGAGAGAGATGGTACTTCGGTAGCTGGCAGGGCGCTTGTGAGCGCGCATGTTTTGCTTCTCTTGAAGCATGAGTTGGTACTTGTTTTCGTCGAAAGTAATGGTCAAAGAAGCTGTCATTGTTGGTTTCAAAAAAAGTTCTGAAACAAAACCACATCCATTAGTAATCACAAGAATATTATAAATGGAAAAAAATATGGTTGTCATTTCAAATTGCTCATGGGGATATGGCTCGGCCCAAGCAAGGTGAAGAAGGCAAAAGCCATAGAAGGTACACTTGTTCTGATCGCAAGTATAGTAGGCTCAGAGTGAGCGTTCCAGTGACTGCTATAAGCAATTGTAAACCTTCATTCAAATTACCGAGAAGCAAGGCTCACTCAAGGTAAAGTGAATATAAGGTTGGAGGTACAAATGTGTCGGTCGCGAATCCAGTAGACCCGAAAGGGCGTACTAGCACCGGTAGTCACAAATGTTGTAAATCGCATTCTTGGAATGGACACGAGATGGGATTTTTTGGAAGGCCAAGATTAGATTCATGAAAGAAAAATGGTATTCCAATCTGAACGCAAGCCATAAACATTTCTGCGAGCTTTTATCTGAAAGGGAAGGAACCAAGATTTTTCAGATTCGAACTCAAAAGTGACGGAAGGTTTTTTTTTTTTAAGGTCAAGATCGAATTCATCAAAGAGAGCAAGTGGTATTCCAATCCGAACGCAAGCTACAAACATTTCTGCGAGCTTTTATCCGAAAGGGAAGAAACCAAGATTTCTCATATCTAAACTCAAAAGTGATGAAAGTTTTTTTTTTATGATTTTTTTATGGTTTTTTTTAAGATTATTTTTTGTAAAATAAAAAGTCTAATGGTTGGAGAGCGCACCCAGGCTTCCAATTCTGTCTTATGAAACCTTAGTAGATAGATCAGCCCCCAGGTAAAGCTAGGATTACTTAATGAACCAGTTTGAAGCACCCTTGCCTCGAACAGTTTAGCTGCCTCCACACTCTAGATAAGGCTTTTCTTAGATCAACTTTGATTAAAGAACGCAATTGGTGTAACCTTAGTAGTCTCAGACAGCCTTTTTTTTTTTTTTTTTACTCAAAAGCTCACTAATGGACCGACCCCCCCCCCCCCCCCCCACCCTCCGTCCGTCAAAGAGAGCAAATGCGCCCCCCCTAATCCAAACGTCAGCTACAAACATTTCAGCGAGCTATTGTCCGAAAAAAAGAAAGAACCAAAGTTTCTCAAATTTGAATCTAAAAGTTAGAAATCAGGCTTCTTTTTTTTTTTTTTTTAAATCAAAGAGAGCAAATGGCCCCTCCTTGATCTGAACGTCAGCTATAAACATTTTTGTGAGCTATTGTCCGAAAAAGAAAAAGAACCAAAGTTTCTCAAATCTGAAAAGTTTGAAATCAGATTTTTTTTAAAAGATTTTTGAAAGATCCCCAACAGACTCATCAAAGAGAAAAGGTGGCCCATTCCCCAATACGAACGATAGCTGCAAACATTTCTGTGAGCTATCAAGTCCGAAGAAGAAAGGATCAAGGTTTCTGAAAAATAAATCCAAAATGAGAAATCTGAGAAAAATTTTGTTCTAAAAAAGGAAATAGTGGAAATAAACTAAAAGATAGAATTAGAAATTTCCAAAAAATCCCTTCTCATTTTTTTAGATTCAAAATCTAACATAGGCTACCAACTAGAAAGGAGCGAAGGAATCTAAGCATCATGTTCTCAAATGAACGAGTCCCACCGGGTATGCCAGCTTGATGAACTCGACTTCTTCGGCCCCGGGACTACTGAGGTCGGCGGACGTGAATGTCCATTGGGCCCATCTCTTTCATGACCGGGGGGCGAGAAGCGAGCATCAACATTTTTGTTTGTACGGGTATGCTAGATTTTTCTACTCTACTCAGAATTTAGAAGTGGTGGTCCGGAGATCCACCTTCACAAATAGAAAAGGAAACCAACTTTTTTTTAACTTTCATTGCACATATATATCTAAGAAAATAGACATGTTTTTGCCGTGAAAGGCGATTTTTCATTTATTTGCCGTGAAAGGCAATTTACAATTCTCATCAAAATATAAAGACAAGAGTTGTGATTTTTTTCTCTCTTTAGAAAAATACAAATTACAATGAAAAGTAAGAAAGGAAGATCTGCTATCTCAAGAGAATGTGGGGACTCGTTCAGATTGATGGTCGTAAGTCATGTATGGACTTCGCTATTATCCTTCAGATAAGAACAGAGGAAGCTTTGATTTGCTTGGCTTGGCTTGGACCTCAGATTTTTAGAGGATAAAGACTAAGAGGAGGTCCTATATCCAGTAAAAAGCTAAGTAGACGGGTTGAAAAGCCACGTCTATGCCATGTGGATAGAAGGAAAGGGCCTTGGGAGGGAGTGTCCCCCTCTAAGAGACTTCAATCACCTTTTGGTGTTTGTTGCAGAGTCTCTTCGACGATGGTGAGGTTATTGTAACAACTTTTGCTGAAGGATTTCTTGTATATTTTCTGGATTCCATCGATTCTAATCTTTTCTCTGGACCCGTTTTCCTTGGAATGACCCCCCTTTTATAGGCTTTTGGTGGCCATGAGGGGGGTTTATGGGCTTTTAATGCATTAAAGCCACAAGATGGGAGGAGTTACAAGTTTTTATTTTATTATTTTGTAACTCTTTTTTCTTGGCTTTTGATTGGCCAACGGAGAATGATGGGCATTTAATCGCCTTTAAGCTCCATGATGAGAGGAGTTATTGTTGGAAATGGGTGGGCGTCTGGCATAGGTTTCAAAAACTTTTCACCAACTAGAAGTAGTGAACACCTATCCAAAAGCCAATAAACCCCAATCCAGGATCCATGTACTCAATTTCAGTCGTAATGTATAGTAGAAAACTCTATCAAGAAGATAGAACGAGCACCCAACAAGCAACCATGGAATTCCACAACATACAAGGAGTAGAAAATACCTATGGAGCTCGGTTGTGCTCTAATGGAGAACTTGATTAAACTCTTTGATGAAGAGCTCTTTCACAGTCAGAATCTCCAATGCCCAATCTTCTTCCACGCTATGACCCGCTTCAGATCTCTTTCCCCAAGAGAGATGGTGGAATCTCTAAGAGAAAGACTAACTAGAATCTCTAGGGAAACAAGAAGGGAACTAGAAGAGAGAGAGGGGAAGGAGAAGAAGTGCAACTCTTGCACAAAGGGATGATGGGCGTGAATCTCCAAGAAGAATTGAGCATGGACATCCAAGGCATCCCCTTGCCTCCTATTTATAGTTTTGCAACCTTCTCTCTTTGTTTTTTATTAGAAGTCCAACTTCCATAATAATTAGTAACCATTTATTCCCACTATTACCACTATTAGAAGTCTTACTTCAAATAGAAATAGTAGCTTTCCCTTTTGAGTTCAAATAGAATTAGTAAAGATCTAATCTTGGGCTAGCGTGGGGGCCACTAGGGATTCCATAGAAAGCTGGCTCCAACTGGGACACCGCGACCCCACATCTCATGTGCAATCTGGGCCCACAGTTAATTGCAAATAACTCCATTAAATAAATGCAATTGAACTCCAGTCTTAGGAATAAATTATATGAAGACCCTAAACTTCCCTATTACTACAAGTAGGCCCCTCTATCATTATCCATGGATCAATTGGACAGACTGTCCCACCAATTTAGATCCATATCTTATTATTCTTGATCGCCAATTAATCATAGCAATCATTAGTACCATCCAATTAACTCTTAATTGAGATGGGTCTACACTTACAAATGATAAATCCATTAATTGGCACAGGGGAATAATAGAGATAGATTCCATCTTGACCATTAAATGTTCCCACAGTCCTACTACCATGTACCCAGACACCGAGGTGTTAACCTACAGTTGGCCTCACTCCTTGGTGACTCAAAGCAAATAAATAGATAGAAACTTGAGTTCATCAATGTCTCAAAGTTGAGAGCCTATTGCTAGGGAATTATGAGAGCAGACCTTAAAGTAAAGACAATGTTCCTAAGGTGCTTCTCATGGTTCTTTTAATACATCTAATGTACCAGTATGATGATCCAGAATCTTACATTCCAATGATCGAGACAGATCACACTATCTCATAGTAATCATAATACTGCAACCTTGTCAGATGAGATGCCCAATCTCATCACCGGTTGTGAATCAATTTAAGTATAAGATTTGCGACACATGTCTCCTGTATGTGGATCTCATCCACACACATGTGTTACATCTAATACACTTGTGGACTCTGGTTCATCTCATGAGCCAGTACGTCATTTGTATTAGTTATGTGCATTTAAGTAGTAAAACAACATTCATCTCATGAAAGGAAAAACATGAATATATTGATAAATAAAGAAATTTATTTATTTATTTCATCAATCTTAATGGATTGAGACCATAAAACTAACAGTTATATGATTTAATGCCATTATTACTTGGACTTGTAACTCCTTTTTCCTTGCTTCTGATTGGGCTGTCCAAAATAATGAGTTAATGATCGCATTAACTTGTCATAAAATGGATCATTTAATTGCATTAAGTGGCTGCTGATGCATTTGAAGGGTCGCAGGCCATGCCGTGTCTTTTGGCATCCTTCTGGTGATGATCGCTGATGGATCTTCATGCTGATTGATGTCGGATGACCATACAACATTAGACATTAATTGTTACCCGTAGGCCGATAACATCTCATGTCCAGTTGATTTCTTGATCAATCGGGCATAAAGTGTGCTTACTTGGTTAGCCGGTTGGCGATTTCGAAGCGTCCGATGATGATCCAATGATTTGGCGGTGGATCTGTGATGTTAACGAAGATCGACGGATTTCATGCTCCGAAAAATAGATTTTTGAAAAACCGCAGGGACCAAACATCTTGAGTTTTGAAAAAGACCCAAAAAATAGGTTTTCTGGCGAAAATCCAGAGACCCGGATTTCCAGGGTCACCAGCGACCATGCACCCATGGTTGTCGGCAACCATGAGGGATGGTCGTGGCGACCATGGGCCATGGTCGCCGGCTACCATGGGCCATGGTCGCCGGCTACCATGGGCCATGGTCGCCGGCTACCATGGGGACTTTTGTCCCTTTTGGTTGCCGGTTTTCGACCGTTTCTTGTTTTTTTTTTCATTTTTTTTTCTCCGGTATTTTTCTTGACATTTTTGCACATTTGTTGGCCTAATTTTCCTGAAGTAAACTTGATGAGAAGCCGTACAAATCAAAGCGCAAAGTTTCTGATTTTCTGGAAAAGCCGAAGACCTTGTTGTCGATTTACAGTCAGAAACCAAAACTAGGTCGAACGATGTCGGAATGACCTGAAATTTGAGGTGAAGCCTCCTGAGCAATAAATAAAACCAGCCATAGGCTTGTACTTGAGTTTTGAAGCCGTGTGGGGTCTCGTCGCCAGTAGATTTGATTTTATTGCAAGGAAGATGTCGCCCTTTCATGTATGGTCAACCAATGTCCAATTGACCTGAAATTTCATAGGAAGCCTATTGGAATCATTTTAAGATGATCCATTAGCTCTAATTTGGGAATCATGGTCCCGGAGAGCTCCGCCGCCGGGGGGCCTGATTTAGCTTCTAAGAGTCAAAATTAGGTCAAATGTTGTCAAAATGACCTAAAACTTGACGAGTAGCCCTTTAAAAGTATCTTGAAACCACCGATGCGCTCTTTTTGATGAGTGATGGCATCGGTGGTTCCCGCGGCCAATAGGCTTGATTTTGCTATTTGAGGGTTGATGGAGGGTCAAATGTTGTCGGTTCGACCTGAAATTTGACGTAAAGCCTTTTTGAAAGTATTTTGAGACTATCCATAGGCTCTGATCAATGACCTGATGTCTTTGGTGCCGTCGCCACCGAGAGAGCTGACTTTCCTACGGCTGTTTCTTTTTTGGGGGCAAACGATATCGGAATAACCTGAAACTTGATGTAGAGCCTTCTAGTGGTATTTTGAGTTTAACCATGTGCTTTGTTTTTTGGATTATTGTCTCTGGCTTCACCACCACCAGGAGCTCTCATTCAGCTGCTAGAAGAGTGAAGTTAGGCCAAATAATGTCGAAATGGCCCGAAACTTAATGTGTACTCTTCTTATGGTTCTTTTGAAGGATCTTACAGTTTTTGTTTGATTTTGACAAGGTTTGATGCTTGAAGCATCATGGCCTATTTGTGGTAGGGTGTGACTTCAAGTAGTTTCTTGATGTCGAGAGTATATGAAGAGCCAAAGTGATATTTTTGGTGTCAATAGTTGTTAATTTCGTGTTTTGAACAAACTTGCTATGCTTATGTTGTATTTTTCAAAACTAGTTTGTTCATCATTGTAAACATGTGTGCATCATTTAATTTCTCTGTTTCTCTTTTATGATTATCACCTTTTCATCATTTATGATCATTCAATTTCAAAAAGTGACAGGTGGTTTCAAGTATAGGAATCATTCATAGATCTTTGTATTCATTGTGTATATGCTTTGAATTTAGTTTACATGTTTAGATCAGCCTATGTTAAAAGGCATAGAAATTGTACTCAAATGTATCTCTCTTAGTGTATTGATAGACACAATTTAGAGAGTTAATTTTCATTTTTGAAATAGGTTATTGCTAAGCCTTTGAAAAGCATTAGTGGTTGTAAATGTTATTGCCAAACCTTGAAAAGCATAAGAGTGGTTTGTAACATTAGAGGTGAACCTTAAACCTCAAATGGAGATAGTGGAAAATCAAGCAGGGAAACCGGGAGTGGATGTAGGCTCGTTGGCTGAACCACTATAAATTTCTTCTGTTGTGGTGGATGATTACATGTGCTTAGTTTTTGGTTGATGCTTACAATCTATGGTAATGGTTGATGTGTTTGGTTGTATGTTTGATGTTTAGTTCACATGGTTTTGTACTTCTTAGAGACATCACATGTATTCAAATTAATTAATCTTCACCGAAGTATAATTGATTATAGGAATTTAAAATGGGTCTAGATTTAGAGCTCAGCTTATTCCCAGCTTATTCCCCCACACCCCCCCTCCCCCAAAACAGGGGTTTGAATCCTAGACTTTCAGTTGATATCAGAGCAACGTGCTCTTGATTAGGTGTAACAACCTAGAGTTAGAATCCCAAAGTTTGTTTTCATTAATGGGCAATATGCGAACTCAATTAGGAGAAGGCCATGCCACCAATAGACCACCACTTTTCAATGGAATACATTATTGTTATTGGAAGACTAGAATGCAAGTGTTCCTAAAATTTCAAAGCCTTGATGTTTGGAACATTATTGAAGAAGGCTATCATCCACCTAGTATTACCGAGCAAGATTCGGAGGGATATGTTATATCTATAAAAGCTAAGCCAAAGATAGAACGTACCCAAGGTGAGAAAGCTAGGGCTAGTTTGAATGCTAAGGCTAAAAATGTATTATTTTGTGCTTTATCCCCCGAAGAATTCAATAGGGTAGTTAATTGCTTTATGGCTAAGGAAGTTTGGGATACCTTAGACGCCACACATGAAGTGACGGATCAAATAAAGACTGCTAAAATTCAAATGTTGACATCAAAGTTTGAGGATATAAAATTGCTTGAGGAAGACACCTTTGATGATTTCTACATTAAGATCATGGAGATTGTCAACTCCCTTGTTGCTCTAGGAGAGAAGATGGATGAATCTAAAGTAGTCAGAAAGACATTGAGATCCCTCCCAAAAAGGTTCAAACCCAAGATTGTACCCATTGCTGAAAGCAAATATGTGGATAAGATCAAATTTGAAGAACTTAGAGGAAACTTCCTTACCTTTGAACTAGAATTAGAAGTTCACAACAAAAAGAAAAGAGTAGCTCTTTCCTCCTAACATAGGGAAAATGACAAACAGCCAAATCCAAGCACCTAAGATGCGATCCTTTGATTTCTGGTCTTCTTATTTGGAAAAAACAATCTGAAATCTAGCAAGGATTTGAAATTCAAAATAGAATTCAGATTCACCTTCACCTCTGACGCTCATGTGATCGATCTCTTCTGCTACCTTTTGGTAATGAGAGCCGTCAACAGAGATGAGATTTTCTGTTTTCTCCGATTTTCTCCGTCAAAGGTGCCTGAAAACCGCTTCTGCAAACTAGATCTAGTCCGGATACCCTTTTCTGACAAAAAGAAGCAGCAACCTAATGGAACAATCCGGTAAAACTGCAATACAAGGCATAAACCCAACACAGAACTTCATCTATTTTTCAATTGCCAATTCGCTTTAAACATCTGAATTTGGCTTCTTTCTGGTGTAGGTAAAATCATTACATTGCCTCTCATTGCCTCTAAGCTTTGGTTTTCTATTTCAAAAGGTAGAAACGAAACTAAGAAGTTTTGGGAGATGTATTATCTCCCACGATCAGCCCCATTTAACAATGCCGTTGTTTCTTTCAGAAGCTTGACATGGCGCTTGGTTGAACATTTCTCAAGTAATGTTCAGAGGCTGCCTCATGATCCTGTCTTCCCATTTTTGGGAGTTATCTCCAATCCTAACTGATGTATTATTTTCCTTATATATAGTTTCTTTCATTTCTTCATTTTGGCCTTTGAGACTTGTACATTAATTGTTACAGTTTCGTTTAGGCTTCGACATATCACAATTTCTTCCTTACTACAATTTCCCTTAAAAAAAAGAAAAAAAGTATATGACTGAGAAAAATTGGCTCAAATCCACAAAAGTGAGGATTTCCAAATCCTATAATAGAGATTGAACTCGTAAATCCTAAAAAAAAATAAGGATTTCATATTGATCCAAACCCTAGGAAATTGAAAATGACAAATGTGGGGTTTCTATGACTTAGTGGAAAGTGAGAATCTTTTCCCAGAGATTTGGTTGCCAAACATGACTTAAATATCATTGCCCTTTCCCTTTTCAAATGCTTTATCACATTTTCTTTACTACTCATATATGTTTAATTCTAATGCAAACATCTAAAACTATAATCATATTGTTAAGTCCCAAACCCACTAGACAAGGCTCATTCCATCCACATAGATTAGCCATCCACCTAAATGGGCTAGCTCACGGCCACTGATGGACCCAACTTTTGCCTTGCTCCGCCCCGGGTCTGCCGGGGTCCGGCGGACGAAAAGCAGGCATCAACATTTTTTCGTCCGGGAATGTCAGATTTTCTATTTTACATGGAATTTAGTAATGGTGATCCACAGATCCACCTTCACAAGTACAAAGGAAATCAATCTTTTTTCTAACTTCCCATTGCACATATATTTTTAAGAAAAGAGACAGATTTTGAATGCCGTAAGAGGTGATTTTGTTTTGTTTGCTGTGAAAGGCGATTTTGTAGCCGTAGAAGGCAATTTACAAATCTCATCAATAATGAAAGACAAGAATTGTGATTTTTTTGTCTCTTTAAAAATATAAAATACAATAGAAAAGTAAGAAAATGAATCTAACTTCTCAGGAGATTGTGGGGACTCGTTCAAATCGACGGTCGCAAGTCATGTATGGACTCTGCCATCGTCCTTCAGATGAGAACACTTGATGCTTTGATTCTTTTGGCTTGGCTTGGACCTCAGATTTTTAGAGGATAAAGACCAAGGGGAGGTCCTATATCCAATAAAAACTCGGGTAGATGGGTTGAAAAGCCACATTTAGCCATGTTTGATAGAAGGAGAGGGGAGCTTGGTGAGGTGGCCCCCCAAGGGACATCAATCACCTTGTGGAGTTTCTTGCAGTAGAGTTTCTTCAAAGGAGAGGACATTGTTGCAGTAGTTATAGAAGTTTTGGATTTTCTGATTTTTCTCGGCTTTTTTGATGGATTTTCCCCTTTCAGTTGCCATTTCTCAGCCGTTTTTCGGGCTCTTTTGGTTCTTCGTTCTTTTGTATTTTTTTTGACATTTTTCCTCATTTATTGCTTGATTCTCCTCGAGAAAACTTGTTGAAATGGCCCAAAACTTCTGTGTACCCTTCTTTTGGCTATTTTAAAGGATTTTGCAATTTTTGTTTGATTCTAACAAGATCTGATGCTTGAAGCGGCATTCGCCTGTTTGTGGTGGGATGCGGCTCCATGTAGCTTTTGATGTTAAAGAGGCAAAGTGACATTTTTGCTGTCAACAACCACTTTTTTAATGGCCAGGTTTCATGCAATCTGTAGTTATTTTACAGTTCTTTTTGAAAGACTAGAATCGAACCCTAGAGGGGGAGTGAATAGGGTGAGCTCTAAAACCTAGACCATTTCTTTTCTAAACTTATGTAAATTATGCTTTGAAGTTTTGTCATCTTTTTTATAAGAGGGGTTTCTAGTAACAAGTAAAAAACCCAACTGAACATTCAAGATAGACGTTTAAAAAGAAACATGATCATAAGTATAACATCCACAATCACTCACCACAACAAGCAAATCTATAGTGGTTCGGCCAAACAAGCCTACGTCAACTCCCGGTTTCCCTATCGGTATTTCCACTATCAACTTAAGGTTTAGGTTAACCTCCAACCTTACAACCACATATGCTTTTACACAAGGCTAAGCAATAACCTATTACAATCTCATGTTTTTCAATGGGATGAACATTAACCTTTACAACATAACATTTTTATCTCAATAAACTTTGCCTAAACAAGCATAAGATGAGATGCAAGTGAATACATGTTGATGCCTCTTAACATAGAGTCGTGACCCCGGACCGAGATCCGGGCCTGCGATGGTTTCGACGTGTGGTTACAACAATGAACATATGAATATACACATTTAATTTCCCACAGGTTTCTGCGGTGAGGATATAACACAATCATAAAACATTTACATTGATGCAGAATCGTGTAGCAAACCAAATTCATAATCCATTCCACATTTGAAACGAGTGATACATATGTGCAAATAACATGACGTCAGAGTGAGCAATGTTCATAATAGCATTCCCAAAATATCAAGTTAAATGTTTATACAAAATGATCGGTTGAATTAACATTCCCCAAAAATAATGATCAATAAAGGTTAGTACAACTCAAAAGTATATATCATAGATATCAATTAACTATCCCCCAAAATGTGTTGCAACTCCTAGCTCAACCCAATGTCTACATGACATTGTCAGCTTGCCATTCGACTAACCGTTGCGGCTCACTGGCCGCTCCCTCCGGCTCCACCTCAATGATAACGGGATCTGGACTCGAGTACCAGAAAAATGGGTCAAACACGACGGTCTGGCAGGTGGGTGAATAGATATAACCAAAGAATACAAGGAAGTATTTTAGAAAACAATTGAAATATGACAAAGCATAAATTTCCATAAAACATGATATGTCATTTATCAAAAACATATATGTAAGATAAAACATGTGGGGTAGCAATGAACATGGAACTAGCAAGATGGCAACCACACTAAAGCTAATTCCTCCATCACTAGAGTGATGAGAGCACATTCAGGAGTTGGTCTCAGACACATGAAGTGGCGAGAGCCAACATTAAATATACTTATACATATAGCTAGACAAGACCACGGCCGCAGAACCGGGTAACGAGACAGGACAGGATCCAAACTGTAGTTGGCGGGAGCAAGAAGGGGAGACCTGAGTTAGTTGATCAGACTAACAAGGATGTCCAAGCTTAGTAGTCCCGACACATAGGTCACATGAAAAATCCCAAAGCATATATGTATCTATATTGGTGTGTAACACCCTAGGCTTGCGGGACAGGGTGCTCATAGGCACACCTTTTCAAGTTAGTCGCTTATCAAGCAAGTATGGGGCTAATAAAACACATTCAGGACATGTAACAATGGTCACGATGGATTTTCGATGTATTATGGACCATACATTGAGGCCTCACGGTCTAAGTCAAAGTGTAAAGAACACTCGTTTGTCGAGCTAAGCCGTTGGCCTAGTACTCCTGAAGATCGAGACATTCCAAGTGCTCCATACACTTTGGTAAAACCGTAGAGTTCTTAATGTATTTCAGTCAAGAGATTTCCTTTATAACTGAACTCCCATTTATCACCTTCCGGCTCCCAACATTAAAAGATTCCAAGGTATGTACACATTGACTCAGAACAGTCTAAAGGTGATTGGGATAGGAAAACTCCATCTTTCATTTTATCCCAGGAACCTGGGTGAAATTCGGTCACCTGTCGGTTAGCTGGTAGTTAGCAGCTAAGGGATTCGGCGGTTAGCCGTTGGCTAATCGCAAGGCTGACCGCAGTTCACCTTGCTAAATGCAGCATTTTGTGTTTCTAGCCACGCATTTCAACTACCTGGCGGTTAGCCGCAGCCAAGGTCCGCTAGCCGCCCGTGCTCTCCCAGGATTTTGAGCATTCTGGAGTTGTAACCAAACTTGGGTCGGCTAGCCGCCGGCCACCAGTCGGCTAACTGCCGAGGTGAGCACCAGCTGATCGCCCAGCCGTGGGAAATTCACTTAGGTATAGGTTCATGCTCCTTCTTTCTTCAAATCATTCTGCTTTCACTTCATCCATTTTCCTGACATGGAATGGGTCCATACCCCTTCTATTCAACATTCATTTACTTCCTCCAACAACCATTCCATCAAGGCATTAAAACACATGTATTTCCACTTCATTTATTACAAAGCACCTACCATTAAGGAGATTCATCATTTGACATAAATACAAACTTTAATGCATGATGTCTTGAAAGACTAATTAAGAGAGGAAAACTCATCAATATGCACATTTCTAAAGCATCATGAATAATATGAAACTAGAAGAAGATGAATAGTAAAAATTCACATTTTTCATAAAAAAAAGAAACCATTCAAATCAAACCCATTCATCCACTTGCCTTGGTTCTAAAGATGACTAATCAAGCTCTCAAACACTTCTCTCAAGCCAAATCACAATCTACACAAAAATCCCCTCAAACACACCCATTACAAACCCTAAAATGGGTAAACCAAGAAATAGAAAGAAAGGGCTTGCAATAATGGAGGTGGGGCTTCTCTAGGACAAGAGGAATACAAATCTAGGAGATGGAGAGAATCACTTACATGGAAGGTCTTCAAAAGGACAAAGTTTGTTCAAAGAGACTCTTGGAGTATGTGGTTTCTTCCAAAAATTGCACCAATAGAGAGTCCTCAAGATGAGGAAGAAGATGGCAAAGCCTCTTTCTTCATTAGCAATAGTCTTGTGTGAGTTAGAGAAGAAGAAGCAAGGAGAACAAGAACAAGGTTGAAACCCTAGAGTGCTAGAGCCACAGTCTCTTCTCAATGAAAAGTTGCAAAGAAAAGGGGAAAGTGAAGGAGGCTTCTCCTTTTATAGGAAATGGGTTGGGTCCCACAACTTAACAAGCTAGTTGGGCTTAAAACTTGGGTTTTCGGGCCTCGGATGAATTCAACGAAGAAGGAAGAAATGTTCAACAAAATTTCTACTTTCCAAAGAGTATATATTTCGCGAGTTCAGGAGATATTGAAAATAGTGTCCAGATTTTGTGTAAAAAGACTGTTTTACCCCTATCATTAGCAAAGTGGGGTCTAGAGGTCTCGAACAGAAAAGGGGCAAACATGAAAGTTGTAGGGAATAATAAAATAAATCAAACGGAGCAAAATACAGATTTCTATAATTATTAAATAAACCCCAAAGTCACTCAAAACACAATAAAGGAACCTCCAAAGGGCCCCACTAAATCAAAAGGTTCTTAAAATAATCAAAAGCTATGTAAAAGCTATTCTAATCCAATATTAACCAAAACCGATTAATCTCACTTATAACTAAAGCACGTCTTAGTTAGAGCTAATCAGAAACTCTCGAGGTGGGGTCTTACACATAGGCTGATAATGAAATTGAAATCCTATCTAAGACATATGCATGATGAATGCTAAGATTTGTATGAGATACATATGTGTTAAAGACTTCTTCTATGTCTTTGAAATTTAATGCTCATAAATGATGCAAATGTGAGATGGAAGAGATTCACACATGTTTTTGAAATAATGACAAACTTGTTTTGAAAAGGCTAATCATGCAACTAACAAGTTTGTTCTAAAGAAATATTAAATGACTAACATGTGAAATACTATTCAAATGATGGAGTTTAAAAGTTAAACATATTTTAAAATCAAAGCATGTTTAAATAATTAACATTTGAACACTTTGAACACTTTTAATCATGCCATTGAAGAAGTCAAAGATTTAAAAATAATCATGAATAAAATAAGTTAAGAGAGGCAAACCCATTGAGGAATCAAAGGTTTGAAATGATTGATTTTCCCTCCTAGCTTCCCTCTAACCTAGCATGAATGTCCCACCTTCCTTGGCCCTCAAAAATCTCAAAAGTGTTGGCACAAATCCCAAGGAAGTGTTGTTTCTATAAGAAAAAATTCCTCTAACGGATCTATTGTCGGTCAGCCGACATCTAGGGTTTGGTTGACCGAACTCCAACGGTCATAATTTTGAAATTTGCGGACCGAAGTAAGCATGTCGGTTCTTCACCGAACTGAAGTTTGGTCGACCGACAACTAACTGACATTGGACCGATAGCTGACCGAACTCCCCTAATACAATAGTTTTTACATTTTGGAAGCGGAACCGACAGCTGACCGAGCTCAGTTTGGCTTACTGAACTTCCCCTGTTTTTTAAAGACTAGAAAAATGAATTTTAAAGGGAAACTTGGTCTTGGAGAGCTAGGCTTGACTAGAGGCTAACATGTTTGAAAAAATGAGTTTTTATAATACAATTCAAAACATGTTTGAGCATGCCTTTACAAAATCTTTTGATGCTATGATTAAAAACTAATAATGCAAGAAGATTTCAAAATGCATGAGAGTTCAAGCTAAATAAAAATGAATGCATCCAATCAAATTGTAAACTAATGAAAACCCTAACAATCTCCCCCTTTGTGATTTGATGGCAACTCTTGAAGCTTGACTCCCTTTCTTTCTTCAATGATACTTTGGCATCTTCTTCTTTGGATCTTAAGGAGCTTTGGATATAAGGGAGCATTTGGATTTTTTTCTTGCGGGAGCAATCTTGAGAATTCTAAGTCAGTTATCCCCCCCTACATATGCATGACTAAAAAAAAATGTACCAATAAAGCTTTCCTCTTCCTTTGATTGATAGAAGACCATAGCTCTTCTCCCCCGTAATCAAAGCCAACTTCTCTATTTTTCTCCCCCTTTGACATCTAATTGCAAAGTATTATGCCCTTGAAACAATAAAACACACACCTTGTTAGTAGCACATGTTTAGCATATAAAGATGAAAATGAAAAGTAAAAACAGGTTATTTAACCAAGGAATTAGTATTCAGGGCGTGGGCTAATGCCCAATTGATATCGTAGTGTGGTAAAACAGTCATTTCCAAGGGGTTTAGTAAAGAAATCAGCCAGTTGGGCATCAGTGGGAACAAAGACTAACTCTATGCTTCCTTGATCAGCATGATCACGCAGAAAGTGATAACGAATATATATGTGTTTGGTGCATGAGTGTTGAACAGGATTTTAGAGAAACTAATGGCACTAGAATCATCACACATGATAGGCATACATTGTTGTGGAACATTATAATCTAAGAGAGTTTGTTTCATCCACAATAATTGAGCACAACAGCTTCCTGCTGCTATGTATTCAGCTTCAGTAGTAGATAAAGATACGGAGTTCTGTTTTTTACTATGCCAAGCCACTAAGCAATTTCCTATGAAATAGCAACAACCACTTGTGGTCTTCCTGTCATCTATGGATCCTGCCCAATCAGCATCACTGTAGTCAATCAATTGCAATGTAGAGTCATGAGGATACCAAATACCATAGTGAGAAGTTCCATGAATATATTCGATTATACGTTTGACAACCTTAAGATGGGACTCACGTGGATCAGCTTGATACCTAGTACATATTCCAACACTAAAGGAGAGATCCGGTCTACTAGTTGTAAGGTAAAGCAAGCTTCCTATCATACATCTATAGAGTTTTTGGTCTACCTTCTTACCTTGAGGGTCACTAGATAGTTTTGAAGTAGATCCCATGGGATTACAACTAGCCTTAGAGTCTCCTAGACCAAACTTGTTGACAATTTCTAAAGCAAATTTGGATTGGCTTATTAAAATACCCTTCTCCGTTTAATTAACCTGAAGACCAAGAAAGAATTATAGAGGACCGACCAAACTCATCTCAAATGTGGAACTCATTAACTCTGAAAATCTTTGAGCAAGTTTTTATGAAGTAGATCCAAAAACTATATCATCAACGTAAATATGAGGTACGAGGATGTCTGGATCAATATTTTTTATAAAGAGAGTCTTATCTACTTTCCCACGTTCAAACTCATTTTCAATCAAGTGACTTGTAAGCTTTTCATACCATGCCCTTGGTGCTTGTTTTAAACTATAAAGAGCCTTTTTGAGTTTATAAACATATTTCGGATGATGATGATCTTCAAAACCTTCAGGTTGTATAACACACATCTTCCTCAATTTCACCATTTAAGAAGGTACTTTTAACGTCCATTTGAAACAATTTGATTCCCATACTAATCGCATATGCAAATAAAATTCGTATGGATTCCAATAGTGCTACCGGGGCAAAGGTTTCTTCAAAATCAATTCCTTCTATTTGAGCATATCCTTTGGCAGCTAGTCTTGCCTTGTTCCTTATAATATTTCCAGATTCATTTGATTTGTTCTTGTAAATCCATTTAGTGCCAATTGGATTTTTCTTATTTTGTAGGGGAACAAGATCCCAAACATCTTTTTTTTTGAATTGATTTAACTCTTCTTGCATTGCCTCTATCCATTCAGATTTAGTTTCAGCCTCTGAAAAATTATTGGGCTCTATTTGAGAGACAAATGAATAATGAGAACATAAATTTGACCTCGTTTTCATGTCATGACCCCACTTCTGATATCTCCAATGACATTATCCAAGGTATGATTCTTCAACAATCTGGATGGTATAATGGAAGTAGATTCAATACCCTCTGCATTTTCTTTAGGCATAGATTGTTCACTAATGATTTTAGCTTCACCATCGTCTTGCAAAGATCTTCCAATTTGAATATTTTCATCAATAACAACATGAGCTGATTCCATTATAGTCAAGGTTCTGTGATTGAATACTCTATATGCCCTGCTTCTATCAGAGTATCCTAAGAAAATTCCTTCATCTGACTTAGGCTAAAATTTTTCTAACTGCTCTCTATCTCTTAGAATGTAACATTTACTTCAAAATACTTTCAAATACCCCAGATTTGACTTGCTTCCAAAATAAAGTTCATACGGGATTTGTTGGTATTCTTTGTCAAATAAACTCTGTTTATCAGATAGCATGCGGTATTGATAGCTTCAGCCCATAGATTTTGAGAGAGGTGCTTCTCATTAAGAATGGTTCTAGCCATTTCTTGGATCACTCTATTTCTACTTTCAGCTACTCCATTTTGTTGAGGAGTTTTAGGAGTAGAAGATTGGTAAGTTATGCCATGGCTATCACAAAACTTGGCAAATTTTTCATTTTCAGACTCTCCTCCATGATCACTTCTAATCTTTCGAATTTTGCAATCTTTTTCGACTTATATCTTGTTTCAAATTCTTATGATATTGTCTACAGCGTCTGATTGAGCATGAAGAAAAGCGATCCATCCAAAACAAGAATAATCGTCTACCATAACTAATATAAATTTCTTTCCTCCAATACTCTGCACAGGTGCAGGCCCGATCAAGTCCATATGAATTAATTCAAGAGGATGAGAAGATGATATATCCTTTAATCCCATAAAACTTTTGTTGACTTGTTTCCCTAATTGACATGCCATACAAAGTTCAGATTTTTTGTCACGCAATTTGGGAATCCCTTTTACAATTTCATTTTTTGACAAGATTTTCATCAATTCGAAGTTTATGTGTCCCATCCTTTGATGCCATAGGTAATTTTCTTGATCTTTTGTAATCAGACATCTAAACTCATTTTCATCACATTCTTCAATGATATAAATATTCCCTTTTGTCCTAGATCCAGTGAGAATGACTTGATTTGATTTATCATTGATCACTTTGCATGACTGTCTATATATCAAAAACTACTTTGTTTCCTTTGTCACACAATTGACTTATGCTTAGAAGATTATGTTTTAATCTTTCCACAAGAAGTACATCACCTAAGTTTGGCATTTGACCTCCTTTCACACATCATTTCCCAATGATTTGAGCCTTACTATTATCTCCAAATTAAACATTTCCTCCATCATAATCCTCAATAGAGCTGAATCTAGATCAGTCTCCCGTCATATGTTTTGAGCAACAGCTATCTAAGAACCAAGTAGGATTTTCCTTAGCCTTCAAGGCGGTTTGAACTAAAAGACTCTTAACAGCCTTTTCTTTTTCAAACCAACTAGTTAAGAGAGATTTGAGGAGAATGATCTTAGGGACAAACTTAAAGAGAGCTTTAAAGGGATTTTTTAGAGATAATCTAATTTTGTATGAGCAATTTGGAAATAAATGTCCACTACGATTGCAAAAATGACAAGTCCATCTAGAAGTAAAGTTATTTCTAACCAAAGGTTTATGAAAAGTTCTAGTAATCTTTTGAACGTTATTCTTGTTGTTACTAGAGGACAATCAAAACCTACCCCACTCACGTCACCATAAATTTTATACATGCCCAACATTTGATAAAACTTATCATTTCCTAGTGTGAATTTATCAACAACAAATTTTCCTTTCATGAGCTTCGTTTGAAGAGAATTAGTCTCACATTGACTAGATTCTAATTTAGATTGTAAATTATGAACTACCTCTTTGGTATGTCCTAGATTTTCATTTAAAGTAGTCAACTTATGTTCTAAGTTCTTTTTCTCATAAATTTTTAATCTCAGCTCATCTTTTAAATCATTGTTATCAATTATAAGCCTTTTGGATTCTTCTCTTAGGACTTTGTTTTTCTTAATCATGTTTCCTCAATTTTCATATAGCTCATCATGGGCTTGTTGAATTTCATTCATTTCATTTTCATCCTTTGTTTCCTCTTTCCCTATTGTGTCATCTATTAATGTATTATGCTCATTACTTTCTTCAATAGATGTAAATAGGAGCCAAATGGAAATATTTTCATCTTCATCATTTTGGGACTCTTTGTTGTCACTACCTTCATCTTCCTCATCCCAAGTTATATTCAGCATTTTCTTGTCTTTCTTTCTCCTTTTTCGGATTCTTTGGGGGTGGAACAATTTTGAGCAATGTGTCCAAATCCCTTGCAATTGTAACATTGCACATCCTTTCTAGCAAAAGATCCTTTTGGATTTCTTTGGAATCTTAGTCTCTTGGTTTCCTCAGAATTTCTGCTATTCTTGTTGTTCCTAAAGAATTTCTTAAATTTCTTTGCAAACAAAGCATTGTCATCATCACTCTCGATATCACTTTCATTTTCCTTCAATTGAGAGAAAAGGCTACTCCTTTCTTCTTGCTAAGAACTTCTAAGTCCGATTCATAGGTAAGGAGATTTCCTCTTAACTCTTCAATTTTAATTTTTTCAGCATCTTTGCTTTCAGCAATAGCTACAATCTTGGGTTTGAACCTTTTGGGAAGAGATCTTAGGATTTTTCTAACAGCCTTGGATTCATCCATCTTCTCTCCTAGACCTATGAGGGAGTTGACAATCTCCATAAATTTCGAACAAAATTCATCAAAGGTTTCTTCCTCAAGCATTTTGATATCTTCAAACTTGGAAGTTAATAATTGGATTTTAGCAATTTTCACGTCATCCGTTCCCTCATGATTGGTCTCTAAGGTATCCCAAACTTCCTTTTCCATATTGCAATTTACTACCATATTAAATTCTTCTTGAGATAGGGCACAATATAAAGAATTATTTGCCTTAGCGTTCAGATTTGCCCTATCCTTTTCTCTTTGAGTCCACTCTTTCTTGGGCTTGAGTTTTATAGATATCACATATCCTTCCGAATCTTGTTATGTGATATTGGGTGGATGATAACCTTCTTCTATGATATTCCACACATCTAGACTTTGGGATTCCAAGAACACTTGCGTTCTAATTTTCCAATAACGATAATGTGTTCTATTAAACAGTGGAGGTCTATTGGTGGCATTGCATTCTCCTAAATGAGTTTGTATAATGGCAACTAATAAAAACACTCTCTAGGATTCTAACTCAAGTTTTGTTAGACCTAAAACTAGAGCACCTAAGCTCTAATACCAATTGAAAGACCAGGATCGGACCCTGGGGGGGGGGGGGTGGTTTAATAGGGTGAGCTAAAAAACCGAGACCACTTCTTTTTAAAACTTATGTTAATTATGCTTTGAAGTTTTATCATATTATTTATAAGAGGGGTTTCTAGTAACAAGTAAAGCACGCAACTGAACATTCAAGATAGAAATTTAAAAAGAAACATGATCATAAGTATAACATCCACAATCAATCACCACGACAAGCAAATGTACAGTGGTTCGGCCAAACAAGCCTATGTCCACTCCCGGTTTCCCTACCGGTATTTCCACTATCAACTTGAGGCTGAGGCTAGCCTCCAACCCTTCGACCACATATGCTTTTACACAAGGCTAAGCAATAACCTATTACAATCTCATATGTTTTTCAATAGGCTGAACATTAACCTTTACAGCATCATATTTTTATCTCAATAAACTATGCCTAACAAGCATAATATGAGATGCAAGTGAATACATGTTGATGCCTCTTAACATAGGTTGATAATGAAATTGAAATCCTATCTAAGACATATGCATGATGAATGCTAAGATTTGTAAGAGATACAAATGTCTTAAAGATGATGGTCCCGGGTTTTTCTTGCCTTCCTCCGTCCCGGGTCGGTCGGGGCACGGCGGGGCCAAAAAAAAGGGGAGCATCAACATTTTGTATGGGTATGCCAAATTTTCTATTCTACTTGGAATTTGAAATGGTGATCGGGAGATTCACCTTCACAAGTAGAAAGGGAATCAAACTTTTTTTTTCTAACTTTCCATTGCACATATATTTTAAGAAAAGAGACAGATTTAAAATGCCATGAAAGGCGATTTTGTTTAGTTTGCCGTGAAAGGCGGTTTTGTGCTGTAGAAGGCGATTTTGCCATGAAAGGCGATTCACAAATCTTATCAATAATGAAAGACAAGAATTGTGATTTTTTGTCTCTTTAAAAAAAAGTACAATAGAAAAGAAACAAAGAGGGATCTGACTTCTCAGGAGATTGTGGGGACTCGTTCAGATTGATAGTCGCGAGTCATGTATGGACTCTGCCATCGTCCTTCAGATGAGAATACTTGATGCTGTAGTTCACTTGGCTTGGCTTGGACCCCAGATTTCTAGAGGACAAAGACCAAGGGAATGTCCTATATCCAATAAAAATCTAGGTAGACGGGCTGAAAAGCCACATCTAGGCCATGTTGGCTAAAAGAAGAGGGGAAACCTTGGGGGTTGGCCCCCTAAGGGACTTCAATCACCTTGTAGTGTTTGCAGCAGAGTTTCTTCAAGGCAAGAGAGTTTTTTTGTGCAGAGATTTTTAGGACAATTCTTCAAAACTCTTCAGATGATTTTTTCGGACCACTTCAGACAATTTTTTTGGACCCATTCCCTTTGGAATGACCGCCTATTTATAGGCTTTTGGTAGCCATTAGGAAGGTTTATGGGCATTAATGGCATTAATGCTCTACGATGGGAGGAGTTACAAGATTTAATTACATAATTTTGTAACTCCTTTTTCATTGAATCTGATTGGCTGATGGATAATGATGGGCATTTAATCTCCATGATGATGGGGGTTTCATGATTAATTACCATGATTAAACTCCATAATAATAGGAGTTACATGGTTAATTGCCATGATTAATTGGACTTGTAACTCCCATTTGCTTGCTTCTGATTGGGCCATCCAAAATAATGAGTTAATGACCATATTAATTTATCATAAACGAGTCAATTAACAGCATTAATTTGTCACCAAGTCACTTGAAGAGTCGCGGGCCGAGCTGCGTCTTTTGGAATTATTCTTGCGATGATCATCGATGGATCCGCATGTTGTTTAATGTAAGATGACGATACAATTTCAGACATTGGTTGATACCAATGGGCTGGTAACATCTGTCCAATCGATTTCTCGATCGGTCGGGCAGAAAGTGTGCTTTCTTGGTCGGCCGGTTGGAGATTTCAGAGTGTCCGATGATGATTGAATGATTTCGATGGCGGATCCGTGCTGTTGACGAAGATCGACGGATATCATGCCTGTAAAATAGAAATTTGAGAAAATCACTGGGGGCAATCATTGCGAAACGCAAAAGGAATTGGAAAAATGGTCATTTCAGCGAAAATCCGGAGACCCGGACTTCTAGGGTCGTCGGTGACCATGCACCCGTGGTCACCGGTGACCATGGGGTCGGCGACCATGGGGCTTTTGCCCCTTTTTCGGTCGCCGTTTCTCGGCCATTTTTCGGGCCTTTTTTGCTTCTTTTTTCTCCTGTATTTTTCTTGACATTTCTCCTTATTTATTGGCTTGATTCCTTTAAAGAAAACCTATCTAGAAGCCGTGCAAATCAGAGCACAAAGTTTCCCATTTTTGGAAAAGCCGAAGACTTTGTAGCTGATTTTCCGCCAAGAGTTGAAACTAGGTCAAACGATGTCGGAATGACCTGAAATCTGAGGTGAGCTTCTTGAGCATTAGATAGGACCAACAATGGGCTTTTACTTGAGTTTTGAAGCTGTTTGGGGTCCCGTCGATGCTAGACTTGATCTCATCGTGCAGAAGATGTCGAGCTTTGATGTACGGTCATCCGATGTCCGATTGACCTGAAATTTGACAGGGAGCCTATTGGAGTCATTTTGAGATGATCCATTAGCTCCGATTTGGATGCCATGGTCCCGGGGAGCTCCACCGCCTGTGGGCTTGATTTTGCTTTGGAGCATCAAAGTTGGGTCAAACGTCGTCGGAATGACCCGAAATTTGACGTGCAACCCGTTAGAAGCATGTAGAAGCTACCCATGTGCTTTGGTTGATGAGAGGCATCGAAGATTCTCTCCGCCAAAAGGCTTAATTTCGTAGTTCGAGAGTTGATGGATGGTCAAACGATGTCGGTTTTTAACTTGAAATTTGGCGTGGAGCCTTTTCAAGGTATTTTGAGACCATCCATAGGCTCTGATCGAAGATTTATTTTCATCAACACTGTCGCCGCCGGGAGCTCCTGCTCAGCCATTGGAGGATTGAAGTTAGGCCAAATGGTGTCAAAATGGCCCGAAACTTCAGGTGTACCCTTCTTTTGGCTATTTTGAAGGATCTTGCAGTTTTTGTTTGATTCTGACAAGATATGATGCTTGAAGCAGCTTTGCCTGTTTGTAGTAGGATGCGGCTCCATGTAGCTTTTGATGTTGAGGAGGCAAAGTGACCTTTTTGGTGTCAACAAATGCCCTCTCTAGGTACAGCGACGAATTGCATAGTTTTTGCAGTCGATGTACCTCGAAGAAAAGTTTGAAGAAGAACTTCTTACTTGGCCAAGGGTCTCTGAGCATTTTTCTTTGATAGAGTAGCCTTTTGAGTTTCCAATGGAATTTTATGGCAGTGAGAAAGATCACGTACCATCTCAAAGCAAAATTTTGAAAATGACACTTGGATTGGGTTTTTGGGTTTTGGATTTTTTCTTTTCGACCTTGTGGACCTAAAGGCTTTGTGTGGCGCATCAAGCAGTCAAGAAGGTTTTTGGGTTTTGGATTTTTTCTTTTCGACCTTGTGGACCTAAAGGCTTTGTGAGGCGCATCAGGCGGTCAAGAAGGTTTTTGGTTTTTGACCTTGTGACCTAACAAGCTGTATGTGGCAGGTTAAGGGGTCGGGTTTTGAATTTTGATTTTGGTCTTGTAACCTAACAAGCTGTGTGTGGCAAGTTAGGGGACCGGGATTTGCTTTTTGGTTCTGGCCTTGTGACCCAACAAGCAGTGTGTGGCAAGTTAGGGGACCATGGTTTGGTTTTTGGTCACTCTTTGGGACAAATTTGGGTCCATTGGAGTGGTTTGGGTTTTTGTGGAATGTCAATTTCAAGGTTTTGACTTAATTTGGTTCATGAGGTGAGATGGTTTGGATTTTTGGAAACTCATGAGGCTTGGGAGAATTTTGTATGGTCCAATCAACTTAAAAGAGGCATGGAACCATTTTTGTATGCTCTTGGTAAGAGGAATTTTGACCAAAAAACACTTTTAGTGCCTAGGTGGTCAAACCTGGCTCATGTGGGCTAGCCCATGGAACCTTAAGCTTTAAAGATGACTTAGATCTCATGTGGTGTCATTTTTGTGAAGGATATCTAAAAATATCTCTTTTTAGTAGAGAATATCTAAAAATATTCTTACTTGGAGAAAATCTCTCAAGTTTCCTTGATTTTGGGAGAGATTTTCTCATAGTATCTTTCTTTGGGAGAAAGTTTCTTATAATCCCTCTCATTTGGAGAGAATTTATCAAAAGATCTCCTCTTTGGGGAAGAATATCTCATGATCCCTTTCTTTTAGGAAGTTTGCTAATTTGTAGCACTTACCTTCTTTCTTTTCTCCTCCTTTCCTCTTTTGGTTTGCTCTCTCTTATAAAAGCAAGGAGGTTGGATCTCTTGTTGCTATTGCTCTCTGTTTGCAAAAATCTTCAAGAGTGCTCCAAGATCAAGAACTCTCCTTCTTCTTCAAGGATTTTCAAGCTCTTTCTTCTTCTTCTCCATCAATGGCTTCAAGTAAGTTTCCTTTTTTTCTTAAGAAACCCCATGTAGAAATAGAAAAAAGTTTTCTTTCTTTCCATTTCTTTTCTCTTTCTTTCTTTTTTTTTTTCTTTTCTTTCTTTCACATGCTTTCATTTCTTTTCTTCTTTTTTTTGTTTCACAAGTTTTTTCCTTCTTTGTTTTTTTTCTTTTTCTTTCTTTTCTTCCTTTTTTTTCTTCTCTTTCTCTTTTTCTTTTTTCTTTCACGGTTTCTCTTCTTCTTTTTTTTTTTTTACTGTTTTTTTCTTTTCTTATTTTCTTTTCTTTTTTTTTTTTGTGTGACCATATGGACAAGACTGTACGGTCATGGCTGTATGGCCACGTGGCCTGCCCTCTTTTTTTCTTTTTTTTTTTAAAGAGATTATCTTCTTCTCTCTGTTTTTTTTTTCTTTCTTTCCCGGATTTCGAGATGCACATGCATGACAACTTTCCTTCTATGCATTTTTTTTAGAAAATGGAATTGGAAGTATGATAGTGCACACCTGGAAATTTTTGCAAGTCTTGGGATTTGGAGCTCGCAGCAATGTTGAGCCATTTCTTGGTCTTGCGGGGATTTTCTGAGGAGCTATGCAAGTTTTGGATCCTGGAGCTCGCAGCAATGTTGAGCCCTTTTCCAATCTTGCGGATATTTAAGAAGATTTGGTTTGATCTCGTAGCAATGTTTGAGTTCAAGCCTTCTTCGAGAATTTTCCATTGATTATGAGCTCACAGCAATGTTGAGCACATCTTCAAGCTCCCTATTTCTTTCGGGGTGTTTCCCTTTTCTTCGAAATCGCCCCGGAACCATGCCAAAATTTCGCTAGAATTTTTTAGCAAAACTCTATCATTTTGATGATTGATTTTCTCTCTTCCCATCCTTCGCAGGTAGTTCCTCCAGAACCAACAAGGGTAAGGAGCCTGTCACTGATGCGCCTTGCCGTTCTACCAGATCTTCTAATGTGGCCGTACAGCAGGCTTGGGAGGAGGTCCAGTATGTTGGAAGGAACTTGGAAGAGTGTGACTCGCTCAACCAAGATGAAATGAGGCAACGTTTGATCGCCCTCAAGGATAAGGAGTTTTATAGAATTATGGTAAGCAACCGTCCTTGTGTCACGGACGATCAGAGCATTGTGCCCAAGCCTGCCTTCTTCTTTGGTGATGCAGTCCCTGACGATTCAACATACCAAAGGAGATGTTTTCAGTTCTCTTACACAGTTGATGGTGAGAAGAGAGCTGTCTCTACCCGATCGCCCTTCGATCAGACTATCTCGATCATGAGCCTTTCCTCCACATGCTCAAAGAGGGAAGATCCTCCAAGCTGGGTAAAGAGGACTAGTGTGATTAAGACCGGGGTTTCGTTAGCAGCCCTCCTGGTTTTGTAGAGAAGTCGCCTGCCCGCATGGACATTTTGATGCCGGCCAGCGGCTACCAAGGTTCAGATCATCCTTCGATCAATTTGAGATCAGTGGGCCTTAGCATTTTCAAGGGCGATGGCAGCAATTGGGTGAAGCCTTTTCGACTTCGCGGCCGTTTCAGTGCTGACTAGAGCTGGGAGTCCTGGACTGATCACATCCTGCAGGTCGGCGGTACCATTCTGAAGGAGGCCAAGATTTTTTACGCAGTTCACGCTTTTCGACAAACTGTGGTTTTCTCCAATGAGGCCTTCATGGCCATGCTGGAGTTGTTCCTTCCACAAACCAATACCTTCGTTGTCACGAACGGTGAGATTGGTTTTTCTTTAAAGGAACTGAGTGCCACCACTGGGCTGCCTATCCTCGGGAATCTTTATGAGGAGTTCATGCTTATCGACAGCATCCTTGAGGAGCAATTTGAGGAGTTTAGGCTTTTGTACTTTCACCTCGTCGCCTTCTACGATTTTTTGAAAGAGAAGGAGGGCTCGAAAGTCCGGTGTAGCAGTTGGAAGAGTGGTAGCTCTTTGTCTTCCAACTTCTTTGACAGCAGGGAATCTTCTGAGAGTACAACACAGGAAGCCAGGGCTAAGAACTCGGATTCGAAGAAGATCTCCACCATGCGAGAAAATTTGAAGGAATTCTTCGCAGACACAGACGCCATGCATTATGACATTGCGCAGCGGAGAGATCTCGCTGTTTACCTCACTTATTGGCAGGGTGAGGCTGTTTTTGCCGGAGGATATGGAACGCACATCAAGCTGCACTGCATTTTTCCGGCTTGTCAGATGGGGTTTGGAGAGCGGCTTGCTTTGGTACCTGCTCTTTACTCCTATTTATGTACCAAACTGCAGGCTCCTGCTTTCCTGGTTCGGCTTGGGCTCCCCATGAACAGGGTATTTTCAGCCCATATCCTTTATTCGTGGTATGTATACCATTGTCCTGGTTTCCACCGATTGGGCGTTGCACAGGACGATGACCCATTTATGATTCGGTTGGCCAAAGGGAAGCCTGTTTCCGAATCTCTTTTATCTGCCCGTTTGAGGATCCGACGATTTTGGGACGTCGAGATGGGACAGTCTTCAGTGAAGCTTTCTCCGAGCTTGCGGAAGAAGGCTTTGGATTTTGATGTCTCCCGTGATTCAACCAGGGCAGGGTCGGGGAGACACTATTCTTTGACAAACGCGAAGAAAGCATGGCTTTTCAACATACGTGTCAGCATGGTGGTGTACCGTAGACATCTTTTCGTCGACATCCAGCCGTACGTTCCTTCGCGTTTTGCCTTGCAGTTGGGCTTCTCCCAAGGCGTTGTTGGAGCGCCTTCGAGTAAGGTGAAGCATTTTGGAGGCCTGCAGGACAGGAGAAATGCATGGACCTTTTATAGTGCGGAAGACACTACTACCACAATCTCTTATCCTGAGTTACCCAGCTTTTGGACTGCTGCCTTCACGAAGTGATTCGTGGAGAGCTTTTCAGTGTACCGGGGGCTTTCCAAGAAAGAGCTCGATGTAAAGCAGTCCTGCGAGAAGGGTCTTTGGAAGTCAGATGGCGTCCGCCGATAGGAAGTTTTGGCTTTCCTTTCAGGTAAAAAGCACAATATAGGCTTTCTGAAGGATCGAGACGTCATCAGATCGGGAGCTGCACAAGAGATACCTAGTGAGGTCTTGGAACAGCTCGCAGAAGAGGAGGTTGAGGTCGCTGCTTGGATACAAGCAGAGCGAGCAAAGGCTTCCGTAGAGTCTGTTGGAAAAAGCAGACCATGTGGAGAAGACTTTGGCAAGAGGCCAAATTTTGATGGTGGGGCGGGTACTTCGTCCCATAGGAGCAAGAGGAGAAGAGGATAGCGCCAAAGTAAGAGACAGCACGAAAACTCTCCTGATCTAGAAGTCCTTTCCACCATTGCTGAAGAAGCATCAGGGGACGATGATGAGCCTCCAGAGAAGAGGAGCCGAGGAGAAAAGATCAGTAGTGATGGTATGACCCTCCTCACTTTTTCCGCTTCTTTCTTTTATGAGGCTTTTGTTTTGATCTACTGCTTTCTTTCTTTTGGCAGAAGATGATGATTTGATGATGCCTGAGGTTTCGGTCTACGAGGCGGTGACGGATCCGATCGTGACATCTGAGGAAGAAACCAGAGACTCTGGAATAGACCCAGAATCTCCACCTGGTATGATTTTTTTTTCCTTTTGTTTTTCCTTACCTCTACTTGCTGACATAAATTTTTTTGTTTCTTGCCAACTGACCTGCCAGAGCATTCCGACGACTTCGAGCCATCCATGGATGCAACTTTTGACGATGCTTCGGACGAGCTCATGGAAGCAGAAAGCATCCCGCAGGTCGTCGAAGAAAGTATGTAATAATAGTCATGATATTTGATTTTTGACAAGATCATATTCATACCTTTTTCATCTTTCACTGGCAGGTTGTGAGGTGATTGGAGAAGTTCCTCTATCCTTCTCAGAGCCAAAACAGGGAGTACCCGCTGCTGATCCAGGGGTAGGGGCTTCTTTTACCAGTTTTCATGAGGCAGAGGCAAGTCCGCATGCTGATATTCCTTTTCCAGCGACTCCGATTGGAAAGAGTTTTTTTATTACTCTTCCAACGGTGCCTGACATGGGCAGTCGACCAACGGAGCATGGCGAGTCTTCATCTAAGCCATCCCGTCAGTTTGCGAGGAAGGTGTTGAAGAGAGTCTTGAGCTCATGGGTCGAGACTCTTTCTTCTGGTCATTTGGAAGCTGGCTTCGACATGATTAAACATGTGCAGGACATTCTTGCTGATAGCGAAGAGGTTGGTCTAGACATTACGAATGCCAAGGCTTTTCTTGATGAAGTCATGGCTTTAGGCAACAAGTGGAATGAGACCAAAAGCTTTCCAAATGGTGACTTCTTCAACGAGATGTTTTTGTAGCTTTCTAGCGAGGTCAAATCTGAACTGGATGAGATCTCGTGGACTCAGAAGCAGCTCATTCGGGGGAGGAACGTTACCGAGTTTGCTATTATTGAGTTGACACAGGACCAACACCGTCTTGACAGGGAGGTCACTGAGGCCAAATAGTGCCTTGAGTTATCAGAAGAACAAGCCGCTGCCAAGTGGGTTGCTACTTTGAAAGCTCGCGATAGAGAGAGGACTTTCATTCGCCAAGTTCAGGAGGTTGAAAGCAATCTCCGGAGGAAGACTCAGGAATATGAACAATAGCAAATTCTCTGGGAAGAACTTCCTCGTGCTGAAGATGGATCGTGACGGCCTACCGCATTTTATGGGAAAATCCTGAAGAAATGCGGCCTGGAAGCTTTGGAGGCTAAGGCCAAGAGTTTGCTTGAGGAGTTAAGTCTGTGGCTAAAGATCATGTTAGACTAATCTCCTGATTTTGTAACAAACTTTTCTTCTTTTCTTCTGGTGCCTCCATGTATAAACATTTTTTGGCACATTCTTTTTTGTATTCCCTCGTTTCACTTAAATTCTTTTTTGATGAAAATAAGTAAAAGTTGGATGGGAATGTTTGTTTGAAAATTTGATCAAAAGGTTGTCATTTTGTGAAAATCTTTTGTTAAATGGTTATTTTGAGCATGAAAGCCAGATTTTATGGCAAAAAGCCTGGTCATTTGATGGCTTAAAAGCCAAGTTTTGAATGGCATGAAAGCCAAGTTTTGGTGGCATAGGAGCCAAAATTTTGTATGTGGCATGGAAGCCGGTTTTTGGCATAAGAGCCAATTTTTGGGGCGTGAAAGCCAAACTTTGGTTTTGTGGCATGAGAGCCAAAATTTTATTTTTTTTTTGGCATGAAAGCCAGATTTTGTGGCATGGGAGCCAACATTTTGTTTGTGGCATGGAAGCCAGTTTTTGGCATGAGAGCCGATTTTTTGTTTGTTTGGTGTGAAAGCCAGATTTTGTGGCATGGGAGCCAACATTTTGTTTGTGGCATGGAAGCCAGTTTTTGGCATGAGAGCCGATTTTTTGTTTGTTTGGTGTGAAAGCCAGATTTTGTGGCATGGAAGCCGAGTTTTTGAAAACCAAGTTTTGTTTTGTCGGTATGGAAGCCAGAGTTTTGATTTTTTGGGATGAAAGCCGGGTTTTGGCGTGAAAGCCGGGTTTTTTGTTTTAAAAAATGCAAGTATCGACTAAGAGTCGCCTCCCTGTTGAATGGTATTGCAAGTATCGATGGAATGTTGCTTCCTTGCTCATTCAGTTGCAAGTATCCATGGAATGTCGCCTCCTCATGGATTTTGGTGCAAGTATCGACTGAATGTCGCTTCCTTGCCCTTTTTTCAAAAAATTTGTTTTGTGGGTATCGATGGCATGTCGCCTCCCCATGATTTTTGAAATTTGAGGTTTTTTCGAACCTTTGTTTTTGTTTTGAAATTTGGGTTGTGGATATCAACTGAAACGTTGTGTCTCCACGATTTTTTGAAATTTGGGTTGTGGATATCAATTGGAACGTTGTGTCCCCACGTTTTTTTGAAAAATTTGCAAGTATTGACGAGGTGTCACTTCCTTACGATTTGAGGTTTTGGAAGTATCGAATGGGGTTCGCATCCTTCCGATTTTTGGGTTTTGTGTGAGTATCGACTAAACGTCGCTTCCTCACGGTTTTTTTTTTTTTTTAAACCATTTTTGTTTAAAGACACGAGGATCGTAAATTTTGACTCAAAACCATTTTTGGTGGTAAAAGTCGGGGTGGACTAGGGTGGAAATCCCTGAGTCCTGATTTTTGTTTCAAACCATGAATTTCGGGTTCAAGGATCGAAAGTTTCGGTCAAGTTAGGGAAGAGGCTCCTAAACTTGGATTTTGGGTTTTTTTTTTTTTAACAATGAAACGTTGAAAGTAAGCATTATTTTGAGTTTTTAGAAATTTCAACGTAAGGATGAAAATTCCAAAAGGAGTGGGTTTGACGAGCAAGTACTTAGGAATCGGCTTTGGCCATACAGGCATCGCTCTGACCCAATGTAGGAAGTCTTCAAGGGTAGTACCGCTTCAAGAACTTGCCATTGATGGGCAACATACATCTGTCGCCTTCCATGTTTAGAAGAGCATATGTGCCGTTGGAGAAGACTTTGTCGATGACGAAGGGTCCCTCCCATTTTGGTTCGAATTTGCCTTTCAATTTGTGGGCAAAAACCATTGGCCTTTTTACCGCAAGAACCAAGTCACACTTTTTGTGGGCGCGTTGTCTGACTTTCTTGTCGAAAGATCCTTCCATACGTTCTTGGTAAAGCTCAACGCTTTGTAGAGCTTCGAGTCGTCTTTCATCGAGATTATCTAGTTCTTGGAGTCTCAATTTGACATTGCTTTCTTGCGTCATTTAATTTTGTAGAGATACCCTTAAGAAAGGAATTTGTACCTCTAGAGGGACAACTGCTTCACATCCATAGACTAAGGAGAATGGCGTGCTATGGGTTGGTCCTCGAACGGTAGTTCGATAGGCCCATAAAGCTTCCGGCAGTTTATCGCTCCAATCTCTTTTGTGACTAGAGACCATTTTCTTGAGAATTTTGCAGAGTGTCTTGTTGAAGGCTTCTGCTAGCCCATTTGCTGCCGGGTTATACGGAGTCGAAGGACAACTTTGGAATTTGTATTTGTCGCAAAACCTATAGAATCTTTGATCCCAGAATTGTGGTCCGTTATCATGGACGAATCTTTTAGGTATGCCGAAGTGACAAATGATGTTGGTTCGCAAGAATTGAAGGACCGATGAGGTCTTTATTTCACTGAATGCGAATGCTTCTGACTACTTTGAGAAATAATCCGTAGCGGCAAAGATGAAGCGATGACCTTTGCTTGATGGCGGAGAGATAGGACCTATGATGTCCATATCCCAGGCTTCAAAGGGCCATGAGATCGCTGTAGGATGTAGCCATTCTGGAGGCATGTGTACATAATCTCCATGAATTTGGCATTGTTGGCAGCTTTTAGCAAATTACATCGCGTCAACTACCATGGTAGGCTAATAGTAACCTAACATTTTTATCTGATCATAGAGCTTAGGACCAGCCTGATGGGCTCCACAAAGACCAGCATGAACTTCTTTCAGAGTTTCTTCCGCCTCTTGTTGTGACAAGCAGCGTAGAAGTACTCCGTTAAAGGATTTTCTGTAAAGCATTTTGGAGGGAATATCCAAATGAAAATTTGGGGCTCGTCTTTGAATGCTTACTGGCTCTTTTGGATCTTCAGGTAGGATTCCGAACATAATGTAGTCGATGAACCAATCCCTCCAGTGGCCGATCGGAGGTTTAAGGATGGAAATCCGACTTCCAACCACTTGGTGGCATTCAGGAACTGCTTGGTGTGTGTTGAGAGGAGGGAGAATCCTTCTTTGACACAGTAATTTGCATGTTTTCCCCTTCTTGGACTGCCATAGATGCAGCAAGTCCAGCCAGGGCATCTGCACAGATGTTTTCACCTCTGCGGATGTGGGTGAGTGACAGATGTCAAATTTTTGATGAAGCGATCGCGCCTTGTTGGAATAAGGCAATAGATTAGGCTTCCTGATTTCATATTTCTGATTCATTTGGTTGACAATCAGTTGGGAGTCCCCAAATGCTTCCAACGTGGTGATGCCGGATTCGAGGGCGAGTTCCAATCCTACGATCAGGGCTTGGTACTAAGCTGCATTGTTTGAACATGGTTCCAGTAGCGAGAATGCGTGTGGAATCATGTATTTGTCGGGGCTAACAAAGAGAATGACAATTCCTGATATCGGCTTTCCCTTTTCATTTTTCCTGGTTACACCATCGAAGTGCATGTCCCAATAGGCATTTGATAAGGAGGTCTCTACGCTGTAAACAGGCTCGTCTGGGAGATCATCCCTGAGTGGAGAATCCTTAGGCAATGGATGCTCTGCGAGAAAGTCTGCCAGAGTTTGGCCTTTGATTGCTTTCTGTGGTACATACCTAATATCAAATTGTGACAGAAGGCTGGACCATTTTGCCAACTGGGCATTGAGAGAACCTGCTTTCGTGACAAGGACCTTTAAGAGATTGATCCTCGATATCAGGTATACTGTATTTGACAGCAAATAGTGACATAGCTTTTGTACGGCGAACATCACTGCCAGGCATTCCTTTTCAACTGGGGAGTAGCGATGCTCTGCACCTACCAACATGCGACTGAGGTAGTATAGAGTAGCTTCTTTTCCTCCATCATTTTCTTGTGCAAGAAGAGCGCCCAAAGAATAGTCGAGAGCTCTTATGTACAAGATGAATGGTTTTCCGGTTGTGGGAGCAGCCAACATCGGAGGTTTGGTCAGGAATGACTTGATGTCCTGAAATGCAACTTCACATTCTGCATCCCAAAGAAAGTCTACACCTTTCTTCATTAGGCGAAAAAATGGACGGCACTTCCCTGATTGATTGGAAATGAACCGTCGGATGTACGCCAACCTCCCTTGAAGCCCTTTTAGTTCTCTTAGGGTTCTTGAAGATGGCATTTCTAGGATAGCCTTGACTTTGGTGGGGTCAAGTTTTATTCCAACTTTCTGAACTATGAATCCGAGGAACTTACCCAATGAGACACCGAAGAAGCATTTGAGGGGATTCATTCGCAATTTGTGTTTGCAAAGTCGGAGGAAGACTTCTCGAAGATCTTTGAGATGGTCTTCTTTTCTTTTACTTTCGACGGCGAGGTCATGAACGTAATATTCGATCGTCTTGTGCTGCATATCTTATAATTTCTTCATCATAGCTTTTTGATATGTTGCACCGGCATTCTTCAGGCCAAATGGCATGATAATGTAGCAATACAAACCAAATGGGGTCCAAAATGATGTATGCCTTTCATCTTCGGGATGCATCTTTATCTGGTTGTAGCCAGAGAAGCCATCCATGAAAGTCATTCGCTCAAACCCGCAGGTGTTGTCAATCATTACCTCTGGTATGGGGAGCGGGAATTCATCTTTGGGGAATGCATTATTCAGGTCTCTATAGTCAATATAGACTCTGATTTGCCTATTTTTCTTTGTCACAGGGACGATGTTGGCCAACCATTCAGGATGCTTTTCCTCGCGGATGAAGCCAACGCTTTTGAGTTTCTGAACTTCTTGTTCAATTTTGTCCACCACATCAGGACGGAATCTTCTTTGGCCTCGTTTGACAGGCTTGATATTTTCTTATAGGTTGAGTTTGGGAACTACTATTTTGGGACCTAAGCCAGGCATTTCAGCGTAAGACCATGCAAAATAACCAACAAACTCATGAAGAAAAGAGACATACTCGGGTAACTCATCATCCTTTATATTCTTACTTATGAATACAGGACGTGGGTTATCAGGTGTTCCCAAGTCTATCTTTTGAACAGAATCTTCTGTTGGAAGATTTGAAGGTGGTTCCTCCACAATATTTTCGGAGGCTTCCAACTCAACAAGACTTTCTGGATTTCCAAGGGCATTTTCAGACCATGGCTCCGCTTCTGTCCATAAATCTTCTTGATCGGTATTTTTCTCAAGACTTGCTATGAGATGATCCCAATCACTTGCTGAAATTGGGTCGAAGTAAGGCACTTCTTTTTTAGACGATGGCTCTTCTGAATCAGAGAACCGTGCATCTGTATCATCAGGCAATTCCTCTTCATCATCAGAGAAATCGTACCAATTTGACGAGCTTCCTGGGTCTTTGTCGGGTAACTCTTCAAAGAGATATCTAAGGAGATCGATGTCTTTATCAAAGCGAGATGTTGAGGCCTGGTCGGCAAGAAGACTTTGTAGCCTTTGTGTCAACTGTCTCATTGGAGTGTCGGGATCATACCCCAACCCGTATGAAGACCTGTCTATGCGACGGTGGAGTTTCCAATCTTTGAGCTGACTTTTGGTCAGGGTGGGTTCCAATGGTGTAAGAATACCAGGGCCACCTCCCAAACCAATTGGATTTTGAGCGTCATAACCCATTTTCTTCATGATAGATTGTGCCATTGGACTATACAAGGATAGTTGAGGCGTACCTTCATTTTGGAAAGTTTCAAGCAAGGAATTTGATGAAGAAGCGTCCAATCTATGGAAGAAGATTGGTTTCTCTTCTGCCGTTGTTGCCGGAATGATGAAGGTAGCAAACGCGGGATCTTCTACGTCAGTAGGTGTCTCCAATGGAGTGAGGGCAGGCTGAACTTGCTGAGTATCATCTTGGCTTGACGATGTATCGTCTTCAGTCTCTGAATCCGAATCCGTGTCTTGTATGATAGACACGAACGAGACAGCAAACTTGCCCCCAGTCTTTTGCTTTGTCTTCTTTGCTTTGGTAGTGACTACCAAGCGTATGGAAGATTTGAAGGAGACAACGAAGGGAGACAGATTGCTCTCTCCGAACTTGCTGGAAGGTTTGTTTTCTTCCGGTGATTGCTGAGGAACTTTGCCTTTGTCTTTTTGGAGATTGTGGGCAAAGGATGTTATTTTCTCCTCATTTTCTTCCTTTTCATCCCTATACATCTGAGAGTCTGCAAAGTGAACTTCTTTACCTTTAAAGGGCTTTTTGTCTGTAAACACTCGATGTATCAAGCCGTCGTCGCCAACAAACTTGATGCACTGATGTAGAGTTGAAGGGACGACACCGTTCTCTTGTATTCAGGGGCGTCCGAGAAGGATGTTGTAGCATGAAGGGGTTTTTATTGCATACATGGTGACCTCAGAGATAAGATCGCCGATTTGCAACCTGAACCTGATTTTGCCAATGGGCCTTTGAGCACTCCCATCGTATCCAAAGATGGACACAGATGTGTGGCTCAGCTTGCTAGGTGGGATACCCAGCTCTTCGAGTGCCATAGTAGAGATGAAGTTAAGTGCAAAACCTGGGTCGATCTGGACTCTGTGTATCGGCATCTCTTTGATGTACCCTGTGAAGTACAAGGGTCGGTTGTGCTTTGTCTCACCTAGCAAGAGGTCTTCCTTATTGAAGGTGATGGTGGCACTTGCGACTTTTTGGACCGACAGACATTCAGTGCAAGGTCCCTGAGTTTATTTCTTTTCTCCCTTTGAGGAGGTTTTTGACTTTTTGATCCTATAGTCCACTTCAATTTGTAGGACTTGTACGGCATGTTTGTCGACATCCACATTCAACCTTTGCATTTCTAAAATGAGACTATCACGAGTTTGTAGTGACATTCGTAATAAGTCTAGGATGTGCAGGCGTGCAGGTATGTGTTTGAAGTGCTCGATCAAGTCATACTTGAAAGCCTCGTTGGGGCCTGCATTTTCATTATTGTTGCCACTTAGGGCATTTACAGCTTGCTTTCCCGAAGGATTTACATAAGAAGAAGAGGAAGATTGATTGTAGTTTTTGTGGTAATCCCGACCAGAGCGGGTACCTTTCCCAACTTCAAAAGCTTCTCAAGGTGGCTCTTCTTTTGGAAGACCCCCTTCGGGCTCAATGGGCTGATCATCCTAATTTGCAGAAAATGCTTCTGCAGCAGCATTGCCGTCTTCAGTTATTGTGTTGCATGGAGCATTTTCAGGGAACAAGTCATGAACAACTTTCAGTAACTTCTCTTCTTCGTCCAGGATTTCATAGGTCCAGACATCTCTTATGAGATTGGGTATTTAAGACCAATTGACCGGGTCTTCTTTGAAGACTTCATCGGCCAGAGCTTCTTCATGGTGACCATTTGGAAGAGGCTTGAATTCCGATGTCACCATTTCAGGAGACGACGGCTGAGAAGATGCTATCTCAGTGGAAGTCAGCCGAGAAGATGTGGCTCCAGAAGATATGCTCCCAGATGCATTTTGAGAGTCTGCGGCCTCAGCAGATGAAGCTTTAGAGGCACTATCATCCTGAACTATCACATTGCAGGCAACTTCAATGAAAGATGCCTCCATAATGGACTGTTGGGAATCAGACTCATCTTCCGATGTAAGAGGATCATTAATCCAGCAACTTTCTTCATTTTTCGGAGTCATTGGAGGAGATGCTTGTAGATTCTCTGGGACTTCCGGTTCTGGATTTTGATGAAGCTGATTGATGTGATCCTGCTCTTGCTCTATGGCCAGATGCTGCAAGATCCTTGCATATTCTTCAAGATCGGGCATAGGAGCCAAATCTTCTTCTTCATTTGCTCATTGTGGTTCAACTTGGTTGGGATCCACTAGAGCATTTGTTTGCGCTGGGTCAACAGCATTTTGTTGAACAGCCTCTTGGTCTTCATCATCATCAGACCAGGATCCTTGTGGCTGGAAGGGGTTATACCAAATCACCGGCATAAGGTGAGATTCTGGGATCCATTCTTCATCGGAGAGATATTCTCCGGTTTCAAGGGATTCCTCTCATTCATCTGTGTCACTGGCAGTGTCACTGGACTCATATCCATTCATGGAGAATCTAACTACCGAGTTGCAAGAGTATGATGCCCCCTGCATAGTCTCATCTTTGAGCCGTGGTGGCATGAAATCATTGAGGGTGAATTTTCTTACCACTCTTGAAGCCTTGGGAAGACACTCCCCTGTTGCCCCCAGTGAAGCGGTAGAGGAGGTTTCTGCCTTTTCAGGGACCTCTTGCTTGGTTTAAGCCTTCTCCTGCTGTTTGAGCTTGCGGAGTTGTCTCTTGGCTTGCCTTCGCTGTTGAGCGGTCGGCTTTGTTTTGACGATCTCCCAATTTTCATCTTCTAGGAGATCGGGATGTACCCATATGGGTTGTCCATCTGGTGTTGGGTAAGGCACCAGCTCTTGGGACGTTTGGGTCATTTTTATCACCTTGAACGAAGTGATGATTTTTTCCTTTGGTGACTTTGATGTTTATCCATATGTCGCCATGTTAACGGAGGCAGACCAGTAGTTTTTGTCAAAGGTGATTACTTCATTTTTCCACATCTCGTTGATCTTCTCTCTCACAATGAAACATTGATTGAGAGGATGCAAGACCATTTGGTGGTATGGACAATATCGGGGATCAATGGTTTTGCCAACATCTCCCGGTCTTTTGGGGTCAGGCAAGGTGAGTTTGCTATTTGCTAAGAGAGCCCCAAAGATTTCTTCAACATGTTCATCGAATGGGTATTTCTTTTCTACTCGTTCTTTAAATGAATTAGAGAGTTCAGGTCTTTTACCTGCAACTTTGTTTTCAGCTTTCTTTGGTGACTGAGGAGCTGACTTGGTTTGCACATTGAGAACCTCCTTTTTCTTTGGCTTGGAGGTTCGAATGGCGGTCGCCTCTTTCTTTGATGACTTATGACTGTTGAGGTCTTTGATCACCGTTTCAGCCTCCATAGATGCTTGTAGGAGTTCTCCTTAGTTTTTTTATTTCTTGCCGATGATCATGGAGCGGATCCTCGCTGTCATGTTGTTTCGGCAGATGTCGACCAGCGACGCTTGTGGCAGCACATCTGAGCATTTGTACGCCATTGCCTTCCACTTATGAATGAAGTCGTACGTTGACTCATTCTCTCCCTGTTTTAGGCTGCAGAGTTGAGTCATAGTAATAGGATGATTCTTACCTTTGAAATGGGTTAGGAAGCATGTCTCTAGCATGGTCCAATTTTGAATAGAATCCTCTGGTAGAGTGGAGTACCAATCAAAGGTTGTACCTTTCAGGGTACTTGCAAAGAGACGGATCTTAAGAGCATCTTGATCCGCAATAGCTCCCGTCAGTATCTTGAAGTGGATGACATGCTATCTAGCTGAACCTTTCCCCGTATATGTTTGGAGACGAGGTTGTTTGAACTTTGAAGGGAACAGAACCGAGTCCATCCATAAGGGATATGGTGGCTTGATTCCATGCTCCTTCAGTGTATCCTCTTCTTTTGCTTTGGCGAGGATATTGTCAACGTCTTTTCTAGTAAGGGCACGTGACTCATCTTCTCCACTGTTTGCCTCATCGTGTGGAGGAACATTATCATTGTTTGGTGGACGTTGGAGAGTGAGAATGAGGTTTTCTATCAGAACCTCTATTCTCTGCTGTCCTTGCTCTAGCTGCTGAATGTGTAGAGCCATGTCGTCATGTGGCAGAGGTTGCTCAGAGTTTGTGACCATGACATTCATCCTTTGAGAATCGAATGAGGATATTGTCTTAGTGATTGAGCTGGAGCTCATTCTTTTAGATGAAGAGCCCGAGGAATGGTCACTCCGATGTCCTTGGCTTGAGGGGCGGGAGAGTCCTCCTGATGTCTTCGAGTCAGGGAGACGCTGCGAGTCACCGGCCCTCTGACATGTATTTTTGTTGTTGACTTCTGGCATCTTTTGGCTTTTCCAACCATGTGGACAGCAGCAACTTGGTCGGGTCCTTCTTTTTCGACCCATTTTTGGGAGACTTGAAGCTCAGAATGCTGGGTTCTTTGTTTCTCTAATCTCTTTTGTTGATATGCCGCGCGGCGATGTACATGACAAGCAATTTGAGCTTCGGTTAGCTCGGGCCTTGCTCTGGCAATGAAGGATGTGGTCCCTTGTGCGCAACAACCGAGTTTGTCTTCCTTGAAGACTGGCATGGATAGGATCTGGACGCGGTCATTATCCTGTCGCAGCAAAGCTTTCAATTTTGCAAGCTCGGCTCCTGTTGAGATGAAGGGTCGAGTTGCAGGAGAGCAACCCCTGGTAGGTTCTTGTCGAGGCCTTGTGATGCACGACTTGATTTTGGGCTTGTAAGAGCAAGCCGGCTCGTGCTGAGTTGTTTTGGTTGTTCGGTGGAGGGTAGGTTTCTCCCATTTCATGTAAGTGAGAGGATAGAACCAGTTCTCCTTGAGAGGGGCCAGGTATGCTAGCTTTGCGGATGTCTGGGACCTTCTTTGTTTTGGTGAAGATCTCGAGGGCCAAGTCTTGGGCCAAACTAGGTTTTTTACAGGTTGAGGCTTTGCGAGATTGCCATGAGCCTCAGGTTTCTCGGTGACCGCCTTTGGTGTCGAGACAGCGACACGTTCAGGGGCAGTCTTCTGCTTCTTGGCAGGCGCAGTTTCATCTACGGGTAGTGCGAATGGTCCCAGTGACCCAGTAGTCCGGGGAGTGGAGGTCGACCCAGTGTTTTGAGAGTTGCCGAGAGAGGTGACAATTCTACAGCTGGCAGGGCGCTTGTAAGTGTGCTTACTTTGCTTCTCTTGAAGCATGAGTTGGTACTTCTTCTCATCAAAGGTGATGGTCAGTGAAGTTGCCATTGTTAGTTTTTGGAAAAGTTCTGAAACAAGACCACATCCATTAGTAATCACAAGAATATGGTGATCATAAATGGAAAATACTATGGTTTTGTCTTTTCAAATTGCTCAAGGGGCATAGCCCATTTTGAGCGTAATGAAGAAGGCAAAAGGCCATAGAGGGTACAATTGTTCTGAACGCAAGTATGGTCGGCTCGAAATGAGCATTCTAGTGACTACTATAAGCAATTGTAAACCTTAATTTAAGCTACCGAGAAGCGAAGCTCACTCGAGGTAAAATGATATAAGGTTGGAGAAACAAATGTGTCGGTCGCGAGTACAGTAGACCCGAAAGGGCGTACTATCACCGCTAGGCACAAATGTTGCAAATCGCATCCTTGAAAAGGAAACAAGATGGGATTTTTTTGAAATGTCAAGATTGAATTCGCAAAAGAGAGCAAATGGTATTCCAATACGAATACAGGCTCAGCGATTTCCGCGAGTGCTAAATCCGAAAAGGAAGGAACCAGGATTTCTCATATTTGAATCCAATAATGACGGAAGTTTTTTTTTTTTTTTTTTTTGAAAAGTCAAGATTGAATTCATAAAAGATAGCAAATGGTATTCCAATCCGAATGCAGGCTCAAACATTTCTGCTAGCACTAAATCCAAAAAGGAAGGAACCAAAATTTCTCGAATCGAACACATTAGAGACAGAAGTTTTTTTTTGCTTTTTTTGAAGAGAGGTTTTTTTTTTCAGAGTGCACATAGGTCTTCCAATTCGGTCTTATGAAATCTTAGTGGATAGATCGGCCCCCAGGTAAGGGTAGGATTAGTTAATAAACCCGTTTGAAGGACTCTTGCCTCGAACAATCTAGCTGCCTCCACACTCTGGACAAAGCTTTTCTTAAATTCACTTTGGTCAAAGAACGCAATTAGTGCTACCCTAATGTTTTTTCCTTTTTTTTTTTTTTTTTTTACTAATGGACCCATGAAAGAGAGGAAATGACCTTTCCCAATCCGAACGCTGGCTCAGTGATTTCCGCAAGCCATTATATGAAAAGGAAAGAACCAAAATTTCTCCAATTTGAATCCGAAAGAGAGAAATTTTAAAATTTTTCTTAATAATTTTTTTTGAAAGATCACTAATGGACCCATCAAAGAGAAGGAAATGGCCCTTCCCAATCCGAACGCTTGCTCAGCGATTTCCGCGAGCCATTGTACGAAAATGAAAGAGCCAAAGTTTCTCCAATTTGAATAAAAAAGAGAGAAATTTGAAATTTAAAAAAAAAAAAAAGAGTTAAGATTGGATTCACAAAAGAGAAGAAATGGTATTCCAATCCGAAAAAAGGCTCAGCGATATCCGCGAGCACTAAATCCGAAAGGGAAGAAACCAAGATTTCTCAAATTTGAACCCAATGATAAAAAAAAAATTATTTTTTTTGTTTTGAGAAGAGAAAGAATGGAAACAAATTCAAAGACAAAAGTTTCCAAAGAATCCCATCTCATCATTTTTTTTAAAGATGCAAAATCCAACATAGGCCACCAACTAGAAAAGAGCCAAGGAATCTAAGCATCGTGTTCTCAAATGAACGAGTCCCACCGGGTATGCCAACTTGATGGTCCCAGCTTTTTCTTGCCTTCCTCTGTCCCGGGTCCGCAGGGGAGCGGCGGGGCGATAAAAAAGGCGAGCATCAACATTTTGTATGGGTATGCCAGATTTTCTATTCTACTTGGAATTTGAAATGGTGATCTGGAGATTCACCTTCACAAGTAAAAAGGAAATTAAACTTTTTTTTCTAACTTTCTATTGCACATATATTTTAAGAAAAGAGACAGATTTAGAATACCATAAAAGGCGATTTTGTTTAGTTTGCCGTGAAAGGCAATTTTGTGCCGTAGAAGGTGATTTTGCCATGAAAGGCGGTTTACAAATCTTATCAATAATGAAAGACAAGAATTGTGATTTTTTGTCTCTTTAAAAAATTAAAGTACAATAGAAAAAGAAAGAAAGAGGGATCTGACTTCTCAAGAGATTGTGGGGACTCGTTCAGATCGACGGTCGCGAGTCATGTATGGACTCCGCCATCGTCCTTCAGATGAAGACACTTGATGCTTTAGTTCACTTGGCTTGGCTTGGACCCCAGATTTTTAGAGGACAAAGGCCTAGGGAAGGTCCTATATCCAATAAAGATCTGGGTAGACGGGCTGAAAAGCCACATCTTGGCCATGTTGGATAAAAGAAGAGGGGAAACCTTGGGGGGGTGCCCCCCCAATGGACTTCAATCACCTTGTAGTGTTTGTAAGCAGAGTTTCTTCAGGACAAGAGAGCTTTTCTGTGCAAAGATTCTTAGGACAATTCTTCTGAACTCTTCAAATGATTTTTTCAGATCACTTCAGACAATTTTTTCAGACCACTTCAGACAATTTTTTCAAACCCTTTCCCTTTGGAATGACCGCCTATTTATAGGTGTTGGAAGTGGGTGGACCTCTTTGATAGGTTTCAAAAACTTTTCACCAACTAGAAGTGATGAACACCTATCCAAAAGCCATCAAAACCCAATCCAGGATGCATGTCCTCAAACTCAGCCATCATGATCAGCAAACAAACCTATCAAAAGGATAGAAACAGCACTAAACATGCAACCACGAAATTCCACAACATACAAGGAGTAGAAAATACCTATGGAGCTTGGTTGTGCTCTAATGGAGAACTTGATTCAACTCTTTGATGAAGAGTTCTTCTAAAATCAGAATCTCCAATGCCCTATCGTCTTCTATGCTATGACCAGCTTCAGATCTCTTTCCTCAAGAGAGATGGTGGAATCTCCAAAAGAGAGACTATCTAGAATCTCTATGGAAACTAGAAGGGAACTAGAAGAGAGAGGGAAGGGAGAAGAATGCAACTTCTTATAAACTATGGTGATGGGCATGAACCACTCCTTGGAATAGGGATGTACGTCCAAGGGTGCTCCCTCCTCTTCCTTTTATAGCTTTTCAACCTTCTCTCTTAGTGTATTATTAGAAGTCCAACTTCCATTACACTTAGTAACCCTTTACTCTACTATTACCACTATCAGAAGTCTCACTTCAAATAGAAATAGTAGGTTTCCTTTTTTAGTTCAAATAGAATTAGTAAAGATCCAATCTTGGGCTAGCGTGGGGACCACAAGGGATTCCATAGAAAGTTGGCTCCAACTGGGACACCGCGACCCCACATCTCATGTGCAATCCGGGCCCACAGTTAATTGCAAATAACTCCACTATATAAATGCAATTGAACTCCAGTCTTAGGAATAAATTATATGAAGACCCTAAACTTCCCTATCACTACAAGTGGGCCCCTCTATCATTATCCATGGTTCAATTGGACAGACTGTCCACCAATTTTGACCCATATCTTATTATCCTTGAGACCCAATTAATTATAGTAATCATTAGTACCATCCAATTAACTCTTAATTGAGATGGGTGTACACTTACCAATGATATATCCACTAATTGGCACAAGAGGATAATAGAGATAGATTTCATCTTGACCATTTAAATGTTCCCACAGTCCTACTGCCACGTACCCAAGACACCGAGGTGTTGATCTATAATTGGCCTCACTCATTGGTGACTCAAAGCAAATGAATAGATAGAAACTTGATTTCATTAATGTCTCAAGATTGAGAGCCTATTATTAGGGAATTATGAGAGCAGACCTTAAAGTAAAGACAGTGTTCATAAGGTGCTTCTCATGGTCCTTCAATACATCCAATGTACCAGCACTATGATCCAAAATCTTACATTCTGATTGTCGAGACAAATCACACTATCTCATAGTAATCAAAGTACTGCAACCTTGTCAGATGAGATGTCCAGTCTCATCACTGGTTGTGAAGATATTCAAGTATAAGATTTGCTATACATGTCTCCCGTATGTGGATCTCATCCATACACATGTATTGCATCTAGTATACTTATGGACTCCGGTTCATCTCATGAACCATCATGTCATTCGTATTGGTTATATGCATTTAAGTAATAAACACCATTCATCTCATGGAAGGAAAGCATGAATATATTGATAAATAAAGAAATTAATCAATTTATTACATCAATCTTAATGGGTTGAGAGCATAAAACTAACAATTGGCTTTTGGTAGCCATTAGGAAGGTTTTTGGGCATTAATGGCATTAATGCTCCATGATGGGAGGAGTTACAAGATTTAATTTCATAATTTTGTAACTCCTTTTTCCTTGACTCTGATTGGCCGATGGAAAATAATGGGCATTTAATCTCCATGATGATGGGGGTTTTATGATTAGTTACCATGATTAAACTCCGTAATGATAGAAGTTACATGGTTAATTGCCATGATTAATTGGACTTCTAACTCCCATTCGCTTGCTTCTGATTGGGCCGTCCAAAATAATGAGTTAATGACCGTATTAATTTATCATACACGGGTCAATTAACAGCATTAATTGGTAGCCAAGTCGCTTGAAGAGTCGCGGGCCGCGCCGCGTCTTTTGGAATTCTTCTTGCGATGATCATCGATGGATCCGCATGTTGTTTGATGTCAGATGACAATGCAATTTCAGACATTGGTTGATACCAATGGGCCGGCAACATTTGTCCAGTCAATTTCTCATTCGGTCGGGCATAAAGTGTGCTTTCTTGGTCTGCCGGTTGGCAATTTTGGAGTGTCCGATGATGATCGAATGATTTCGACGGCAGATCCATGGTGTTGACGAAGATCGACGGATATCATGCCTTTAAAATCAAAATTTGAGAAAATCACAAGGGGTAATCATCGAGAAACGCGAAAAGAATCGGAAAAACGGTCATTTCGGCGAAAATACGGCAACTCAAACTTCCAGGGTCGCCGGCGACCATGCACCCATGGTCGTCGGCGACCATGCAGCCGACAACCTTGGGCCATGGTTGCCGGCGACCATGGGCCAAGGTCGGCAGCGACCATGGGGCTTTTGCCCCTTTTTCAGTCGTCCTTCAGTCGCTGTTTCTCGGCAGTTTTTTGGGCTTTTTCGTTTCTTTTTTCTCCTGGATGTTTCTTGACATTTCTCCTCATTTATTGGCTTGATTCCTCTGAAGAAAACCTATCAAGAAGCCGTACAAATCAGAGTACAAAGTTTCTCATTTTTGGAAAAGCCGAAGACTTTGCAACCGATTTTCCGCCAAAAGTTGAAACTAGGTCAAACGATGTCGGAATGACCTGAAATTTGAGGTGAAGCTTCTTGAGCATTAGATAGGACCAACCACAGGCTTTTATTTGAGTTTTGGAGCCGTTTGGGGTCCCGTCGATGCTAGACTTGATTTCACCGTGCGAAAGATGCCGAGCTTTGATGTATGGTCATCCGATGTCTGATTGACCTGAAATTTGATAGGGAACCTATTGGAGTCATTTTGAGATGATCCATTAGCTCCGATTTGGATGTCATGGTCCCGGGGAGCTCCGCTGCCGGTAGACTTGATTTTGCTTATGAGCGTTAAAGCCAGGTCAAACGTCGTCGGAATGACCCGAAATTTGACGTGCAGCTCTTTGGAAGCATGTAGAAGCTACCCATGTGCTTTGTTTGATGAGTGGCTGCATCGGAGGTTCTCATCGCCGAGAGGCTTGATTTCGCCGTTCGAGAGTTGATGGATGGTCAAACGGTGTCGATTTGATTTGAAATTTGGCGCGGAGCCTTTTGGAGGTATTTTGAGACCATCTATAGGCTCTGATTGAAGATTTGTTATCTTCAACACTGTCACCGCCGGGAGCTCCTCCCCAGCCATTGGAGGATTGAAGTTAGGCCAAATGGTGTCAAAATGGCCCGAGACTTCATGTGTACCCTTCTTTTGGCTATTTTGAAGGATCTTGCAGTTTTTGTGACGCCCCCAAGAGTGAAACCAGGGTTATGCGTGAGATTAGGGCCAATCAAAACTTTTCCAACATTAATCAAATGCACCCTGGCCCCAATCATGTCCCATAGGATCGAAGTCCGCGGTGAGGTATAAATATTTCATCGGTAAATCACAGCGGAACATCATAATAAACAAATGGTATAATATAACATTTCAGAGTATGCACCTCTTCATTTTCTATAGTTTAAGTTTAGCAAAAGATAACAAAAGCATATTAATTAATGGCTTCTATCAAAACTTAAGCCAAAGGAAGAATAAATAAAAACTGACCAAAGTATGAAGGCACTCGTGTGCTGGTCAAGACGACAATACCATCGTCACACAACTCGTACTCACCATCAGGCTAAACTGCCTGAAGCGACGCCTCCACTTTCCCAAAGGTAGGTGTACCCGGTACCTATGCACCAAGTGCAGCATCAAACACGACGGTCGGCAGGTAGATATAAATATAAAACATCAATAGATATGCAGAACGAATCAGGGTAAACGATGGACAAGATCATAAAACATACATAGCATCCTGATTGTAAGAAGTGCGTAGCATTCGAATCATAATCAATCGAACATAAACATCAAACAAGATTGGCGGTCCACATAAGCTAATCACCACGAGATAGTATCACTGCCCTCCCAACTTGAACCAAGTTGTGGTAGAGAAGATGCACGGGATAATAGCCTGGCCAAGCAAGAGTGGATACATGAGGAAGAAGCAAGCTATCATCAAGACATCCCATAAACAAAAGCATCCGATGGTGTACATCCATCACAAGAATCACGATCTGCAGTCGTTCCCATCAAGGTCCTAACACAGTGGTGTCCCGGCTGCGTTGAACGTTACAGCTGAGTGGTGCCTGACACAAGAGTCCTATTCATACCATAGTGAAGGGCTAGGCTTTCTTGCGTTAACAAGATACAGTAATCAGAGAGACTACTTTTCCATTATCAAATCAAGCAAGCAAGCCAACTTCAAACCATCAATACCATAAGTAGTCCTCATCAAGCCTTTGCAAATCAAAGCCACCTAGCCTCAACACTTCCATCAAGTATAAAAACAAACGGAACATCAAAAAGGATACTAAGTCCATCATCTAAGTTCTCCATACGATCCTAAACAAAACAAAGTAAACAAGGCTAAGGAACATGTTCGTGACATGTAGATAAAGTACCAAACGGTACAATTCGAAATTGTAAGCGATAGACAATCCAAACCTAAGCATAGTGTTATTCCAAAGCATCGTACAATCATACTCAGTCTACGAAAGGAATTAGGGTTCGCGATACCCAACAAACAGTCTTCGTGCATAGATAAAAATGGGGTATCCCGTTGTCCCATACCGTTCAAGATTGAGATAGGTTGAATCCCGATACAACCGGAATAACCGTGAGAAAACGTCGGCTCAAAACATTCTCACGCATAGTCAAATGAGTCATCAAAAGAGGTAGCGAATGTCCCACCTAAGTCCATCCAGTTCTAAGTCAAAGGGGCCCTTAAGAAAGAACCCCAGTTCATCTGGTCGACCTCAAACAGGGTCGGTCGACCTCCTTCATAGTCGGTCGACATCTGGTCGACCGGGTATACAGTCAGTGTTAAAAACATAAATGGGAATTGGCTAAGTTGTAGGCTTCAGAAAGCCTAACTATATACCAGTGTTGCCGGTTGACCGGGTGAACCCACTCGGTCAATCGCGTGGCTTCAGAAAAACAGAATTAAACTTCTGTAATCGAACTGAGTTGGGGAGAAACTCCATTTTCATCCACACCTGCAGACAAACAGAAGAATAGGGCCTTGCCCTCTCCACATACATCCAATACCCCATCTCATCAAGTCCATTCAAACTAACATCCAATCCAACCAATCTAATCATCCAATTAAGAATCCATTTCATTAAACATATAAATCTAATTATCATGTTTTCCAAAATCGAAGACATCAATGAGCATGTGGTCATTTAAATAGTCATCAAGCATCAAATCAAAGGAGAGACAAACATATCCAAGAATATATATAAATATCTACTTGCCTTTCGTTGAAAATGCTCAAATCCAGAAATCCTAGCTCCAAAGTGCCCAAAATCCAAACCTAAGGGAAATAGTAAAATCAAACTAAATTAAAATACAAACAAAGATAATGGAAGGCCATATACTATCCTAAGTTACCAAAACACCCAAAGCACATAACCCAAACCTAAGGGGGATAAGAGCTTACCAATTAGATGGGTGGATGGAGTGGTGGCTTGCAAATTGGAGATGGATGGGCTCGCGGGGTCCACGCCAAGATGATGGTGATGATTGATGGTGACGATCGGAGGTTGTGGGGCCCACTTGATTGGTGGCCCACTTGATTAGTGGTGATGGAGGGTTTGGTGGTCCATTGACAAGGATAAGTAAGAAGACAGAATAAAGAAAGAAAGAAAGAAAGAATGGAGAATAAAGAGAGAGAACAGAGAGAGTGTGAAATGGTGAGATGAGTGAGTGAGATGGGAGATGGGAGATGACATGAGAGAAAATGAAAGCATGAGGTGGAAGAAAATGAGATGAGAAAGTCAACTCAAAAGTGGAGTGGGTGGGGTTGTTACTCACATTGAAAATGAGGTGGGTGGAGGGAGAAAGAAAAGAGTGAAAGAGAGAAAGAGGTGGGGCGGCAGTGAGGAAAGGAAAAAGGGAAACATAGAAGGGGGAAAGAGAAATAAAGAAAGAAAAATAGAGAAGGGGAAAGAAAACCGTGGGAGAAAGGGACTGCCAGGGAAGAAGAAATGGAGAATGGAAGGGACAAACAGAGAATGGGCTGGGTTTGTGGTGGCCGGCAGTGGTGCAGGTGAGGTGAGAACGAGAGAGAGAGATGAGATGAGAGAGTGGAGTAGAGGAGAGAGTGAAGAAGAGAGGGGCTCGGTCATGGTGGTGATGGCGGCGGCGTGCTCGGAGTCCGGCGGCAGCAAGGAGCTTAGGAGGGAGAGAGGATGAGAGAGATGAGAGCTGAGAGGGAGGGGGCTGCTGTTGTGTTGGAGTGAATGAGGAGAGGGAGATGGGTTCTGTGACCTAAAGGAAAAGGGGAATGAGAGGGGCACGTGGGTTAAGGTGGAGAGGTATGATGGGAGTGAGATGGGGGAGGTGGGGTCCACATGAGATAAAGGTGGGGAGGGGTTTGACTTGGAAAAATAATAATATTAGTTTAGAATGGGTTCGGGTCAGGTCAGGTTTTGGGTCGGGTTCGAGGGTCCGGATCGGAATGGAACAGAAGGACAAAGTCCGGGAAATTAGGAAATCTACCCGATGGTGCCAAAATCTCGAAAAGCGGAAAATACTAAAAAGCCCTCGAAACTTTCCGGAAATAGCAACACACACCCCTACTGTACCCAAACGGGCTCAGATCTCAACCCAACTTCGCACGCGTGATCCTACTGATTAATCGGACCTGTTTGGCTTATAAACGAGCTTAATTAGCTATAAGTACAATTAACTAGACTAATTACCACCTTCGAATTTCGGGATGTTACAGTTTTTGTTTGATTCTGACGAGATCTGATGCTTGAAGCAGCTTTGCCTATTTATAGTAGGTTATGGTTCCATGTAGCTTTTGATGTTGAGGAGGCAAAGTGACATTTTTAGTATCAACAATAGACTTCCTCTACCTCTTTGAAATTTAATGCTCATAAATGATGCAAATGTGATATGAAAGAGATTGACACATGTTTTTGAAATAATGACAAACTTGTTTTGAAAAGGCTAATCATGCAACTAGCAAGTTTGTTCTAAAGAAACATTAAATGACTAACATGTGAAATACTATTCAAATGAAGGAGTATACTATTCAAATGATGGAGTTTAAAAGTTAAACATATTTTAAAATCAAAGCATGTTTAAACAATTAACATTTGAACACTTTGAACACTTTTAATCATGCCATTGAAGAAGTCAAAGATTTAAAAATAAGCATGAATAAAATAAGTTAAGAGAGGCAAACCCATTGAGGAATCAAAGGTTTGAAATGATTGATTTGCCCTCCTAGCTTCACTCTAGCCTAGCATGAATGTCCCACCTTCCTTGGCCTTCAAAAGTCTCAAAAGTGTTGGCACAAATCCCAAGGAAGTGTTGTTTTTATAAGAAAAGAATTCTTCCAATGGATCAATTGTCTGTCAGCCGACATCCAGGGTTCGGTCGATCGAACTCTAACGGTCATATCCCAACGGTCATAACTTTGAAATTTGCGGACCAAAGTAAGCATGTCAGTTCACCGAACTAAAGTTCGGTCAACCGACAGCTGACTGACATTGGACCGACAGTTGACCGAACTCCCATGATAGAACAATTTTTACATTCTAGAAGCGGAACCGACAGCTGACTGAGCTCAGTTCGATTGACCAAACTTCCCCTATTTTTTAAAGACTAGAAAAATGAATTTTAAAGGGAAACTTGGTCTTAAAGAGCTAGGCTTGACTAGAGGCTAACATGTTTGAATAAATGAGTTTTTAAAATGCAATTCAAAACATGTTTGAGCATGCCTTTACAAAATCTTTTGATGCTATGATTAAAAACTAATATTGCATGAAGATTCCAAAATGCATGAGAGTTCAAGCTAAATAAAAATGAATACATCCAATCAAATTGCAAATTAGTAAAAACCCTAGCACTTTTGTTTTGCATGTGATGAACCTTTCAGTTATTTTATCTTCTTTGTCCAATTATGGAGGATAGATACTAGGAGTTATGGAGTGGGCTATGGGCGGAACTAGGGAGGGGCTCGCAGTGGCCATGTCCCCCTACCCCCCTCATATTGCAAAAAACCCCTAAACTTTATAGAGAATTTAAGAATTATTTTTCATTGGCCCCTCCAAGAAATCTTTATTTTCCTATTGGCCCCCCAAGGTATATTTTCTGGTTCCTGCAGTAGAGTGGGTAGTTATCTTTGATGTAATCGATTCCTATATGTATGGTTAGAAAGGGATGGAGAATGATCGACTATCTAGTTTTTCTCAATTCAATCTTCAACTTCAGCAAGAGGATGCCCTTTCCTTCTGATTTGTGGGCTAAGCTTGGTCTCTGAACCTATCACATATGTTGTGTGGTCAGTCTCTTTCTAGAAACTACCTTACAGTCCTTAGATGCTAATTAATTGGTCATATTTTATAAGTAGAAAAAAGTCTATCCGACTCCTATTAGTTTCATTATTATAAGTAATTAAATGTTCCTCCCTCTTTTTAAAGAAGATGCTTGGTACTAAAAGGTCAAATGACGATGTAGATTCCAACATGGCAATAAATGAAAATCTGTTTACAAAATAATATTTAATAGGTAATGACTAGATAATCATTTACCATATAAAGGAAGAATATTTAATGACGCTGATGAAAACTATCTTTGAACTCATCAATTTTAGGCCCTTGATAAGATGCATTGCATTGAATTCGCATGAATTAAATACAAATAATCAAATGGATCTTATATAAAGAAAAAATTTGTCTTTATTCTCTTCTACAACATGCCATTGATGTTTTGTATCATTTTATTTTTCAAGAGATGGCCCATGAAAGAGGTAAGCCATTGGAGTTGTAATCAAATATGAGGATAAACTTCTACCTGATTATTAAAGAGAAATGATCCCATTCTATTAGGAACCCACATGAGAATCATGAACAAATAAATCCACATATACATCAAGTATATGTACTTGCAAAAAATCACATACTGGCTTATTTACGTAAAAATCACATATGGAATCACGTAAAAAAAAATGAATATAAGAATCATGTAAATCTCACATAAGAATCATGATCAAATAAACCCACGTACATGCTCAAATAAATCCCATATATAAATAAGAAAAATAAGAGGGCTGGGCCTTGTATTAACCAAACTGGCCCTCAAGTAGGTGGGCCTGTAAAAAAAATTTCCAGGCAAAATTTTGAGTTCTTTAAGAAAAACAAAAGCCCTCTTTTTGTAGGCTTTATAATGGTCGGGCCAGGCCAAATACCTTTGTAGAAGGGCCCGATTGACTGCCCGAGAATAGATGACTTGATGAAAAGGGCACAATTGCATCCATTAGGCAACATATGCTCATGCACTCAGCTAGTCCAGATGGAAAACTGGCATATGGAGCACAAAGGGTGATTGGAGAAGGAGAAATGTGTAAAAAAAATGGAAGTGCATAAAACAGTCACAGTTTTCTCCTCTTTTGTTTTTCTTCCAACCAAATGAGCCTTAAAACTCAGCCTAGCTGATAGTTGAATACTCAGATTTCTTGTCATATTTCACTTGAGGTTTTCTAACTATTGCAAACTCAGATAGATAGTAGTTTTAACTGCCTAAGAAATAGATTAATATAGGTATCAAATCATGTTCACTAAATGTAAACTGGCTTAACTGAACTCAAGCGCCTCCACTTGATAATATTCTCACTTATTTATAACAAATTAAAACACCTGCTGACCCAAAAGACCATTTCATTCCATCGATGAGCTATTGGAATCTGGTCCTTTTTTACTTGGAGTGGGTCCTTTGTTTCTCATCACTTTAGGTGGTTGATGCTGCACCTGGTTTGACAGCAGAGGAGGACGGATTTGGAGTTGATGCATTTGCTGGGCAGTGATAAGGGTGAGCAAGGCATTGTTGTACGGATAAAATTGTTGATCAGCATTGAAACCTGCCCCATTTTTCGTCATATCTCCTCCAATGGGATTCACCGTCGCAGCCACCACTTGCAAGTGCTGTACCTCCTCCTTCAGTTTATCGTTTATAGCTGCAACAACAAGGGGAAAAAGGTCGAAGTCAGACGTTATCAACCTTGGGAATGTTGATGTTACTCTTCTTCTTCTTCTTCTTCTTCTTCTTCTTCTTCTCTCCCTTCACAAAAAAGAAGTGAACTTAGACAGTAGACTACTCTTATTGCAATATGAATCAAAATACTTGAACTTAGAGCTTACATGGAAGTCTTTTTTCCCCCAAGTACTCAGTCAACCATTTTGCCATATAATTGTTTTAATACCCATGCACAAATTATTCGGATGCATAGAACCTAACACTGATCAGGTAATAATGTTAAAAAGGTGACTTTGTTTAATCCAACAATACATTGCTGCTCATAAAGGAGTACATGAGAAAATTAAACAACAACCTTCTCAGATCTTTTTTGCTGCACATATCTACAGTTATGGCCAACTGACTACATCCAAAAACAGGAATGAAGATACCAACTTTGACCTCTCTTTGGGACCTTCTTTGAATCTTTTAATTTAGTACATATTTTGATTTACAATTGTAAAATATGTAATATGTACCCATCCCTATCTACATGTCACAGTGATCACATTTCTGAACAATTTCTAAAAACAAGAGTCTATATAACCATGGTATTCAAACCTTTAAAACTAACTTGGAAACATATTTTACTTCTTTGATTCTTTACTTGGAGAGTTCAAAGATAAACCCACCATTCTATGGAAGAAAAAAGAGGCTCAAAAATGTGTCAGCGGCACTTAGTATAAGATTCTGGCCCCAATATTTATATTTTTTTTATTAGAATGTTATTATTATTTTAATTAAATATATTTTAGTTAATTAAGTGGTTAGAGTTAGGTGGGGTTCACATTAGATTAGATTCTGTGATCGGTGAGTTGGGCCACTAGGTAGATGACCTAACCCGCAGTTTGACCCATTAACTTAAGCCTAGGGAATATTCCCCTTCCTATCCTAATCCCTAGTTTAAGAACTATATGTTCTTATCCCCACTTCTTTTATGCAACTCCTCCCGGTTTTTCTCCTTCATTCTCTTTCAACTTCCCTATCCATTGCAACTGTAGGATCCGGTCATTGGAATTGTGATAAGAAACTACCATCATTCTTCGCTTAGCATTCTCATCTTAGGTAACCCTCTCCTCAAACCATTAGGAGTAAATATGTATTGTAGGGATATCTTCTTCTTCCTTCCAATGGTAGGTTTGGGTAAAAATTCCATAGGTTTGTTCGCCTGAGCATTCATCACTCATTTTCTATGTCAAATCGGAGATAGGATTGTGTTCGTGCTTTTGGGGATCTCAGATTGTGTGTTGGTTGGGAACCCTATTGCATTTTTCACCAACTTCGAATCAAGGCAAGTACATTGTTGTAATTTGTGATGGAATGTGTGTTTAATCTTTGATTCTTGTTATTTTGCATATAGATTTGTTTAAATGCCCATTTTAAATGATAATGGTGGATTAGGGCTTCTTAATTGGATTTTGGCTTATATGGTGATGTGGTAATTGGATCGTGGATTCTTATTCCTTTCGAATTAAATGTGGTCTTTATGGATTTTGGGTTGGAATGAACTCCCCTTTGGTACAGGGAGACGATGAATGAAAAACGGGAAAACATCAATTCCCGCAACTGTCCACAATCCCAGCCAACAAATAGGGACATTGAACGTTTCCTTAAAACGTTCGAACGCATGCATGTATCCCTTTTAGTCTGAGCCAAATGGCTGAATTGTCGAACGTTGAAACGCTCAAAGTCCCCCTGCTCTTGAGCCAAGAACTAGAGGCACTGAACGTTTGAACTCCTCTCTGGAACGTTCGAATGTTCAGTGTATTTTAACACATGTGGCCTTTTCTAACTGATTTGGCTCTATATACATTTTGGGGACCTGTGGCAGTGTGTGCAGGATTTTATTTGAATTGAGAACCTAATTATCTACTTGGACTTCACATAAGAACCGTTGTCAGGCATATGATATCTTACAAACATAGAATTCAAGTACTTGGGCGACCTTCATGAACTCTAGCGAGAAGGAATTCGATACATCTCTATTGGGAACCCTTCATTGGGTCTATGCACTGTGAATTTACCGAGATGTACCGTCCCTAACTCAATAGTGTTTATTGTTGTGTGTTGTTGGGTACGTGAATATGCGTCTAGCCCTAGGTTGGTTTGTAATTACGCTTTGACCTTCGGATTGCATGCATGTGTTTGTTTAATTTAGACATAATTAGCGATAGGTCCCTGAAGTAGAACTTGTAGAGGCTCTGGTCCATGGAATTCCTGTTTAAGGGCTCTGGTCCACGCAGTTAAACATTTTGCAACCAAAGGTCCCTATATTTGCCACATCACATATTTCGTGACAGATTTACCCCTGCAATATGTCACGCATAAGTGGCCTAACACGTTACGCAAATTAAGCCCTTAGTTTTAGGGCCTTAACATGATATTTCATAACTAATTTACCCCTCTAACGGATTTTATTTCCTAGTTTTAGATGAAGTTTTGAAATTCAAATGGGAGGGAATAGATCAAGTTTTGAAATTCAAATGGGAGGGTTTTGAAATTCAAATGGGAGGGAATAGATCAAGTTTTGAAATTCAAATGGGAGGGTTTTGAAATTCAAATGGGAGGGAATAGATCAAGTTTTGAAATTCAAATAGGAGGGAATGATCTATGCTTTCTGCTACACACTCATGGCGTTTTTCCCATGGATGTCTCCTTGATGAATATCTAGTAAATGGTTTTATCTAAATTTTTTTTACTAGAATGACCGAGCCACATGCCTAATACAATTATTCAGGTAATTGTCCAAAGGAGGGGGAGAAATTGCATTTGATGTGTTTTGACCCACTCAAGTGACAATGTATCAGGGGGGAACTCAATCGTATTAAAAATGGGAGGAAATTTGTTCTTTTGAAATTTTAGTTGGGGTCTTGAGGGTTTTGTTTTTTTCTTTTTTCTTTTTTTAGTGTGACTAGATTTGAAGGAAGGGTGGAGAGTGGGGTTTTTGTTTTATGAAACTGTGGATTTGATCCATCATTTTCAAAATTTATCAGAATTTGGTATGAATTTATCTGAGTTTTGAGTGAATTTATCTAAGTTTTGCATAAATTTATCTGAGTTATGGAAAATTTTATGTGAGTTCTAGAACAATTATATCTGAGCTTTGGACAATTTTATCTGAGTTCTGAAACATATTTGAGTTCTAAAACAGTTTAATTGGATATGAGACACAGATACTTCCAATCAAGGTCGTTCATCTGGTGTGCCCCACTATGCATAGGGCATTTTTAGGGACATTGGCTTTGATTGGACAATGTTAGCCACTTGATTGACGATAGATCTTTATATTTGGTACCGTCATTTTTGGGTGGGATGTTTTTCACCAATTTGATAGTCAGAAAGGTCTGGCTAATTGGATTTGTTGATCGATGTCTATCAATGGTGGGATCCGCCCGATGAACTGTCTCCTTTCTTGATTCACTTTCCTCCTCCTTGTGCCCGATGTTCAAAATCCCTAATTTATCTCTTTCGTTCCTTCTTTGGCAAGTTACCACAATTTTAGGCTTATCGTTTTTTTAATAAAGAGATAAGAGAATATAAGGGCGTTATTGTCCTTTCAAGTATATGAAATGGTGAAAGGGACCTTTTCCTATACGAAATTAATTAGTAGACCATTTTTAATAAAAGGTAATTATGAGGGACCTCCGACCAAATGCCCCTTTAATTTATGCATTGTGTAGATGCATACCCTACTATGTTATGATGTGGCTTGGTAATTTATGAGTAACTACCTGAATTATGATACAGAATACGGAATAACAGGCCCTTCATTATGACTTAGGATTCTTGGGTCGGAGCATCACCAGTCGGGTATGTTATGTGTGTATATATATATGGGTCATTTATGGATGACTGCAGATCGATATATGGACGGTTGATTACCAATGTGACCGGCTCACTTATATCCTCTTTGTGACTATGGACATGTTATCTTAATACTTTGACTGGTTTATAACCATCGACGTTATTGACGAGTTTTTCGAAATTATTTAGGACTAACCATTTCCATCGACTCACCGACTAACTCCCCTAATGTCTTTCTTTGTTCCTCATGGGTAAGGGGACAGAATGGAGGGATTGCCACCCGACCCGAGGGTTCAAGCTATTATGTAGAGGTGGGATGGAGAGAAGGTGGAATTAGAATGGGCAAGAATCACCGAGTGATGGGGAAAGGCTGTCGAGAAGCCCTCTCCTTTCATAAGGCCGAGCCATAACGGGGGCATTTGCCACCATGTGATTATTATATTGCTCCCTTGTGTCGTTTGGATTTATGTTATACGTTCAGTTTTGCTATTAGCATATCTTTGATTTTGTATGATCTCATCTGTCTATACTCACCTTGATATCGTATTTTAATTTCAAATTATGATTATGTACTTGATATTTACTTTCTGATAATTGGTGCATACATACCGAGCCATACTTTACCGAGGAGACAGAGGAGGATCAAGCATTTCAAATGTTTGAGCCAACTGACAAACCCGAGTGGGGTGCCAGAGATAGCTTTGGAGCTGTCTGAGTCAACATAGGAGTGAACGTCATCGTAGAAATCCTTAGATGAACTTTCCTTTAATGATGAGACTTCCTTTAGAAATTGTTTCATTTATTCCTCAATTTTAATTATTAATGTTTCTATGATTTTTTCTTGGGTCTCATTTATGAACCTTGAATACCAATTGAATAAAGCGTCCGCTGAATTTAATGAAATTTATTTTGACTCACCACGAGTTGAAATTTTGTGTGGGTCCACATTTGGAAGCTTGTGTTGTATTAAACACAGGAAATTTGAATTGTATTTGTTTTCTCACGTTTTTCCCAATTCTTTTTTTGGGGGACGTGACACTTAAAACTTTGAAACTAAATAGAGAGTATATTTTTGTTTTGTTGGCACTCATTTGGAAAATCCAAAGATCAACCCAGCATTCAAATTGAAACAAATTAAAGCTCAAAGATAATGCGGCTACTATGAATTCCTGAATATTCTTATTATCTCATGGATTTAGACTGAAAGGGAACAGCTAAATCTAAAGTGATTGATTTTAATTGGACTATTTTCCTTCTAAAGCAGTAAATTTTTCTTTACAAAATGAGAGGGATTGATTTTAATTGGACTATTATCCTTCTAAAGCAGTAATTTTTTCTTTACAAAATGAGAGGGGTCACATCAACTTAGTCATCCTTAAATATTTATTTATTTTTTCCTTCTCTGTTTCTCTATCTTTCTTCTTTATTGATTCAGTTTGTTGGAACCTATAATTGGCAGCACATCCTCCAAAAAGTAAATTTAATTAGAGTCCACTTTTTGTTGGTTCACCACTGAATGGGCACTATCCATTGAGATGTACACTCTCACCTAAATATGACTCAAATTGATGAGATATTCATTCCGTGCGTAAGAAGATGAATTCAATCCCTCAGTGAATATCACTTTGACAATTGAGTAATATTCAAGCTAGTTGTAGCCTGTAGTTCTAATTTCGTTGTTCCACCTATTCTGATGTTATGTTCCCAAAAACATAGAAAAGAGACAAAGTCTTAAAAAGTGGAACATTGTTGTAGTACAAAACAAAAGCAAACTTGAAAATTATCACTTGAACTACACTGAAAATACTTCACATGATAGATATGCAAATGTCATGTATCTAATTCATAAGTGATAAAAATGGTCAATTAACAACATGTAATTAAGAACTTTAATTAATGATTAAAGCACAAGTGTAATATATAATCTCTTTATAAGTTCTCAATTTGATTAGGAGTAGGATGGTTGGAAGATGCTTGTACTCCTTATTTCATACCCCAAAGGAAGGGCAAAGGTGAATATATATTTTTAAAAATGCACAAATATGTTGTTCAATGAAATAGGTCAAAATAGGCTTTGTAATATCCTGACCCTAAATAGCGTGTTTATTACTAATTAATTGTGTCTATAGTCAACTTAGTGAGATTAATGTCTAAGTTACTCTAGTTTAGTGTCAAAATAGTGTGTGTGAAGTTTGATTGCATTTTGAGTTAGTTTGGTCCTAATCGGGGTTGGTTTGCAATTTCAGGTAACTATGAGGGTTTTTTTTTTTTCGTAATTTCTTATTTTCATGATTTCGAGTGCAATGGGTAGATTTCCCTCGTTTAAAACACTTTTTGTAGAAGAAGCATTTCAATCCAATGCGCCAAAGCCCACTGAATCCCAACCCTTACATGACCAATGACTAAATTGAAATTCCACTTAACTTTCACACAACCATAAAAGAGATATGACCTTCTCTTCATTTCACTTTCCTTTCCTTGTTTCTCTCTTTCTCTCTCCCCCCCTTTCCCTTTCCATCTTCCTTGCTTCTTTAAGATGGAGAGGACTTCTAAGCTCCAAGCATCATCATCATCATCTTGCTCAAGCACCACAAAGCTCACCCATCCCTTTTTTTCTAAGTTTATCTCCCTTTCTCTCACCCTAGGTAAGTGTTTCTTGTTGTAGGCCCAAGGGCATCTTTTGTCATTAGTTTGAAATGTTATATGTTGGCTCATTAGATTCTTCTCATTTGGTTTTGTGGTAAGGTTTTGAGTTTTGAGTTTATTTCCAAGGATTGGGTCTTCTAGAATCATTTTTAACCAGGTTTTGCTCCACCAAGTGCCTATTAAGCCAAGGCAAGAGAATACTTATAGATCTCCATTTATTTATGTGTTATATTGTTTGATTCTAGCATTGATTTCATCATAGTTACCTCTGAAGCTCATTTATTTTAGAATGTGGAAATGGCATGTTTATTTGTAATTTCATTAAAGGGGTTGATGTTGCATTGGTTGGAGCGGTTGAGGTCATAATTGGAGAGGGCTAGGCCCTGGTAGATTGTTATCTTCATGTGGATTTCATAAGGGAGTTGATAATCCTCAACTTCTGAATTGAACTAGCTTCAGAAATTCTATTTTGGGAGCTTACGAGTAGCCATAAGGCGCTTACGCCTAACGGTAAGTCCCCTGATTTCGGTTTTGGAAGGGACACCGAAGATAACGCTGGGACACCCGATTGACAAGTTGTTCTACCATTACCTCACGGCTAGTCATGGCCAACCGTAGAATAATCCCACGACTAGCTGTGAAGCTTCAGGAAGACAGTCGTGGATACACTATGATTCCAAAGACAAAACCTAACTTTTGAGCCCTTTGCTCTATTAGGCTACCCCCACGGCTAACCGCAGAGACCCAATTGCTAATGTTGAAAGCAATTTTCTCTTTTGAAGGGAGACATTAACATAGGTTCGTGCACTTAGTTTAGGACCCTTAGTATTAACTAATAATGACTAAACGAGAGACCAATAGTGGGGATGTTTGAGTTGACATACCTTTATGGATTGTCCGAATAACTTACGAGGCAAAAGCCACGTCGGAGTATGAAGATGGGGAGTGACGAGATGTCATATATCATTAGACGCACCAAGGTTCTATGATAGGACATCTGTGACCTCATTATCTCATAGGAATGAGTGGTAATGTTTCAAACGAAGAAGGCAATTAATAACTTAGATTTGGTTTACAATTCCTTTTTGACTATTGCATGATTATAACTCAATTGTATACCTTTGGTATTTATTTTCACATGACATGAGCATGTTCGTTATTATTTTCTAATCGGGTATTGACTTTGAATATAAAGACTGTAAGACCCCGACCCGAGAGATTGCGATTAGCACTAATTAAGTCGTGTTTTATCTCTAAGTGGGACTAGTGGATTTTGTTTAAGTTTGGGATTTAGCTTTTATATAGCTTTGGAGAATTTTGAGAGCCTTGTTAATTACTAGGACCTTTGGGGGTTCCTTTGTATATTTCTTGCATGAAAATGGGAATTATTCGATTTCTGAAAATTCATTTTTTAGTACCGTTTGATTTATCTCATCATTCTCTACAATTTTTGTATTTGCTCCATTTCCGTTTGAGACCTCAAACCCTACTTTTTCAATGTTAGGGGCAAAACAATCTTTTTACAAAAAATTTGGACACTATTTTCAATGTCTCCAAACCCTCGAAACATATACTTTTTGGAAACTAGAAATTTCGATGAACAGTTCTTCCTTCTTTGTCGAATTCATCCGAGGCCCGGAAGACGATGTTTTCAGCCCAACAAGCTCCATTAGTTGTGAAACCCATCCTTATTTTTTATAAAAGGAGAGCCTTCCCATCCTCCTTCTTCTTCTTGCTACTTTGTGTGGAGAGAGTGAAAGTTCTAGTTGCCTAGGGTTTCTTCCCTTTCTATTCTTGCTTCTTCTCCTCAAACTCACTTCCAGCTCTTGCTAACGGAAAAAGGGAGGCCACAATCTTCTTCCTCATCTGGAAGGCTCTCCATTGATGCAACTTGTAGAGAAATCCACCCACTCTAGAGAACCCCTTGAGCTAGTTTTGGTTATTTGAAGCACTTCCAAGTAAGTGATCATTTCCATTTTTTAGATTGATGTTCTTCTAGTCCTAAAGAAGCTTCATCTCCATTACTGGGAGCTCTCTCCTATTATTTCTTGGTTTTGGCTTGTTAGGGTTTGTAATGAGCGTATTTTTGGGGGTTTTTATGTAGATTGGATATTTGACTTGGAAAGTGGTAATTAGGAGCTTGATTTGGTAATTTGAGGCCAAGGTAAGTGGATGAATGTGTTGATTTTGTGTTTTCTTGTTTATGGAAATTAGGACTCTTATTAATTGCTTTCACCCATATTTTCTCTGAGTTTTAATAGTTTTGGAAATGTGCATATTGATAGTCCACTTTCTCTTAATTGCTCTCTTGAGGATATATGCATTCTTGCCTTGTTAAAAGTTTGTTTTGGTCATTTGTGGATTTTCATTAATGGGGGTTGTCTTGTATTTAATGAAGTAGAAATGAATGTGAATTTAATGTTTTGATGGAGTGGTCGTTGGAGGAGTTATATAGGATTGAGAAGGTAGAAGCACCACTATTGTTGTGTTAAAGTGGTGGCTAAAAAGAGGTTGAGAAGAGGAAACGAGAAGAGAACCCGGACTGCATTAGATTTAGTTTTCTGAAGTAGTTTACTCGAGCGAACCCCTTCCAGAAACTGGTTAGCTCGAGCCAACTTTCATATTCGCTCGAACGAACCCTCCTAGAGAACCCTTCAGTCGAGCGAACTTCTAGTCTACTTGAGCCAACTGTGCAAAATTCCTAGGTTTTTCCTAATGTTTTCAAAAAGGGTGTTTTAAGGTCTGGTAAAGTTGGTTTGAAGCCCTAATGCTTAGAGAGGACCTAGGAGGTGATATATGGAGATTGATTGAGAAAAGAAACTTATTCCAGAAATTTATTGAGGATTTTTGACTTGTCAATTCATATAGGGAGCTTGAGATGTCTTCTATCTTTCGAGTACCATACCAAGAGCAAAAATCAACATACAAGATCCTTATGCTTATCGTTTAAATCCGAAAGTCACAATATATGGTCTGTAATCATGAAGAGACTCATTGTGTTCGTTTTCATTTGGTTTATACATGTTCTAGCCCGCTTTCTCGTGATATTGCCAGTTTTGCCTCAAACTATTGAATTAGGCATTTGACATGTTTTGCTAGTCCCATACATGCATGCAAAGATACATATGTGAATTATGTGCCTATGAGCATCATGTCCTGTCTGTCTGGGTGTTGTACACCAATATAGATATGTATATGTTTTGATTTTTATGTGACCTATAAGTCGGCACAACTAAGCTTGGACGTCCTTATCAGTCTGATTCACTGACTTGGGCCTCCCTCTCGTGCTCCTGCCAGCTACAGTTTGGGTCTTGTCCTGCCCTGTTACCCGGTTCCGTGGCCATGGTCTTGTCTAGTTATATGTATATATATAATGTTGGTTCTCGTCACTTCGTGTGTCCGAGAGCAACACCTGAATGTGCTCTCATCACATTAATGATGGAGGATTTAGTTTTGGTGTGGTTGCCATTTTGCTAGTTCCTGCTTATTGTTACCCCTACATGTTTTATATTGCATAGGTATTTCAAATAAAAGACGCATCTTGTTTTATGGAAATTGTTGCTTTGACAGGTTTTAAATGTTTTATATCTTACACTTTAAATCTCCTTTGGTTATATCTGTTCACCCACCTGCCAGACCATCGTGTCTGACCCATTCTTATGGTACTCAGATACAGACCCCATTGCTTTTGAGGAGGAGCCAGAGGAGGTGGCCGGTGAGCCGGAACGTATAGTCGAATGGCAAGCTGACAATGTCAGCTAGACGTTTGGTCAAGCAGGGAGATGCGAAACATTTTGGGGGTTATTGTTTGTCATACTTTAGGAAATTCTTTTGGATTGTACTTGCCTTTGTTGACCATTATTTTTTGGAAATGATTAACTGATATTTTGTATAAACTTTAACTGTACACTTTGGGGAATGCCATATTGAACATTGCTCACAGTGACATCATGTTACTATCATTGTGATAACAGTCTTGCATGTATGGAATGAAATCTTAAATTTGGTTTACTACACGCTTCCGCACCAATGTGAGTGACTTGAAAGTATGTGTGATATCCTCATCGCGGAAACCTGTGGGAAATTAAAAGAGTGTGTTTATCTTTTGATTAATGTGGTAATCATCACCATACACTCACCTATTAGCTCGCGATCCCGGTCCGGGGGTCGTGACAAAGACTTTCAGAGGACTACTTGGGTATTGACTTTATTATTGGATTTTGATTGAGCTTTGATTGATTGAGGACAGTTCCTCATTTATTTGGAAAATCTCATTCATGCAAGATAAGCCTAGCCCATCACTTAGTGTATCATTAGTATTCTCTAAGTCAGACACCACTCAACTATTAACGCCTGACATAGTTGGGACATCTTTGTGATAGAACCATTGTTTTGTAATCGCAGATTTTTAGGTGAATGTACACCACTTGGTACCCGTAAAACAAGGATTTTAATGTTTGTTATTATAGGTACCATATTGGTTATGATATTCCCCCGTGTATATTCCCTACTACACCTTGGTTCGAGAATGGGACTACAACGATAATATCCCGTGGTGGATTAGCTTATGTGGACCGCCTATCTTCTATAATGTTATTCTTCAACTTATTGTCTTATTTGATTCTTCATTTATCGAGACTCATGCATTATTGCTCTGTTCATTTTATTTTGGATATCCCATATGATCACATTGTCATTACTCATATTGATGCAATATATGTATTATTATCAATTTTTATTCAACTACCGGCTCTTATAGTTTGAGAATACAACTCTTAGTGCATAGGTACTGAGCCACCGATCCTAAGATGGAGATGGAGGTGAATCAAGAGGATCAACCCAATGAGTTCTCCAAGTGGTGTCCAAACGACATAGTCTGAGTCGTTGTGACCATGGTTTAAAATTGTGGTATCAGTCGCGGTATCGACCGGGACAAAAACCAATATGATATCAGTATCAGTCGCGGTTATCGGTCCGTCGCAGTCATCGCGGTGTGAGTTTTTTTTTTTAATCCAAAAAACTTCACAAAGAATATCCAAAAATTTCAGAATATTAGAAAATGCTGAAAATAATGTTTTTTTTTCCATTAGTAACAACAATAAATCAAAATATCAGTCACCTAAAGTTATGAGTCTTGTCTGTGTCGCACTTCTCTGTCTTCTCCAGTATTTTATATAATACAACAATTATTTTGGCTCATGGTCAATTTATTAGTGTAAAATATAAGAAAATAAAGATAACATAATAATTAGGGACATTTACCACAAAAATCCCCTTAAATATGGTAACCACAATTGAGGATCCTAAACTTTTATAATAACGGCCAAGGACCTCCAGCCCAAATCATTTCTTTTTTTCCCGTTTTGCCCTTTTTGGTTGATGTCAACATAACCAGTTCCCTATTCTGTCATGAGTAATATTTGTTGAAATCAACAAAAGATTCATTGACATCAACATAAAATTGTGTTGACATCAACAAAATTTCCCAGTTATTACAATCAGTGACCCTCTGAATTTGTTGAGGTCAATAGAAGATTCGTCGACGTCAATATAAGATTGTGTTGACGTCAACAAAAATGCCCAGTTAACAGCATGAGTGACCCTATGAATTTGTTGACGTCAGCAAAAGATTCGTTGACATTAATTTAAAATTGTATTGACATCAACAAAAATGTCCAGTTAGCATCAACAAAAATTGAGTTTTCCAATGTTTAGGGTTTTGTTGACATCTTCGAGCAATTTCTCTCTCACTATGATTGAGAAAAAAAAAGGGGTAGGGTGCTGAGTTCATTCTTCTCCTTCCTCTCTTTCTTTTATTCTACTATTGTTGTTGATTTCGGGGTGAAGGATGGTTTTTTTTTTTTTTTTTTTAGGGTTATGTTGACATCAACTAACCAGGGGCAAAAATGGAATGAAATATTAGATTTTGGGCTATAGGTCATTGGCCGTCATTATAAAAATTTAGCGTCTCAGTTGTAATAACCTTATTTGATGGGATTTTTAAAGTACATGTCCCTTATTTATCTATACACTATTAATAAGCTATTAATATTTATTGTTTAGTATCATAAATACTCCAACAATTTTTTTTTTAAATGCAGAAGATTTAAAAAACACCATTTTTCTACATCCAAAATCATGTTTATAACTAGATCTAGCATGAAAGTGTGTAGATCTAAGTGAAGAACACAACACAAACCGAAAATGACATGCCAATGATCTTTCCATTCATTTTTATGCTTAATCTAGAAACAAAAAATAAAAAGCGAATAATAGTAAAAATAAGGGAGTTAAGTTGATTTTCTCTTACTAAATAAAATGATTCCTTCAAGAAATAATGTTGGAATTTGGAAATATGTAAGACAATGAGCTATGGAGACATGGTTGCTCTAAGGAGATGAGGGGTGAGGATTAGAAAATGGGGGAATAGGGGAAAAGTTACAAAAAAATTAGGGTTTTTGACCATTACTCCATCTCGGTCGATATTTTCAAAATATCTGCCGAGATATCGGTCAAACTGATATTTTGACCATATCGGCCTAGTTGAACCGATATTTTGGAGATATTTTGTCTGACTCGGTATCGCAACAAAATATCGTCGCAGTATGGGCCGATACAGGTTCATAATAGCTGATATGAACCAGTATCGGCCGAGATTTTAACCCATGACCGTGACCACATGATGAGTCCACAAAATCATATCATTAATTCATCATTCCGTGAGAATTTGTGGACTTAATTAGGAATAATTGCATTCAATTTCATAGAATTTCACAATTTCATGCATTTTAGCATACAAGTTGGAATTTCAGTCTAAATTACTAAAAACCATCATTTTGCATGAGATCTATGAAATCATTGTTTTACATCACATTCTGATCACACCATTTAGCCTTTTGAATTTCAATCATACATGCCTGCTACTTTGGTACCAATGTGTGATGTCACAGTCCCACCCAACTCAGCATGATTTTGTCCGCCATAGGCCCCGTGCACGTGCGTGGACTTCCCAGGAGGTCACCCATCCCAGTATTACTCTCGTGCGAGCACGCTTAACTCCACTGTTCTTATGGGATCCGGGGCCACACGACTTAAAAACGCGTCATGTTGAGTTATGACATGGTTTGACTCATAAGCCCAGGGTCAACACTTAGACATTTTCGATGCGGGACTAATGGAAACTCATCATTGGAAGCCCTTTGTTGACACACTACGCCCCATTGTTTAAGGGTGGTAGTAGGACTAAGTTATCACACACTCCCCCACCAGAAATAGAGTTGTTCTCGGCTCTGATGGCAATTGTCACAACCCCACCCAACTCAAATGATATTGTCCGCTTTGGCCCACGTATGCATGCGTGGACTTCCAAGGTGGTCACCCATCCCAATATCGCTCTTGCGTGAGCATACTTAACTCCAGAGTTCTTATGAGATTAGGAGCCGCACAACTTTAAAATGCACCATGTTGAGTTACTATGAGGTTTGACTTATAAGATCGGGGCTAGGACTTGGACATTTTCAATGCAGGACAAGCGGAGACTCACCGTTGGAATACCGTGGTTGAAACGCTACACCCCATAGTTAAGGGTGCTGCCTGGACCAATTTCTCACATACGATCCATGGGAATTTGGTCAATTGGGTACATTATTATGCATGTTTGGTCCCCATGCATGGCACATGTGAATCTCTTACATATATGTATAGCTGAAATTATTTTCTTACAAATTTTGTAGGAAATATTCATAATTGGGATCCATATTGAGATGAAATTAGAGAGAGGTCAAAGAGTAGTCAAAGAAGAAAGATCTCAATAAAGAAAAATCACACACAATTATGTGGCATCCACCTTGGGCGTGCATCCCAAGGTGGATGTCACACATGGAAGCCCCCTCTTTTGGCAAGACTCTAGGAATCCTTAGAGAATTGGAAAGTCAATCTTGGAAAGTTTAAGTTGTAAACTCAAGCCTAAGGAAGCGAGAATCCATATTTGGAAAGTGCTATTGGTTTCCAAGTTTGAAGATTCAAAATCAAGAAACAAGTTCAAGAAAGGAAAGTTTGCTAAGAGGGTTGAAAAGTCAAACTTGAAGGCACAGAAATCAAGCAAAGATGGAAGGTGAATCAGGCACAAACAAAGAAAGATTCCAAGCTCCCTTGGATGTCCAATAAAGGGGTCCCACTTGCTCTTGGACGTTCCACATGGAAGGTCAATGTATTGCCTAATTATTCCCATTTTTCTTAGGATAGCAACTTGTAAGGCCATAACTTTCAAACCAAGTGCCCGTTCGATGTAATCTACTCACCGTTGGAAAGATCTTTTCGAGTAGATATATGTAGAATCCAAGATTTCATCAATAAGAGCCGTTTTGAGGGAGATATATGTCAGAAAGTTGACTACTGTAATTTTAGTCGGGAATTGCAAGAAATCTTTAAATTTCTAACATGGAAGATCCTTTGTGGAGATCGAAGTTTGTAATAGATATATCATATGCTTATGGCTAATCATTGAACAACATTGAATTTGGCGAACTTCAAGAGAATGATATCTTGTGTCTTATTATTCACATCTTTTTCTAACTCTGAGAAGAGGGAAGAGAAGACACGTTGCCGATATTTTTAATCCTTAGGCACTAGTTGGTTTCTAAGAAATTTGAATTACATAATTTTTCCACTTTTTCTTTTTACCACCTTTTTATTTTCAGTTGTCTTTCAGATTATTTAATTCTTATTTTTATCCCATAAATTGGTTGTTTTTACAGGTTCTAATTAGTTAGGGTTTTCTAGTTTATGTTTGCTTTACTCAAGGTTACTTTTATTTATTAAAAGAGTTGTAATTAACTTTAATTTCAGATTATTAGTGATCTTTTGTATTTTTTTAGTTGTTATTTAGGTTAGAATTAGTCTTAGGACATGTTGGAAAGCACCTCATTGAAACTGCTCCCTGTGGATTCGACCACGTGCTCACCAAGATATACTACTGCGCACCCTTTCACTTATGGGTGTTCAACACCACGCACTTGGATCATTATTTTGTACATCTTTTGTTGGCGTTAGTTTCTTTTTATAGTGGCCATGTACTTTTGGCATACTTTATCTTAACTTTAACTATAGCAATGGGAATCGATCTATACTTTGCTCCTTAGTGTTTCTACAATTGCACCATTTTTTCTAATTGATGTTGTCGAGGTAATGCTTATACCTCATAGAAGACTTCAATCATTAAGGGATATTGATTTGGGGGGGGGGGGGGGGTGTAATCTACTATCGTCAAGAAATTTTCAATTACCCGTAGTTTCACACACCCAAATGTGGGGAAGCGACAGGCTTGAATAGGTTTGACACATGAAAAAATTGAAGGGAAATATAGTATTTTGGTATGAATTTCCAAACGGAACAATGTAGCTATTCCAGGTGGAACAAAAGGACATTGAGAACTATGGTTGCAATTACACAACAGTCTTGGTAATGAAGATGACAACTCATTTGGTGTTTTGGGGTTGTCATGGTGTGTTGGTTGGTTGGGGGGTTTAAGATTAAAGGAAATTAATGAAATATGTTCAAAAGGGGTAAATTGGTAGATATGTTTTTCATTAAAAAGACTGACTAATAAAGGAATGAGTTTTTCATTGAGCCTACACATACTGAAACGGCAAAGCATCCTCCAAGTCTAGGAAAGGTCCAATGATCAATTCCATGAAGGTAAGCTTTATTTTCTTGTTGATTTACTTTATTGTTACCCAAGTAAAGCTAAAAAAAAAGAGAGGAAGAAAGCATACTTCTCATGGTCTGTCTTAACACGTTAAATCACTAATTCAAAGCACAAAAACTTTGATATAAGTAGAAGGACCCGCAAGATGTAATAAGGTAAATGCCGAAAACTAAAGGTGCATGGTCATATCAACTAGAAGTACGAAAGAATGAAGGGGATTTGACATTTCAATACCTCTTAGACATGAAATTCCCAATTTCGTGACTAAACTTCAGCAAATGTCACCAAAGTCGTTTTACTCTAGTCAACTTCTTTTTCTTTTTTTTTTTAAACTTTTTTGCCTTGGATCCCATGATATCATGGGTTTTTAAAAACCCATGATATCATTTTAACTTACTTGGATCCCATGATATCATGGGATCCAAAATAAATAAATAAATAAATAAAAAGGGAGTACTAGAGTCAAAGGACTTTGGTGACATTAGTAAATTTGGGTCATGAAATTGGGGATTTAAAATCTAAGGTACATTGAAATGTCAAATTAAGGAGACTTACCATCTTGCAGCTGAGCTTGTTGCTCCATGGATTGCAGACGCACTTTCAGCTTATTGTTTTCATCAGTGAGATGAGTAGTGTCCCTCTGTCCAAAATATAAAATATGAGTTTTAATGATTATAAGGACATGCGTTTTCAGTGAAACAAAAGTGAAAAGGTTAAATGGATATTCAATCCATTGTGCTGAAAATGATACTAGCTATAAATTTAGGGGACAATTACCGTACGGACTGCCTTAAAACTAATAATTATCCCAGAAAAGTTGGAAAAAGTTTGTTTACCATAGAACAGTCTAATCCGTAGGATATTGCAAGGGGAAGTAGGATATCCTACAGTCAAAAGCAGAAAAATTTGAACAGTTAATTTTATTTTTTCCTTGACTGTGGGACCACCAAACCACCATCCAAACCGTTGGATAGCTGTATGAGTGTAAAAGCTAATATCACACTAAATTTAAACCGTTGATCTATCACGATTATCTAGAAATTTGCAAAAAAAAAAGAAACATGGCTTATAATTTGCAAAATAATGTGACTTTTTGCAAATTTCTAGATAACTGTGATAAATCAACGGTTCAAATTTGGTGCAATATTAGTTCTTACACTCATACAGCTATCCAACGGTTGGATTGTGGTTTGGTGGTCTCACAGTGAAGGAAAAAAAAAATTAACTGTTCAAATTTTCCCACTTTGACTGTAGGATATCCTACTTCCATAGGATATTGCAGCTTGCGATGTCCTACTGATCGGACTGTTTTGTGGTAAATAAACTTTTTCCAACTGTTCTGCAGTAATTATCAGTTTTAAGACAGTCCATATGATAATTGTCCCTAAATTTAGTGCTTACTTACCTAATTGTCCACCAAGGGTGCTTTCCTTGATATTGACTAAAAAGAATATTCATTATTCAGGAGAGGTGAAAATACCTTTACCATAGCCAACTGTGCAGACAACGCGGCCACTTCTATTTCCAAGGTTTTCACTCTCTGCTCAAGCTCTGATTTGTAGCGCATCTTTCGCTCTTTGGACCTCGCAGCAGATTGCCTGTTTGCCCAAATCCTAACAAGTGATGTGAATTTATAATCAATGTACTATGCACGACATTGGGGTTAAATTCAGAACAATAACTTATCCTATAGAGGGTAGCTTTTATCCCTTCCACTTTTGCACCTTGACCTTTGAATAGAATAATTAACTTGGAAAATAACTTTTACAGTTTATAAAGGGAACTAACAGTATTGAAAAATGCAAACCTGAGAGGGGCCTGGATGTGCAAAACCAACATTTTTAGGACTGAAACCATTGATTCAAGGTTTAAACAATTCTTCTTTAGAAAAAATTTGAAAAAAAAAAAAAAAAAAAAAAAAAAACACTCATAGTTAGACAGTGTTGAGTGTATTCTTGGTCAAAAACTACATCTAATCTACAAGCAATGCACTTGGAGCTTCGATTTACTTAATTAACCAATAAAATCTCACTAATAATATCATCAATACACCTAGTTTGTATTGGTTTATTTTGATATATCTTAAACCCTGCTCACAATAGATTGAAACTCACTTGTGTTGTGTGTATGTGTGTGTGTATATATTGATACACACATCTTTTACTTTGATTTGTATGCATTCTAAAGATGTTGACTCTACCTATTGGGCTCAAACTACAAACTTTTGTACCATTTAGCATTCAAAAGGCATCTATCCTTAGGCCTCTAAAACTAAATTTTCAGTACTATTGATTGCACATGATCGAAAAATATTGCCGACTGCAGGAACATATCAACGTTGCTTTGCTAACTAGCGATAAAGCATGCAACTAACTAGCAATGAATCCTATACAACTTCTAGCAAACTAGTAGCAACAATTACCAGAAAACACAAGATAGAGTAAAATGCTTTAACATGGCGGACTAAATAGTTAAAGATAACACAACAAATAAAATATGGCCCAAGCTAGCTAGCGAGTCATCATTATTCAAATATTTCTTCAACTCATTGCTAGGTTCAATAAATGATCTAGCAGAGTTCGTAAGTAGAGAGAATCTTGAGACTAGTTATCACAAGATCACTACAAGGACACCATATATTTTCACATCAATATGTAAGGAATCAAAGCATACATTTACTACTTCTCCATTACAAATGCCAAAGAAATTCTACCTCTTTGCTCGCTTTGGGTCAACATGAGCTATCTCAAGTAGCTTCGCTGCAGATTGTGCTTTCCTCGATTCTTGTGCGGAGGTCCATTCTTCACCCGATATGAGCAATTCGGGTTTAACCGAGGTGGACCCATCCAAGGAGAGGGTTTGCTGATGCCTCACTATAGGCTTCTCGCTAGGAGTTAACCACACATTTTCACTGGAAGAGTGCACGTGCGGCGTTACCTTCGCAGACTCCTCACCCCCCTCGAGACCATACAATCCTAAAGAGGAATTCAATTTATCCATGTCCATGTACATGGAAATGAGATCTTCATCATTCAAATTGAAATTCTCCTCAGACGATGTTGAGCCATAGGAAGCACCTACGGTGCTAGGACCACTACCAAATCTGAACTTGTTAGGCAAACCGAGTGAATCTGATTGGACTCTCCGATGGCCGATGTTCATATGAGGAACATCCATCATTTGACCAAGGTTATGGCTAAGCTGCTCGGACCCAAATGAGAAAGCCTGACCAAAATGGCCCAATTCCGACAGTGCCGAAATTGGCAATGGAGTAGTGGAACGTGAGGTTTCACCCTTCACACCAAGAAGGGTCCCTTCAGAGCTAAAACCAGAGAAATGAGCTGACGGAGGCAGGATTCCATCACCTCCAAGACCAGTTGATATTTCTTTTTCCATATATCGAATAACAAAACCCTTTTAGAACACTAGAATCAACAAAAAAATTACTTGAACCTGCTCAAGATCCTAGTATCAGACTGTCACTAACTTGAGAAATAAAATAATCAAATGTAGAAGCCTTAAAAGATAGATTTAGAAGCAAAAAAAAAAAAAAACAGAAGAAAGTTATTAAACCGTCATTCTGCTTCGAATGGGAGCTTGAAGAGCATGAGAGTAGATTGGAACCCATAAAGCCATAAAAGATCTGAAGATCTACAGGCGAGAGAGGAGAAGGAGAGGGAAAAGTGAAGGTGGTGAGCAAGGGACAAGAGGTTTTCCTATAGAACTCATATAGAACATGTGGGGTAATGAACCGGGACGTTGTCTAACGTGTATTTTGAGCTTTTTACTGAGAATAGCTGGTTTGAGGATTGAGGAGAAGTTATTAGAGATTACAATGTAATTATGAGTGGTTGGAAAAAAGGAAATGAGATGATTAGGATGAGTTTTCGTAAAGCGCGTAGACATTAATTTCATTTTAATTGGTTGTATTGGTCTGTTGTTGTGTTGTGGAGAGGTTGGTTTGAAAGAACTAAGAGCCCTGAAGAGAGAGCAATGACGCGATGGCCTACTCGTGCTTAGGTGGTGGTCAACATTGGACAATGGCTGATTTAAGGATGGCAGCTCTATGGGGTCCACTTTTGGTCCCATTTACATTTCACATTCGGTTGAAAGATTCATGTGGGCTTAGAGGAGGCAATTTGAATATTTGAAATGTTGGATTTGAGAGGTCAACAGTGGACAATAGCTGATTTAAGGATGGCACCTCACACACACATATATAAATATATATATATATATATATATATAAAGAGCAAGGCTCTCCTAAGCTCAAGCTTAGGATAAAATCTTGTAAGTTTATGCTTGTGGGGCCTACCTTTGGCCCATCCAAATGGACCAAACACATGGACCCTCTAAATTGCACATGTCCACCAATTTTTGGTTAGATCCGAATTTACTAGACCGTTGGATTGACTATGTATCGAACCGAATGGACTATTTACCATTAAACTTTTGGGCCCATATGGAGATGATAAAAATCACGGTTGGAGCTGGTTTTTTACAAAGAGGAAGATCCTAGGGAGTCCTTGAAATCCCCCTCACCCCCATCCCCATGTGGATTCTTAGGTGGGGCCCACCATACACTTGAGCTTACCTTATCTTAAGCTTGAGCTTAGGAGAGCTGGCCCCATATATAAATATATATATATATATATATATTTGAGGAGTGCTAGAAAACACCCATATCCTAACGGGGGCCTACTATGATGAATGAAATTCCGTGGAATGATGTTGGATGAAAGGATCTCGATAAGACATACCTATATGCAAAATCTCAACTCCATTAAATCATTCTAACCCCTGGATTTATGGTTCTAAAATTGAAATTAAATGGTTTTAGAGGTATCACTTTCTTAGGATTTCAATCCAACAATGAGTAAAAGTAGGATGAGTATCAAAATTTGAGTGTGTGCTTTTGGGGGGGGGGGGGGGGGGGGGGGGTGCGTGGATAGCGTGGATTGGCTCAAGATGGGCTCCATCACTTGGTAAACAAAGAAGTGGACATTTTTAGTCTTATATCTCTATTTTTAAATTTTAATACCCATGCATATCCCTTGTGGGCAACTACAATTGATTTGGTGTTGATATATATAAATATATATATATATTGTATAAAAATAAAGCCATGTCCATTCATCCATCAAGCAGAAATGTGTGTTAGTGTGTCATATATTCACAAAAAAAATATCGTTACTTTATTTAATGTGGCAGCAGTCTCTCTCTCATGAACAGGAAGTCTATTTTGTTTTTTGAAACTTTCATTAATCAATGATAGGTCTTGCTTCAATTTGTTAATTATAACTAATTATTAGTAGATGATTGATTGTCGCTATTGTAAGTGCCAAAATTGACACGACCTTGATTAGATGAATGTAGAACTCTTTGTGAAAGACTGAATGCTTGAGACCTGAAAGGGAATGAGAGAAATAGAGGTCAGAGGCCCCGGCTTTTGTCAGCCGAAGGTATTCCGATGCCTAAGTTAGTTCTGTAACTAAACAAAGGACGAGTGGTAGGGAGAAAGGAAGGATAAGGAGAGTGTATGCGTATATGCGTCGCATACCTTTCTAGGACTGATCCTTTGCATATATATAGACGGGAGTCCCATTGACCTTTTCCTAAGTGGAGGTAGTTGGTGGTGAAGTCCCATCGGACCTTACTCTGACATGGTGGTAAGTGGAGGGAGAGTCCCATCGGACGGCTTCCCATTTCTTCTAGGAATGCTGACGTGACCACCTAATAAGAACATCTCCTTTTTGCTATTAGTCACCTACCCTATCTGACAGCACGTCCTATAATGTATTCGTACTTTTTATAAGAGCATGGTTATACTTGACTGACACCTAGTATTCGTTCCGAGATCAAAAGTAGCAATGAGAGGGATGCGTCTTGGCACTGTTGCCGAGACGCACATAGCTGGCACTACTGCTGATCTGAGTATAACCGATACTGTTACCGAGCCGGTACTGTTGCCGAGCTGACACTATTGCCGAGCTACACATGACTGGCACTGTTGCCAAGCTGACACTATTGTCGAGCTACACATGACTGGCACTATTGTCGAGCTGACACTATTGTCGAGCTGCACATGAGCCGAGACCAAAACAAATCCAGCCGGTACTATTACCGAAGCTAGCATAGTCTCGGTATTGCGGGATTGCCCCCACACAATTGCCCATAGCTTTTGACCTCTTAGAGTTCTCCAACTCTTTGAAGTCGGAAGCTAAGTACTGTGATGGAGGAGTCTTTTGAGTATTGAGTTCGGAGTCCATGCTCTTTTTCATCTCGGTGCTGGTTGTTGACATCTGATCCTTATCAAGATGTCGTTTCGCCTGCCCAAGATAATGATTAGCCTGTCTAAATCGCCGCAGAAGATGTACTGGTGGCACCACGTGTCACCGTTTGATTGGTTGTCCAATCACTTTGAGGATGTGTGGAGTACCCTAGGTGATGCCTCGCATGTGCGTTCCTCGAAATTTGAAATGGCGCCCCTTTCTCATTATATATGGGGGTGCTGCTTCCCTGTTCTACACTTCTGCGTTCGCTAGAAAGAGGGTCTGCTGAAGAGAAGAAAGCTGCCGAAGTCAAATATGTGTGAATCCGAACTCGTTGTTCTTTAGAGTCTGCTTAGTAAGTTTTTCCCTCTTTCGTCCTCCTCGTTTCTACTTCTAGGGTTTCCTGCCCCTTTTCTTTTTCCTTCTGCCAGTTTCTTTAAACTTAGGAATGGAGATTTATAGGCACTGGTTTGAAACCCCTATGGCCATAGCTGAGTTCAGGGCCAAATACGGAATCCCTGAGGACATCCAGGTTAGGTTAGATGACCCTGAAAACCCCTTCAATGGCCTTACTTTTATCAAAGACTGGATGCCGTTCCTTCTGGTGACCATGATCAAGGGTGGGGTCTGATTCCCCCTTCACCCTCTTCTAAGGACTTGCCTAAAAAAATGGCACATCTGTCCTTGCCAATTGATGCCCAACGGTTTCAAAATCATAATGGGTCTTGCCGAGCTTAATAGGATTCTAGGCATTAACCTTGGCGTCATGACATCGAGGATGTCTATGACCTGTGCAAGTCCGGAGGGGGCAACAACACCTACCACTTTTGGGTGAAGGCAAATCGGCAGTGCTTCGTCAATGAGCTGGAGGACTCCAACCACTATGCTGGGGACAACCTCTTGTTCGTCTCGGGCAACTAGGAGTTAGGTGCGTCCGAAGTGGAGAGGCTTGATAGGGTTCCCAGCGGCTTTGGGACCCCTCTAAGTAAACACCGAGTCCCTTAGCTTTCTTCTATCTTTCTTCTTTTGTTTCTGCCGAACTGACGTTTTCTGTTTGTTGCGCAGACGCCCACCAGATAAGACAAGAAGCAAACCGGGTCGGCTGGTCGAGAAACAACGCTTGGTTTCGGAGGCTGTATAGTTACCGAGATCATAGTTGCCGAGCTGCCTGGGCGCTTCTCAACTACGAGCCGAGGTGCCACTCTTTCATTAAGAGGAGGACACCTCAGGGAGGGCGTCAAGCTTCTGAAGAAGAAAGGGCAGAGCCGGTAAGGGCCTTAACCGTCGTTGACCAAGTCACTTCCGGTGACTCCACCTCTTGGTCCGACCCAGATACCGCAGAGCCTACCAGAACCAACGTAGCTATTGCGGAGGCTGAGACTTCCTCGCGGCCAGGAAGACAAGTCATCGACTCTTCTAGCTCGGAGCAAGAATAAGAGATGCAAAGATGCCGTCGCCCCATAGTACTTGCGGACCTCGAGGCTCAGGTATTTGGAGACCGAGCTCCTCGTGCCCCTTTGACTACGGGTGCTGCTCCTGCGTCAACGTCCTCTGCTACTGCTGATGTGTCCACCTTTGCCCCTACTTCTCCTCCAAGTACTGGGGTTTGGCAGGGAAACGCAAAAACTTCAAGGGAGGAGCGCCTGCTAGAGAAAAGGCCTAGGGTCGAGGCCCCATCGAGCCCCTTGGCCCCTTCCTTATCAAGTGTGGCAACTGCATCTTAGTCCACTAGGCCAGCTCCCTGGAGGCCCGACCTCAAAGTCGAGTCTGGAAGGCCACTGACGATGGAAGACAGTGTGGCCAACGATGCCTATGTTGTTGCCGTGCTGGGGCGAGCTTGCGCCCTGCCTCGGGCTATGGAGAGGCTGAGGAGATTGGATGATTTGAGACTAGCGGTCTCGGTGATGCAGTCAGCTATCTCAATGAGTTTTCCAAAAAGATAACAAAGTGTTTGATTTCGGTTGCTGCTTTCTGACATTTGTTTCTTTTGCAGACAGTACAAAAATGCCAAGTTGGCATCAAAAGGCTTCGAGATGTTCACACCAAGGTCACCGGGCAAGAGGTGGAGAAGAAAGACCTCCAAGCAGCCTTGGACGCCCGGGATCAGAAGCTGAAGGAGGAGACTGACAGGAACGCTGGCATCGCTACCGAGCGTGAGAAGGCGACGGCCGAGATTGCAGACTAAAGGCCGAGATAGAGGCTCAAGAGCGGCGAGCAGCTCAACTTGAAGCAACTCTGGAGAATCAGCGAGCCGAGCAAGAGTCCACTCTGGAGAAACAGAAGGCCGAGCTCAAAGAAAAACTCCAAGTCGAGACTGACGCTGCTTTTCAGGAAGGGGTGCAGAAGGCGACGACGTCATATCAGGCTCAGGTCCTCATAATAAGTCAGAAAGTTTGGGAGCTTGGGTGGATGGCTGCCCTAAAGGAGGTAGGAGTCTCTAAAGACCACCCTGCATACAAAAATCCACCCAAGTTCCCAAGCCCAGATCCTGGATCGTCCTCTGCCCCCAGTCTGTCCTCTGAAGCCGATGCGGTGTAGACCGAGACCGATACCAACACCAGAGCCGTTGCTTAGATTTATATATTTTTGAGATGTAATACTCAGATTTTGTACTTTCATCTTTTCATCAATAAAATTGCAATTTTTCTTCTCAATGCTTGCCTCAAACAATTTTTTTGTGTGCGCTTGATCTCAGTTCTTGAACTGAGCGCTTTACATGTTCATGATGTCAACTTTTTCTCCAGTGATTGAGTTCGGTTCAATAAACGGAACCTTGTGTATTCTTAAGTTTTGTAACTCAAGAAACTTGTATCTGAATACCAAATTTGTCCATAGCATAGCTCGGTTCGTAACCGACCTCGACAAGAGCAAACTGGATTCAGTTCTTTAACATAAAGGATACAAGATATTCACCTCGGCGATGGAATACTCAGTTCCGTAACCAAACATATTTCCGAACACCGAGGTAGGCACCAAGTTCTTTAACTTGGTGCACCTTAACCGTTTAAGGCTCTTCTTCATTTCCCTAATGCTCCGTAGCAGTTAGGTAGGTAATTGTCGAATTCAACAACTAGGCAAGAAAGGATGCAAGATGTTCACTTTGGTCATAGAATACTTGGTTCCACAACCAAACATATTTCCGAACACCGAGTAGACACCGAGTTCTCTAACTTGGTGCGCCTTAACCATTTAAGGCTCTTCTTCATTTTCCTAATGCTCTGTAGCAGTTAGGTAGGAAATCGCCGAGTTCAACAACTTGGCGAGAACATCAGCATGAGAATTGGAATTTCTGCCGATCTGCTTGACAACAACTTTCTTGAACTGAGGAAGGAGCTGCTTTGCATGAGCTAGATAGGCTGCCATCCTTTCGTCGCGAGGTTGGTACTCTCCGTTCTGTTGGCTCGCCACCATCTGGGAATCACTGAAGGTAAGCAACTGCCATGCCCCCAAGATTTTAGTGCTATTGAGCCCTGCAATTAGTGCTCATACTCAGCTTCATTATTGGATGCCTTAAAGCCAAGTGTTAAGGCTCGTTCAATGACAAGGCCCTCTGGAAATCGGAGGACTAGGCCAGCGCCAGCTCTTTTGGAGGTTGAGGATCCGTCGACAAAGACCTTCCACGCTGAATCAAGGAACTGCTTCTAAGATTGCTTTTGCTTTGTCTCGGTAACCTCTTTCTGATCCTTTTTGCTACCCAGTTCGGCATCGAGCTGTCTCAGTGCCGAACTAAGAGAGACAAACTCCACAATAAAGTCTTCCTTTCCGGTCTTGGTCATGAAGAAGGACCTTGCTCGTGTAGTAAGCGCGGCTGCCATTCTAGTGTGCCACTGAACTTGCTTCACCGTAGTTGGAATCCGTATTCCTTGAATTGTTGAGATCTAGTCTAGAATTTTTTATACTTGACAACCATGTCGTCAACGTAGACTTCTATTGTCTTGCCGAGCTCAATCTAGAGCATCTCGGTTACCAGCTTCTGGTAGGTCGCCCCATGAGGTGGGAGCCGAGATCACGCCAAGCTTGTCGAAGCCTTGTCTCGGTCCAGCTCCTTATTCCGAGATGATCTCTTGTCTCTCTTAGAGGGTTTGTCTTCCCGCCAAAGGTCAAAGCTTTTCCGAGCTCGGGCCTCGTCTTCTTCTTGCTCTATAAATTGGTTCACCCGGGCCATCAGTGCTTTCACCGTGACCACGGGGAACCGAACCAAGTCCTTCCAAAGCTCATTGCCTGGCAATAGAGCCTGTTTGAAGGACTTGATGACCACTCTATCAGTGGTGTCTTCGATCTGAATGTAGATCGTCCAGAATCTCTTGGCGAACTGGGGGATGTTTTCGGTCCGCCGCATTCTAATCGCCACCAGGTCATCGTCCGTCTTAGGGATGAACCTATGAGCTTGGAATTTTTCCACGAAGGAATTCTGGAGTTGCCGCTAGCCCGAAATTGCCCCCTTTGGAAGTGCGCAGAACCACCCTAGGGGGAGGTCTCCTAAACTATAAGAGAAAACTCTGCAGTTCAGGTGGCCTATGTCGCCCCACATCGACATTCTCTGAGTAAAAGTGTCGGAGATGTGCTACGAGATTCGAGGTTCCATCATAAAGGACAAACCTCGGGACACTAAACTCTTCAGGAAGAGAGAAGTTCCTTATCTCCAGAGAGAAGAGAGATGTGCCGAGATCCTCTATGTCATAGGCGTTTAGCCGATCTCTGGTGAAGCCAATTATCTTCATATTCTGCCTGATTGTCTGCTTGACTTGTTGGTCAAGCCATTCTCTCAGGTCGTCATTCTTCGGTCTTTGGTGCGACCTCTTTGAGTCTTCATTCAAATGGCTACAGCTCGAGTCCTCGTCATAAGCTTGGTTGTGCCTCTTATTGTTTAGGACTTGCCTCAAATCCTATTCAGCCGAAGGAGCTCGGTCGCATCTGGGATGTAGCCCAGAGCCTTGTTCTTCTCCCAGAGCTGTTGCTGGAGTTGACGAATCTGCTCACTTTGGTCTTGGATAACAAGGTTTTGGGCCCTGATATCCATGAGGAGGGTGTGGTCGTCATCGTCGTAACCATCGTCGGCATCAGTACGGTGATGGGATTTTGACTTGGTCGGCATTGGTGTATCATCTCGTTGGGCACATTCCAGTAGAGGAACATCTTGTCGGGAAGGTGCTGTTAGAGGGTTATCTTGCCGGGGAGGTGCTGTCACCCCCTTTGACGATGAGCCAAACTGAGTCCCGGGCCCTTCCATGCTCGCTGCACCAGATCTTCCTCCGGATCTCCTCCGATGAGGGACCTGCAGCAGTTGCTTTGGTAATACTGGCTGTAGCAACGGGCCCTTCAAGATCCTTCGCCATTTCTAGTCTTTGGAGGTATGGTGTTCACGAATCTTGTTCAATCGTCTTCCCACAGACGACGCCAAACTGTAAGTGCCAAAATTGACACGAACTTGATTAGATGAATGTAGAATTCTTTAGGAAAGACTGAATGCCTGAGACCTGAAAGGGAAGGAGAGAAACAGAGGTTAGAGGCTCTAGCTGCTGTCAGCCGAAGGCACTCCGATACCTAAGTTAGTTCTATAACTAAACAAAGGACGTGTGGTAGGGAGAAAGGAAGGATAAGGAGAGTGTATGCGTATATGCATCGCGTACCTTTCTGGGATGGACCCTTTACATATATATAGACGGAGTTCCATTGACCTTTTCCTAAGTGGAGGTAGTTGGTGGTGAAGTCCCATCGGACCTTACTCTGACATGGTGGTAGGTGGAGGGAGAGTCCCATCGGACGGCTTCCCATTTCTTCCAAGACTGCTGACGTGACCACCTGATAAGGACATTTCCTTCTTGCTATCAGTTGCCCACCCTATCTGACAGCACGTCCTATAATGTATCCGTACTTCTTATAGGAGCATGGTTATACTTGACTGACACCTAATACTCGTACCGAGATCAGAAGTAGCCATCAGAGGGATGTGTCCTGGCATTGTTGCCGAGACGCACATAGCTGGCACTACTGTCGAGCTGAGTAAAATCAGTACTGTTACCGAGCTAGTATTGTTGCCGAGCTGACACTATTGCCGAACTGCACATGACTGGCATTGTTGCCAAGCTGACACTATTGTCGAGTTGCATATGAACCTGTTGACACTAAAAAAGTCACCTTGCTTCTTCAACATCAAAAGCTACATGAAGCCGTATCCTACTACAAACAGGCAAAGCTGCTTCAAGCATCAGATCTTATCAGAATGAAACAAAAACTGCAAGATCCTTCAAAATAGCCAAAAGAAGGGTACACATGAAGTTTTGGGCCATTTCGACACCATTTGGCCTAATTTCAATCCTCCAACAGCTAAGCGGGAGCTCCCGGCGGCAACAGTGTCAAATACATCAAATCTTCAATTAGAGCTTACGGATGGTCTCAAAATACCTCCAAAAGGCTCCACGCTAAATTTCAAGTCAAACCGACACCGTTTGACCCTCCATCAACCCTCGAAAGGCGAAATCAAGCCTCTCAGCGGCGTGAACCTCCGATGCCGCCACTCATCAAACAAAGCACATGAGTAACTTCTACATGCTTTCAAAGGGTTGCACGTCAAATTTCAGGTCATTCTGACGACTTTTGACCCGACTTTGACGCTCCGAAGCAAAATCAAGCCTACCGGCGGCGAAGCTCCCCGGGACCATGACATCCAAATCGCAGCTAATGGATCATCTCAAAATGACTCCAATAGGCTCCCTATCAAATTTCAGGTCAATCGAACATCCGATGACCACACATCAAAGCTCGACATCTTTCGCATGGTGAAATCAAGTCTAGCATCGACGGAACCCCAAACGGCTTCAAAACTCAAATAAAAGCCCATGGTTGGTCCTATCTAATGCTCAGGAAGCTTCACCTCAAATTTCAGGTCATTCCGACATCGTTTGACCTAGTTTCAACTCTTGGCGAAAAATCGGCTACAACGTCTTTGGCTTTTCCAAAAATAGGAAACTTTGTGCTCTGATTTGCATGACTTCTCGATGGGTTTTCTTTAGTGGAATCAAGTCAATAAATGAGGAGAAATGTCAAAGAAAAATACATGAGAAAACAGAAGCAAAAAAGTCCGAAAAACAGCGAAGACACGACCGGACGATGACCGAAAAAGGGGCCAAAGCCCCATGGTCGCCAGCGACCATGGGTGCATGGTCGCCAGTGACCCTGGAAATCCGGGTCGCCGGATTTCCACCGAAACGTCCGATTTTTCGATTCTTTTCGCGTTTCGCGATGATTGGCCCCTGTGATTTTCCTAAAATCTGATTTTTTAGGCATGATATTCGTCGATCTTTGTCAACATCACGGATCCGCCATCGAAATCATTTGATCATCATTGGACACTCCAAAACCGCTAACTGGCCAACCAAGAAAGCACACTTTCTGCCCGACCGATCGTGAAATCGACTGGACAGATGTTACCGGCCCATTGGTGTCAACCAATGTCTAAATTTGCATCGTCATCCGACATCAAACAACGTGCGGATCCATCGATGATCATCGCAAGAAGAATTCCAAAAGACGCGGCGCGGCCCGCGACTCTTCAAGCGACTTGGCGACCAATTAATGCTGTTAATTGACCTTTTTATGACAACTTATTAGGGTCGTTAACTCATTATTTTGAAGCAAGCAAATGGGAGTTACAAGTCCAATTAATCATGACAATTAACCATGTAACTCCTATCATTGTGGAGATTAATTGTGGTAATTAATCATGAAACTCCCATCATCATGGAGATTTAATGACCATTATTCTCCATCGGCCAATCAGAATCCAAGAAAAAGGAGTTACAAAATTCTGAAATTAAATCTTATAACTCCTCCCAACATGGAGCATTAATACCATTAATGCCCATAAAACCCTCCTAATGGCCACCAAAAGCCTATAAATAGGCGGTCATTCCAAACGGAAGGGGTCCTGAAAAATTGTGTGAAAACGGTCCTGAAAAATTTTCTGAAAACTATCCTGAAGAATTCTTTGCAAAAAGAAGCTCTTTCACTCTGAAGAAACTCTGCTGCAAATTTTACAAGGTGATCGAAGTCCCTTGTGGGGCCACCCCCCCTAAGATCTCCCTTCTTCTTCTATCCAACATGGCCTAGATGCGGCTTTTCAGCCCGTCTACTTGGTTCTTTATTGGATATAGGACCTTCTCTTGGTCTTTGTCCTCTAAAAATCCGAGGTCCAAGCCAAGCCAAGTGAACTAAAGCATCAAGTGTTCTCATCTGAAAGACGATGGCGGAGTCCATACATGACTCGCGACCGTCAATCTAAACGAGTCCCCACAATCGCTTAGGAAGTCAGATCCCTCTTTCTTCCCTTTCTATTGTACTTTGTATATTTAAAGAGACAAAAAAAATCACAATTCTTGTCTTTCATCATTGATGAGATTTGTAAATCGCCTTTCACGGCAAAATCACCTTCTACGGCACAAAACCGCATTTCATGGCAAACTAAACAAAATCGCCTCTCACGACATTTTAAAATCTTGTCTCTTTCTTTAAATATATGTGCAATGGAAAGTTAGAAAAAAAGTTTGATTTCCTTTCTACTTGTGAAGGTGAATCTCCAGATCACCATTTCAGATTCCAAGTAGAATATAAAATCTGGCATACCCGTACCAAAAAAAATGTTGATGCTTGCTCTTTTTTTCTCTTCGCCCCGCCGCACCCCGGTGGACCCGGGACGGAGGAAGGCCGGAAAGAAAAAGACGGGTCTATGAAGTTGGCATACCCGGTGGAACTTATTCATTTGAGAACACGATGCTTAGAATCCTTGGCTCCTTTCTAGTTGGTGGCCTATGCTGGATCTTGTATCTAAAAAAAAAAAACATGAGATGGGATTCTTTGGAAACTTCTTTCTTTGAACCCGATTCCATTCTTTCTTTTCTCAAAAAAAAAAAAAAAAAAAGGTTTTCAAATTTTTTTTCTTTTGGAGTCAAATTGGAGAAAACTTTGGTTCTTTCCTTTTCGTACAATGGCTTGCAGAAATGTTTGAGCCAATGTTCGGATTAGGAGGAGCCATTTCCCTCTCTTTGATGGGTGTATTGGAGATCTTTCAAAAAAAAAAAATTTTTAAAAAAAAGTTTTCAAGTTTTTTTATTTTGTATTCAAATTGGAGAAACTTTGGTTCTTTCCTTTTCGTACAATGGCTCGCAGAAATGTTTGAGCCAACGTTCGAATTGGGAGGGGCCATCTCCCTCTCTTTGATGGGTCCATTGGAGATCTTTAAAAAAAAAAAAGTTTTTTTATAAAAAAAAACATTTCAAATTCCTTTCTTTTGGATTCAAATTGGAGAAACTTTGGTTCTTTCCTTTTCGTACAATGGCTCGCAGAAATGTTTCAGCCAACGTTCGGATTGAGAGGGGCCATTTCCCTCTCTTTGATGGGTCCATTGGAGATCTTTCAAAAAAAAAAGTTTTTTATAAAAAAAAAAACTTTTGAAATTCCTTTCTTCTGGATTCAAATTGGAGAAACTTTGGTTCTTTCCTTTTCGTACAATGGCTCGCAAAAATGTTTGAGCCAACGTTTGGATTGGGAAGGGCCACTTTCCTCTCTTTGATGGGTCAATTGGAGATCTTTAAAAAAAAAAAACAAAAAAAAAAAAAAAAAACGCATTAAGGTTCCACCAATTGTGATCTTTGACCAAAGTGGATCTAAGAAAAGCCTTGTCCAGAGTGTGGAGGCAGCTAGACTATTCGAGGCAAGGGTCCTTCAAACGGGTTCATTAAGTAACCCTACCCTTACCTGAGGGCTAATCTATCCACTGAGGTTTCATAAGACCGAATTGGAAGACCTATGTGTACTCTTAAAAAAAAAATCTCTCTTCAAAAAAATAAAAATAAAAAGATTCCGTCATTATTGGATTCAAATCTGAGAAATCCTGGTTCCTTCCTTTTCGGATTTAGTGCTCGCAGAAATGTTTGAGCCTTTGTTCGGATTGGAATATCATTTGCTCTCTTTTGCGAATTTGATCTTGACCTTTCAAAAAAATCCCATCTCCTGTCCTTTTCAAGGATGCGATTTACAACATTTGTGCCTAGCAGTGCTAGTACGCCCTTTCGGGTCTACTGTATTCGCAACCGACACATTTGTATCTCCAACCTTATATCATTTTACCTCGAGTGAGCTTTGCTTCTCGGTAACTTGAATTAAGGTTTACAATTGCTTCTAAGTAGTCACTGGAGCGCTTATTTCGAGCCGACTATACTTGCATTCAGAACAAGTGTACCCTCTATGGCTTTTTGCCTACTTCATTACGCTCAGAATAGGCCATGCCTGCTGAGAGATTTGAAAAGACAAAACCATAGTGTTTTCCATTTATGATCACCATATTCTTGTGATTACTAATGGATGTGGTCTTGTTTCAGAAGTTTTTCCAAAACTAACAATGGCAGCCTCGTTGACCATCACGTTCGATGAGAACAAGTACCAAGTCATGCTTCAAGAGAAGCAAAGCAAGTGCACTTTCAAGCGCCCTGCCAGCTGCCGAAGCGTCACCTCCCTCGGCAATTCCCAAAACACTAGGTCGACCTCCACTCCCCTAACCATCGTCTTCGGGTCACTGGGACCATTTCCACTACCCGCATAAGAGACAGTGCCTGCTAAGAAGCAGAAAACTGCCCCTCAACGTGTCGCTGCCCCGACACCAAAGGCGGTCACCAAGAAACCCGAGGCTCGTGGCAATCCTGCGAAGCCTCAACCTATAAAAGACCAGGTCTGTCCTAAGACTTGGTCCCCGCGATCTACACCAAAGCAAAGAAGGTCTCGAACATCTCCAAAGCCAGCATAACTGGCTCCTCTCAAGGATAACCGGTTCTATCCTCTTGCTTACATCAAAGGGGAGAAACCTACCCTCCACCGAACTACAAAACCAACTCAGCACGAGCCGGCTTACTCATACAAGCCCAAAATCAAGTCTTGCATCACAAGGCCTCGACAAGAACCTGCCAGGGCCTACTCTCCTGCAACTCGACCCTTCATCTCAACAGGGGACGAGCTTGTAAAATTTAAAGCTTCGTTGCGACGGGCTAAGGACCGCGTCAAAATCCTGTCCATGCCAGTCTTTAAACAAGACAAGCTCAGTTGCTGCGCACGAGGGACCACGTCCTTCATTGCCAGAGCACAGCCCGAGCTAACCTAAGCTCAAATCGCTTGTTGTATACGTCGCCGCGCGGTATATCAACAAAAGATATTAGAGAAGGAAAGAACCCAGCATTCTGAGCTTCAAATCTCCCAAAAATGGGTCGGAAAAGAAAGACCCGACCAAGTTGCTGCTGTCCACATGGTTGGCAAAACCAAAAGAAGGCAGAAATCAGCAATAAAAATACATGTCAGAAGACTGGTGACTCGCAGCGTCTCCCGGACAAGAAGGCATCCAGAAGACTCTCCCACTCCTTCGAGCCAAGGACACCGGAGTGATCATTCCTCAGGCTCTTCATCTAGAAGAATGGGCTTCAGCTCAGTCACTAAGACAGTATCCTCTTTCGACTCATGAAAAGTGAATGTCCTAGTCACAAACTCTAAGCAACCTCCACCAGACGATAACATGGCTCTACACATGCAGCAGCTAGAGCAAGGACAGCAGAGAATAGAGGTCCTGATGGAAAACCTCCTTCTCACTCTCCAGCGTCCACCAAACAGCGATGAGGTTCCTCCATAAGATGAGGCAAACAGTGGAGAAGATGAGTCACGCGCCCTTACTAAAAAGGACGTTGACAATATCCTTGCCAAAGCAAAAAAAGAGGATACACTGAAGGAGCATGGGATCAAGCCACCATATCCCTTATGGATGGACTCGGTTCCTTTCCCTCCAAAGTTCAAACAACCTCTTCTCCAAACATATACGGGGAAAGATTCAGCTAGACAGCACGTCATCCACTTCAAGATCCTAATAGGAACGATTGCGGATCAAGATGCTCTCAAGATCCATCTCTTTGCAAGTACCCTAAAAGGTACGGCCTTTGATTGGTACTCCACTCTACCAGAGGACTCCATTCAAAACTGGACCATGCTAGAGACACGTTTCCTGACCCACTTCAAAGGTGAGGATCATCATATTGCTATGGCTCAACTTTGCAGCCTTAAACAGGGAGAGAATGAGTCGACATATGACTTCATTCACAAGTGGAAAGCAATGGCATACAAATGCTCAGATGTGCTGCCACAAGCGTCGCTATCGACATTTGCCAAAACAACATGAGAGCAAGGATCCGCTCCATGATCATCGGCAACAAATCAAAGAACTTGGAAGAACTCCTAGAAGCGTCTATGGAGGCTGAAATGGTTATCAAAGACCTCAACAGTCAAAAGTCATCAAAGAAGGAGCCGACCGCCATTCCGACCTCCAAGCCAAAGAAAAAGGAGGTTCTCAATGTGCAAACCAAGTCAGCCCCTCAGCCTCCAAAGAAAGCTGAAAACAAAGCTGCAGGTAAGAGACCTGAACTCTTCGATGCCTTCAAAGAACGAGTAGAGAAGAAATACATGTTCGATGAATATGTTGAAGAAATATTTGGGGCTCTCTTGGCAAATGAGAAACTCACCTTGCCTGACTCCAAAAGATCGGGAGATGTTGGCAAAACCAATGATCCCTGATATTGCCCATACCACCAAATGATCTTGCATCCTCTCAACCAATGTTTCGTTGTGAGAGAGAAGATCAACGAGATGTGGAAAAATAAAGTCATTACCTTTGACAAAAACTACAGGTCTGCCTCCGTTAACATGATGACATATGGACAAACATCCAAATCACCAAAGGAGAAGATCACAGCTTCCTTCAAGGTGATAAAAATGACCCAAACCTCCCAAGAGCTGGTGCCTTACCCAACACCAAAAGGACAACCCATATGGGTGCATCCCGATCTACTAGAAGATGAAAATTGGGAGATCGTCAAAACAAAGCCGACCGCTCAACAGCGGAGGCAAGCCAAGAGACGACTCCGCAAGCTCAAACAGCAGGAGAAGGCTCAAACCAAGCAAGAAGTTCCTGAAAAGGCAGAAACCTCCTCTACCGCTTCACAAGGGGCAGCAGAGGAGTCTCTTCCCAAGGCCTCAAGAGTGGCAAGAAAATTCACCCGCGGTGATTTCATGACGCCACGCCTCAGAGATGAGACTACATAGGGGGCATCATACTCTTGTAACTCGGTAGTTGGATTCTCCATGAATGGATATGAGTCCAGTGACACTGCCAGTGACAAAGATGAATGGGAGGGATCCCTTGAAACCGGAGAATATCTCTCCGAAGAAGAATGGATCCCGGAATCCGACCTTATGCCAGTAATCTGGTATAACCTCTTCCATCCACAAGGATCCTGGTCTGATGATGATGAAGACCGAGAGGCTGCCCAAAATGCTGTTGACACGGCACAAACAAATGCTCTAGTGGATCCCAACCAGGTTGAACCACAAGGAGCAGATGAAGAAGAAGATCTAGCTCCTATGCCATATCTCGAAGAATATGCACGGATCTTGCAGCATCTCGCCATAGAGCAGGAGTAGGATCACATCAACCAGCTTCATCAAAACCCAGAATCGAAAGTCCCGGAAAATCTACAAACATCTCCTCCAGTGACTCCGGAAAATGAAGAAAGTTGCTGGATTGATGATCCTATTACATTGGAGGATGAGTCTGATTCCCAACGGTCCATTATGGAGGCATCTTCTATCGAAGTTGCCTGTAATGTGATAGTTTAGGATGATAGTGCCTCTGAAGCTTCATCTGCTGAGGCCACGGACTCTTAGAATGCATCCGGAAGCATATCTTCTGGAGCTACATATTCTCGGGTGACTTCCACTGAGATAGCATCTTTTCAGCCGTCGTCTCTTGAAACGGTGACGTCAGAATTCAAGCCTCTTCCGACTGATCATCATGAAGAAGCTCTGGCTGACGAAATCTTCAAAGAAAACCCAGTCAATTGGTCTCAGATACCAACCTCATAGGAGATGTCTGGACGGATGAAATACTGGACAAAGAAGAAAAGTTGTTGGAAGCTGTTCAGGACTTGTTCTCGGAAAATGCTCAATGCAACACAATAACTGAAGATGGCAATGCTGCTGCGGAAGCGTTTTCGGCAAATGAAAATGATTAACCCCCTGATCCCAAGGGTGATCTTCCAAACGAAGACCCTTCTCAAGAAGCACTCGAAGTAAGCAATCAAGCTCCCTTCGTGATCTCTCGCAAAACATCAAAACCTTTGGTCACCACAACCAAAGCAAAGAGGACAAAAGAAAAGACTGGGGACAAGTTCACTGCCTCCTTGGTGTCAATCATGCAAGACACTGACTCTGATTCAGAAACAGAAGAAGAAGATACCACGTCTTCCATCTTCCACAATTCTGAAGCATCTTCATCACGTCCAGCACTTGAACCTTTTGAAGGAGGGTATCTTGTACAGGACTTAAATATCTCTCTTGACAACATGGTGGGTCATCCCATCGAGCAAGAAGGTGAAGACGTTGAGTCTTCCTTAATAGAGCGTATCAACCACATACCGGATCTCAACATCGCTTTTAATGATCCAAACCCCACAGAGTCATTTAAGAAAGGTGACCTTGTGTTCGCGGATAAAAAGCCATTGATTCTCATTTGTACATCTAAAACCAGCGATGAATCAAGATGGGAAGGTCCCTATATCATTGACAAAGCCTTCTCTAATGGAGCATATGCTTTCTTCAATTTCGAAGGAGACAGGTTTATGATGCATAACAGATTTCTCTAATGTTGTTCTTAAAGCTGCGTCACTACCTTCCTGCCAGTTGAGTCTACCTGATTTCGAGATCAATCTCTTAAAGGTCCTTGTCACAAAAGCAGGTTCTCTCAATGCCCGGTTGGCAAAATGGTCCATCCTTTTGTCACAATTTGATATTAGGTATGTACCACATAAAGCAATCAAAGGTCAAGCTCTGGCAGACTTTCTTGCAGAGCATCCACTGCCTAAGGATTCTCCGCTCAGGGATGATCTCCCAGACAAGCATGTCTACAACATGGAGACTTCCTCACCAAATGCCTCTTGGGACATGTACTTCGATGGTGCAACCAGGACAAATGAAAAAGGAAAGCCGATATCAGGAATTGGCATTCTCTTTGTTAGCCTTGATAAATACATGATTCCTCACGCATTTTCGCTACTGGAACCATGTTCAAACAATGCAGCTGAGTACCAAGCTCTGATCATAGGATTGGAACTCGCCCTCCAATCTGGCATCACCATGCTGGAAGCATTTGGGGACTCCCAACTGATCGTCAACTAGATGAATCAGAAATACGAAATCAGGAAGCCTGATCTGTTGCCTTACTACAACAAGGCACAATTGCTTCGTCAAAGGTTTGACATCTGTCACATCACCCACATCCACAGAGGTGAAAACATCTGTGCAAATGCCCTGGCTGGACTTGCTGCATCTATGGCAATCCAAGAAGGGGAAAACATACAAATTACAGTGTGTCAAAGAAGGATTCTCCCTCTTCTCAACACACACTAATCAGTTGCTGAATGCCACCGAGTGGTCGGAAGTCGGATTTCCATCCTTAAACCTCAGATCGGCGATTGGAAGGATCCGTTCATCGATTATATTATGTTCGGAACCCTACCTGAATATCCAAAAGAGCGGGTAAGCATCCAAAGACGAGCCCCAAACTTCCATTTGAATATTCCCTCCAAAATGCTTTACAGCAAATCCTTCAATGGAGTACTTCTACGCTGCTTGTCACAACAAGAGCGAAATTATCAAAGCAGCTCGGCAGCTCGGTTACTCGGCGCTCGTGCCAACACGACCGGCCCCTCCCAGGTCCCAGTACAAGCGCCGAAAGCAGTGAGCCCTCATCTCTAAATAAGCGCGCCCTGTTAGATAGGGGCGCTCATTTACGGCGATAGGATCGCTCATTTATGACGATAAGAAGTTGGCATTATCATCCCTTACCATCAACTGACCAGAAGCATGGAAAGTCCTGATGGGATGGGCCCTTTTTACCTACCGCCGAATGTCAGGGTGAGGTCTGAAACCTTCACCCCACCTACCCCCACTCACAGAGAGAATGAACGAGGAATGTCCACATATATACACTTGGGATCAGCCTCAAGGAGGTAGGCAACTCATAATACTCTCCACATCGTCTCATTGCCTTCTTCCTTCTCCTGCTTAGTTTTCTCAGAACTAACTCAGGCATCGGAGCGCCTTCGGCTCACGGCAGCCAGGGGCTTTGACTCTAGCCTTTTTTCCTTCCTTTTCAGGTTCTTAGCGTTCAGTATTCCCTGTCCTAAGAAGTTTATCTCAATCTCATCTCAATCTAAGTAGGTGTCGTTTTTACTGCCTACACTAGTGATCTCAGCTGGGGCACGTGGAATACACACTGGGACGTGGATGCTAAGTTCCTAGCTGGTGAGAGGAGTAAGAGTGATTGGTTGTCTGGGGCAGGTTTACAAATTGTGCTCATGCACCATAGGCTGCGTCCCACAGGGCATCACAGATAGCCCACTAAAATTAGAGAATCACTGAACCTAATTAGTACAATCCAAGGACCAGTTTAGCAACTCATAACATGCTGATTTACAAAAACCCATTCAACACAAAACATGAAAATCTCTGAATCTTAACATAGACACACAGTCAAGCCCTTTTGAATAAAAAATCCCCCATTTAATTAATACTTAGGCAAGATCAACAAGGTATTTTAGAAAACCAATATAATGCAACCTTGGCTAATCAACAAGCCTCCAACAAACAAATATTATTAATATGGGCAAAACCAATAAATAATGAATAATCATTTAATCAAAGATACCCAAAGCAAATAATGCTAATTAACTTAAATACTTGCCTCTAATTAGAAAGCTAATCCAAACCTCAAACCTCAGTCAAGCCAAGCTCTTACCGGGAGCTTCACTCCAAACAAAATCCCAAAAATCACATCCTAGAAGAAAAACCCACTCACAGAGTCGAAATCCATTTCAAAACAGAAAATACAGAGGAAGAAGAAGATGGGTCCTACCTAAGAAGAAAGAGGGCCTACCTCTTTGAAGATCAAGAAAGATGAGCGGGCTACCACAGTCAGATTCGTACCAAAATGAAGTATGTCGCGAAGGAGACAATGAGGAGCTGATTGGCCAGGCTGAATCAGACAAGAAAAGCTTCCAAGAGGGAGTTCTCCAACAAGCCATGGAAGGAGAGGAGAAAGGAAGAAAAGAGAGAAAACTCTCTCATTTGCTGTGGCCGGTTGCAAATGCAAGCAATGAGAGTTGAAGTGTAAATAGTGGTAGGTGGGACCATTCGATGGAGTAGGTGGTGGTAGGTGGGATATTTTGAAAAAGCCAACTTTGTGACTTCACCACATTATAACTGAGCTTGAAATGCGATAATGAAGACCTTCGGGACCTTGGACAGATAGGTCAAAGAAGAAGAATTATAGGTCTAGGGGAGGGCTTTCCAACAAGTCAAGAATCATATTCTTCTGAGATCGGGGACAGGAACTTATATTTTCCAAACTGCGGTATTTGCCTAGAAAAGAGTGCCAGGGGTCAAATTAGGCTTTCTAGGCCTCGGATGAATTCGGCCTAAACATGAAAGATGCTAGGCAGGTTGAGATCTAGATTTTGAGCTCAAGAGTCACTCAATTCAAGGTTTCAAGGTAAAAGTCCACTGTTCGATCAAAGCAAATCAATTTATGACAGAAATTGTCAAACGAAGGGTTTCAAGGTCTCAACTAGATTCGAGTTGAATATGAAAGTTGTCCGGAAAGATAATTTGGATCAATTGGGCTTAGTATAAAATTTTGTTAGAATTCAAGGATAATGTCCCGGTTCCACACGAAATCACAGATAGGTTCCAAAGAGAGGTCAAACTAGACGAAAAGACTCTCAAAACTCCTTAAGGCTGATCAAGGACTAATCTAACACGGAAAACACTGCAAATGGCCTCTAATACCCACTTAGAAACCTAACCACAGAATTACTAGTGCTAACCCTAGGGTTAAAAGGTCGGGTTCTTACAAGCTTTTTAGATTCTTCTTTTAATTTTTTCTTTTTCTTAACTAGCTCTATGGACAATGTATACATTTCATTATAAGCTTATTGAATATCATCTTCATTTTCTTCTTGTTTTAATTCAAATTCAGATTCATTAATTTCAATGTTAAAATTTTGAATTGTTGGAAGGAAGGGTCAAGAACAAGAATCTACAAATTCTAATATAGTGGAATCCATTCTAATGATCCTCATGAAAACACAACACTAGGATTCTAACTCTAGGTTTGTACACCTAAGCAAGAATTAATTTAGAGCACCCAAGTTCTGATACCAGTTGAAAGTCCGGGATCCAAACCCTACAGATGGGTGAATAGGCTGAGGTTGAATTTATAACCAATTATGCCAGTTTTTAAACTTCCTTAAATTAATTAGTCACTAGTGATGATTATGTAACAAAGTATGGAAGCTAACAAAAACAATCGCCACAAATAATCAAAGACTGTAACACAAAGATTTATAGTAGTTCGGCCCAAATGCCTACATCCACTACCGGTTTGTGATTCTACACCCCACCGGATTTTCACTATTTATGCTTTTCAATAGGCTAAGTAATAGCCCTTATAAGATGTTTTTCAAGGCTAAGAAATAACCTTACAATATGCTTTCCAAGGTGTAAGACCCAGACCCCTAATCCCTAGGATTAGTGCTAATTAAGTGTGTGATTAGTTCACTAAGTGGGTTTAGAGGCTAAATGTCTTGTTTTGGAGATGAGAAGAGATTTTGACCAGCTTTGGGAAGTTGGAGACCCTTTGGACCTAGTTTAATATCTTATGAGACCCTTCTTCGTAATTCCGGGAAAGCTTGGGGGGTTATTCGGAATTTTTGATAAATTGTGATCTTTGGCTCATTAAATCTGGGACACTGTTTCGAGCAACTTTTATATTTTGACTCACAGTCATTCGGAGTCCCGAAACCCTCTAAAATCCCAAAATACCCATTATTTGGACCATTTGACCAAAAAGTTGACTTTTTCTGTGGACCCCGGAAGTATGTCAATATCGGTCTTGTTGGAAAGATAATTTTATGCCGAACACTTTTCATGTTTTAATTTTCTTGATTCAAGGTCCGGAAAGCCCTCTAATTCCCATTATAATTTCTACTTTAGTGTCGACCCCACCTCCACTTATCACGTGCACATGGGGTTTTAACCAGCATTCGGTGCTATGCTTGCCCCTACACTTAGGGTCCATGACATGGGGATTTGGGGTTGTGTAGCGTACATTCTTTTGTCCTGCTCCATCCCTGACACCCGGATCTGCCCTTTTCCTACCCTTTGGGGGTTAAGTCATTCTATGCTGGAATGCTGCCCGATTTTCTAAAGACTGTAGGTCCTGTCTGATATGATTCGTTTCATTGCTATGTTAATTTGTCTATTGAACCCATCCTTATGCCACAACGTAATACACTATCTTGGGTACGTGATTTTTAGTTTTGTGGATTATGAGAGGTATCTCATTTATAGGTATGACCCTAAATCTGTAAGTCTAATCTGTATATAACCCTCATTTGATTTGTAACTCCTCGAATGAGTCTGATATATGTATTTTCCGATTCCGAGAGTCGGCACCGCTAAGCTTGGAGTTCCTTTCGGTCTGATCAACCATCTGCAGATTGGTTTCTGTATTTCTGACCGGAACCATGGTCGGAATTCTGTTCAGCTGACAACCACCTCCTTGCGAGATTGGTGTTTTAGTTACTATGTATATTTGTATATTCTGTTCAGTTGCCACCTCCTTGTGAGATTGGCCTTTTAGTTATTATTTATATTCATACTTTCTGTTCAGTGAGCCGTATGGCTTTCAATATATTTCTACTCCTATCACCAAGTGTGATAGCGAGGGTATAGCAACATGTGGATGCCAATTTGGTAGGTTGTGTTGTTGATAAAGGTACTGTTATTTATGATTTTGAAAAATGTTACTCTGATTATGTATCTTGCACACTCTATTTAACAGCAACACTTTATTTATATATCAAGGAGTCTGCCTCTGTCCTCATTCTGTTTTTACAAACATGTTATTATTATTTATTTTAAACACCTACCAAGTCGTTGTGCCTGACCCTTGCTGACCTTGGTGCTACAGATTTTACCTTGTCTTGTGGGAATTGTTATGGAGGCGGCGTGGAGTTGCATTTTCATATAGGTCTTGTAGATGGTGCCATCTAGACATCCAGTCCGGCATGAGTGTCCATAACAATTGGGGGGATTGCTAGTTTATTTCCGTTGTGCTACCCCATATTGGGCTTTCTTTTTATGGGTTATAATTAATGCACTTCTTATATTGTAACCTTAACATTTGGGCAATGTATATCCTTGTTTTTGTTTCACTCTGAATTGCTCTGTTTATGATTTTATGTTAGTATGTAAAAAGTGATGGGTTACGACACGGAATCCGAGGGCCACGGACTTCGAGTCACAAGGCCACGTAAGCTTTCGTAAAAGGTTCTCATTTGGAAAACGTGAGTCCAATTTCTCATACATGCAGATCCTAGGGATAAAAATATACTAATAATCCCTTTTAACTCCCTAATTAGATGCCCTGTGATGGGGGCGTCATACAAGGCTAAGCAATAACCTATTGGGTTCTATGGTTCACCCCTTACCTTTACACTTATGCTTTTCTGAGGCTAAGAACTAACTTATAACCCTATAATTGGTTGTTTCTACAAAGTGTCTACAATACACTTGAAGAGATACAAATTAAACTCAATTACAAAGCGTCTTAATTAGGCAGATATGAAAGTGGAAATCTAACTCACACAACACACTACGTGATGCAAAGATGAATGTTCAATCATGTGTTTGTATGCAAACTTCAATCAAGTTTAAAAATGATAGCTCAATGAATATAAGCTTAAATCTTTTGAAAGTTTAAGTCACAAATGTTTTGATTGAAGTGAAAATACAAATCACATGTAATTGAAATGAACAACTTGTAAAGATATAACTTATCAAGTTATGCAAGTTGTATGAAATTTAAAAACAACTAAAGCATACGATTTGTGAACTTGTTTTTTCCAAAACAAACTAATTTAACTATATATTTCAAGGAATGGAAAACAACAAGTTAGAGATTCAACCAAGTGTTAAGATCATGCAACAAGTGAAATCAAAGATGTTGGCAAAGCATGATTTATAAAATAAAAAACAAACTTGGTTTGAATTAAAGTGAAGAATCCAAAACAAATAATCAATTCAAAGTAAAATTCGAGTAATGGATTCAACAAATCATAGTTATCATGCTTAAATTGATTTACCAATAATTTAAACAAAGCATGAAAACATATGGTAATGAAAGCAAAGCATACTTGAAATGATTTAACTTAATGAAATCAAGCTTTTAGCTTTCCGTGGACCAACTAGCATTTCCTAACTCAATCTCCTTCCTTAGGCTTCAAAATCTCTCAAAGAATATCTCAAAATTTGTTCAAATCCCAAGGAAAAGATCAAATATATAGCAAAAAAGTGGTCCAACGGCTCTCTATTCGATTGATAGAATTTCAGTTAGGTGGACCGAAATCCCAATAGTCAAATTCCCAACGGTTAGAAATGAAAGACTAGAATCGAATCCTAGAGCGGGGGGTGGGGGTGGTGTTGAATAGGGTGAGCTCTAAAACCTAGACCACTTCTTTTTAAATCCGATGTCAATTATGCTTTGAAGATTTATTATCCTGTCTATAAGAGGGGTTTCTAATAACAAGTAATGCACCCAACTAAACATTCAAGATAAACATTTAAAAAGAAGCATAAACATAAGTATATCATCCACATTCATCACCATAACAAGCAGGTTTATAGTGGTTCGGCCAAATAAGCCTACATCCACTCTTGGTTTCCCTACCGGTATTTCCACTATCAACTTAAGGTTTAGGCTAACCTCCAAAGTTACAACCACATATGCTTTTACACAAGGCTAAGCAATAATCTTTTACAATCTCATATGTTTTTCAATAGGCTGAACATTAACCTTTACAACATCAGATTTTTAGTTCAATAAACTATGCCTAAACAAGCATAAGATGAGATGTAAACGAATACATGTTGATGCCTTTAAACATAGGCTGATAATAAAATTGAAATCCTATCTAAGACATATGCATGATGAATGCAAAGATTTGTTTGAGATACATATGTCTTAAAGACTTCTTTTACCTCTCTTGAAATTCAATGCTCATAAATGATGCAAATGTGAGGTAGAAGATTTTTACACATGTTTTTGAAATCATGGCAAACTTGTTTTGAAAAGTCTAACATGCAACTAGCAAGTTTGGTCTAAAGACATTAAATGGCTAACATGTGAAATACTATTCAAATGATGAGGTTTAAAAGTTAAACATATTTTAAAATCAAAGCACGTTTAAACAATCAACATTTGAACACTTCGAACACTTTAATCATGCCATTGAAGAAATCAAAGACTTAAAGACGAGAATGAATAAAATAAGTTAAGAAAGGCAAACCCATTGAAGAATCAAAGGTCTGAAATGATTGATTTGCCCTCCTAGCTTCCCTCTAGCCTAGCATGGATGTCCCACCTTCCTTGGCCCTCAAAAGTCTCAAAAGTGTTGGCACAAATCCCAAGGTATGGTTCTTTTTATAAGAAAAAGTTTCTCCAACGGATCTATTGTCAGTCAGCCGACACATGGGGTTCAGTCAACCAAACTCCAAACGTCATATTTCAACGGTCATATAATTTGAAATTTGTGGACCAAACTAAGCCTGTTGGTTCACCGAATTGAAATTCAATCGACCGATAGCTGACCGACATGAGACCGACAGCTGACCGACATGAGACTGAGTGACCGACACCTGACCGAACTTCCCTAATAAAACTGTTTTTACATTCTGGAAGCGGAATCGACAGCTGACCGACACATGTTCGGTTGACCGAACTTTCCCTTATTTTAAAAGACTTGTAAAAATGTTTTTCAAAGGGAAACTTGGTCTTGGAGAGCTAGGCCTGACTAAAGACAAACATGTTTGAAGAAATGGGATTTTAAAATGCAATTAAAACAAGTTTGAGCATGCCTTAACAAAATCTTTTGATGCTTATGATTAAAAACAAATAATGCATGAAGATTCCAAAATTTTAAGAAGTATGAGTGCATGAGAGTTGAAGCTAATAAAAATGAATGCATCCAATCAAATTGTAAACTAATGAAAACCCTAACAAGAAAATTCAAGCGCTGCATTCTGTGAAATTCGGTTGACCAAATTGTGTATTTCGGTCGACCGAAGTTCTGACCTAAAAAATATTGATTCTGTGAAATTTCGGTCAGCTATCTTCCTAGTTCGGTTGACCGACTTGAAGACCGAATTTTCCCTGATTTTTTATATGAAAGTGGTTTTTTAAATAGGGAAGTTTGTTCATGGAGAGTCATGCTTGGTTTCATGTTTAAATCAATCAAAACATGAACTAAAATGCCTACGATGATTTGAAAGACTGAAATCATAGGCTAGCATGATTTGAAAATCTTCTTTTAAAATTAATCCGTCCAAGTTTAAAATCCAAAACATGCATGTAACATAAGTTCTAAAAGTTTAAAAAAATGCATGTGAAAATCAAGATTTCAAGTTTTTAAAAAACATTGCTCATGTGAAAATTCAAATGATGATAACATGATAATGCATCCATCAAATTGCAACACACAATATCTCTAACATGAGATCGTCAAGCTCCATGGAGTGCCTAAGTCTACAGTAACTGATCGAGACACCAAGTTTGTCTCTAGGTTTTTTACTACGTTTTACTCAACCACGGGCATGCAGTTGTGATTCAGCACAGCATACCACCCTTAGACAGACGGACAGTCATAATGCACCATTCAGACATTGGAGGATATGCTCAAGGCATGCATATTAGATTTTAAAAAAGATTGAGATGATAGTTTGCCCCTCTATGAGTTCTCCTACAACAACACCTATCACTCCAGCATTGAAATAGCACCATTCAATACATTGTATGGACGTAGATGTAGAAATCCAGAATGTTGGGAGGAGGTAGGAGTACGGAGTTTCCATGGACCATCTATAGTGAGTGATTCCAGCGAGAAAGTTAACGTTGTGCATATAAGATTAAAGCAATCTTGTGACCATCAGTAAAGCTACGCAGACAAGAGATGGAGGCCACTAAAGTTTCAGGTGGGAGATAAAGTGTTCCTCAAAGTTTCTGCTATACGTAAAGTAGTTCGATTTGGCCAAAAGGGAAAGCTTTCCAAGATATATGTATAGTCATTTGAGGCTCACAGTTGGAGTGGCGACGTCGCGTACAGCCTTACATTGCTACTAGAGTTGTCGAGTGTGCACAAAATATTCCACATGTCGATGATGCATCTTAGGTTCCAGACCCCACCCATGTGTTACCATACGAGCCATTTCAGATTCAGCCCGATGCATCTTATGTTGAGCTTCCTTACGGATTATAGATACCAAAGAAACGGTTTTGTGAATGAGGATGACTCTGTTGGTCAAAGTTCAGTGGAAGCACTATTGTCTGGAGGAGGCTAGGGATCAGATAAGGAAAGCCTATCCTAATCTTCTTCCTGGCAGGGTACATTTGGGCATTTGGAGGACCAAATGTTCCAATTTGAGGGAAGGGATGTAAGGTCCCCAACCTTAATAGTGTGGTTAGCTTCTTAATCTTGGTGATTAACTAAATTAACTATAATGCTAGCTAACAATGTGGGTTTAGTTCTTAAGAGAGTCTCTTTTATCAGTAGAAAAATGTTTGTGAAGTTTCGTTCGATTCCAAGTGCGTTTAGTCTTAATAGGGACTTAGGGAGGAAAATTGGGTGTCTTTCCGGAAAATTCAATTTTCGCCGGGTTTGAATTCGTTTGAATGTTCTCATCATGCTTTTCAATTTTCCCTCCAGGAGCATCGTAATTCAATGTCTCGAAGTCCTCCAAATATTTTCATTTCCATCGTGTTGCTCGGTTAGGTCAGATTTATGAATTTCCAGCTTTACCCCTACTCAAACTTCATTTAACATTCAGTTGAACAGACCATTTTAGTCTTTTCCTAACCCATTTCTTATAAGAATGTTAGATTTCCAGCTTTGCCCTTCACTTAAACTCCCTTTAAAACTCAGCTGGGCAGGGCAAATTGGTCACTTTACCTACCAATCCCGTTATAACTTCAATTCTAGCAAACTTCTTCGCTCTATTTCATTCCAACCCAAGAGAAAAACTGCTAGGAGGGTTCTTCTTCTTCCTTCTTCATTTTCCCTTCTTGTATTTGAGATCTAAAGACCATTCCAAGACAATCCAAAGCATCAATCTTCTTCCTTAAGTCTTCCTATATCCTTGGAACTAAAAATTGGAAAGTTCTGCTATCTTCATATCTTCCAATCTCCTTCCTTTGTATGTTTGTGGCATTGTTGTTGAAGTCTTCTCCTTCTTCTTCTTTCTCGGTGTAGTAGAGAGGATTGAGAGGTGGGTCTGAAATTGGTGGGGCTAGGTGGAGAGAGTAAGAGCTTGTCTTCCTCGATTTCCCCAAAGTCTCTGTTCTTTGGTTAAGGCAATTTGATTTGCTACGTATAATCAACATGCATGTATGTTTCCTTGAAGCTTTGATGATTTTATTGCTTAGTTACCCACAAATTCCAAGATTCCTCAATTAGTCATTGATTTAATACATTAATTTGGGGATTGTAGGTAATTGGACCTTAATTGGATGATGAATGGGTTTGATGATTGAATGGTGGAATGGAATGGATGTGAGGAGCATGTAGCCTCATTTTCTTCCAGGAAATGACCTTTGATGACAGGGGTTGGTGTCACGACCCCGGACCGGGACCCCGTCCTAATCCAGCGCTGCGGCACAGCGGGCCAGAAAATTCCACCCCGCACGCGCTGATTTGTTTCCCACAGGTTTGCACGGTAAGGATTCCAAGCGAATCACACTCACTCATTCAACTCATTTGCGGAAGCGTGTAGCAAACACTCTATCAAATTAGCTTCAATAAGAGAAAGCATAATTACATAATGGACTAATGTCAAAGGGAGAAAACATCACTAGTATACCCATAATTAAGTTAGAGTTTAGAACACTACAAAAGCAAGTTAAGTTTTTACAAGTTCCCAAAAGAAAAGAGGCCAACATTGGCCAATAACAAAAACCCAAAATAAAAGTCATTGGATTCCCAAAATGTTCGCCTCAAGCCCCAACGCGATGTCTACATAACATCGTTGGGCAGCCACTCCTGCCCACCGGGCTGCATGCTTACAATCTCCTCGCACTCCTCCTCAAGGGCAACATTACCTGTATCTGAACACCAAAACAAAGGGGTCAGACACGATGGTCTGGCAGGCAATTGAATCAAATATAACCATGCTAAAATTAGAAATTTATCATTTATAAAACAAGTACAGTGAAAATGAACTAAGTAAAACAAATAGTTTGAACACAACATCCTTTGCAAGACCACACGGTGAATCACGATACGCAATTTAAATAAAGATTGGCAACCACACAAAGCTACATTCTCTGTCACACAAGGCAACAAGAGCACTCACGATAGAAATTCTCCATCACACAAGGTGAAGAGGAGTAGGAAACATGACCCAATAGAACAGAGCATCACTCACGAGTCCCGCCGAGGAACGGGCTAAATAACACGCACGATAATCCAAACTGCAGTTGGCACAAAATGTTAAGGACCCAAGGCGGTTTATTAAATCGACAAAGTCGTCCAAGCCGAGTGGTGCCGACAATAAAACAAATACACACTACTTTTCAAAATCATGCTTACTAGATAAAAAGATGGAAACTATTGCAAACCTCTAGAAGCTCTAAAAATGAAGAAAGGCTTGAAGAGATGATGGTTCCAGCTGGTTCTCTACAAAAATGGTGTCAATAGACAGCCAAGATAAAGGAGAAGGAATTTGTGAAGTCAAATCTCTATTTTCCACCCAGAAAGGGAGACATGCAAGAGGAGAGAGAGAGAGAGAGGCTGGAAGAGAAGAGGAAGAGCTGATCTTCTCAGGCTTCAGCTGGGTGCAAAACGAATGAAGAAGAAGATGGGCACTCACGTGGGTTCTCCTTTGAATGGGTTTAAGTGATTGTGGGTCCCACTGATCTAAAACTTCAAGGGCTTAAAACTCCTTCTTGTGTGTCCCGGATGAGATCGATCAAAAAGAGGAAAAAATGCTCGTCGAAATGTCTAGTTTCCAAAAAAATATAATTTTGACACACTGTTAGGATTTCGAAATCCATGCACAAATTTTGAGCTGAAAAGACCGTTTTGTCCTTTTTGCTGAAAAACATGATTTTGGGATTCAAATACAGACGGGGAAAATTTCCAAAGTTGTTAAAAATAAAAATACAACCCAAGAGATTCAAAAATACAGCGGACCTTATCATTGGCTCTCGTAGATAAGTTGCGGACTCTGGATGGCCAACCTTTCAGAAGCCATAACTTTGGATTCGTACGTCAGATTTTGGAGTTCTACGTACTATTTGAAAGCTCTCAAGATGTAGAATCGAGTGGCCCACTCATCCTAATTATCAGAGGTTGGGAAAGAAAGTGGATATTTGGATCAATGAACTATGCCCCTGTTTCTTTTGGAAAGAGACTCTAAACCTACTTTGGACCCCTAGGTTGACACCCATTGACCTTACCCTTGCACGACCAACATTGTGAATAAAAATGAAGTATGTCGGCTTGGTGTACTTCATCGGCTGTTTGGGATTTACGTGTATTGATCGTTGCCTGGCCGAATGCAAGTGGAACTAAGTCAATTGGTGCCAAATAACTTCCGTACGCTAAGAGCTCACCAAATTAGGACATCGTTGACTCATCCTCCATACATACTCCATTGGGAACACGTACGGTACACGGTGAACGACCCTTGACCTTGGATATGCTTGTACTTCTTCTTTGATTTGCAATCTTGTATCCATTGCTCGACGTACCTTGTACACTCTATTCATAAAATACTTGTATAACTTGTAAACATAACTTGCCTAGAAACTAGAGCTTGGTCCAGACTTAGCGTGTATCCCTAGGTACCATGTTATCTTGAACTTGATGGACACGTGTGGCTAGACTCGTTTTGACTTGAGAATACTTTTAAAGGATTACTCGATGAGAATTCACAGACTTATCATGTATCTTGACTTGACTAAGAGTAACCCTCATTGGACGGTCTTGTACTTGGACTCTAGCCAGATGTACTTGTTTGAGTCTTGTTTTACGCACCACATCATCATCATTTTGCATTAGTGGGCATCTGCAGTTAGAGAATTTCTTGAGTGGGTTGGTTCCTTGGACACTAGGGTGGGTAATCGATTAGGACGATACCCCCAGGATATGGCTAGGACATCCTTGGAGTCTCCCCTTGCTTGTGCATTGCACATCATATGGATGGTTACTCTTGTTATAACTTGCTAAGAATTACATTGCAACTTGATTCTTGTATTTACCGTTACTTATATGCCTAGCTTCTCGCCTTGATATCTTGCAATCATATTCTTGTCTTTATTCTTTTATTGAAACATGTGCTGAACATTATGTGTCACTTATCCTCTTACAAACACGTTGTTGACTTTATTTCGTTGGTGTGCAGACGACACCACCTACTTCATCGACCCTGACACTGAGGTGATCCCATAGGATCCATAGCTGGAGGAGGACGAGTTACGCTAGTGGTGTGCCGATGACGTACCCTAGCATCATCATTCCCAGCATGAGTGCACGTCACATGGGGACACATGTTCCATCTCTTATCTAGATGTTATCTTTTGGGTTTTTGCTCTATTGGACTTGTCTTATTATATCCTATATATCTTTTGGTTCAGGACCTAGGTTTTTGGGATGGTCCTTGTCAGACCCCAACCCAGATTAGCTCAGTTAGTGTTATTAAACGAGTGTTTAGTTTAAGAGGGTTTTGTAATCGTTTGGGTTAGAATGACTTGTGTTAGTTGATGGACTTGGTTTCTCGCCTTCCTCTGTCCTGGGTCCGCCGGGGTGCGGCGGGGCGAAAAAAGCGAGCATCAACATTTTTGTACGGGTATGCCAAATTTTCTATTCCACTTGGAATTTGAGATAGTGATCCAGAGATTCACCTTCACAAGTAGAAAGGAAATCAAACTTTTTTTCTAACTTTCCATTGCACATATATTTTAGAGAAAGAGACAAGATTTTGAATGCCGTGAAAGGCAATTTTCTTTAGTTTACCGTGAAAGGCGGTTTTGTGCCGTAAGTGGTGTTTTTTCCGTGAAAGGCAATTTACAAATCTCATCAATGATGAACGACAAGAATTGTGATTTTTTTATCTCTTTAAAAAAATATAAAGTACAATAGAAAAGTAAGAAAGGGGGATCTGACTTCTCAGGAAATTGTGGGGATGCATTCAGATCAACGGTTGTGAGTCATGTATGGACTCCGCCATCGTCCTTCAGATGAGAACACTTTATGCTTTTGATTCACTTGGCTTGGCTTGGACCTCAGACTTTTAGAGGATAAGGACCAAAGGGAGGTCCTATATCTAATAAAAAAACGGGTAGACGAGCTAAACAGCCACATCTAGGCCATGTTGGATAGAAGGAGAGGGGGGAAACCTTGGGGGGTGGCCCCCCAAGGGACTTCAATCACCTTGTAGTGTTTGCAGCAGAGTTTCTTCAGAGTAGGAGAGCTTCTTTGCGTAGAGATTTTTCAGGACAATTTTCCAGGACCCTTTCTCCTTGGAATGATTGCCTATTTATAGGCTTTTGGTAGCCATTAGGAGGATTTATGGGCATTAATGGCATTGATGCTCCATGATAGGAGGAGTTACAAGTATTTAATTCTTGATTTTGCAACTCCTTTTTCTTGGATTCTGATTGGCCGATGGAGAATGATAGGCATTTAATCGCCTTTAATCTCCATGATGATGGGGGTTTCATGATTAATTACCATGATTAAACTCTATAATGATAGGAGTTACATGGTTAATTGCCATGATTAATTGGACTTGTAACTCCTTTTTCCTTGAATCTAATTGGGCTGTCCAAAACAATGAGTTAATGACCGCAATAAGTTGTCATAAAAAGGGTCATTTAACTTCATTAATTGGTCGCCAAGTTGCTTGAAGAGTCATGGGCCACCCTGTGCCTCTTGGAATTCTTCTAGCGATAATCATCAATGGATTTTCATGTTGATCGACATCGGATGACCAAGCAATTTCAGACATTGATTGGTATCAACGGGCCAGTAATATCTGTCCAGTCGATTTCATGATTGGTCGGGCAGAAAGTGTGCTTTCTTGGTCTGTCGGTTGGTGATTTCGGAGTGTCCAATGATGATTGAGTGATTTCGACAGCAGATCCGTGATGTTGACAAAGATCGACGGATTTCATGCCTCAAAAATCAGATTCTGGAGAAATCACAGGGGCCAAACATCGCGAAACGTAAAAAAAACCCGAAAAAGTGGGTTTCCGGGCGAAATCCGGCGACCCGGATCCCTATGGTCGCCGGCGACCATGGGACTTTTGTCCCTTTTTTGGTCGTCGTTCGATCGCCGTTTCTCGGCTGTTTTTCAGGCTTTTTTGCTTCTTTTTCTCCTGTATTTTTCTTGACATTTCTCCTCATTTATTGGCTTGATTCCTCTAAAGAAAACTGTCGGATGTGAATTTCGACCCCCCCTTCCTCTCCAAGAGAGGCGTGGTTTGGGGAAATCTCCATTCATCTATATATGCTATTTAAATTTTACATCGAAAACGAGGATTCCGACTACCCTCAAAATTGACGGATCACGATCACCAGCTACGGATTCGGCCGTAACACTATTCTTTGATGAAAATCAAAGAAATATGGGGAGGAAAATAATAAGGTGGGTACTTCCTCTCGTCTAATGTGCTGCCGGCAACACACGACGGTTGTCCTGTCACATTAATTTGGGTCTCTTTGGGTCTTTCTAATTTTGGGTTAATTAAGGGTCATAAGTTAAAGTCCGAATAAAGGTTAATCCTCACATAGCATAATCGTAGTATATCTAAGTAAAACAAAATAACTAAAATAAAGAAAATAGAATAAAAGAGGGGGGAGGTGCCAAATATTTAAGAAGAGGATCGGCCCCGTTCCCGGGTACCCCCTTCTGATCCCTTGGCAAAATAGGGTTTAAAGGTTGATTTTTCAAACCAAAATGATGATGCAAATGAGACTTTAATTTGTGATTTCTATGTTTTTTGTGTGCGATACACGAGTGATAAAAGTAGAAGGCCGATGGGCCGTAATTAATTGAAGGTGGCTGATGGGCCAGGATTGATTGGAAATGGCCGATGCGCCAGTGTTTGTTTTAGGGTGGCCGATGGGCCGTGATTATTAAAAGTGTGTGCGAAATCACTCATCTCATCTCGTTATTATCATTTATTTAATTTTAGAAATCAGTTCTTTATTCCCTTTATCATTAAGTTTGATTAAATATCCGGCACCTGAGGTGGAGGAAGAAATAAAAGGAAAATCTTTTTGGCTTTATTTTGTTGGTTTTATAGTTTTTATGGCTTTTCAATATGGGGCTAGAAGGTCCTAACTAGGGGATTTTTACTTGGATTTACGTGATTGGTGCTTTACTACTGATCATCGGATTAACCCTAACCTAAGGTCCTAGACAGCCCACATCAACTCTCCCAGTCCTTAACGGAACAGGAAAAGTGACGGGACGAAGCCTAACGCTTTAATCTATCTAATGGGGAACTTCCGATCTAATCTTAGTGTATGAATAGGCTGAGTTTGATGGTTCAGCGCCTAAGCAGCTTATTAATTGTGATTTTTAATCGGTTCAGTTTGTTTTGAGTTGAAGATTGATTAAAAAGTGGATTAAATGTATTTTTAGGGTTCTGTTTAAGTGGTTTAAGGTTCTGGAATTTAATGTTTAATTTAAAACGTGAAATGATGTCGAAATCAATGAAACAGGGTTAACGGAGGACTTGGGCGCCCAGGTAGTGGGGCCCAAGCGGCTGCTTCTGGGTGGTTTGGCTAGTGACGATGGTATCAATATTGTTTTCGAAATCCAAGGGGTTCTTACTTGGTGAGTATTAATGTTTCAAATTGTTTTAATTCTCCGGTGTTCAAATGTCAAAGGGATTTGGATCCGGATTTTGAGACGAAACCAAGAGTCCGCGTTTTAGTGCAAATGAGAGGATGGGTGACAAGGGGGTGGCGCCCAGGTGGATGGCTTGAGATTTTCAGGTATTCCGGATGGGATTTGATATTGGTCTTTGGGTCCGGGGGTTGTTTTAGGTTCTGGTTTCAATTAATTTAAGTCATAAGATGTTTAATTACTCGTTTTAAATTGAAGTTGTGAACCAAGGTTATAGTGTAGGCTAGGCGCCACAGGGGTGGTGCCTAAGTGGTTGTTCGTCGATTCGTAAGGGCTTTGGGTGCTAAGCCCGAATCGATTAAAGTTTCAAACGTTTAAAGTTAAAAGTGTTTTAATATGTTGATTCGGATTGGTTCGAATGTTAATTAATTATGTTAAGTTGTTGGTTGTGGTTCTTTATGAAAATAGGTAGGCTGGGCGCCCAGGGTGTGGTGCCCAGGTGGATTTGGAGGGTGGGCGCCCAAAGGGTGGCGCCCAGGTGACTGTGATGAGGTTCGATCGGTTTGGTATTTTTTTTAGGTCAATTTAAGGTTAAATTGATTTAAGGACATAGTGTGTTTGGGCGTGGGATGCTATTCGTATTCAATTGGGATTTATTTAAACACCAATTAATTGGGCTAAGTTGTGAATTGAGTTTTCCTAAAAATGGGGAAGCTGGGAGCCCAGGGTGTGGTGCCCAAGTGGATTTGACAGATGGGCACCAAAGGGGTGGCGCCCAGGTGAACTATTCTGTGGTTCGGGTCGGTTCCGTGTTTTTTAGGTTGATTTGAGGTTGAGCTTTTATGGTTTTATATATTTGGATGAAAAGTGTTTTGTTGCATTGATCATGATTAAATTCGGTTTGGTTTCAATTAGTTAAGCTTTAGCGATTGGAGAGGCTGGGCGCCCCGAGGGTGGTTTCCGGGTGGACGTGGCAGGATGGGCGCCTAGGTGGTTGCTTTTGTGGTTCGAGTTGGTTTGATGTTTTAAGTCAATTCGGGTTTATGGTTTCAATTGTTTTAAACTCAGGGTGTTCTGGTATGTTGATTATGATTGAATTTGGGTTTAATCTCAAGTGGGGTTTCCTAGTGATTGGGTAGGATAGGCGCCAGGAGGGTGGTGCCCAGGTGGATGTGGTAGGATAGGCACCAAGGGGGTGGCGCCCAAGTGGATATTTTGTGGTTTATTCGTTTTGTATTTTCTAAGTTGGTTTGAGTCCAAATTGATTAAGGTTTCAAGTCTTTTAGGTTAACAATGTTTTAAGGTGTTAATTCGGGTTTAATCAAATAAGTTTAATTAAGTGGTGGTTTCTAAGGGAATGGGATAGGATAAGAGCCAGAAGGGTGGTGCCCAAGTGTATAGGCAGGCTGGGCGCCCAGGGGGTGGTGCCTAGGTGTCTGTTTTGTGGGTTTGTGTTGATTTTGCGTTTTTAGGCCTGTTCAAGTCTAAATTAATTGAGGTTTCAGGTTTCTTATATCTAAAAGTGTTTTGTTATGTTAATTAGGATTGAATTTGGGTTGTGATTAACTAGAAGTTTTAATTAGGGGTCCTTTAGAAATGGGATAGCATGGGCGCCATGAGGGTGGCGCCCAGATGGCTGTGGAAGGATGGGCGCCCAGGGGGTGGCGCCCAGGTGGACTATTTTGGTTTTGTGTTCTTTAGTTAATTCGAGGTTAAGCTGATTAGGGTTTACTTATTATAGGTTTTAAAATGTCTTACTCTGTTGATTCGGATTGGTCTAAGGTCTCAACTAATTAGCTTGAGCTTTAACCGGGGTGTCTTAGGGGATGAATAGGCTGGGCGCCCAGGGGGTGGCGCCCAGGTGGCTGTCTTTTGGGGTTTTAGTTTTTTGAGTTTTTAAAGTTCTTAGTTACTTTTAAATCTGAATTAATTAGGATCTTAAGGTTTTAGGGCTTTTAATGATTTGATGGTTCTTAAGTTAATTAGCTATGATGTTTTAATTAATTTTAGGATTTATCCTACTTAGGCACTAAATTCAATAACTTAGACTATCTAACTATTCTTTTTGGGTTTTTTTGGATATCTTTTAATTTGTTTTTGGTTTCTCCTCTAATTTACTAGAGAGTAAGGAAAGAGAAGAAGGGATTTTATGTTTTATGATTTTTTTGGGTTTTTCTATGGTTGTGTGATTCAAATGATATGATGTGAAGTGTGACAAAAATGGTAATTCAAAGTTCAGAACATGTTAGACAACCAAACATATCATTATCATGCAGTTTCTAAATGAACTAAATGCGGAAGATCGGAAGTTGTGCACAAAAGTTGAGGAATCCACTTGGGCGCCACACCTGTGGTACCTACCCTGCTCAGTCAGGGTTTTCAACGAAACACAACGAATGCACAAGAATTTTAGTATTTTTAAGACAACTTCCGATATTCAATGACTGATGCAAATGTATTAATTCGAATTACTAGCGATGCAACTAACGAACCTACGAGCAAACGATGCAATGGGCGGAGATCTAGAACCCGGACCCTGTCTCAGAAGGGTAGGCACCCAGGGGGTGGCGCCCAGGTGGTTCGGGAAAGGGCAGGCGCCTAGGGGGTGGCGCCCAGGTGGCTCGGGAAAAGGCAGGCGCTCAATGGTTGGCGCCCAGCCTTTCTGCCAAGGGCTCCTTGCGACCTCTTCAATACAAATGATGATGATGATGGTGCTAATGTGAGATCTGACCTAGCTATGCAATTAAAACTACGAAATCAAAGCAAATCTACTTTATTAGAATGCACCTAAGCATGTTACTAACATGATAATGCATTAATACCATTTTTATCACAAGTTAATGTAGATCTACGATGCTCAAATGGTCCTAAGCATATTTCTAAGCATGAATGGTAATGGAATGTAATAAAGAAGGGAAAGCTCTAGGAATACCGGTATAATGACACGTTTCTCAAGTTCCTAGATTGAAGCTTTCGCAAAGACCCATGGCTCCAGCTGAAGATATGGACGTCTCCCCCTCTATTTCCCTTCCTTCTTCTCTAGATCTAAAGTTTTCTCTCTAATGGTGGCTACCTCTCTTCTTCTTGCTTGTTCTCTCCTTTCGTCTCTTTTCTTAGGGCTTTTGGGTAGCCTCCCCTTGTAAATGAAGTTAAGAGGGATTATATAGGTTTTGGGACGAGTTTAGAAGGGCTAAGGCTTCATTACTTCAGGTTTCTAGAAGGTCTCACGCATCCCTAGCGGGCTTAAGTTGTTTTAGGGTGAATTAGGGTTTGGAGGGAGGATGGGCGCCCATGGGGTGGCGCCCACATGGTCTGCGCAGTCTGGACGCCCACGGGGTGGTGCCCAGGTGGTCTTGGAGAGTGGGCGCCTACAGGGTGGTGCCCAGATGATTTGTGTTTCGCCTTTTGGACTTTGGTCCCATTTGTAGTCGAGATTGAACGGCTAGCTCTTTAGCTAGGGGACCTACACTACCATTAATAGGCTCGGAGCCACATGGGTGGTGCCTAGACAGATTTCAAGGCTGGGCGCCACATGGGTGGTGCCTAGGTGGTTCGGTTCGTCTTCGATGCTTGGTCCTTATGTATGAGTGGTCCCGGTCTAATCTCGAACCAAACAAGTAAATTTTAAGGTGGGTGCCCACCATCGGGTGCCTAGATGATTCTAGGAAGTGTGGGCACCACAGGGTTGGTGCCTATGTGGAACTTAGTAGGGTAGGCGCCACATGGGTGGTGCCTAGGTAGAGTCGATTCATTTTCGGAGTTCGGTCCCTACGTTGAGTGGTCCCAGGCTACTTTTAGGTTAGCTAGTGGAATTTGGAGGCTGGGCGTCCACCATGGGGTGCCTAGGTGGCCTTGGATTGTGTGGGCACCCACCATGGGGCGCCTAGATGGTTTTCCATGTGGCGCCCAGATGGAGTTTTGTCATTTTTTCTAAAGCAAACTTCGAAGACTCATAAGTTTTGACTCGCTTATCGGATTTGGACGTTCTATATATCGTCGGAAAGCTCTTGAAGTGAGGAATCCAATGGTTCAAATGTCCTGATGATTAGGGGTCAAGAAAAGTGAGGAATATCTGGATCAATGGATTCGGTTTCCTAACTTAGGCTGATCAGGTGACATCTTGGCAAACTAAGCACGGTCTTTGGAGGGATTGACTTAAGCATGTCTTAAGTGGTCCAGAAAAGGTATAATTGGTGTCATGGTTCATTACTTGTGTAACTGGTGGGTTGGGCTCGAGATCTCGTTGCGACTTGGCTTTTCTCTCACGAATTTTTAGAAATCGTCGAACTAAGTCTAAAATTATCAATAAGTATCTTCATCGTCGTTAATTAATCTGAATTATGCCATTAACTATTCAATTATGAGTGAAATGGGGGCACCGCTATATATGATAGATATTTAAGGCTATCATAGGGGGCCAAATGAGGTGTCTACAGTATGCCCCTCTTTGAAGAACAACACGTGGAGAGTTGTGCTCCAAAGAAAGTAGACACTGTTGACACAAAAAATGTCACTTTGCCTCATCAACAAAAAAAGCTATATGGAGCCGCATCCTACTACAAACAGGCAAAGCTGCTTCAAGCATCAGATCTTGACAAAACCAAACAAAAACTACAAGATCATTCAAAGTAGCCAAAAGAAGGGTACACATGAAGTTTCGGGCCATTTCGACACTATTTGGCCTAACTTCAATCCTCCAACAGCTTAGCAGGAGCTCCCGACGACGATAATATCAAATACATCAAATCTTCGATCAGAGTCTATGGATGGTCTCAAAATACCTCCAAAAGGCTCCATGTCGAATTTCAAGTCAAACCGACACCGTTTGACTCTCCATCAACTCTCGAACGGCGAAATCAAGCCTCCCGGCGGCGAGAACCTCTGATGCCGTCACTCATCAAACAAAACACATGAGTAGTTTCTGCATGCTTCCAAAAGGCTACACGTCAAATTTCAGGTCATTCCGACAACGTTTAACCCGGTTTTGATGCTCCGAAGCAAAATCAAGCCTACCGGAGGCGAAGCTCTCCGGGACCATGGCACCCAAATCGGAGCTAATGGATCATCTCAAAATGACTCCAATAGGCTCCCCGTCAAATTTCAGGTCAATCGGATATCAGATGACCGTACATCAAAGCTCGACATCTTCCGCACGGTGAAATTAAGTCAAGCATCGACGGGGCCCCAAACGGCTTCAAAACTCAAATAAAAGCCCATGGTTGGTCCTATCTAATGCCCAAGAAGCTTCACCTCAAATTTCAGGTCATTCCGACATCGTTTGACCCAGTTTCAACTCTTTGCGGAAAATCGGCTACAGAGTCTTCGGCTTTTCCAAAAATAGGAAACTTTGTGCTCTGATTTGCACAGCCTTTCGACAGGTTTTCTTCAGAGGAATTAAGCCAATAAATGAGGAGAAATTTCAAAGAAAAATACAGGAGGAAACAGAAGTGAAAAAGCCCGAGAAACGACCAAGAAACGGCGACTGGAAAGTGGACCAAAGTCCAAGGTCGCCGGCGACCTTGGCCCATGGTTGCCGGCGACCATCGCCCAAGGTCGCCAGCCCCATGGTTGCCGGCGACCATGGAAACCCCGGTCGCCGGATTTCCGCCAAAAGCGCCGTTTTTCCGTTCTTTTTCGCGTTTCGCGATGTTTGGCCCCTGTGATTTTCTTAAAATTTGATTTTTGAGGCATGATATCCGTCGATCTTCGTCAACATTACGGATCCGCCATTGAAATCATTTGATCATCATCGGACACTCTGAAACTGCCAACTGGCCGACCAAGAAAGCACACTTTCTGCCCGACCGATTAAGAAATCGACTAGACAGATGTTGCCGGCCCATTAGTGGCAACCAATGTCTGAATTTTCATCGTCATCCGACATCAAGCAACGTATGGATCCATCTATGATCATCGCAAGAAGAATTCCAAAAGACGCGGCACGGCCCGCGACTCTTCAAGCGACTCGACAGCCAAGTAATGAAGTTAAATGACCCTTTTATGGCAATTTATTAGGGTCATTAACTCATTATTTTGAACGGCCCAATCAGAAGCCAAGAAATGGGAGTTACAAGTCCAATTAATCATGACAATTAACCATGTAACTCCTATCATTATGGAGATTAATCATGGTAATTAATCATGAAACTCCCATCGTCATGGAGATTAAATGCCCATTATTCTCCATCGGCCAATCAAAATCGAAGAAAAAGGAGTTACAATATAAAGAATTAAATACTTGTCACTCCTCCCATCATGGAGCATTAATACCATTAATGCCCATAAAACCCTCCTAATGGCCACCAAAAGCCTATAAATAGGCGGTCATTCCAAAGGGAAAAGGCCCGAAGAAAAAATCATCTGAAGGGTCCAAAATAATTGTCTGAAGTGGTCCAAAAAAATTGTCTGAAGAGGTCCAAAAAAATTGTCTGAAAACTATCCTGAAGAATTCTCTGCAAAAAGAAGCTCTCTCATTTTGAAGAAACTCTGCTGCAAATTCTACAAGGTGATCGAAGTCCCTTGGGGGGCCACCCCCCCCAAGATCTCCTCTCTTTTTTTGTCCAACATGGCCTAGATGTGGCTTTTCAGCCCGTCTACTTGGTTTTTTATTGGATATAAGACCTTCCCTTGGTCTTTGTCCTCTAAAAATCTGAGGTCCAAGCCAAGCCAAGTGAATCAAAGCATCAAGTGTTCTCATCTGAAGGACGATGGCAGAGTGCATACATGACTCGCGACCGTCGATCTGAACGAGTCCCCACGATCTCTTGAGAAGTCAGATTCCTTTTCTTACTTTTCTGTTGTATTGTGTATTTTTTTAAAGAGACATAAAAATCACATTTCTTGTCTTTACATTTTGATGAGATTTGTAAACTGCCTTTTATGGCACAAAATCGCTTTCTACGGCACAAAACTGCCTTTCACGGCAAATTAAATAAAATCACCTCTCGCGGCATTTTAAAACCTTGTCTCTTTCTTTAAAATATATGTGCAATGGAAAGTTAGAAAAAAGTTGATTTCCTTTTCTACTTGTGAAGGTGAATCTCCGGATCACCACTTCAAATTCCAAATAGAATAGAAAATCTGGCATACCCGTACAAAAAAAATGTTGATGCTTGCTCTTTTCTTTCTCTTCGCCCCGCCGTACCCCGGCGGACCCGGGACGGAGGAAGGCAAGAAAGAAAAAGACGGGTCCATCAAGTTGGCACACCCGGTGGGACTCATTCAATTGAGCACACGATGCTTAGAATCCTTGGCTCCCTTCTAGTTGGTGGCCTATGTTGGATCTCGTATCTAAAAAAAAAACATGAGATGGGGTTCTTTGGAAACTTCTTTCTTTGAACTTGTTTCCATTCTTTCTTTTCTCAACAAAAAAAAGGGGTTTTCTCTCTTTTGGATTCAAATTGGAGAAAACTTTTGTTCTTTCCTTTTCCTACAATGGCTCGCAGAAATGTTTGAGCCAACGTTCGGATTGGGAGGGCCATTTTCCTCTCTTTGATGTGTCCATTGGAGATCTTTCAAAAAAAAAAAAAAAAAAGTTCAAATTTTTTTTATTTCAAATTTCTCTCTTTTGGATTCAAATTAGAGAAACTGTGGTTCTTTCCTTTTCGTACAATGGCTCGCAGAAATGTTTGAGCCAACGTTCGGATTGGGAGGGGTCATTTTCCTCTCTTTGATGGGTCCATTGGAGATCTTTAAAAAAAAAAAAAAAAGTTCAAAATTTTTTTTTCAAGTTTCTCTCTTTTGGATTCAAATTAGAGAAACTTTGGTTCTTTCCTTTTCGTGCAATGGCTAGCAGAAATGTTTGAGCGAACGTTCGAATTGGGAGGGGCCATTTCCCTCTCTTTGATGGGTCTATTGGAGATCTTTCAAGAAAAAAAAAAAGAAAAGTTAAAAAAGAAAACTTTTCAAATTTCTCTCTTTTGGATTCAAATTAGAGAAACTTTGGTTCTTTCCTTTTCGTACAATGGCTCGCATAAATGTTTGAGCCAATGTTCGGATTGGGAGGGGCCATTTTCCTATCTTTGATGGGTCCATTGGAGATCTTTCAAAAAAAAAAAAAAGAAAAGAAAAGTTCAAAAAAAAAAACTTTTCAAGTTTCTCTCTTTTGGATTCAAATTAGAGAAACTTTGGTCTTTTCCTTTTCGTGCAATGGCTCGCAGAAATGTTTGAGCCAACGTTCGGATTGGGAGGGGCCATTTTCCTCTCCTTGATGGGTCCATTGGAGATCTTTCAAAACAAAAAAAAGAAAAGTTAAAAAAAAAAAACTTTTCAAATTTCTCTCTTTTGGATTCAAATTAAAGAAACTTTGGCTCTTTCCCTTTCGTACAATGGCTCGCAGAAATGTTTGAGCCAACGTACGGATTGGGAGGGGCCATTTTCCTCTCTTTGATGGGTCCATTGGAGATCGTTAAAAAAAAAAAGAAAGTTCAAAAAAAAAACTTTTCAAATTTCTCTCTTTTGGATTCAAATTAGAGAAACTTTTGTCATTTCCTTTTCGTGCAATGGCTCGCAGAAATGTTTGAGCCAACGTCCGGATTGGGAGGGGCCATTTTCCTCTCTTTGATGGGTCCATTGGAGATCTTTCAAAAAAAAAAAAAGAAAAGAAAAGTTCAAAAAAAGAACTTTTCAAATTTCTCTCTTTTGGATTCAAATTAGAGAAACTTTGGTTCTTTCCTTTTCGTACAATGGCTCGCAGAAATGTTTGAGCCAACGTTCGGATTGGGAGGGACCATTTTCCTCTCTTTGATGGGTCCATTGGAGATCTTTAAAAAAAAAAGAGTTCAAAAAAAACTTTTCAAATTTCTCTCTTTTGGATTCAAATTAGAGAAACTTTGGTTCTTTTCTTTTCGTACAATGGCTCGCAGAAATGTTTGAGCCAACGTTCGGATGGGGAGGGGCCATGTCCCTCTCTTTGATGGGTCCATCGGAGATCTTTAAAAAAAAAGAGAGAGCATTAAGGTTGCACCAATTGCGTTCTTTGACCAAAGTGAATCTATGAAAAGCCTTCTCCAGAGTGTGGAGGCAGCTAGACTGTTCGAGGGAAGGGTCCTTTAAACGGGTTCATTAAGTAATCCTACCCTTACCTGGGGGCTAATCTATCCACTAAGGTTTCATAAGACCGAATTGGAAGACCTACGCGCACTCTCCAAAAAAAAAAAAAAAAACATTTAAAAAAAAAAAAAAAAACTTCTGTCACTATTGTGTTCAAATTAGAGGAATTTTGGTTCTTTCCTTTTCGGATTTAGGCTCGCAGAAATGTTTGAACCTGTATTCGGATTGGAATACCATTTGCCCTCTTTTATGAATTCAATCTTGACTTTTAAAAAAAAAAAACTCTCGTCACTGTTGGATTCAAATATGAGAAATCCCGGTTCTTTCCTTTTTCGGATATAGGCTCGCAGAAATGTTTGAACCTGTATTCGGATTGAAATACCATTTGCTCTCTTTTGCGAATCCAGTCTTGACATTTCAAAAAATCCCATCTCGTGTCCTTCAAGGATGCGATTTACAACATTTGTGTCTAGCGGTGCTAGTACGCCCTTTCGGGTCTGCTGTATTCGCGACCGACACATTTGTATCTCTAACCTTATATCATTTTACCTCGAGTGAGTTTCGCTTCTCGGTAATTTGAATTAAGGTTTACAATTGCTTCTAGCAGTCCCTGGAACACTCATTTTGAGCCGACCATACTTGCGTTCAGAACAATTGTACCATCTATGGCGTTTTGGCATTCTTCATTACGCTCAGAACGGGCCATGCCCCTGAGCGATTTGAAAAGACAAAACCATAGTATAGCCTATTTATGATCACCATATTCTTGTGATTACTAATGGATGTGGTCTTGTTTCAGATAAGTTTTTCAAAACTAACAATGGCAGCTTCGTTGACCATCACCTTCGATGAGAACAAGGACCAAGTCATGCTTCAAGAGAAGCAAAGCAAGGGCACTTTCAAGTGCCCCTCCAGCTGCCGAAGCATCACCTCCCTCGGCAACTCCCAAAACACCGGGTCGACCTCCACTCCCCGGACCATCGTCTTCGGGTCACTGGGACCATTCCCACTACCTGCAGAAGAGACGGTGCCTGCTAAGAAGCAGAAGACCGCCCCCCAACGTGTCACTACCCCGACACCAAAGGCGGTCACCAAGAAACCTGAGGCTCGTGGCAATCCCATGAGGCCTCAACCTACAAAAAACCAAGTCTGTCCCAAGACTTGGTCCCCGTGATCTTCACCAAAACAAAGAAGGTCCCGGACATCTGCAAAGCCAGAATACCTGGCTCCTCTCAAGGGGAATAGGTTTTATCCTCTTGCTTACATCAAAGGAGAGAAACCTATCCTCCACCGAACTACAAAAACTACTCAGCACAAGCCGGCTCGCTCATACAAGCGCAAAATCAAGTCGTGCCTCACAAGGCCTCGACAAGAACTTGCTAGGGCTTGCTCTCCTGCAACTCGACCCTTCATCTCAACAGGGGTTGAGCTTGCAAAATTTAAAGCTTCGCTGCGACAGGCTAAGGACCGCGTCCAAATCCTGTCCATGCCAGTCTTCAAGGAAGACAAGCTCGGTTGCTGCGCACGAGGGACCACGTCCTTCATTGCCATAGCACAGCCCGAGCTAACCGAAGCTCAAATTGCTCGTCGCATACGTCGCTGCGCGGCATATCGACAAAAGAGATTAGAGAAGTAAAGAACCCAGCATTCTGAGCTTCAAATCTCCCAAAAATGGGTCGAAAAAGAAAGACCCGACCAAGTTGCTGCTGTCCACATGGTTGGCAAAACCAAAAGACGCCAGAAGTCAGCGACGAAAATACATGTCAGACGACCGGTGACTCGCAGCGTCTCCCAGACGAGAAGACATCAGGAAGACTCCCCCACTCCTTCAAGCCAGGGACACCGGAGTAACCATTCCTCGGGCTCTTCATCTAAAAGAATGAGCTTCAGCTCAGTCACTAAGACAGTATCCTCTTTCGACTCACGAAGGATGAATGTCTTAGTCACAAACTCTGAGCAATCTCCACCACATGATGACATGGCTCTACGCATTCAGCAACTAGAGCAAGGACAGCAGAGAATAGAGGTTCTGATGGAAAACCTCCTTCTCACTCTCCAGCGTCCACCAAACAATGAGGAAGTTCCTCCACAAGATGAGGCAAACGGTGGAGAAGATAAGTCACGCGCCCTTACTAAAAAGGACGTGGACAATATCCTCGCCAAAGCAAAAGAAGAGGATACACTGAAGGAGCATGGGATCAAGCCACCATATCCCTTATGGATGGACTCGGTTCCGTTTCCCCCAAAGTTCAAACAACCTCTTCTCCAAACATATACGGGGAAGGGTTCAGCCAGACAGCATATCATCCACTTCAAGATCCTGACAGGAACGATTGCGGATGAAGATGCTCTCAAAATCCGGCTCTTTGCAAGTACCCTAAAAGGTACGGCCTTTGATTGGTATTCCACTCTGCCAGAGGACTCCATTCAAAATTGGACCATGCTAGAGACACGTTTCCTGACCCACTTCAAAGGTGAGGATTATCCTGTTACTATGGCTCAGCTCTCCAGCCTTAAACAGGGAGAGAATGAGTCAATATACGACTTCATTCACAAGTGGAAAGCAATGGCATACAAATGCTCAGATGTGCTGCCACAAGCGTCGCTAGTCGACATTTGCCAAAACAACATAAGAGCAAGGATCCGCTCCATGATCATCGGTAACAAATCAAAAAACTTGGGAGAACTCCTAGAAGCGTCTATGGAGGCTGAAACGGTGATCAAAGACCTTAACAGTCAGAAGTCATCAAAGAAGGAGCAGACCGCCATTCCGACCTCCAAGCCAAAGAAAAAGGAGGTTCTCAAAGTGCAAACCAAGTCAGCTCCTCAGCCACCAAAGAAAGCTGAAAATAAAGCTGCAGGTAAGAGACCCGAACTCTCTGATGCCTTCAAAGAACGAGTAGAAAAGAAATACCCGTTCGATGAAGATGTTGAAGAAATATTTGGGGCTCTCTTGGCAAATGGCAAACTCACCTTGCCTGACCCCAAAAGACCGGGAGATGTTGGCAAAACCAACGATCCCCGATATTGTCCATATCACCAAATGGTCTCGCATCCTCTCAACCAATGTTTCGTTGTGAGAGAGAAGATTAACGAGATGTGGAAAAACGGAGTCATCACCTTTGACAAAAACTATGGGTCTGCCCTTGTTAACATGGTGTCATATGGACAAACATCCAAATCATCAAAGGAAAAAGTCACTACTTCCTTCAAGGTGATAAAAATGACCCAAACGTCCCAAGAGCTGGTGCCTTACCCAACACCAGAAGGGCAGCCCATATGGGTACATCCCGATCTCCTAGAAGATGAAAATTGGGAGATCGTCAAAACAAAGCCGACTGCTCAACAGCGAAGGCAAGCCAAGAGATAACTCCGCAAGCTCAAACGGCAGGAGAAGGCTCAAACAAAACAAGAGGTTCCTGAAAAAGCAGAAACCTCCTCTACTGCTTCACTGGGGGCAACAGAGGGGTCTTTCCCCAAAGTTCCAAGAGTGATAAGAAAATTCACTCTCAGTGATTTCATGCCACCACGGCTCAAAGATGAGACTACGCAGGGGGCATCATACTCTTGTAACTCGGTAGTTAGATTCTCCATGAATGGATACGAGTCCAGTGACACTGCCAGTGACACCGATGAGTGGGAGGAATCCCTTGAAACCGGAGAATATCTCTCCGACAAAGAATGGATCCTGGAATCCCACCTTATGCCAGTAATCTGGTATAACCCCTTCCAGCCACAAGGATCCTGGTCTGATGATGATGAAGACCAAGAGGCTGCCCAAAATGCTTTTAACACAGCACAAACAAATGCTCTAGTGGATCCCAACCGGGTCGAACCACAAGGGGCAGATGAAGAAAAAGATTTGGCTCATATGCCCGATCTTGAAGAATATGCGAGGATCTTGCAGCATCTAGCCATAGGACAGGAGCAGGATCGCATCAACCAACTTCATCAAAATCCAGAACCGGAAGTCCCGGAAAATCTACAAGCATCTCCTCCAGTGACTCCGGAAAATGAATAAAGTTGCTGGATTGATGATCCTCTTACATCGGAGGATGAGTCTGATTCTCAACGGTCTATTATGGAGGCGTCTTCTATCCAAGTTGCCTGTAATGTGATAGTTGAGGATGATAGTGCCTCTGAAGCTCCATCTGCTGAGGCCACGGACTCTCAAAATGCATCCAGTAGCATATCTTCTGGAGCTACATATTCTCGGGTGACTTCCACTGAGATTGCACCTTCTCAGCCATCGTCTCCTGAAACAGTGACATCAGAATTCAAGCCTCTTCCGACTGATCACCAAGAAGAAGCTCTGATTGATGAAGTCTTCAAAGAAAACCCGGTCAATTGGTCCCAGGTACCCAACCTCATAGGAGATGTCTGGACCAATGAAATACCGGACAAAGAAGAAAAGTTGTTGGAAGTTGTTCAGGACTTGTTCCCGGAAAATGCTCCATGCAAAGCAATAACTGAAGACGGCAATGCTGCTGCAGAGGCGTTTTCAGCAAATGGGGAAGATCAACCCCTTGAGCCCGAAGGGGGTCTTCCGAAAGAAGAACCACCTCTAGAAGCTTTTGAAGTTGGGAAAGGTACCCGCTCTGGCCGGGATTACCACAAAAACTATAACCAACCTTCTTCTTCTTCTTATGTAAATCCTTCGGGAAAACAAGTTGTAAATGCCCCAAGCGGCGGTGATAATGAAAATGCAGGCCTAAAGGAGGCTTTCAAGTATGACTTGATCGAGCACTTCAAACACATACCTGCATGACTGCACATCCTAGACTTATTACGAATGTCACCACAAACTCGTGATAGTCTCATTTCAGAACTGCAAAAGCTGAATCTGGATGTCGACAAACATGCCCCGCAAGTCCTGCAAATTGAAATGGACTATAGGGTCACAAAATCAACAACCTCCTCAAAGGGAGAAAAGAAAGAAGCTGGAGGACCTTGCACTGAATGCCTCTCGGTCCAAAAAGCTGCAAGTGCTACCATCGCCTTCAATAAGGAAGACCTCCTGCTAGGAGAGACGAAGCACAACCGACCCTTGTACTTCACAGGGTACATCAAAGAGATGCCGATACACAGAGTCCAGATCGACCAGGGTTCTGCACTCAACCTCATCTCTACTTCGGCACTTGAAGAGCTGGGTATCCCACCTAGCAAACTAAGCCACACATCTGTGTCCATCTTTGGATACGATGGGAGTGCTCAAAGGCCCATTGGCAAAATCCGGTTCAGGTTGCAAATCGGCGATCTTATCTCTGAGGTCACCGTATATGCAATAAAAACCCCTTCATGCTACAACATCCTTCTTAGACGCCCTTGGATACACGAGAACGGTGTCGTTCCTTCGACTCTACATCAGTGCATCAAGTTTGTTGGCGACGACGGCTTGATACATTGAGTGTTTGCAGACAAAAAGCCCTTCAAAGGCAAGGAAGTCCATTTTGCAGACTCTCAGATGTACAAGGATGAAAAAGAAGAAAATGAGGAGAAAACAACATCCTTTGCCGGCAATCTCCAAAAAGATAAAGGCAAGGCTCCTCAGCAATCATCGGAAGAAAACAAACCTTCCGGCAAACTCAAAGAGAGCAATCAGTCTCCCTTCGTCATCTCCTTTAAATCTTCCAAACCTTTGGTAATCACTACCAAAGCAAAGAAGACAAAGCAAAAGTCAGGAGGGAAGCTTGTTGTCTCCTTCGTGTCTATCATACAAGACACGGATTCGGATTCAGAGACTGAAGACGATACATCGTCAAGATAAGCTGATACTCAGCAAGTTCGGCCTGCTCTCACTCCATTGGAGACCCCTGTTGACGTAGAAGATCCTGCGTCTGCTACCTTCGTCGTTCCGAAAACGTCAGCAGAAGATAAACCAATCTTCTTCCATAGATCGGACGCTTCTTCATCAAACTGCCTGCTTGAGCCTTTCCAAAATGAAGGTATGCCTCAACTATCCTTGTATAGTCCAATGGCACAAGCTATCATGAAGAAAATGGGCTATGACGCTCAAAATCCAATTGCTTTTGGAGGTGGCCCTGGTATTCTCACACCATTGGAACCACCCTGACCAAAAGTCAGCTGGAAGATTGGAAACTCCACCGTCGCACAGACAAGTCTTCATACGGATTGGGGTATGATCCTGATACTCCGATGAGACAGCTGACACAAAGGCTGCAGAGTCGTTTTGTAGACCAAGCCTCAACATCTCATGTCGATAAAGACATCGATCTCCCTAGATATCTCTTTGGAGAGTTACCCGACATGGACCCAGGAAGCTCATCAAATTGGTATGATTTCTCTGATGATGAAGAGGAATTGTCCAATGACACAGATGCACGGTTCTCTGATTCAGAAGAGCCGTCGTCTCCAAAAGAAGTGCCTTACTTCGACCCAGTTTCAGCTGGTGATTGGGATCATCTCATAGCACGTCTTGAGAAGAATACCGATCAAGAAGATTTATGGACAGAAACGGACCCATGGTCTGAAAACGCCCTTGGAAATCCTGAAGGTCTTGTTGAGCTGGAAGCCTCCGAAAATATTGTGGAAGAACCACCTTCAAACCTTCCGACAGAAGATTCTGTTCAAAAGATAGACTTGGGAACACCAGATAACCCACGTCCTGTATTCATAAGCAAGAATATAAAGGATGAGGAGTTACCCGAGTATGTCTCTTTTCTTCGTGAGTTTGTTAATTGTTTTGTATGGTCTTACGCTGAAATGCCTGGCTTAGATCCCAAAATAGCTGTTCACAAACTCAACCTGCAAGAAAATATCAAGCCTGTCAAACAAGGCCAAAGAAGATTCCGTCCTGATGTGATGGACAAAATTGAACAAGAAGTTCAGAAACTCAAAAACGTTGGCTTCATCCGCGAGGAACAGCATCCTGAATGGTTGGCCAACATCGTCCCTGTGACAAAGAAAAATGGGCCAATCAGAGTCTGTATTGACTATAGAGACCTGAATAATGCATGCCCCAAAAATGAATTCCCGCTCCCCATACCAGAGGTAATGATTGACAACACCTGCGGGTTTGAGCGAATGACTTTCATGGATGGCTTCTCTAGCTACAACCTGATAAAGATGCATCCCAAAGATGAAAGGCATACATCCTTTCGGACCCCATTTGCCGTGTATTGCTACATTGTCATGCCATTTGGTCTGAAAAATGCTTGTGCAACATATCAAAGGGCTATGATGAAGATATTTCGAGATATGCAGCACAAGACGGTCGAATGTTATGTCGATGACCTTGCCGTCAAAAGCAAAAGGAAAGAAGACCATCTCCAAGATCTTCGAGAAGTCTTCCTCCGGCTTCGCAAACACAAACTGCGAATGACTCCCCTCAAATGCTTCTTCGGTGTCTCATCGGATGCCCTGGCTGGACTTGCTGCATCCATGGCAACCCAAGAAGGGGAAAACATGCAAATTACAGTGTGTCAAAGAAGGATTCTCCCTCCTCTCAACACACACCAAGCGGTTGCTGAATGCCACCGAGTGGTCGGAGGTCGGATTTCCATCCTTAAACCTCCGATAGGCGACTGGAGGGATCCGTTCATTGATTATATTATGTTCGGAATCCTACCTGAAGATCCAAAAGAGCGGGTAAGTATCCAAAGACAAGCCCCAAACTTTCATTTGGATATTCCCTCCAAAATGCTTTACAGCAAATCCTTCAATGGAGTACTTCTACGCTGCTTGTCACAACAAGAGGCGGAAGAAACTCTAAAAGAAGTTCATGCTGGTCTTTGAGGAGCCCATCAGGCTGGTCCCAAGCTCTACGATCAGATAAAAAGGTTAGGTTATTATTGGCCTACCATGGTGGCTGACGCAATACAATTTGCTAAACGTTGCTAACAATGCCAAGTTCATGGAGATTATGTACACATGCCTCTAGAATGGCTACATCCTACAACAATCTCATGGCCCTTCGAAGCCTGGGGTATGGACATCATAGGTCCTATCTCTCCCCCGTCAAGCAAAGGTCATCGCTTTATCTTCGCCGCTATGGATTATTTCTCTAAGTGGTCAGAAGCATTTGCGTTCAGTGAAATGAAGACCTCGTCAGTCCTTCAATTCTTACGAACCAACAGCATTTGTCGCTTCGGCATACCTAAAAGATTCGTCCATGATAACGGTCCACAATTCCGGGATCACAGATTCTACAGGTTCTGCGACAAATACAAAATCCAAAGTTGTCCTTCTACTCCGTATAACCCTGCAGCGAATGGACTAATAGAAGCCTTCAACAAGACACTCTGCAAAATTCTCAAGAAAATGGTCTCTACTCACAAAAGAGACTGGAGCGACAAACTGCCTGAAGCTTTATGGGCCTACCGGACTACCGTTCGAGGACCAACCCATAGCACACCATTCTCCTTGGTCTATGGATGTGAAGCAGTTGTCCCCCTAGAGGTACAAATTTCTTCTTTAAGGGTATCTTTACAAAATGAAATGACGCAAGAAAGCAACGTCAAATTGAGACTCCAAGAACTGGATAATCTTGATGAAAGACGACTCGAAGCTCTACAAAGCGTTGAGCTTTACCAAGCACGCATGGCAGGATCTTTTGACAAAAGAGTCAGGCAAAGCGCCCACAAAAAGGGTGACTTGGTTCTTGCGGTGAAAAGGCCAATGGTTTTTGCCCACAAATCCAAAGGCAAATTCGAACCAAAATGGGAGGGACCCTTCGTCATCGACAAAGTCTTCTCCAATGGCGCATATGCTCTTCTAAACATGGAAGGTGATAGATGTATGCTGCCCATCAATGGCAAGTTCTTGAAGCGGTACTACCCTTGAAGACTTCCTACATTGGGTCAGAGTGATGCCTGCATGGCCAAAGCCTATTCCTAGGTACTTGCTCGTCAAACCCACCCCTTTTAGAGTTTTCATCCCTATGTTGAAATTTCTAAAAAGCCAAAAACAATGCTTACTTTCAATGTTTCATTGTTCAAAAAAAAAAAAAAAAAAAAAAAAAAAAAACAAAATCAAACCCGAAATCCAAGTTTAGGAGCCTCTTCCCTAACTTGACCAAAACTTTCAATCCTTGAACCCAAAATTCATGGTTTGAAACAAAAATCAGGACTTAGGAATCTCCACCCTAGTCCACCCTGACTTTTACCACCAAAGATGGTTTTGAGTCAAAATTTACGACCCTCGTGTCTTAAAACAAAAAATGGTTTTTCAAAAAACCGTGGGGAAGCGACATTTAGTCGATACTCACACAAAACCCAAAAATCGGAAGGATACGAACCCCATTCGATACTTCCAAAACCTCAAAATCGCAAGAAAGCGACACCTCGTTGATACTTACAAAATCTCAAAAAATCGTGGAGACACAACGTTTCAGTTGATATCCACAACCCAAATTTCAAAATAAAAAACAAAGGTTTGAAAAAACCTCAAATTTCAAAAATCGTGGGGAGGCGACATTCCATCGATACCCACAAAACCAAATTTTTGGGAAAAAAGCAAGGAGGAGACATTCAGTCGATACTTGCACCCAAATCCGCGAGGAAGCGACATTCCATCGATACTCGCAACCGAATGAGCAAGGAAGTGACATTCCATCGATACTTGGAATACCATTCAGCAGGGAGGCGACTCTTAGTCGATACTTGCATTTTTGAAAACCAAAAACCTGGTTTTCACGCCAAAACCCGGCTTTTATGCCAAAAACCTGGCTTTCATGCCAAAAATAAAAAAATCGGGCTTCCATGCCAACAAAACAAAACTTGGTTTTCAAAAAACTTGGCTTCTATGCCACAAAATCTGGCTTTCACGCCAAACAAACAAAAATCGGCTTCCATGCCACAAAACAAAATTTGGCTCCCATGCCACAAAATCTTTGGCTTCTATGCCACAAAACCAAAACTTGGCTTTCAAGCCACAAAAATCGGCTCTCATGCTAAAAACCGGCTTTCATGCCAAACAAAACTTGGCTTTCTTGCCACAAAAATCGGCTCTCATGCCAAAAACCGGCTTTCATGCCAAACAAAATTTGGGCTTTCATGCCATCCAAAATTCGGCCTTCAAGCCATCCTAAAAACCAGGCTTTTTGCCACAAAATCTGGCTTTCATGCCTAAAAACAACCATTTGACAAAAGATTTTAACAAAATGACAACCTTTTGATCAAATTTTCAAACAAACCATTCCCATTCAATTTTTGCTTATGTTTTCATCAAAAGTGAACTTAAGTGAAATAAGGGGATACAAAAAAAAAAAAAGAAGTGCCAAAAATATTTATACATGGAGGTACCAAAAGAAAAGAAGAAAAAGTTTGTTACAAATTAGGAGGCTAGTCCGACATGGTCTTCAGCCATAGGCTTAACTCCTCAAGCAAACACTTGGCCTTAGCCTCCAAAGCTTCCAGGCCGCGTTTCTTCAGAATCTTCCCATAAAAAGCAGTAGGCCGTCGTGATCCATCCTCGGCACGAGGAAGCTCTTCCCAGAGAATCTACCATTGTTCATATTCTTGAGTCTTCCTCTGGAGATTGCTTTCGACCTCCTCAACTTGGCGAATGAGAGTCCTCTCTCTATCGTGAGCTTTCAAAGTGGCAGTCCACTTGGCAGCGGCTTGTTCTTCCAATAGCTCAAGGCTTTGTCTGGCTTCGGTGACCTCCCTATCAAGGCGGTGCGGTCCTGTGTCAGCTCAATAATAGCCAACTCGGTGACGTTCCTCTCCCGGACGAGCGGCTTCCGAGTCCGCGAGATTTCATTCAAATCAGATTTGACCTCGCTGGAAGGCTTCAAAAACAACTCGTTGAAGAAATCATCATTCGGAAAGCTCTTGGTCTCAGTCCACTTGTTGCCTAGAGCGATGACTTCATCAACAAAAGCCTTGGCATCTGCAATGTCCAGACCGACTTCTTCGCTATCGGCAAGAATGTCCTGCACATGCTTCACCATGCCAAAACTAGCCTCCAAATGGCCAGAAGAAAGAGTCTCGACCCATGAGCTGAAGACTCTCTTCAACACCTTCCTCGCAAACTGACGGGATGGCTCAGATGAAGACTCGCCATGCTCCATTGGTCGACTACCAGTGTCAGGCACCGTTGGAAGAGTAATCAAGAAGCACTTTCCAATCGGAGCCGCTGGGGAAGGAATATAGTAGGCGGACTCGCCTCCGCCTCATCAAAATTGGTGGAAGAAGCCCCTACTCCTGGATCGGTCACAGGTACCCCCTGCTCTGGTTCTGAAAAAGATAAAGGAACTTCTTCTGTCACCTCACAACCTGCCAATGAAAAATGAAAAAGGTATGAATATGATCTTGTCAAAAAACAAAATATCAAGATTATCATTACAAAGTACCTTCTTCGACGACTGGTGGAATGCTTTCTGCTTCCATGAGCTCATCCGAAACATCATCAAAAGTTGTGTCCATGGAAGGCTCAAAGTCGTCGGAATCCTCTGGCAAGTCAGTCGGCAAAAAATATATATATATATATGTTAGCAAGTGGCGGTAAAGGAAAAAAAAACAAGAAGAAAAAATCATACCAGGAGGAGATTCTGGATCTACTTCAGAATCTCTGGGTTTTTCCTCAGATGCCACGATAGGATCTGTCACCGCCTCATTGGTCGGAGCCTCGGGCATCATCAAACCATCATCTTCTGCCAAAAGAAAGAAAGCAGTAGATCAAAACAAAAGCTTTCATGAAAGAAAAGAAACGGAAAGAAAAAAGGGAAAAGCATACCATCATCAATGGTCTCTTCCCCTCGGCTTCTCTTCTCTGAAGGCTCGTCATCATCCCCTGATGCCTCCTCAACAATGGTGGAAGGAATTTCCAGATCAGGAGAACTTTCGTGCCGCCTCTGACTTCGGCGGTGTCCCCTTCTCCTCTTGCCCTTACGGGACGAACTACTGGAAGCACCCTCCCCACCATCAAAATCAGGCCTCTCGCCAAAGTCCTCACTGGATGGTCTGCTCTTACCAGTAGACTCCATGGAAGCCTTTGCTCGCTCGGCTTGTATCCAAGCAGCAACCTCAGCCTCCTCCTCGGCAAGCTGTTCCAAGACCTCACTAGGTATCTCTTGTGCAGCTCCCAATCTGATGACGTCCTGTTCTTCGAGAAAACCTGTTTTGTGCCTTTCTCCAGAAAGGAAAGCCAGAACTTCTTCTCAGCGGACGCCGTCTGACTTCCCAAGGCCCTTCCCGGAAGACTGCTTCACATTAAGCTCTTTCTTGGAAAGACCCCGGTATGTTGAAAAGCTCTCCACAAACCATTTTGTGAAGCCAGCCGTTCGGAAAGTAGGCAACTCAGGATAAGAAATCAGGGCAGTAATGTCTTCCGCGCTATAAAAGGCCCATGCATTTCTCCTGTCCTGCAGACCTCCAAAACGCTTCACCTTGCTCGAAGGCGCTCCAACAACGCCTTGAGAGAAGCCCAACTTCATGGCAAAACGCGAGGGAACATACGGCTGGATGTCGATGAAAAGATGTCTGCGGCACACCATTGTGCCGACACGTATGTTAAAAAGCCAACTCTTCTCTGCATTTGTCAAGAGAATAGTGTCTCCCAGACCCTGCCCTGGTCAAATCAGAGATGAGGGACTGGTGGACCGAGCTCCCTGATCACTTAAAAGATCGGTTCCGAGCGATGGGGTTCGGGGATTTCATGTCTATTGTCGCCTTCCGCACCGACCGTGCTCTCATTTGTTCTCTTTCCGAGAGATGGAGAGACGAGACGCACACTTTCCATTTCCCGCCCGGGGAAATGACGATTACACTTGAGGACGTTGCGCGTTGCTGGGGGTTGAGGGTGATAGGCCTCCCTGTTTTCTCCAGGGCGAATGATGCCAATGCTTTTATCACTTGGTTATGCCTGCATAGGATGTTCAGGGCCCGCCCCCAGTCCGGTGTGGGTTAGATTGACGCCGAGTGGCTGAGGGAGGCGTACAACCCAGAGAGGAGGAGGATCCTAAATAGTAAGTATTCCATTGTCGCCTTTGTAGCATCGTATCTTTCTCTTCTGCTATCCCTACTAATCATTCCTCCCTGCTTCATTTTAGAGTGGGCTCGGAACCAGGCGGACTTTTTCGCCAAGTTGAGCGCAAGGGTATCGGATTTCGAAGGCTTGCCGGTTAGAGGATGTGAGGGAGGTCCTGTCCCCACAACAGCCGGGGCTCGGGCCGATGCTGGTAACATTTTGTCCCCTCCTTTAGATTGATTCAAAGTGGAAAAATACCCATGAGACCTGCATATTCGATATTTATCCTTTATTAACAGTATTCATAATTCCTTTGACAGGTGAGGGCCCTTCTTCTGGCAGATCCCGATCTACGGCCGGCCCTACTGATGACGATGTATAGCAGTGGTGGACGGCATTGAGAGTGATGATGAGGTGGACGGGGGTTATGATGGTGCGGGGGAGTCTGAGGACGCAGATTTCGATGAGTTGGAGGGGGACTTTATCGCGTCTGATGATGGAGACGACGAGATTGATGATGGGGACAGTGAGGATGAGGGGGTGAGACCTTGCCGAGTTGTTTCTGCTGGCTTTGATGAGGGGAGCGGTGGAGGTGCGGGTAGAGGTGACGAGGGCAATGTCGCCGGACCCTCTGAGTGTAAGCACTCGATCCAGTTTCTTTTAACTGATCTCTGGCGTCTTGTATGCTTCTCATCCTTGTTTCTTACGTTCTTTCTCTTTTGCTGCAGGGTATGAATGGCGGGAAATGCCGGTTGATGGGTATGCTCGCCGAAAGAGAGTAGGGATACCTTGTGAGGTTTTCCCGGTCACGAGTTAGTACTGAAATGTTTGGTTGCTACTTTGCTCTCTATTCTGATTATCTAATGAATTTCTCATGTCAATTTGGTATTGTGCAGAGAAAGAGCATGAAAGGTAGTCTGAGGTTCGTTTGAGGAGACCTAGGCTGATTTTGGCACAGTTGGGTGATGATGAGCATCTCAGGGCTTTTCTTCTGTTCTTTCTGGGGAGGTGTCTCTTCGCCAACGCCACTGGCAATAGAGCGCCCGGTACTCTCATTCGGTTTGTGCAGAACCTGGATAAGGTCGGCGACTACGGTTGGGGCGCAGCCACCCTTGCCTTTCTTTTCCATAGTCTGGACTCGAGGTGCCACCTCCAGCCCGGATGTAAGAGCCTTCGAGGGTTCGTGCCGATCCTACAGGTTTAAACCCTATCCCATAGTGTGGTGACCTATTGTAGTCCACCTTTTCTTATCATGGGTCATGTTTCATCTTTTGTAATAACCAAGTTTTGGTTGTGTGGAGGTAAGGGTTTGGGAGCATATCATCTAGTGTCGGCCTGAGCGCTTGCCTGCGAGGTTGAGTTGTACTCCCCGGGCTTCGCAGTGGTATCCAAATGCCAATTTACGGAGTTTTGCTGACATTCTGCCTCCTGAGATGGTTGAGCGTATTAAGGCTCTAGGAATGAGACCGGGCAAGCAAGGTTACCGATTCATCTTAAATGAGTTGAAAAATCACGAGGTATGCTCCTTTTCTCCTTTTGTTTGTCATGTTAAACGTCTGCCTCTCTCTGTTCTCATTTGCTACACATTATGATTCGTCAGGTGATTTGGCAGCCCTACCCAGGTGGTCCGGATGATGAGGTGGCTGTTGTGCAGGAGGGGCGTACTCTATTTGAGAGGGACATATGGCTCCACGCTCCCCAGGTGGCAATCAGGCTGGTTGTCAGCCGAGTTGCTTGCCAACTGGGACAGCATCAAGTTGTCCCTGCAGAAAAGTCTATCATGCATCGGTCGTATCCAGAGTGGGGTTTGAAAACGTTCAAACGCCGCCATCCGTGTCGGAAAGAGATAAAAAATTGGAGAAGGAAAGGGAGGAAGGCCACCTTCGGTGTAAATGCTAGTGCCTGGAGTGACTATGAGGTATATTGGAGGACAGCTTTGCATCGATATATACTCCCAGAGTCGTATTCTTGTGGGGCTTTATATTCTGTTAGTAATTGCGAGGAAGCGGCTGAGGCCTTGTCATTGGCTCGGGTGAGCATTGAAATTTTGTTCGCTCTAATGTTGTCTTCCTTTTTATCATGGCTAACATCGTTTCTTCCTTTACTTTTCAGGAGGAGATACCGGCTGCAGCAAGGCATTGGTAGGCACGTCCATCATCTGAAGGACGGGGCGAGGTGAGGGCTTATGAGGTTTCCAACTTCAATTATGGGCCTTACAATCTCAACGATTCATGCTCTTCCCATCCTCTAACCGTGGCTCTCATGTGTGATAGGGGATGTTTGGGTGTGTAGTGTCCGATGCGGAGTCCATCCTTAGGGGAGAAACACTTCGATTGTCTCACCTAGTGGAGAAGAAGGTATGACTTCTTGACTTAGTGTTTGAATCAAATGGTGCTTACCTCCATAGTAATGTTGATCATTCTTGATGTAACGGCATGGTTTATATTTCATAGGATGCTGAGGTCGTGAGACTGAGGGCACTATTGATAGCTAAGAGGGTACGAAATTTCTTAAACCTAATTAGCCACGTGCTACCTTGTTTACACTTTCCTTACTAAAAATGCTTTGGTAATAGGAGCGCCGCCGGGAAAATGAAGCGGTCATCGAAGCGTTGGCGGATTCTCATGAGGTATGAGGTCATGGAGTTATTTGTTCATTTTGAATTTGTGTTTATGACCTTTGGTTACTATGCAGAGCAACAGAGAGCAGGACATGTCCGAGGTCACGAGAATTCGATTGGAGAGCGATCTTCTCACTCTACTAGCAGAGGTGGACTGACTGCGGACTAGCGAGGTTTGCATTTCTTTTTATCGTTCTTGTGTTCAAGACATATAATGACCGACTCTTAACCCTTTCTATTCGTGATCCTCAGGCAGAGGCTCGTGGCGAGCGCGACGGAGCATTTGCAAAGAGAGTTGCTTCTATGGCACAGGTATGAGCGATTCTCATGTGATATTTTAATCTTGATTCCTCATCCATTGTTGATGTTGTTTATAATTTTGCTGTGTGCAGGTTGACAAGTTACGTGCCAAGCTTAGGAGCTTTGAGGCCCCTGTGCTGGTGAAGGTCTTTTCTTCCTTTTAAATTCCATGTTTGATGCTACAAGGTTTGTTGAAAGTAATGTTTCTATAAACGTTGTCCTGTAGAGTGGTGCTATCGTTGCTTCTACTCCTTCACCTCTTAGCTTGGGCGAGGAAAAGGCCATTATTCACGATCATTACGCTCGGTGCATGGATCGCATGGAGCGACAACATGATGAGGTGGTTGCTGATTTGCGGGGGCGTCTCGCTAGACTTCATCGGAGGGCAGAGGAGAGAGGTTATGCATTCTCGGACTTGACCAGCACTCCTTCTCAGCGTGCTCCTAGTCTGACCTCATTTTCTTCGACGGCTCGCCGTGGTGGAGCTGCTCCGTAGAGTCATCGTTCTTTGATAGATCTCCCCAGGCTGCATCATTAGTGTATCCTTGTTCCATGTATCCATATTTGCTAGTCATGTATTTATGTTGTTTCGCCCCATCTTTGGCTTATGGTGAGAGCTAATATGTATTTGATGTATGTTGTGCACACGTGTATTATGTATGTATAGTTCAGATAGTGTGCTTGATGCTTTAGAAGTGCCATGGGAATGTGTTTGATTGATAAGGAGTGGTTGTGGGGTATCGGGGAATATATGAAGTGTTCTTTTTTCACAGGTAACAGGTTCTGTGTATCCGGAAATTTTCCGGGGTCCAAAAACAAGGGGAAGTGCTGCCGAAATTTTTCTAAAATTTCTCGAATTTCGTGCCTTAGCAAAAATCTGATGGAATAAGAATAATAGCAATCCGGGATAGACAAGATGAGATATAATGCAATTATATGTTTTTAAGGCATTCCCATCGTCAGCAATAAGTATTAAGACAGGAGCTCAAGATATTTGCATTTTCAAATCAAATATGATATCATAAAGGGTGTGCATAGCACACATCTACAATCAAAGTCATCATTATATATCATAACAACCATAATTCATACTTCCCAAGTTTGGTCATCAGCATTTTGACCTTTTCTAGTTATGAGGAGTTGTGTGCAAAATAATACCCGTAAATAATAAAAAATGCCCAGCTTGTGGAATGTTATGAATGTAATCGGGATTGGTCTCCCTGCAAGATCTCAAAGCAAATTTGTTAGTTTAATATTTTTACATAATTTAGCTAAGGTGGCATCTTTCTTTCTCGGTAAAAATGTCAGGGGGCCGTTTTGGTTCAAGCTTTGGGAAACAAAGTGATGGAATTGGCACCTTAGTGTATGTGTTCTTTCCTGCATTCAACCGGAAATGGTTAGCAGCAAAAGCATGCATGAGGTCAGTGTGTGCGCAGGTTAGTGAGTGCTCGTAACAATTGTGTATGCGATGAGGACCCAGATTGGGAAGCCGTGCAAGACAGATAGATATATATATATATATATATACCCCAGCATAAGACTAGTGTTCATTTTGGCTGTGGGTAGGAATTTACCCTCGTTCCATGATTGTCACCTTGGCGGTAACGTGATCTTCCCTAACCATCATTCGGAGGTCGAGCCCTCACAAGCCCCCTTCTTGTAGCTGCTTAGTCTTTTCGGTTGAACTTCAGAAAGCACTTGACCGTCCTCGGGGCTCGTTCGTGAGTTGTGTTTGTGTGTGGGGCGGTAAGTCACCGTGCCTCCTTAGTGCTATGGTTTCCGACCACCTTCTGCTCAGTTCATGCGATCAGTACCCATGTCACTCGAGCGGGCCTAATTCTAATAGAGATCTTCTTTTTTTTTAACACGTAATTGTGCAATGTCTAGGTTCTTTAAGCTTTCTAATTAACTCATGTAACGAGCTTTAGGCCAGTGACTCCCAAACCAGACGGCTTTAGGGCACTAGGTACATAAATACCCCTGCGGGCTTACTGGCTCGAGTTAAAGAGGCTACGAACCCAAACTAATCACGTTTTTTTTTTTTTTTTTTTTTTTTTTAAGCATGTAACTGTACAATGTCTAGGTCTTTTAAGCTTTCTAATTAACCCCTGTAACGAGCATTAGGCCAATCACTCCCAAACCAGCCGGCTTTAGGGCACTAGGTATGCAAATACCCCTACGGGCTTACTGGCTCGGGTTAAAAAGGCTACGAACCCAAACTAGTTACGAGTATATATATATATATTTTATATATATATTTTTTAGCATACGGTCGAAAGGCTTTCATGACATGGGCGAACTCACCTTCAGACCTTCACATCGAGTGACTTTAACCGTGCGGAATTTGTGCGGGGCAGATCCACCTTATTTGTGTATTTTTAAGTGTTAGTGTGTGTCCAAGTTCTAAGTTTGATCAGAGTGCATTTCTTCGGTCCTCCTATGGGATTCTACAACTACGCAAAAGGGCAAGGAGGGTCATATTCTACAAGAAGTGAGGAAGGGTCATACTGTGTACCTTTTCAGGTACATAGCGTTCCATGGATCGGAGAGATCTTCCCCCTCTGCATTTACTAGTCTGTATGCATTTCCAGGATATACTTCTTTAATTACAGAAGGGCCTTCCCAATTGGATCGTAACTTACCTCGAGGATGCGGAAGCTGAGAAGGAGCGATGCGTTTCAGTACGAAATCGCCAACTTTGAATTTTCTTTCTTTGACATGTTTGTCGTAGGCTCTGGTAATCCGCTTCCGGTATACCTGTGCATGCTCTGCTGCTTTCATTCTCTTTTCGTTAAGCAGGTCCAGCTGAAGTAGCAATGCTTCTCTCCTCTGGTCTTCTGTGATGTCTTCATCTAGCTGGATGCGCAGGGACGGGTGAAGGACTTCGAGGGGAAGGACTGCTTCCATTCCATAGGTCAAAGAGTATGGGGTTTCTCCTGTGGGAGTTCTTATTGAGGTTCGATACGCCCATAACTCTTCGACCAAACGGTCTGGCCAATCACTACCTTTGGTGGTTTGCACAGTCTTCTTGATGATCTTTAGTAGGGTCTTGTTGGTTGCTTCGGCTTGACCATTTGCTTGGGGGTAGTATGGGGTTGAATGATGCAGTTCTATGTTATATTTTGTGCACAACTCGTTCATTTGTTGGGATATGAATTGCGGACCATTATCCGTTATGAATGCCTTAGGGATGCCAAACCTAGCTATTATATTCTTTTTAACGAATTTGACAACGGAGGTTGCCTTTATATTAACATATGCTTCTGTTTCTGCCCATTTAGTGTAATATTCTGTTGCTGTTAATATGAATGCCTTATTTTGTGTGTTCTCTATAGTAGACGCCAGGGGTCCTATGATATCAAAAGCCCAGGTCGAGAAAGGCCATAGAGCGGTGGTAGGGTGAAGGGATGATGCAGGAGCATGAATTAGGTCAGCGTGCAACTGACATTCTTTGCATCTTTTGACATAATTGACTGAATCCGACTCTAGGGACGGCCAATAGTAACCTAAACAGATGATCTTCTTAGCTAACATCTGGCCGTTGACATGTCCTCCACACTCTCCTTAATGTGCCTCTTTAACTATCTCTTGCCCTTCTTCTATGGTCATGCATCGTAAGAGAACTCCACTAAATGATCTACGGTACAGTAGCCCTGCGACTATGACATATCTCTGAACCATCTCTCTTAATGCTCTTTTATCTGATCGGGTGGCGTAGTCGGAGATGTAGCCATCATGCAGGTAATTACAAATATCATAGTACCACGGGTGGTCATCTTCCAGGTCATCATCATGTTGTATGCGAGCTAGGATTCCTTCTTTAGGTTTGGAATCTTCCTCCTGATCGGACTCTTCGATCTTAGCTTTCTTACTCCTATTCTTCAAGACTTTCAGTAGGACTTCAGCGGGGTTCCCCTTGGTCATGTCTATGGGTTTGACGGACGGAAAATCTAGCCTTCTAATTAGAAATTCTTTGGAATCCTTATCATCGAGCATCTCTACGATTGAGGCTAAAATCGCTAATGAGTCATCCAATCGGTTCAAGGCGCGAGGGATGTAGAGAAATGAAATCTTCTTGAATTTAGACATTAGTTCTTTTGCTTTCTCGTGGTAGTGCGCAAGCTTAAGGGCGCTAACATTCCATTCTCCGGCTATTTGGGAAATAACAACCTTAGAATCACCAAAGACTCTTAGCTTTTCAACACCTAGGTCTTGGGCTTCTCTCAACCCTGCTAACAAGGCTTCGTACTCCATCGTATTATTGGTTGCTGGAAATCCAATTTTATAGGCCATTGGGATGACAACTCCTTCCGGGGATAATAACACTACACCAACTCCTTTTCCATTTTGATTCAAAGCTCCATCAAAGTACATGGTCCATAAATCATCATCCTTTGCTTCTTCAACGTCTGCAAACAAGATACTTTCGTCGAGGAAATCAGTTCTAACCGGTTCATACCGTGGCAGAGGGAGGTGTGCCAGATGGTCGGCAATTGCTTGCCCCTTTATAGACTTTTGGGTAACATAGGTTATGTCAAACTTTGCCAAGAGCATTTGCCATCGCGCGACTCTTCCCGAAGTAACGGGTTTCTCAAAAATGTATTTTAAGGGGTCCATTCTGGTTAAGAGTTTGACCTGGTGGGCTAGGAAGTAGTGTCTCAATTTCTGGGTGGCCCAAACTACTGCTAAGCAAGTTCTCTTCATTGGGGAGTATTTCCTTTCGTAAGGCAGGAGAGATTTGCTCAAGTAGTAAATCGCATTTTCTTTCCTCCTAGTCTCATCATGTTGACCCAGGACCATGCCTATCGCAGACTCTGTCGCTGACACATACAAAATGAGGGGCCTATCTTTAGTAGGGGGCTTCAAGACGGGAGGACTCAGTAGATATTTCTTTAGATCTTCAAATGCCTTATGGCAGTCGTCGTCCCAGTGATATTCCACACCTCCTTTTAGCAATTTATAGAACGGCTCACATCTTTGTGAATGCCGCGAAATGAATCTTCTGATGAACTGTAGTCATCCTATTAGGCCTCTTAATTCTTTAAGGTTCTTCGGGGGCGGCATTTCAAGAATGGCCTTTACCTTAGAAGGATCGACTTCGATTCCTCAATTACTTACCATAAAGCCTAGGAGTTTTCCAGAGGGTACTCCAAAAACACATTTCTTCGGATTCATCTTTAGTTGGGTGTCCCGGGATTGTTGAAGGATTCTCTTGAGAGCGATGACATGTGTTTCACGTGTTCTGGATTTGATCAGAATATCATCTACGTAAACCTCCACACAGTCGTGTATCATATCATGAAATATTGCCATCATGGCCCTCTGATAAGTGGCACCGGCATTCTTCAAGCCGAAGGGCATAACAATGTGACAGTAAGTCCCCCAGGGCATGGTGAACGAGGTTTTCTCCTGATCCTCTGGTGATAGTCTGATTTGGTTGTACCCTGAGTAACCATCCATGAATGATAACATAGCGTGCCCCGCGGTATTATCGATAAGCACGTCGATGTGAGGTAAAGGGAAATCGTCTTTGGGAGATGCCTTCTTCAAATTTTGGAAATCAATACAGACTCGGACGCGTCCGTCTTTCTTCTTCACCGGTACTATATTGGCAACCCATTGAGGAAACAACATAACCCTGATGAACTTCGCCTGGTGGAGTTTGTCAACCTCCTCTTTCACTTTTAGTGCAACATCAGGGAGCATTCTTCTCAATTTTTTTTTAACTAGTCTAGCATTTTCCTCCAATGGGATCCTATGTTCCACTAGGTCGGGCGCGAGTCCGGGCATGTCATTCTAATCCGATGCGAACACGTCTTGATATTCTCTTAGTACCTCAAGGATCTCGTTCTCTTCGTCAGGTTCTAGGCATGCACTGATTTGGACCTGCATGGGCCTTTCGTCCATTCCCAGGTTTATCTCTTTCGTCTTCTCGGCAACCGCTTGTGTTTCTTCGTCAAACTTCTTAATTACTCTCCTAAATTCCTCAAAAACTTCGTCATCCCCTTCTTCAGCGTCTACTAATTCGTAAACACCCATTCCATCATTGATGTTCACATGTTGCACGGAAGGTTCGGGTTCTGGAACGACATGCAGAGATTTGCAACCTAACTTCTCGATGTTTGTCATAATTTCTTCTAGTTGAGACTGCTCCACTGTGGGTATCTTCCATCGCCTTAGGTTGCCCATATTTAGATGATGATCGCAGTCTTCTACTCCTATGGTTCCTATGTTTTTGGTTTTCTATTTTCTAATTTTTTGGGGTTTTTGGGGTTTCCTAATTTTTTTGGGTTTTTTGGATTTTCTAATTTTTTGGGATTTTTGGAATGATATGGTACAGGTGAGGTTGCAGATGAGCTATCTACTGAGAAGGATCCTCCCCGCTGGCGTGGCCAGGCGGTGGGGCGGTATACCACTTCGTGATCATTGAGGTCATCGGTTTCCCAAACTTCGTGGTTCTCTTGAGAGGCGTCTTCTCGCCAATGGTGCCATGCAATGGGCCAATATACCACTTCTTCACTAATAGGATCTTCGATTTCCCATGTTCCGCGACTTTCTCGGACTTCGGTGATCGGCGTTTTTTTTTTTGGGTAAATGAGTTAACTCACTCGCATTCAGCATATTACAAGATTGGGTCTGGAATCTTGGATCGATAGTGTGGTCTATATTGTTCACTCCTTTTGGTGAATGGAGCTCTCTCCAAGTGCAGAAGATTTCCTCGTGAGTCTCACTTTCAGATGAAGTCGAATCTTCTCAATCTTCTACTAAAACGGTCTTGCCTTTATCATTTGGATCCAAATTGTAGCATCCCCTTCCGAATGGAGGTGTGTTGGGATCCAAGGTTTTGTCGTGCTTCACAAAATGTTCCTTTAAGGGCCAGTCCTCCCGTTTATACCTTATGTCAGTGTGTGTGTCGTACCCTAATCCTTCTGCTCTCGCTCTAGGGTCTGGTATGTAAGGGTCGGTGATGCCTTCTCCATTCTTTCCTAGCCCAAATCCGGGTTGATGCCCATCTTCTTCATTAGAGTCAATCCTCGAGCTTGCCCTTCGTTGTCAAACGCCAGATTTTGCGGGGAGGATAATTTGGAAAACATATTCTGCGTAGGGTCCATATCCATCAAAGAGATGAGAGGATCGACCTTGTACCCATGAATCTTGACCTTTGGTGTAATAGGAGCGGGTTGTAGGGTCGGGAGTATTTGAAGTTTGATGGACCCGTCTTTTTCTTTCTTGCCTTCCTCCGTCCCGGGTCTGCCGGGGTGCGGCGGGGCGAAGAGAAAAAAAAGAGCAAGCATCAACAATTTTTTTGTACGGGTATGCCAGATTTTCTATTCTACTTGGAATTTGAAGTGGTGATCCGGAGATTCACCTTCACAAGTAGAAAAGGAAATCAACTTTTTTCTAACTTTCCATTGCACATATATTTTAAAGAAAGAGACAAGGTTTTAAAATGCCGTGAGAGGCGATTTTGTTTAATTTGCTGTGAAAGGCAGTTTTGTGCCGTAGAAGACGATTTTGTGCCGTAAAAGGCAGTTTACAAATCTCATCAAAATGTAAAGACAAGAAATGTGATTTTTATGTCTCTTTAAAAAAATACACAATACAACAGAAAAGTAAGAAAAGGAATCTGACTTCTCAAGAGATCGTGGGGACTCGTTCAGATCGACAGTCGCGAGTCATATATGGGCTCCGCCATCGTCCTTCAGATGAGAACACTTGATGCTTTGATTCACTTGGCTTGGCTTGGACCTCAGATTTTTAGAGGACAAAGACCAAGGGAAGGTCTTATATCCAATAAAAAACCAAGTAGACAGGCTGAAAAGACGCATATAGGCCATGTTGGATAGAAGAAGAGAGGAGATCTTGGGGGGGGGGGGGGGGGGGGTGGCCCCCCAAGGGACTTCGATCACCTTGTGGTGTTTTCTTGCAACAGAGTTTCTTCAAAGTAGCTGAGCTTCTTTGCGCAGAGATTTCTTCGAGAGTTTTTAGCAATTTTTTGGGATTTTTCAGGACCACTTCAGACAATTTTTCTGGACCCTTTCAGACAATTTTTTCGGACCACTTCAGATAATTTTTCTAGACCCTTTCTCCTTGGAATGACCGCCTATTTATAGGCTTTTGGTGGCCATTAGGAGGGTTTTATGGGCATTAATGGTATTAATGCTCCATGATGGGAGGAGTTACAAGATTTAATTCTTTATATTGCAACTCCTTTTTCTTGGATTTTGATTGGCCGATGGAGAATAATGGGCATTTAATCTCCATGATGATGGGAGTTTCATGATTAATTACCATGATTAATCTCCATAATGATAGGAGTTACATGGTTAACTGTCATGATTAATTGGACTTGTAACTCTCATTTCTTGGCTTCTGATTGGGCTGTTCAAAATAATGAGTTAATGACCCTAATAAATTGCCATAAAAGGGTCATTTAACTTCATTAATTGGCTGCTGAGTCGCTTGAAGAGTTGTGGGCCGCGCCGCGTCTTTTGGAATTCTTCTTGCAATGATCATCGATGGATCTGTACGTTGCTTGATATCAAATGACGATGAAAATTCAGACATTGGTTGCCACCAATGGGCCGGCAACATCTGTCCAGTCGATTTCTTGATCGGTCGGGCAGAAAGCGTGCTTTCTTGTTCGGCCGTTTGCAGTTTCGGTGTGTCCGATGATGATCAAATGATTTCGATGGCAGATCCGTGATGTTGACGAAGATCGACGGATATCATGCCTCAAAAATCAGAATTTAAGAAAATCACAGGGGCCAAAAATCGCGAAACGCGAAAAAGAACGGAAAAACGACACTTTTGGCGGAAATCCGGCGACCCGGATTTCTAGGGTCGCCGGCAACGATGCACCCATGGTCGCCGGAGACCATGGGCCAAGGTCGCCGGCGACCTTCGACTTTGGTCCATTTTCCGGTCGCCTTCTGGTCGCCGTTTCTTGGTCGTTTCTCGGGCTTTTTCGCTTCTGCTTTCTCCTGTATTTTTCTTTCACATTTCTCCTCATTTATTGGCTTGATTCCTATGAAGAAAACCCGTCAAAAGGCTGTGCAAATCAGAGCACAAAGTTTCCTATTTTTTGGAAAAGCCGAAGACTCTGTAGCCGATTTTCAGCCAAGAGTTGAAACTGGGTCAAACGATGTCGGAATGACCTGAAATTTGAGGTGAAGCTTCTTGGGCATTAGATAGGACCAACCATGAGCTTTTATTTGAGTTTTGAAGCCGTTTGGGGTCCCGTCGATGCTTGACTTGATTTCACCGTGCGGAAGATGTCGAGCTTTGATGTACTGTCATCCGATGTCCGATTGACCTGAAATTTGACGGGGAGCCTATTGGAGTCATTTTGAGATGATCCATTAGATCCAATTTGGGTGCCATGGTCCTGGGGAGCTTCGCCGCCGGTAGGCTTGATTTTGCTTCGGAGCATCAAAACCTGGTCAAACATTGTCGGAATGACCTAAAATTTGACATGCAGCCCTTTGGAAGCATGCAGAAGCTACTCATGTGTTTTGTTTGACGAGTGGCGGCATCAGAGGTTCTTGCCGCCGGGAGGCTTGATTTCGCCGTTCGAGAGTTGATGGAGGGTCAAACGGTGTCGGTTTGACTTGAAATTCGACATGGAGCCTTTTGGAGGTATTTTGAGAACCATCCATAGACTCTGATCGAAGATTTGATGTATTTGACATTGTCGCCGTTGGGAGCTCCCGCTCGGCTGTTGGAGGATTGAAGTTAGGCCAAATGGTGTCGAAATGGCCCGAAACTTCATGTGTACCCTTCTTTTGGCTACTTTGAAAGATCTTGTAGTTTTTGTTTGGTTTTGTCAAGATCTGGTGCTTGAAGCAGCTTTGCCTGTTTGTAGTAGGATGCGGCTCCATATAGCTTTTGATGTTGATGAGGCAAAGTGACATTTTTGGTGTCAACAAATGCCCCCTCGAGGTATAGCGACGAATTGGATAGCCTTTGCAGTCGATGTGCCTCGAAGAAAACTTTGAAGGAGAACTTCTAACTTGACCAAGAGTCTTTGAGCATTTTTCTTGATAGTGTAGCCTTTTGAGTTTCCAAGGGAATTTTATGGCAGTGAGAGACATCACGTACCATCTCAAGGAAAAATTTTGAAAATGACATTTGGGTTGGGTTTTTGGGTTTTGGATTTTCTTTTTGACCTTGTGAATCTAAAGGCTTTGTGTTGTGCATCAGGCGGTCAAGAAGGTTTTTGGTTTTTGACCTTGTGACCTAACAAGCTGTATGTGGTAGGTTAGGGGTCGGGTTTTGAATTTTGATTTTGGTCTTGTGACCTAACAAGCTGTATGTGGCAAGTTAGGGGACCGGGATTTGGTTTTGGTTTTGGCCTTGCGACCCAACAAGCTATATGTAGCGAGTTAGGAGACCATGATTTGGATTTTGGTCACTCTTTGGGACAACTTTGGGTCTGTTGGAGTGGTTTGGGTTTTTGTGGAATGTCAATTTCAAGGTTTTGGCTTATTTGGTTCATGAGGTGGGATGGTTTGGATTTTTGGAAATTCATGAGCTTGAGTTTTTTTGTATGGTCCAACCAACTCAAAGGAGGCATGGAACCATTTTTGTATGCTCTTGGTAAGAGGAATTTTGACTAAAATCCACTTTTAGTGCCTAGGTGGTCAAACTTGGCTCTTGTGGGCTAACCCATGGGACCTTAAGCTTTTAAAGATGGCTTAGATCTCATGTGGTGTCATTTTGTTAAGAATATCTAAAAATATCTCCTTTTTGTAGAGAATATCTAAAAATATTCTTACTTGGAGAGAATCTCTCAAGTTTCCTTTATTTTGGGAGAGATTTTCTCAAAGTATCTTTCTTTGGGAGAAAGTTTCTCATAATCCCTCTCTTTTTGGAGAGAATTTCTCAAAAGATCTCCTCATTGGGAAAGAATATCCCATAATTCCTTTCTTTTAGGAAGTTTGGTAATTTGTAGCACTTACCTCCTTTCTTTTCTCCTCCTTTCTTTTTTTGGTTTGCTCTCTTCTATAAAAGCAAGGGGATTGGATCTCTTGTTGCTATTGCTTTCTTTTTGCAAGAACCTTCAAGAGTGCTCCAAGATCAAGAATTCTTCTTCTTCAAGGATCTTCAAGCTTTTTCTTCTTCTTCTCCATCAATGGCTTCAAGTAAGTTTCTTCTTTTTCCCTAAGAAACCCCATGTAGGAATAGAAAAAGGTTTTCTTTGTTTTCTTTTCTTTTCTTTTTCTCTTTTCTTTTTTTTTTCCACGTGTATTCTTTTTTTTTACACGTTTTTCTTCTTTTTTTCTTTTTTTTTATGCACGGTTTTCTCTCTCTGTTTTTTTTTTACCGTGGCTCTTCTTTCTCTTTTTTTTTTTTCTCACGGTTTCTTTTTTTTTTTTACCGTGTGTTTTTTTCATCTCTTTTTTTTTTTTTTTTTTGTGGCCGTACGGACAAGACCATACGGTCATGGCCGTACGGCCACGTGTCATGCGGGCAAATTTTTTTTTCTTCTTTCTCTTTTTTTTTTTTTGAAAAGAGATTTTCTCTTTTTTTTTTTTTTTGGATTCTGAGATGTGCATGCATGACAACTTTCCTTCTATGCCTTTTTTTTTTTTTTTTAGAAAATGGAATTGGAAGTATGATAGTGCACACCTGGAAATCTTTTCGCAAGTCTTGGGATTTGGAGCTCGCAGCAATGTTGAGCCCTTTCTTGGTCTTGCGGGGATTTTCTGAGGAGCTTTGCAAGTTTTGGATTTTGGAGCTCGCAGCAATGTTGAGCCCTTTTCTGATCTTGCGGATATTTGAGAAGCTTTGGCTTGATCTCGCAGCAATGTTTGAGTTCGAGTCTTCTTCGAAAATTTTCCATGATTATGGGCTTGCAGTGATGTTGAGCCCATCTTCAAGCTCTTATTTCTTTCGGGGTGTTTTCCTTTTCTTCGGAATTGCCCCGGAATCATGCCAAAATTTCGATAGACTTTTTTTAGCAAAATTCTGTCATTTTGATGATTGATTTTTCTTTCCCATCCTTTGCAGGTAGTTCCTCCAGAACGAACAAGGGTAAGGAGCCGGTCACTGATGCGCCTCGCCGTTCTACCAGATCCTCTAATGCGGCCGTACAGCAGGCCTGGGAGGAGGTTCAGTATGTTGAAAGGAACTTGGAAGAGTGTGACTCGCTCAACCGCGATGAGATGAGGCAACATTTGATTGCCCTCAAGGATGAGGAGTATTATAAGATTATGGTAAGCAACCGTCCCTGGGTCACGGACGATCAGAGCATTGTGCCCAAGCCTACCTTCTTCTTTGGTGATGTCGTCCCCGACAATTCAACATACCAAAGGAGATGTTTTCAGTTCTCTTTCACAGTTGATGGTTAGAAGAGAACTGTTTCTACCCGGTCGTCCTTCGATCGGACAATCTTGATCATGAGCCTTTCCTCCACATGCTCGAAGAGGGAAGATCCTCCAAGCTGGGTGAAAAGGACAAATGTGATCAAGACCGGGGTTTTTGTTGGTGGCCCTTCTGGTTTTACAGAGAAGTCGCCTGCCCGTATCGACATTTTGATCCCGGCCAGCGGCTACCAAGGTTCAGACCACTCTTCGGTCAATTTGAGACCTGTGGGCCTTGGCATTTTCAAGGGCGATGGCAGCAATTGGGTGAAGCCTTTTCGACTTCATGGCCGTATCAGTGCTGACTCGAGCTGGGAGTCATGGACTGATCACATCCTGCAGTTTGGCGGTGCCATTTTGAAGGAGGCTGAGATTTTTTATGCGGTTCGCGCTTTTCGGCAAACCGTGGTTTTCTCCAATGAGGCTTTTATGGCCATGTTGGAGTCGTTCCTTCCACAAACCAACACCTTCGTTGTCACGAATGGTGAGATTGGTTTTTCTTTAAAGGAACTGAGTGCCATCACTGGGCTGCCTATCCTCGGCAATCTCTATGAGGAGTTTATGCCTATCGACAGCGTCCTTGAGGAGCAGTCTGAGGAGTTCAGGTTTTTGTACTTTCAACTCTTTGCCTTCTATGATTTTTTGAAGGAGAAGGAGGGCTCGAAAGTCCGGTGTAGCAGTTGGAGGAGTGGTAGCTTATTGTCTTCCAACTTCTTTGACAGTGGGGAGTCTCCTGAGAGTACGACCCAGGAAGCCAGGGCTAAGAACCCAGATTCGAAGATGATCTCCGTCATGCAAGAGAATTTGAGGGTATTCTTCGCAAGCACAGAAGCCATTCATTCTGACACTGTGCTGAGGAGAGATCTCGCTGTTTACCTTATTTATTGGCTGGGTGAGGCTGTTTTTGCTGGAGGAGATGGAACGCACATCAGGCCGCATTGCATTTTTCCGGCTTGTGAGATAGCGTTTGGAAAGCGGCTTGCTTTGGTGCCTGCTCTTTACTCCTATTTGTGTACCGAACTGCAGGCTGCTGCTTTCCTGGTTCAGCTTGCGCTTCCCATGAATAGGGTATTTTCTGGCCACATTTTCTATTCGTGGTATGTATACCACTGTCCCAGTTTCCACCAATTGGGTGCTGCTCAGGACGATGACCCATTTATGATTCGGTTGGCTAGAGGGAAGCCTGTTTCCGAATCTCTTTTATCTGCCCCGCTTGAGGATCCGACGATTCTGGGACGTCGAGATGGGGCAGTCTTCAGTGAAGCTTTCTCCGGGTTTGAGGAAGAAGGCTTTTGATTTCGGTGTCTCCCGTGATTCGACCAGGGCAGGGTCTGGGAGACACTATTCTTTGACAAATGCAGAGAGGAGTTGGCTTTTTAACATACGTGTCGGCACGATGGTGTACAACAGACATCTTTTCGTCGACATCCAGCCGTATGTTCCCTCACGTTTTGCCATGCAGTTGGGCTTCTCTCAAGGCGTTGTTGGAGCGCCTTCGAGCAAGGTGAAGCGTTTTGGAGGTTTGCAGGACGGGAGAAATGCATGGGGCTTTTATAGCGCGGAAGACACTACTGCCCTGATTTCTTATCCTGAGTTGCCTACTTTCCGGACGGCTGGCTTCACAAAATGGTTTGTGGAGAGCTTTTCAGCATACCGAGGGCTTTCCAAGAAAGAGCTTGATGTAAAGCAGTCTTCCGGGAAGGGCCTTGGGAAGTCAGACGGCGTCCGCCGAGAAGAAGTTCTGGCTTTCCTTTCTGGAGAAAGGCACTGAACAGGTTTTCTCGAGGAAAAGGACGTCATCAGACTGGGAGCTGCACAAGAGATACCTGGTGAGGTCTTGGAACAGCTTGCCGAGCAGACCGTCCAGTGAGGACTTTGGCGAGAGGCCTGATTTTGATGGTGGGGAGGGTGCTTCCAGCAGTTCGTCCCGTAAGAGCAAGAGGAGAAGGGGACACCGCCGAAGTCAGAGGCGGCACGAAAGTTCTCCTGATTTGGAAATTCCTTCCACCATTGTTGAGGAGGCATTAGGGGATGATGACGAGCCTCCAGAGAAGAGAAGCCGAGGGGAAGAGACCATTGATGATGGTATGCTTTTCCCTTTTCTCTTTCCGTTTCTTTTCTTTCATGAGAGCTTTTGTTTTGATCTACTGCTTTCTCTCTTTTGGCAGAAGATGATGGTTCGATGATGCCCGAGGTTTCAACCGATGAGGCGGTGAGGGATCCTATCATGGCATCTGAGGAAGAACCCAGAGATTCTGAAGTAGATCCAGAATCTCCTCCTGGTATGATTTTTTTCTTCTCTCTTCTTTTTTTTTTTTTTTTTTTTTTTAACCGCCACTTGCTGACAAATATATATTTTTTTTGCTAACTGACTTGCCAGAGGATTCCGACGACTTTGAGCCATCCATGGACACAACTTTTGATGATGTTTCGGATGAGCTCATGGAGGCAGAAAGCATTCCACCAGTCGTCGAAGAAGGTACTTTGTAATGATAATCTTGATATTTTGATTTTTGACAAGATCATATTCATACCCTTTTCATTTTTTATTGGCAGGTTGTGAGGTGACAGAAGAAGTTCCTCTATCTTCTTCCACCAATTTTGATGAGGCAGAGGCGAGTCCGCCTACTGATATTCCTTCCCTAGCGGCTCCAATTGGAAAGAGCTTCTTGATTACTCTTCCAACAGTGCCTGACACGGGTAGTCGACCAACGGAGCATGGCGAGTCTTCATCTGAGCCATCCCATCAGTTTGCGAGGAAGGTGTTGAAAAGAGTCTTGAGCTCATGGGTCGAGACTCTTTCTTCTGGCCATTTGGAGGCTGGTTTTGGCATGGTGAAGCATGTGCAGGACATTCTTGGTGATAGCGAAGAAGTCGATCTGGACATTACAGATGCAAGGCTTTTGTTGATGAAGTCATCGCTCTAGGCAACAAGTGGACTGAGACCAAGAGCTTTCCGAACGATGATTTCTTCAACGAGATGTTTTTGAAGCCTTCTAGCGAGGTCAAATCTGATTTGAATGAGATCTCGCGGACTCGGAAGCAGCTCGTTCGGGAGAGGAACGTCACCGAGTTGGCTATTATTGAGCTGACACAGGACCAGCACCGCCTTGATAGGGAGGTCACCGAAGCTAGACAGCGCCTCGAGCTATTGGAAGAACAAGCCGCTGCCAAGTGGACTGCCACTTTGAAAGCTCGCGATAAAGAGAGGACTCTCATTCGCCAAGTTGAGGAGGTCGAAAGCAATCTCCGGAGGAAGACTCAAGGATATGAACAATGGCAGATTCTCTGGGAAGAGCTTCCTCGTGCTGAGGATGGATCGCGATAGCCTACTGCTTTTTATGGGAAGATTCTAAAGAAACGCGGCCTGGAAGCTTTGGAGGCTAAGGCCAAGTGTTTGCTTGAGGAGTTAAGCCTATGGCTGAAGACCATGTCGGACTAGCCTCCTGATTTGTAACAAACTTTTTCTTCTTTTCTTTTGGTACCTCCATGTATAAACATTTTTGGCACTTCTTTTTTTGTATCCCCTTATTTCACCTAAGTTCACTTTTGATGAAAACATAAGCAAAAATTGAATGGGAATGGTTTGTTTGAAAATTTGATCAAAAGGTTCTCACTTTGTGAAAATCTTTTGTCAAATGGTTGTTTTTAGGTATGAAAGCCAAATTTTGTGGCAAAAAGCCTGATTTTTGAGATGGCTTGAAGGCCGAATTTTGGATGGCGTGAAAGCAAAATTTTGTTTGGCATGAAAGCCGCTTTTTGGCATGAGAGCCAATTTTTGTGGCGTGAAAGCCAAGTTTTTTGTTTTGTGGCATGGAAGCCGGTTTTTGGCATGAGAGCCGATTTTTGTGGCGTGAAAGCCAAGTTTTGGTTTTGTGGCATGGAAGCCAAAGATTTTGTGGCATGGGAGCCAAATTTTGTTTTGTGGCATGGAAGCCGATTTTTGTTTGTTTGGCGTGAAAGCTAGATTTTGTGGCATAGAAGCCAAGTTTTTTGAAAACCAAGTTTTGTTTTGTTGGCATGGAAGCCAGATTTTTTGATTTTTGGCATGAAAGCCAGGTTTTTGTTTTGTTGGCATGGAAGCCAGATTTTGGTTTTTGGCATGAAAGCCAGGTTTTTGGCATAAAAGCCGGGTTTTGGCGTGAAAGTCGGGTTTCGGCGTGAAAGCAAGGTTTTTGGTTTTCAAAAATGCAAGTATCGACTAAGAGTCGCCTCCCTGTTGAATGGTATTGCAAGTATCGATGGAATGTCGCTTCCTTGCTCATTCGGTTGCGAGTATCGACGGAATGTCGCTTCCTTGCGGATTTGGGTGCAAGTATCGACTGAATGTCGCCTCCTTGTTTTTTTCTCAAAAATTTGGTTTTTGTGGGTATCGATGGAATGTCGCCTCCCCACGATTTTTGAAATTTTAGGTTTTTTCGAACCTTTGTTTTTCTGTTTTGAAATTTGGGTTGTGGATATCAACTAAAACGTTGTGTTTCCACGATTTTTTTTTTTTTTGAGATTTTGCAAGTATCGACGAGGTGTCGCTTTCTTGCGATTTTGAGGTTTTGGAAGTATCGAATGGGGTTCGCATCCTTCCGATTTTTGGGTCTTGTGTGAGTATCGACTAAACGTCGCTTCCCCACGGTTTTGTTTTTGAAAAACCATTTTTTGTTTAAAGACACGAGCGTCGTAAATTTTGACTAAAAACCATCTTTGGTGGTAAAAGTCAGGGTGGACTAGGGTGGAAATTCCTAAGTCCTGATTTTTGTTTCAAACCATGAATTTTGGGTTCAAGGATTGAAAGTTTTGGTCAAGTTAGGGAAGAGGCTCCGAAACTTGGATTTTGGGTTTGATTTTGGTTTTTTTTTTGTTTTTTTTTTTTTTTTTTTTTTTTTTTTTGAACAATGAAACATTGAAAGTAAGCATTGTTTTTTGGCTTTTTAGAAATTTCAACATAGGGATGAAAACTCTAAAAGGGGTGGGTTTGACGAGCAAGTACCTAGGAATAGGCTTTGGCCATGCAGGCATCGCTCTGACCCGATGTAGGAAGTCTTCAAGGGTAGTAACGCTTCAAGAACTTGCCATTGATGGGCAGCATACATCTGTCACCTTCCATGTTTAGAAGAGCATATGCGCCATTGGAGAAGACTTTGTCGATGACGAAGGGTCCCTCCCATTTTTGTTCGAATTTGCCTTTGGATTTGTGGGCAAAAACCATTGGCCTTTTCACCGCAAGAACCAAGTCACCCTTTTTGTGGGCGCGTTGCCTGACTCTTTTGTCAAAAGATCCTGCCATGCGTGCTTGGTAAAGCTCAACGCTTTGTAGAGCTTCGAGTCATCTTTCATCGAGATTATCCAGTTCTTGGAGTCTCAATTTGACGTTGCTTTCTTGCGTCATTTCATTTTGTAGAGATACCCTTAAAGAAGGAATTTGTACCTCTAGGGGGACAACTGCTTCACATCCATAGACCAAGGAGAATGGTGTGCTATGGGTTGGTCCTCGAACGGTAGTCCAGTAGGCCCATAAAGCTTCAGGCAGTTTGTCGCTCCAGTCTCTTTTGTGAGTAGAGAACATTTTCTTGAGAATTTTGCAGAGTGTCTTGGTGAAGGTTTCTGCTAGTCCATTCGCTGTCGGGTTATACGGAGTCGAAGGACAACTTTGGATTTTGTATTTGTCGCAGAACCTGTAGAATCTGTGATCCCGGAATTATGGTCCGTTATCATGGACGAATCTTTTAGGTATGCTGAAGCGACAAATGATGTTGGTTTGTAAGAATTGAAGGACTGATGAGGTCTTCATTTCACTGAACGCAAATGCTTCTGACCACTTGGAGAAATAATCCGTAGCGGCAAAGATGAAGCGATGACCTTTGCTTGATAGGGGAGAGATAGGACCTATGATGTCCATACCCCAGGCTTCGAAGGGCCATGAGATCGCTGTAGGATGTAGCCATTCTGGAGGTATGTGTACATAATCTCCATGAACTTGGCATTGTTGGCAACGTTTAGCAAATTGTATTGCGTCAGCCACCATGGTAGGCCAATAATAACCTAACATTTTTATCTGATCGTAGAGCTTGGGACCAGCCTGATGGGCTCCACAAAGACCAGCATGAACTTCTTTTAGAGTTTCTTCCGCCTCTTGTTGTGACAAGCAGCGTAGAAGTACTCCATTGAAGGATTTTCTGTAAAGAATTTTGGAGGGAATATCCAAATGAAAGTTTGGGGCTCGTCTTTGGATACTTACCCGCTCTTTTGGATCTTCAGGTAGGATTCCGAACATAATATAATCAATGAACGGATCCCTCCAGTCGCCTATCGAAGGTTTAAGGATGGAAATCCGACCTCCGACCACTCGGTGGCATTCAGCAACTGCTTGGTGTGTGTTGAGAGGAGGGAGAACCCTTCTTTGACGCACTGTAATTTGCATGTTTTCCCCTTCTTGGGTTGCCATGGATGCAACAAGTCCAGCCAGGGCATCTGCACGGATGTTTTCACCTCTGAGGATGTGCGTGATGTGACAGATGTCAAAGTTTTGACGAAGCGATTGCGCCTTGTTGTAGTAAGGCAACAGATCAAGCTTCCTGATTTCATATTCCTGATTCATCTGGTTGACGATCAGTTAAGAATTCCCAAGTGCTTCCAGCATGGTGATGCCAGATTCGAGGGCGAGTTCCAATCTTATAATCAGAGCTTGGTACTCAGCTGCATTATTTGAACATGGTTCCAGTAGTGAAAATGCGTGTGGAATCATGTATTTATCAGGGCTAACAAAGAGAAGGCCAATTCCCGATATCGGCTTTCCTTTTTCATTTGTCCTGGTTGCACCATCGAAGTACATGTTCCGGGAGGCATTTGGTGAGGAAGTCTCCACGTTGTAGACAGGTTCGTCTGGGAGATCATCCCTGAGCGGAGAATCCTTAGGCAGTGGATGCTCTGCGAGAAAGTCTGCCAGAGCTTGACCTTTGATTGCTTTCTGTGGTACATACCTAATATCAAATTGTGACAGAAGGATGGACCATTTTGCCAGCCGGGCATTGAGAGAACCTGCTTTTGTGACAAGGACCTTTAAGAGATTGATCCTCGATATCAGGTATATTGTGTTTGACAGCAAATAGTGACGCAGCTTTTGTACGGCGAACATCACTGCCAAGCATTCTTTTTCGACTGGAGAGTAGCGATGCTCTGCACCTACCAACATGCGACTGAGGTAGTATAGAGCAGCTTCTTTTCCTCCATCATTTTCTTGTGCAAGTAGAGCGCCCAAAGAATAGTCGAGGGCTCTTGTGTACAAGATGAATGGTTTTCCGGTTGTGGGAACAACCAACACCGGAGGTTTGGTGAGGTATGACTTGATGTCTTGAAATGCAGCTTTACATTCAGCATCCCAAACAAAGTCTACACCTTTCTTCATCAGGCGAGAAAATGGACGGCATTTTCTTGATAGATTGGAAATGAACCGTCGGATGTATGCCAATCTTCCTTGAAGCCCTTTTAGTTCTCTTAGGGTCCTTGGAGATGGCATTTCTAGAATTGCCTTGACTTTGATGGGGTCAAGTTCTATTCCAGCTTTCCGAACTATGAATCCGAGGAACTTACCCGATGAGACACCGAAGAAGCATTTGAGGGGATTCATTCGCAGTTTGTGTTTGCAAAGCCGGAGGAAGACTTCTCGAAGATCTTGGAGATGGTCTTCTTTCCTTTTGCTTTTGATGGCGAGGTCATCAACATAACATTCGACCGTCTTGTGCTGCATATCTTGTAATATCTTCATCATAGCCCTTTGATATGTTGCACCAGCATTTTTCAGACCAAATGGCATGACAGTGTAGCAATACACACCAAATGGGGTCCAAAAGGATGTATGCCTTTCATCTTCGGGATGCATCTTTATCTGGTTGTAGCCAGAGAAGCCGTCCATGAAAGTCATTCGCTCAAACCCGCAGGTGTTGTCAATCATTACCTCCGGTATGGGGAACGGGAATTCATCTTTGGGGCATGCATTATTCAGGTCTCTATAGTTAATACAGACTCTGATTTGCCCATTTTTCTTTGTCACAGGGACGATGTTGGCCAACCATTCAGGATGCTGTTCCTCGCTGATGAAGCCAACGTTTTTGAGTTTCTAAACTTCTTGTTCAATTTTGTCCATCACATCAGGACGGAATCTTCTTTGGCCTTGTTTGACAGGCTTGATATTTTCTTGCAGGTTGAGTTTGTGAACTGCTATTTTGGGATCTAAGCCAGGCATTTCAGCATAAGACCATGCAAAACAATCAACAAACTCACGAATAAAAGAGACATACTCGGGTAACTCCTCATCCTTTATATTCTTGCTTATAAATACAGGACGTGGGTTATCTGGTGTTCCCAAGTCTATCTTTTGAACAGAATCTTCTGTCGGAAGGTTTGAAGGTGGTTCCTCCACAATATTTTCGGCGGTTTCCAAGTCAACAAGACCTTGCGGATTTCCAAGGGTGTTTTCAGACCATGGTGTAGACACCTCATTTGGCCCTTATGATAGCCTTAAATACCTATCATATATAGCGATGCCCCCATTTCATCCATAATTGAATGATTAAAGACATAATTCAGATTAATTAACGACGATGAAGATGCTTGTTGCTAATTTTAGACTTAGTTCGACGAATTCTAGAAATTCGCGAGAGAAAAGCCAAGTCGCGTCGAGATCTCGAGCCCAATTCACTACTCACACAAGAAGTGAACCATGACACCACTCAAACCCTTTTTTGACCACTTAAGACATGCTTAGGCCAATCCCTCTAAAGACCATACTTAGTTTGCCAAAATGTCACCCGATTAGCCTAAGTTAGGAAATCGAATTCATTGGTCCAGAGATCCCCCATATTCTTCAGCACCTATTTGTCAAGACATTTAAAACATTGAATTCCTCACTTCGAGAGCTTTCCGGCGGTATGTAGAACGTCCAAATCCGATAAGCGAGTCAAAAGTTATGAGCTTCCGAAGTTTGTCCTAAGAAGAGATCATCTGGGCACCACCCATGTGGCGCCCATCCCACTAAAATTCACCTAGGCGCCCCATGCTGGGTGCCCACACAGCCCGGGACCACCTAGGCGCCCCATGGTGGGCGCCCAGCCTCCAAATTTCACTAGTTAGCCTAAAAGTAGCCCGGGACCACTCATACGTAGGACCAAGCATCGAAGACGAACCGAACCACCTAGGCACCACCCATGTGGCGCCCAGCCTTGAAATCCATCTGGGCACCACCCATGTGGCGCCCAGCCTATTAAGTGCTAATGTAGGTCCCCCCCAGGTGAAGACATATCCGTTCAGTCTCGACTCCAAATGGGACCAAGGATCAAAAGCGAAGCACGAACCAGCTGGGCACCACCCTGTGGGCGCCCACTCTCTCCAGGATCACCTGGGCGCCACCCTGTGGGCGCCCAGCCTGCGCAGGCCATGTGGGTGCCACCCCATGGGCGCCCATCCTCCCTCCAAACCCTAGTTCACCCTAAAACAACTTAAGCCGCCTAGGGATGCGTGAGACCTTCTAGAAACACGAATTAATGAAGCCCTAGCCCCTTCTAAACTCGTCCCAAACCTATATAATCCCTCTTAACTTCATTTACAAGGGGAGGCTACCCAAAAACCCTAAGAAAAGAGGCAAAAGGAGAGAATAAGAAAAGAAGAAGAAAGGTAGCCACCATTAGAGAAGAACTTCAGATCTATAGTAGAAGAAGGAGAAAGAGAGGAGGAGGCTTCCATATCTTCAAGTAAAGCTATGGATCTTTGCGAAGGTTTCAATCTAGGAACTTGAGAAACGTTTCTTCATACCGGTATTCCTAGATCTCCCTTCTTTTACTACACTCCATCACCATTCATGCTTAGAAACATGCTTAGGGCCATTTGAGCATCATAGATCTACATTAACTTGAGATAAAAATGGTATTAGCATCTCATCATATTATAAACATGTTTAGGTTCATTCTAACATAGTAGGTTTTCTTTGATTTCGTAGTTCATATTGCATAGCTAGATTAGATCTCGCATTAGCATCATCATCATCATCATTTATATTGAAAAGATCGCAAGCAACCGTTGGCAGAAAGGCTGGGCGCCACCCCCTGGGTGCCTGCCCTCTCCAGAACACCTGGGCGCCACCCTCTGGGCGCCTGCCCATCTTGAATCACCTGGGCACCACCCCCTGGGCGCCTACCCTTCTGAGACAGGGTCCGGGTTCTAGATCTCCGCCCGTTGCATCGTTTGCTTATAATTTCGTTCGTTGCATCGCTAGTAGTTCGAATTAAGACATTCGCATCAGTCGCTGAATATTGGAAGTTGTGTCAAAAACACTAAGATTCTTGTGCGTTCGTTGTGTTCCGTTGAAAACCCTGACTGAGCAGGGTAGGCGCCACAGGGGTGGCGCCCAAGTGGATTTCTCCACTTTTGTGCACAACTTCAAATCTTCCGCATTTAGTTCATTTAGAAATTGCATAATGATGATATGTTTGGTTGTATGATCTGTTCTGAACTTTGGTACTACTTTGAATTACCATCTTTGTCACACTTCACATCATATCATTTGAATTACATAACCATAGAAAATCCCAAAAAAATCATAAAACATAAAATCCCTTCTTCTCTTTCCTTACTCTCTAGTAAATTACAGGAGAAACCAAAAACAAATTAAAAGATATCCAGAAAACCCAAAAATAATAATTAGATAGTCTAAGTTATTGAGTTTAGTGCCTAAGTAGAATAAATCATAAGATTAATCAAAACATCATAATTAGCTAACTTAAGAAACATCAAATCATTAAGAACCCTAAAATCTTAAGACCCTAATTAATTCGGATTTAGAAGTAGTTAAGAACTTTAAAAACACAAAAAAACCTAAAACCCCAAAAGACAGCCACCTGGGCGCCACCCCCTGGGCGCCCAGCCTGTTCATTCCCTAAGACAACTCGGTTAAAGTTTAAGCTAATTAGTTAAGGCTTCAAACAAATTCGAATCAACACAGTAAAACATTTTAAACCTAGAATAAGTAAACCTTAATCAACTTAATCTCTAATTAACTCAAAAACTCAAAACCAACAAAACTCTAAAAAGTCCACCTGGGCGCCACCCTCTGGGTGCCCAGCCTGCACTGCCACCTGGGCACCACCCTCTTGGCGCCCATCGTATCCCGTCTCTAAAGAACCCCTAATTAAAATTTCTAATCAAACACAACCCAAATTTAATCCTAGTTAACATAACAAAACACTTTTAAATTTAAGAAATCTAAAACCTCAATCAACTTAGACTTGAACCAACCTAAAAAACGCAAAAGCAACCCGAAACCACAAAACAGACGCCTGGGCGCCACCCCCTGGGCGCCCAGCTTGCCTTTACACTTGGGCACCACCCTCCTGGCGCCTATTTTATCACATTCCCTTAGAAACCACCATTTAATTAAACTTAATTGATTAAACTCGAATTAATACCTCAAAACACTATTATCCTAAAAGACTCGAAACCTTAATCAATTTGGACTCAAACCAATTTAGAAAGTACAAAACGAATAAACGACAAAACATCCACTTGGGCGCCACCCCCTTGGTGCCTATCCTACCGCATCCACTTGGGCACCACCTTCCTGGCGCCCATCCTACCCAATCACTAGGAAACCCCACTTGAAATTAAAATCGAATTCAATCACGATCAACACACCGGAACACCCTTAAAATCTAAAACAGTCGGAACCATAAACCCGAGTAGACTTAAAACATCGAACCAACTCGGACGCACAAAACATCCACTTGGGCGCCACCCCCTGGGCGCCCATCCTGTCACCTCCACCTGGGCACCGCTCTCTGGGCGCCCAACCTCTCCCTTCACTAAAGCCAAATTAATTGAAACGAAATTTAATCTTAATCATCGCAACAGAACATTTTTAATTCAAAATACATCAAACCATAAAGCTCAACTGCAAATCAACCTAAAAAATACTGAACCGACCCGAACCACAGAATAATTCACCTGAGCGCCACACCCTTGGCGCCCATCTGTCAAATCCACCTGGGCACCACACCCTGGGCGCCCAGCTTCCCCGTTTTCGGAAAAAACCCAATTCACAACTTAGCCCAATTAATTGACGTTTAAATAAATACCAATCGAATACGAATAGCATTCCACATCCAAACACACTAAGTCCTTTAATCAATTTAAACTTAAATTGACCTAAGAATCACCAAACCGACCGAACCTTAACACAGTCATCTGGGCGCCACCCTTTGGGCGCCCATCCTTCCAAATTCACCTGGGCGCCACCCCTTGGGCGCCCATCCTGCCAAATCAACCTAGACGCCACTCCCTTGGCGCCCAGCCTACCCGTTTTCATAAAAACCCAAACCAACAACTTAACACAATTAATTAGCATTTGAACCAATCCAAATCAACATATTAAAACACTTTTAACTTAAAACACTTGAAACTTAAATCGATTTGGACTTAGCACCCAAAGCCCTTACGAACCAACAAACAGCCACCTAGGCACCACCCCTGTGGCGCCTATCCTACACTCTAACCTTGGTTCACAACTTCAATTTAAAACGAATAGCTAAACACCTTACCACGCAAAGTGTAGAACCCTTTAGGGTATTAGATGGATCCTTGGCAGCTTCAAGCCATGACCCACAACAGATAAGACGGTCTCTTTTCGAAGGAGGCCCGTTACCAGTCAATACCATCACAATGGGAAGGAATCATTCCAATACATCCACCCCATCTCCTTCATCGAGAGAGAATCATTTCTCCTCGCATTCAAGGGTGACTTACACAGATCTGGTCAGTTCTACCGGCCAAGTTATAAGATATAGGGTCCATGATAACGTTTCATCAACAGACTACCCTCTTCGTGCAAGTGATCCTGTTGTCTCACAGGTTATACCCTATTCTTCCATGATCAGCCAAACTGAGCCAATCACGTCCTCTATCCCGCAGTATGGGATGCCCACTGACGCACCTATCATAACCCCGGTTAGGGCCATCGCACCTTCCCAGACTCTTGCGATAAATGAAAACCCATATCACCAGACAAGTCATAGTCCAATGAACATGGGTCGATTGGCGACATCCAGCATCTTGCACCAAAACCCTTCGACACATATAGGAGCGCGAGATGCCTACCGGCAACACGGGATGGCTCGGCCCCAATTCCAAGCAATGATTCCTCTACCAACAGATCAAGTTCGTTACAATCCTATGACGGTTGGCGCTGGTATGTTATATCCCCAACCAACTCAATACGAGAGGGGGCCTCTCACTTATCAAAATCAAAGAATCCCGATTTATCAAATGCCCAATGCGAACCAGAACCTCCCAATCCAGAACGTACAAGTTACTAACCCCACGAGCATTGGAAATCCTTATCAAACACACCAAGCGAATGAGTCGCGCTATCAGTAAGCATATCAACCACCCACTTTAAGCCCAATAGTTGACCCATATAGGGGACAACCGATTACACATGGGGGAATTCAGTTGAACCAAAGCTATCAGCCTATCTCGCAACCGTATTTCCAAGGCCAATGCCAAGAACCGGCCTACGCCTCTACCTCATTAGAACCACAAAGAGAATGTCAAGCACAGACAATTCAATATCTAGATCCTCTAGCATTCAAGGAGTTGCAGAAAAACGTGGAGGAACTCAAGAATGAAATTAAAAAGAAATCCTCGAGTTCAACCGGCAAGAAACTAGGATTCTACGACTTTACCAAAAAGGAGGAAAAAGAGAGGTCACCTTTCCCTGTTAGAGCCCCTAAGTTCGTACCTTACGATGGGACTACTGACCCTCAGCATCACCTAGTCTCGTTCTGCAACAAGTGTCGTGCCATCGCAGACAATGACTCCATGCTCATAAATTATTTTCAGGAATCGTTAACTGGAGATGCATTGACTTGGTATACATCCGTGCCTTCCCATGAAATCAATACCTTCGAGGATGTAGTAGAGAAATTCCTAGCTAGATACCAGCATCTAACTAAAAACAAACCCTTATGGCATGACTTAGCTAATCTTAAACAGAAGAACAATGAAGACTATGAGGAATTTGCAGTGAGATGGCAAAACCAATTCGCACGGTCAGATTGCAACATGCAAGAGGAAGAACAAGTAAGAATGGCCATATCAAACATGAAGGATCCCATGAGAGCCCTAATGACAATTGGGGAGGTCGTTAGTTGGAGTGGCTTGTACCGTAGGTTATCCAGGATGAAGCAAAATCTAGATGAGGGGGTATTGAACACCATCATTGACCATAAAAAGAACACGCGTAGGGTAGGCACAACCACCCAACCAGAGATCCGCACGACCCCTGAAGTTAGCTTGAATCAGGAAGAGGTCTACCGACCGTATCAGGAGCGTACCAGCGTTAGCTTTAACCAACACCAAAACCAGGGCAAAATGGCAATCCCAACTTCCAAGGTGGTAACCCGAATTATCAGAGAAATAATCAAAACTATCAGCAGAACAATCAGAACTACCGAAACCCTCCGAGAAATAATCAAAGTTATGACCAACCACCAAGAAACCAAGGGCCTCCAGTGAATCAAAACCAGAATCCTAATCCCATACAGCCAGTCTCGAACCCTATAGCTCCGCCGCAAAACCAGAACGTGAATCCTCAACCCAACTATAGTACAGTCCCCTTCAATTACAATAGAGACAACAATGGCAACCAGAATAACCCGAACAATGGAAATAGAAGAAGATTCGGACCTAAAAGGGCAAACTATCCGTCCCTTCCTCAACCATGGACTGCTGTCTTCTGGTCTCTCTTAAATCAGAATGCCCTCCAACTTCCGCCAGAACGACCGCAGGCATGGTCCGAACACCTAGACAAGACTAAGTTTTGCGCCTACCATAGGATGCCAGGTCATGTCCTCACCCAATGCTATACGGTTAGAGATTTGATCAATGATCTCAATGATGAAGGTAGGATTGATTGGAGTAACATTAGGCCAATGGGTGGGAATGATCCACGGAATGCCCCTCCCAATCAAAATCCAACCACAAATCCCGCACAAAATATTCCCAACATGCAGATTTATACAAACCCTTTACCTCAACATGGAGCGTCAACCTCTGGACAGGGCCCGCAGACCCAATTAATAAACATCGCCGTAATAGAGCACCATTGTATTGATGCCCAGGCTCAAGGGAGTGTAAACCATAGCCAACCGTGTCATGGTGATTTCTTTGAAGAAGAGGATTATCGAAAATACATCACGCCATGGGATGGGAAGACTAAATTCAAAATCTTCAATTCAGGGATGGATACGATCATTGACTCCCCTGACCTTTACAAGGTAAATTTTGATGAGCCAAACGACCGAGAATCGCCGATCATCACGAATTCCCAACCATATCCTTACCCAGACACAAATGCGTCTCAGGCCCACTTACGATCTGGACGGATCCGTCCTCCCCGACTACCCCCTCACCCTGTTTCTCAGAACTTAGATTCACAAAATCCCAATATTCAAGTTGAGGAGATAGTTGATGAAAGAGCTTATAGTTCGATAGAAATAGGGATAGAATATGACCTTTTAGGACACCTCACAAAGATCCCAGCTAAAGTATCTGTCCTTGATATAATTAAAACCTCCCCCAAACATCAGCAACAATTACTCGAGGCTATTACACGCTTACAAGTCCCGGTAGGCATAACTCCCGAAGAATTGAGAACGTCTATTTCAGCCTTGGCCCCGGGAGCTTCGTTCCCTGCCATTACTTTTACTGAGGAAGAATTAAAGGAAATACCACCTGAGGCGAGAACCTCTCCCCTACATCTAACAGTCAAGATAGCAGGGAAGGAAATGTCAGGAGCTTTGGTTGACACTGGTGCATCACTGAATATTTGTCCGTTGAAAACCTACAAAGCCTTAGGGCTCATAATAAAGGACTTAATTCCAGCCCCTATGGTCGTAACTGGTTATGACGGGAAAAAAAAAACTGTTTGTGGGAAAATTATGTTATTAGTCCAAGCGGGCCCAATTTCAATGCCAGAAGAATTTTATATTATGGACATCCCTGCCACTTTTAATTTGATCTTGGGACGCCGATGGTTGAACCACATGAATGCCATTATGTCAAGCCGACACCAATGCGTCAAATTCCCCCATTTGGGTAAGATCATGAAATTGATGGGAGACCCACCTGTCATTGAACCGGAAGAACTTCAAATACTCCCGACCTTACAACCTGCTCCCATTACACCAGAGGTCAAGATTCATGGGTACAAGGTCGATCCTCTCATTTCTTTGATGGATATGGACCCTGTGCAAAATATGTTTTCCGAATTATCCTCCCCGCAAAATCCGATGTTTGACAACGAAGGTCAAGCTCGAGGATGGACTCTAATGAAGAAGATGGGGTATCAACTCGGATTTGGGCTAGGAAAGAATGGAAAAGGCATTACCGACCCTTACATACCGGACCCTAGGGCGAGAGCAGAAGGATTAGGGTATGACACATACAATGACATAAGGTATAAACAAGAGGACTGGACCTTAAATGAACATTTCATGAAGCATGACAAAACCTTGGACCCCAACACAGTTCCATTCGGAAGGGGATGCTATAATTTGGATCCAAATGATAAAGGCAAGACAGTTTTAGTAGAAGATTGGGAAGATTCGACTTCATCTGAAAGTGAGACTCACGACGAAATCTTCGGCACTTGGAAAGAGCTCCATTCACCAAAAGGAGTGAACAATATAGACCACACTATCGATCCGAGATTCCAGACCCTATCTTGTAACATGCTAAATGCAAGTGAATTAACTCATCTACCCAAAAAAAAACGCCGATCGCCGAAATCCGAGAAAGTCGCGAGACGTGGGAAATCGAAAACCCTACCAGCGAAGAAGTGGTATATTGGCCCGTTGCCTGGCGCCATTGGCGAGAAGACTCCTCTCGAGAGAACCATGAAATTTGGGAAACTGATGACCTCAATGATCACGAAGTGGTATACCGCCCCACCGCCTGGCCACGCCAGCGGGGAGGATCCTCCTCAGTAGATAGCCCATCTTCAACCTCACCTGTACCATATCATTCCAAAAATCCCAAAAATTAGAAAATCCCAAAAATCCCAAAAAATTAGAAAATTCCAAAAATCCTAAAAAATTAGAAAATCCCAAAAAATTAGAAAACCCCGAAAATCCTAAAAAATTAGAAAAACCCAAAAACCCCAAAAAATTAGAAAACCCCGAAAATCCAAAAAAATTAGAAAACCCCAAAAACTCAAAAAAATTAGGAAATAGAAAACCCAAAAACATAGGAACCGTAGGAGCAGAAGACTGTGATCATCATCTAAATATGGGCAACCTAAGGCGATGGAAGATACCCACAGTGGAGCAGTCTCGACTAGAAATTATGACAAACATCGAGAAGTTAGGCTGCGAATCTCTGCCTGTCATTCCAGAACCCGAACCTTCCGTGCAACATGTGAACGTCAATGATGGAATGGGTGTTTACGAATTAGTAGACACTGAGGAAGGGGATGATGAAGTTTCAGATGAATTTAGGAGAATAATTAAGAAGTTTGACAAAGAAACACAAGCGGTTGCCGAAAAGACGAAAGAGATAAATCTAGGAACAGACGAAAGACCCAAGCAGGTCCAAATCAGTGCATGCCTAGAACCTGACGAAGAGAACGAGATCCTTGAGGTCCTAAGAGAATATCAAGACGTGTTCGCATCGGATTATAATGACATGCCCGGACTCGCGCCAGATCTAGTGGAACAGAGGATCCCATTGGAAGAAAATGCTAGACCGGTTAAATAGAAATTGAGAAGAATGCTCCCTGATGTTGCACTGAAAGTAAAAGAGGAGGTTGACAAACTCCACCAGGCGAAGTTCATCAGGGTTGTGTTGTTTCCTCAATGGGTTGCCAATATAGTCCCGGTGAAGAAGAAAGGCGGACGCGTCCGAGTCTGTATTGATTTCCGAAATTTGAACAAGGCATCTCCCAAAGATGATTTCCCTTTACCTCACATCGACGTGCTTATTGATAATACTGCAGGGCACGCTATGTTATCATTCATGGATGGTTACTCAGGGTACAACCAAATCGGACTATCACCAGAGGATCAGGAGAAAACCTCGTTCACCACACCCTGGGGGACTTACTGTTACATTGTTATGCCCTTTGGCTTGAAGAATGCCGGTGCTACCTATCAGAGGGCCATGATGGCAATATTTCATGATATGATACACGACTGTGTGGAGGTTTACGTAGATGATATTCTGATCAAATTTAGAACACGTGAAACACATGTCACGGCTCTCAGGAGAGTTCTTCAGCGATCCAGGGACACCCAACTAAAGATGAATCCGAAGAAATGTGTTTTCGGAGTATCCTCTGGAAAACTCCCAGGCTTTATGGTAAGTAATCGAGGAATCGAAGTCGATCCTTCTAAGGTAAAGGCCATTCTTGAAATGCCGCCCCCAAAGAACCTTAAAGAGTTAAGAGGCCTAATAGGGCGACTACAATTCATCAGAAGATTCATTTCGCAGCATTCACAAAGGTGTGAGCCGTTCTATAAATTGTTAAAAGGAGGCGTAGAATATCATTGGGATGACGACTGCCAAAAGGCATTTGAAGATCTAAAGAAATATCTATTGAGTCCTCCTGTCCTGAAGCCCCCTGCTAAACATAGGCCCCTCATTTTGTATGTGTCAGCAACAGAATCTGCAATAGGCATGGTCTTAGGTCAACATGATGAGACTGGGAGGAAAGAAAACGCGGTTTATTACCTGAGTAAATCTCTCCTACCCTACGAAAGGAAATACTCCCCAATGGAGAGAACTTGCTTAGCCGTAGTTTGGGCCGCCCAGAAACTGAGACACTACTTTCTAGCTCACCAGGTCAAACTCTTAGCCAGAATGGACCCCTTGAAATACATCTTCGAGAAACCCGTTACTTCGGGAAGAGTCACGCGATGGTAAAGGCAAATGCTCTTGGCAGAGTTTGACATAACCTATGTTACTCAGAAGTCTATAAAGGGACAAGCAATTGCCGACCATCTGGCACACCTCCCTCTGCCACGGTATGAACCGGTTAGAACTGATTTCCCCGACGAAAGTATCTTATTTGCAGACGTTGAAGAAGCAAAGGATGATGATTTATGGACCATGTACTTTGATGGGGCTTTGAATCAAAATGGAAAAGGAGTTGGTGTAGTGTTATTATCCCCGGAAGGAGTGGTCATCCCAATGGCCTATAAAATCGGATTTCCAGCAACCAATAATACGATGGAGTACGAAGCCTTATTAGCAGGGTTGAGAGAAGCCCAGGCCCTAGGTGTTGATAAGCTAAGAGTCTTCGGTGATTCTAAAGTCGTTATTTCCCAAATAGCTAGAGAATGGAAGGTTAGCACCCTTAAGCTTGCGCACTACCACGAGAAAGCCAAAGAACTGATGTCAAAATTCAAGAAGATTTCATTTCTCTACATCCCCCGCGCCTTGAACCGATTGGCTGACTCATTAGCGATTTTAGCCTCAATCATAGAGATGCCTGATGATAAGGATTCCAAAGAATTTCTGATTAGAAGGCTAGATTCTCCGTCCGTCAAACCAATAGACCTGACCAAGGGGAACCCTGCCGAAATCCTGCTGAAAGTTTCGAAAAATAGGAGTAAGAAAGCTAAGACCGAAGAGTCCGATCAGGAAGAAGATTCTAAACCTAAAGAAGGAATCTTAGCTCGCATACAACATGATGATGACCTGGAAGATGACCACCCGTGGTACTATGATATTTGGAATTACCAGCATGATGGCTACATCCCTGACTACGCCACCCGTTCGGATAAAAGAGCATTAAGAGAGATGGTTCAGAGATATGTCATAGTCGCAGGGCTACTGTACCGTAGATCATTTAGTGGAGTTCTCTTACGATGCATGACCATAGAAGAAGGGCAAGAGATAGTTAAAGAGGCACATTCGGGAGAGTGCGGAGGACATGTCAACGGCCAGATGTTAGCTAAGAAGATCATCCGTTTAGGTTACTATTGGCCGTCCCTAGAATCAGATTCAGCCAATTATGTCAAAAGATGCAAAGAATGTCAGCTGCATGCTGACCTAATTCATGCCCCCGCATCATCCCTTCACCCTACCACCGCTCCATGGCCTTTCTCGACCTGGGCTTTTGATATCATAGGACCCCTGACCTCTACTGTAGAGAACACACAAAATAAGGCATTCATATTAACAGCAACAGAATATTACACTAAATGGGCAGAAGCAGAAGCATATGTTAATATTAAGGCAACCTCCGTAGTCAAATTCATTAAAAAGAATATAATAGCTAGGTTTGGCATCCCTAAAGCATTCATAACAGACAATGGTCCACAATTCATATCCCAACAAATGAACGAGTTGTGCACAAAATATAACATAGAACTGCATCATTCAACCCCATACTATCCCCAAGCAAATGGTCAAGCCGAAGCAACCAACAAGACCCTACTAAAGATCATCAAGAAGACTGTGCAAACCACCAAAGGTAGTGATTGGCCAGACCGTTTGGTCGAAGCGTTGTGGGCGTATCGAACCTCAATAAGAACTCCCACCAGAGAAACCCCATACTCTTTGACTTACGGAATGGAAGCAGTCCTTCCCCTTGAAGTCCTTCACTTGTCACTGCGCATCCAGCTAGATGAAGACATGACAGAGGACCAAAGGAGAGAAGCATTGCTACTTAAGCTGGACCTACTTGACGAAAGGAGAATGAAAGCAGCAGAGCACGCACAGGTATACCGGAAGCGGATTGCCAGAGCCTACGACAAACATGTCAAAGAAAGAAAATTCAAAGTTGGCGATTTCGTGCTGAAACGCATCGCTCCTTCTCAGCTTCCGCATCCCCGAGGTAAGTTACGACCCAATTGGGAAGCCCCTTATGTAATTAAAGAAGTATATCCTGGAAATGCATACAGACTAGTAAATGCAGAAGGGGAAGATCTCTGCGATCCATGGAACGCTATGTACCTGAAAAGGTACACAGTATGACCCTTCCTCACTTCTTGTAGAATATGACCCTCCTTGCCCTTTTGTGTAGTTGTAGAAATCTCATAGGAAGACCGAAGAAATGCACTCTGATCAAATTTGGAACTTGGACACACACTAACACTTAAAAATACACAAATAGGTGAGTCTGCCCGGCACAAATTCGGCACGGCTAAAGCCATTCGATGTGAAGGTTTGAAGGTGAGTTTGCCCATGTCATGAAAGCTTTTCAACCATTTGCAAAAAAAAAAAAAAAAAGAGTTAAATATATATATTCGTAACTAGTTTGGGTTCGTAGCCTTTTTAACCCGAGCCAGTAAGCCCGCGGGGGTATTTATGTACCTAGTGCCCTAAAGCCGTCTGGTTTGGGAGTCACTGGCCTAAAGCTCGTTACATGGGTTAATTAGAAAGTTTAAAGAACCTAGACATTGCGCAGTTACATGTTTAAAAAAAAAAAAAGAAAAAAAAAAAAGAAAACGTGATTAGTTTGGGTTCGTAGACTTTTTAACTCGAGCCAGTAAGCCCGCAAGGGTATTTATGTACCTAGTGCCCTAAAGCCGTCTAGTTTGGGAGTCATTGGCCTAATGCTCGTTACATGGGTTAATTAGAAAGCTTAAAGGACCTAGACATTACACAGTTACATGTTAAAAAAAAAAAAAATCTCTATTAGAATTAGGCCCGCTGGAGTGACATGGGTACTCATTGCATGAACTGAGCAGAAGGTGGTCGGAAGCCACAGCACTAAGGAGGCACGGTGACTTACCACCCCACACACAAACACAACTCACGAACGAGCCCCAAGGACAGTCAAGTGCTTTCTGAAGTTCAACCGAAAAGACTAAGCAGCTACTAGGGGAGGGCTCGTGAGGGCTCGACCTCCAAATGATGGTTAGGGAGTATCACATTACCGCCAAGGTGACAATCATGGAACGAGGATACTTTCTTGCCCACAGCCAAAATGAACACTAGTCTTATGCTGGGGCATTTATATATATATATATGTTTATATCTATCTATCTATCTTGCACGGCTTCCCAATATGGGCCCTCATCGCATACACGATTGCCACGAACACTCACTGGGCTGCACACATCCTCACCTCATGCATGCTTTTGTTGCTAACCATTTCCGATTGAATGCAGGAAAGAACACATACACTAAGGTACTAATTCCATCTCTTTTCCCAAAGCTTGAATGCCAAAATGGCCCCCTGACATTTTTACCGAGAAAGAAAGATGCCACCTTAGCTAAATTATGCAGGGGGCCTAAAAATATTAAACTAACAAATTCGCTTTGAGACCTTGCAGGGAAACCAACCCCGATTACATTCATAACATCCCATAAGCTGGGGCATTTTTTTATATATTATCTACGGGTATTATTTTGCACACAACTCCTCATAACTAGAAAAGGTCAAAATGCTGATGACCAAACTTGGGAAGTATGAATTATGGTTGTTATGATATATAATGATGAATTTGATTATAGATGTATGCTATGCACACCCTTTATGATATCATGTTCGATTTGAAAATGCAAATATCTTGAGCTCTTGCCTTAATATTTATTGCTGACGATGTAAATACCTTTAAAAACATAGAATTGCTTAGGCCACAAATGTCACACACTCAGGCACTCCCCATTATTTGAGAACCTTGTGGCTATGTTGCCTCTCCGCGTCAAAATTGACATGGGATTGCATTCATTTAAGTTTATTATATCTCATCTTGTCTATCCCATATTGCTATTATTCTTATTCTATGAGATTTTTTTTTGTTGAGGCACGAAATTCGAGAAATTTTAGAAAAATTTCGGCAGCACTTCCCCTTGTTTTTTGGACCCCGGAAAATTTCCGGATACACAGAACCTGTTACCTGTGAAAGAAAAACATTTCATATATTCCCCGGTACCCCACAACAACTCCTTATCAATCAAACACATTCCCATGGCACTTCTAAAGCATCAAACACGCTATCTCAACTACACATACATAACACACGTATGCACAACATACATCAAATACATATTAGCTCTCACCATAAGCCAAAGATGGGGCGAAACAACATAAATACATGACTAGCAAATATGGATACATGGAACAAGGATACACTAATGATGCAGCCTGGGGAGATCGATCAAAGAACGATGACTCTACGGAGCGGCTCCATCACGGCGAACCGACGAAGCAAATGAGGTCGGACCAGGAGCACGCTGAGAAGGAGTGCGGGTCGAGTCTGAGAATGCATAACCTCTCTCCTCTGCCCTCCGATGAAGTCTAGCGAGACGCCCCCGCAAATCAGTAACCACTTCATCATGTTGTCGCTCCATGCGATCCATGCGCCGAGCGTAATGATCATGAATAATGGCCTTCTCCTCGCCCCAGCTAGGAGGTGGAGGAATAGAAGCAACGATAGCACCGCTCTACAGTACAACGTTTATAGAAACATTATGTTCAACAAACCTTGTAGCATCAAACATGGAATTTTAAAAGAAGAAAAGACCTTTACCTGCGCAGGGGCCTCAAAGCTCCTAAGCCTGGCACGTAACTCGTCAACCTGCACACAGCAAAATTATAAACAACATCAACAATGGATGAGGAATTAAGATTGAAATATCACATGAGAAGCGCTCATACCTGTGCCATAGAAGCAGCTCTCTCTACAAATGCTCCGTCGCGCTCGCCACGAGCCTCTGCCTAAGGATCACGAATAGAAAGGGTTAAGAGTTGTCATTATACGTCTTGAACACAAGAGCGATGAAACAAAACGCAAACCTCGTTAGTCCGCAGTCGGTCCACCTCCGCCTGTAGAGTGAAAAGATCGCTCTCCAATCGAATTCTCGTGACCTCGGACATGTCCTGCTCTCTGTTGCTCTGCATAGTAACCAAAGGTCATAAACACAAATTCAAGATGAACAAATAACTCCATGACCTCATACCTCGCGAGAATCCGCCAACGCTTCGATGATCGCTTCGTTTTCCCGGCGGCGCTCCTGTTACCAAAGCATTTCTAGTAAGGAAAGTATAAATAAGGTAGCACGTGGCTAATCAGGTTTAACAATTTTCGTACCCTCTCAGCTGTCAATAGTGCCCTCAGTCTCACGATCTCCGTATCCTATGAAATATAAACCATGCCGTTACATCGAGAATGATCAACATTACTATGGAGCTAAGCACCATTGGATTCAAACACTAAATCAAGAAGTCATACCTTCTTCTCCACTAGGTGAGACAGTCGAAGTGTTTCTCCCCTAAGGATGGACTCCGCATCGGACGCTACACACCCAGACGTCCCCTGTCACACATGAGAGCCACGGTTAGAGGATGGGAAGAGCATGAATCGTTGAGATTGTAAGGCCCATAATTGAAGTTGGAAACCTCATAAGCCCTCACCTCGCCCCGTCCTTCGGATGATGGACGTGCCTGCCAAACCCTTGCTACAGCCGGTATCTCCTCCTGAAAAGTAAAAGAAGAAACGATGTTAGCAATGATAGAAAAGGAAGACAACATTAGAGCAAACAAAATTTCAATGCTCACCCGAGCCAATGACGAGGCCTCAGCCGCTTCCGCGCAATTACTAATAGAATACGAAGCCCCACAGGAATACGACTCTGGGAGTATATAGCGATGCAAAGCTGTCCTCCAATATACCTCATAGTCACTCCAGGCACTAGCATCTACACCGAAGGTGGCCTTCCTCCCTTTCCTTCTCCAATTTTTTATCTTTTTCCGACACGCATGGCGGCGTTTGAATGCTTTCAAACCCGACCCTGGATACGACCGATGCATGATAGACTTTTCTTCAGGGACAACCTGATGGTGTCCCAGTTGGCGCGCAACTCGGCTGACAACCAACCTGACCGCCACCTGGGGAGCGTGGAGCCAAATGTCCCTCTCAAATAGTGTACGCCCCTCCTGCACAACAGCCATCTCATCATCCGGACCACCCCGGTAGGGCTGCCAGATCACCTGACAAGTCGTGATGTGTAGCAAATGAGAACAGAGAGAGGCAGACATTTAACATGACAAACAAAAAGAGAAAAGGAGCATACCTCGTGATTTTTCAACTCATTTAAGATGAACCGGTAAATTTGCTGGCCCGGTCTCATTCCTAGAGCCTTAATACGCTCCGCCATCTCAGGAGGCAGAATGTAGGCAAAACTCCGCAAATTGGCATTAGGATACCACTGCGAAGCCCGGGGAGTACAACTCAACCTCGCAGGCAAGCGCTCAGGCCGACACTGGATGATATGCTCCCAAACCCATACCTATACACAACCAAAGCTTAGTTATCACAAAAGACGAAAAATGACCCATGATAAGAAAAGGTGGACTACAATAGGTCACCACATTTGGGGATAGGGTTTAAACCTGTAGGATCGGCACGAACCCTCGAAGTCTCTTACATCCGGGCTGGAGGCGGCACCTCGAGTCCAGACTATGGAAAAGAAAGGCAAGGGTGGCCGCGCCCCAAGCATAGTCACCGACCTTATCCAGGTCCTGCACAAATCGAATGAGAGTACCGGAAGCTCTATTTCCAGTCGCGTTGGCAAAGAGACATCTCCCCAAAAAGAACAGAAGGAAAGCCCGGAGATGCTCATCATCACCCAATCGTGCCGAAACCAGCCTGGGTCTCCTCAAACGAACCTCAGACTGCCTCCCTTGTTTTTTCTCTGCACAATACCAAATTGACATAAGAAATTCATTATATAATCAGAATAAGGAACAAAGTAGCTACCAAATGCTTCGGTACTCACTCGTGACTGGGAAAACCTCACAAGGTATCCCTACCCTCTTTCGGCGAGCGTACCCATCAACCGGCACTTCCCGCCATTCATACCCTGCAGCAAGGGAGAAAGAACGTAAGAAACAAGGATGAGAAGCATACAAGACGCTAGAGATCACTTAAAAGAAACTAGATCGAGTGTTTACGCTCAGAGGATCCGACGTCGTCGCCCTCGTCACCTCTACCCGCACCTCCATCTCTCCTCTCATCAAAGTCAACAGAAACAACTCGACGAGGCCTCACCCCCTCATCCTCACTGTCCCCATCATCAATCTCGTCGTCTCCATCATCAGATGCGATAAACTCACCCTCCAACTCATCATAATCTGCATCCTCATCATAACTCCCGTCCACCTCATCATCACTCTCAATCGCATCCACCACTGCTACATCGTCATCAGCAGGGCCGGCCGCAGATCGGGATCCACCAGAAGAAGGGCCCTCACCTGTCAAAGGAATTATGAACACTGTTAATAAAGGATAAATATCGAATATGCAGGTCTCACGGGTATTTTTCTACTCTGAATCAATCTAAAGGAGAGGGGACAAAATGTTACCAGCATCGGCCCGAGCCCCGGCCTTTGTGGGGACAGGACCTCCCTCACATACTCTAACCGGCAAGCCTTCGAAATCCGGTACCCTTGCCCTCAACTTGGCAAGAAAGTTCACCTGGTTCCGAGCCCACTCTAAAATAAAGCAGGGAAGAATGATTAGTAGGAGCAGCAGAAGAGAAAGATATGATGCTACAAAGGCAACAATGGATAACTTACTATTTAGGATTCTCTTCCTCTCTGGGCTGTACGCCTCCCTCAGCCACTCGGCGTCAATCTGACCCACACCGGACTGGGGGCGAGCCCCGAACATCCTATGTAGGCGTAATCGAGTGATAGAAGCCTTGGCATCATTCGCTCTAGAGAAAATAGGGAGGCCTGTCACCCTCAGCCCCCAGCAACGCGCAATGTCCTCAAGTGTAATCGTCATTTCCCCGGGCGGGAAATGGAAAGTGTGTGTCTCATCCCTCCATCTCTCGGAAAGAGCACAAATGAGAGCACGGTCGGTGCGGAAGGCGACAATAGACATGAAATCCCCGAACCCCATCGCTCGGACCCGATCTTTTAAGTGATCAGGGAGCTCGGTCCACCAGTCCCTCATTTGTAACCAACTCACCCTAGCCCGGGCAAAAGGGACAGGCTGCAACATAAACATCACAGGAAAGGATGTCAACAATAATGAAAGCCAACAAAGTATGAGATTTATAAAGATAGCTAAGAGTTTACCCGGCCAGCTCGTATCTCGTCTGAAAGGTGAGGCTTCTTCTCTGATTTGTCCTCACACTTCTGTTTCTTTTTCAGGGGAGTAATGATTTGATCTACCCCAGCCCCTTCCACAGTGTCCGATGACATAGGAGTGCGCTTACAAGTCTCCTTAGTCCTAGCCATCTGACAAACCTGTACCCAAAGCCAAAATGAGAAGTTGAGCATGAGGGCATAATGTTAGTCCACATAAGCATAAGAGACCATGACCATTGATCCAACCAAAAGATTAAGACAAAACGAATCCCATTTATTGAACTGCCCTCATTAAAATACATTTTACAAGCCTGAAAAGAAATGAAAACACATTCATTCCAACCCAACTCTTCCAACTTAGCCCAAACTTCACACCTCTCATTCTGCCTCATCACCACTATATCATTTCGACATACACATTAGCCTGAATCACATCCCGTCCCACAGTCACATCATACAAATAAGAAAAGGGAGGAAGGGAAACAATGACAACCACAACAACGAGAAATATATAAAGATAAAAAGATTAAAAAAAAAAACAAAAAAAAAAAAAGAATAACCGAACCACAATTTAAACCAAAATAGCACCCATAACCTTTGTCCCATCACATCATAACCAACTCACCCTAGCCATCACCACCACACCCCTCAATTACCAAGCTTACTCTTCTACATAATAAAATAAACAAATTAAAAAAAAAAAAAAAGATAGAGCAGAAGGTTCCCGACATAATTACAAATATGGAAGTGAGCATAAAACACACCATGGTGTAAGGAACAAGTCAAAACCAGTGCACCACAAATTTAAACAAGTCCCTGAATAACATAAGAAAAAAGAAAAATAAAAAGAAAAAAAAATAAAAAAAAAAAAGAAAGAAGAAAGCCCAAACCACTTCCCCATAATGAGTGAGATCTATGTTAGGAGTCCAAATCATGTTCACCACACTCTCATTTAAAGCCAATGGAAATGCTCAATGAACTTAACAATCTCCAATACACTAGTTAGCCTCCATGGATCACACCAAACCTCACTCCTCATCATCCCACCAATCCTAACTAATCACAGAAAATGCCCATTTTCCATCCAAACTGATTTCTGCCAAGGAACCCCCACTATGCAATCTTTCAAATTTGGATCAAGGGGGGTTGGGATTATCAACACCACAACTAGGACAACTCCATTCCTTCTTCCCTCATCAAAATCCACCACGTCCCTAGCTGCCTTTGGCCAAAACCAAGCCACAAAACCCCATGTTGCAGCCATCGCCCAGAAAAAATAATAATAAATAAAAAGAGTGAAAGAAGAGATAAACAAAAAGAATGAGACCCACATACCTGGGTTACCAAGCTCTGCAAATGCCCCTTCCCTCTTCTCCCTTTCCTTCTTCTTCCCCTCACTCTGTTGTTGGTCTCCTTGTTCAGCCCAGTGAAGCACAACCTGAAACGGCAGCAGCATACATAAACAGATTCTAAAAAAAAAAAAAAAAAAACAGAAAGAAGATAAAAGAAAGAGAAGAGAAAGAATGGAAAATGGGAAGATGGAAGACCCCTACCTGAACCTCTCTCTCCTCCTTTTCTCCTCAAATGAATTCGGTCTTCACCTGTAGCTGCCATAAACAGATTCTAAAAAAAAAACAGAAAGAAGATAAAAGAAAAAGAAAGAGAACAGAAACAAAATGGAAAGAAGATGGAAGACCCCTACCTGAACCTCTCTCTCCTCCTTTTCTCCTCAAATGAATTCGGTCTTCACCTGTAGCAGCCATAAACAGAGTCTTAAAAAAAAAAAAAAAACAGAAAAACAGAAAGAAAAATAGAGAGAAGAGAAAAGAAAGAAAACAAAAATGAAATGGAAAGGAGAATACCTGAACCTCTCTCTCCTCCTTTTCTCCTCAAATGAATTCGGTCTTCACCTGTAGCAGCCATAAACAGAGTCTTAAAAAAAAAAAAAAAAAAAAAAAAAAAACAGAAACAAAAATAGAGAGAAGAGAAAAGAAAGAAAACAGAAATGAAATGGAAAGGAGAATACCTGAATCTCTCTCTCCTCCCTTTCTATTCAAATTACCCGGCCTTCACCTGTAGCTGCCAGAAACAAATTCTAAAAAAAAATATATATATATATAACAGAGAGAAGAGAAAAGAAAGAGAACAGAAATGAAATGGAAAAAAGATGGAAAACCACATACCTGGCCTTCTCTCTCCTCCCTCTTCTCCACTGCTGCTCACTGGAACTTCACCTGAAGCTACCACAGCAACCATGAAAAAAAAAATAGAAAGAAGAAGAAGTGGAGAAGGAGGTTAAGACCCACTTACCTGGGCGGCGGCAGACTTGTGCATTGCTGCTCGTTCTCTCTCTTCACTCAGCTATCACCCTGCTCACGTGGTGGGGCACATCACCTGAAGCAAGAACCGAAAGAGAGAAACAAAAGAAGAGGGAGAGAGGGAAACAGAGAATGAAAAATGAAAAGGGGGGAAAACCCCCACCCTTATGACCTAACGCCCACTGCTGGGCGCATAGTGGCCCAGCACCATCACGTGGTGGGGCCCTCTTCAAGGGGGGAGATCCACCTATATATATATATATAAAAAAAGAACAACTTAACTAAAAAAAGAAAAAAAAGGGGATCAAACCTGACATTAATTTAAACATCAATGGAGATGAAGTTAAGACATAATCCACTCTTGGGTTAGGATAAAAAATCAATCTTTATTAATGACTATGGTCTAGTCTTAACAAAATTGGACTCATCGAATCTCATAACTCATCATTAACCTCATCATCATAAATGTCATCATCATTCAATAATAAACATCACCACATAAAAAAAAAAAAAAAAAGGAAAAGAAAATAAAGTCTAAATCAACTTTTATTAAACTCCAATAAGAGTCTTAAAACAATAACTATAGCAATTAATTGAATCGATTGAATCCTAAACATGGACTAAAATAGAGGTCACAACCTTTGCCCCCAATACCCTAGGTGGAGCTTATAACTAACTAAGATGGTCTTAATGACCTGACCTCTTATTGAAAGAAAATCCTAGCCTAAGATAGAATAACTTTTAGTGAGTCCCCTAGGATGGATGGAACATCCCGTTGAAAGTACGAAAGCGCGCCATCTGTGCCTCCATTTCAATGATATGAACTTCGAGTTGTCCTTGCACTTCTTTCAAGTTATCCGGCGGATTCCTCAAGACACTGCAAATATCCCGAATTCGCTGGAAGTCATTTAGATAAGCCGTGTATACCGGATGAATAAGCGCCGAGAGGCTAGTGTTTTGCATCTCGAAGTACCTCCTGTAGCGCCTAGGAACGGATGATTCAGCTTCGTGAGGGCAAGACATGACCATGAGTTCTAGTTGATCCATCCGCCCGTGTAGGGTGTTAAAGTCATCAATAGGAGCTCGTTCGTTGGTAGATTTCATAGCCTCCCAAACTTCAAACATCCCCCTGACATCCAACATGCTCCATAAGAGAGATTGGAGCACGCTGTTGACAAAAGATGGCAAGTCTTCCAGAAGCCCATCATAACCATTCAGCCTATTTAGAGCAGTCCTGCCCACAATACACAAATCCCCATACAACCTGCAGATACCTTTGTACTTCATAGCCAGTAAATCATACCTGCTGCGCCTAATCTCCACAATGCGCTGGTCCATAGTTTCTTCAAATTGGAAAACACAATCATAGGTAACAGGCAAAGAGGATTCATGCTTGAGGTAGAATTATGCCCGTTCCTCAGAGTCATAATACCCTATTTTGTCAGCTTCAGGGGACCAATATTCATCCCCTGGCGAGTAGGGCTTGCAAGCGAAAGAACCCTCAACACCATCAACAACGAATGAGAAGATCGGAGAGCCGGCCATTGGAATAAGAAAAGACCTGTAGGCATATGCACAAGGCTTTAGAAACCCTTTACAGAATAAAAACAACCCAAAAAAGTTCATAATTAGAGGAAATCCAAAACAACATAAAAAAAAAAGGGTCACTTGGGCGCCCCAGGGGTGGTGCCCAGGTCTGTTTTGAGGAATTCACCGCAAAAGGTACGGATTTAGCCATGATAATTTTATTAGGCCTTCTCAAATCCGTGGGAGATACTTCCAAAGATACTGCTAGGCTGTCCTAAACCCTCTCGAGAGCCAAGAAGTCCAAGCTACATGCCCATACAATACAACATCTTAACACGCGTGAAAAAAAAAAAAAAAAAAAAAACAGAGAGTCAGCTAGGCACCACAGGGGTGGCGCCCACCCCAGCCTTGAAATATCTCCCATAAGGACATAATTATTTCTCCAAGTTAAAGACTTTAGTGTTCCTGAGTCATGTTTTCATAACATACTATGAAGCTGGAGAGAACCAGAATATGAAAAGATGCCCCAAAATTTGGGTTCACAAGCCCTTAGTGCGAATCGGAAAAATAGGCACCACCAGGGTGGCGCCTAGCCTTCTCTGTTGGTGTTTTTCAACTAAGGCACCCCAAATCTGACCATGACAGACTTGCCTATGCCATAAAACAGCCTTGATGAATTAAATAAAGAAAACGTGGGATAAGACATCACCACAACCAAAACAAAGCCAACATGTACGCAAGAGCATAAGACTAGGCTCAAATTCAAATCAAAGATTGTGCATGTGCGTGACGAAAACTGAACATAATCTTGAAATATCAGATGTAAAAATCACCAAACACAAAAAGAAACAAAAAGGCCAACACATGATCAAAAGGATTTAAAAAAAATAAATAAATAAATGATCAACCACATAACCCAAAGAGGATAAAAGCGAATTTAAAAAGAGAAAAAGAGAACATACAAAACAAATAAAAAAGGATGCTTTAATCTGAAATCATATACCAAGTTGATCAACTAAAAAAATCATACAATTAGAAGTATATACATGAGACATGCCATTCATCTTAAAAAAAAAAGAAAACGAAAAGGAGAAGAGAAAACTTACTTGGGAGCAAGGAAGAGCTTGAAGGCTTTGAAATTCGAAGTCTGAAAGAGTAGGAGTTGTGGGAAATTCGTGGCCTTGATACACTTATATAGATTAGAGTCTGAACCCCATCAGAATTTTAAAAGTACACGAACTGTAGCTTGGGCGCCACCCTCTGGGCGCCCAGGTCACCCATTCTTCCTAGAATTCAGGGCTTCTCTTTGACAGGGACTCTAAGTGTTGTACATGCAATTCCACGTAGGTGCCACACCCTGGGCGCCCAAATCACCTATTCTCTAAAGGTCAGGCTTCTACTCCGACGAGGACTCTTGGTACGATAGGCTGAACACGAATCCTACTTCGAGACCAACTCAAAATGCAGTCTGGGCGCCACCCCTTTGGCGCCCAGGTCACACAGTACCCTGAATTCAAGTTCTACTTTGAGACCAACCTAAAATGCAGTCTAGGCACCACTCCTTGGGCGCCCAGATCACATATTTTTCTGAATTCGAAATTCTACTTCAAAACCAACTTGAAATGCAACCTACTTCATTGAAGTTAAAACTACATTCTAAAACGGACTAGGACTACATCTTGGGCACCACTTCTTGGACGTTTAGGTGACTTGTCTCCCAAATCCACCATTCTACTTCGAGACAAACTTCATCCATGCAATCCGCCTAGGCACCATCCCCTGGGCGCCCAAGCTGTCTCTTTTCATAATCCTTGAATCAAAGCTCGAACAGGCTGGGCACCACCCCTGTGGCGCCTATCTATCACCTTAGAGAACCAAAGGCCTCTTTGAGCCAAATTGTCCTAGAATTTTGAGAAGTTGAACCCGAACAAGAATTAATGATGATCGATGATTAAATAATAATAAAAAATAAAAAAAAAGAGAAAGAAAAAAATAAAAAAAATAAAAAAATAAAAACAAAATAAAACAAAACAAAACAAAAAAAAAAAAAAAAAAAACAAACAAAACAAAAAAAAAAAGAAAAACAAGCAAAAAAAAAAGAATAAATAAATAAATAACCAAAAGAGAGAGAGAGAAAGCAAGTTAAGAGAGGCACAAAGAAATAGTGCACATTGTCAACCAAACATTGTCCCATCACATAAGGTCCTGTCACCGGCACATTAGTCCCATCACGCATACATTTGACATTGTGCATTGCATGTCATCTCCATCAATGAAATTTGAACTACAGAGCACTAACAATGAGAAATGCAAAATCTTTTAGTGTTTGTTCAATACAGGTTCCCAAAGCAAAAACGAAGACACCAAAGGTGAAAGACATTCAAGTACACTGATGGAGGTAGATGACTCAAACTTCGGCAAACTAATGATGAAAGGAAATGGCATTGGTCCCCGACGCTGGATTTACGGAAAGCTCTGGAGGTAAGTACCCTTGATTGTGATTTTCATGATTTTACTTCATGTCTGGAAATTGAGTCGCCGTAGGCCTCCCTTAAGCGCTTATAATCGGTATGGCAACCATAATATCATGTTCTCATGAATTGTGCGTTCGCCGACTCAAATCTTGACGTTGGAAGATGGAAACCGTGTAACTTGAAACTCTCCATGATAAGCACCAAAAAGATGATCGAATCTATCCCAGGTTCTCATTTAAGCTTGGGTGAAGACCAAGATCCCTAGAGAGTGACAGTTATTCTGGTGACCGTCTTCCGTTGATTTAGCTTTTTCAATGCATACCTGAGTTTTAAAATCAAACATCTTTTAAAAATAAAAAAATAAAAAAAATGCATCTCATTCTCATATGCACCTCACACTATTGCTTGAACTATGTTTGTAATTGCCTTCAAGATCCCCATTTTTGCTAGTTAGTTTTAACTATGCCTTGAACATTCAACTGTGGATGAAAGTTAAAAGATGCTATATATGACCATTTGAATTAAACTCTATTGCCTGAACAAGTGAAATTCTAATAGTGACTTAACCAATCGAAAGATTGACTTCTGATTCAGACCACCGGGGCACAGTTCCCGCCATCATTTTAAATTTCAGCAACCGGGGCACAGTTCCCAACCCGCCACGTGGCAATACCACGGGCACCGAGGCATAGATCTCGGGTTTCCAATCAAATCAGTAGGCACGTAACTTCTTCTTTTTCTTTTTCCCCCTGAATCAGGATCGATCCTAGAAAAGTGAACCTCATCTGTAGAATGAATTTGCAATTGCATACATCCATAGATGGCCACTCCCGCGAGCTCAAAAGCTCCCGTGAGTCATGAGTGGCGTGTCTACTTTCTTTGGAGCACAACTCTCCACGTGTTGCTCTCCAAAGAGGGGCATATTGTAGACACCTCATTTGGCCCTTATGATAGCCTTAAATACCTATCATATATAGCGATGCCCCCATTTCATCCATAATTGAATGATTAAAGACATAATTCAGATTAATTAACGACGATGAAGATGCTTGTTGCTAATTTTAGACTTAGTTCGACGATTTCTAGAAATTCGCGAGAGAAAAGCCAAGTCGCGTCGAGATCTCGAGCCCAATTCACTACTCACACAAGAAGTGAACCATGACACCACTAAAACCCTTTTTTGACCACTTAAGACATGCTTAGGCCAATCTCTCTAAAGACCATACTTAGTTTGCCAAAATGTCACCCGATTAGCCTAAGTTAGGAAATCGAATTCATTGGTCCAGAGATCCCCCATATTCTTCAGCACCTATTTGTCAAGACATTTAAACCATTGAATTCCTCACTTCGAGAGCTTTTCGGCGGTATGTAGAACGTCCAAATCCGATAAGCGAGTCAAAAGTTATGAGCTTCCGAAGTTTGTCCTAAGAAGAGATCATCTGGGCACCACCCATGTGGCGCCCATCCCACTAAAATTCACCTAGGCGCCCCATGCTGGGCGCCCACACAGCCCGGGACCACCTAGGCGCCCCATGGTGGGCGTCCAACCTCCAAATTTCACTAGTTAGCCTAAAAGTAGCCCGGGACCACTCATACGTAGGACCAAGCATCGAAGACGAACCGAACCACCTAGGCACCACCCATGTGGCGCCCAGCCTTGAAATCCATCTGGGCACCACCCATGTGGCGCCCAGCCTATTAAGTGCTAATGTAGGTCCCCCCCAGGTGAAGACATATCCGTTCAGTCTCGACTCCAAATGGGACCAAGGATCAAAAGCGAAGCACGAACCAGCTGGGCACCACCCTGTGGGCGCCCACTCTCTCCAGGATCACCTGGGCGCCACCCTGTGGGCGCCCAGCCTGCGCAGGCCATGTGGGCGCCACCCCATGGGCGCCCATCCTCCCTCCAAACCCTAGTTCACCCTAAAACAACTTAAGCCGCCTAGGGATGCGTGAGACCTTCTAGAAACACGAATTAATGAAGCCCTAGCCCCTTCTAAACTCGTCCCAAACCTATATAATCCCTCTTAACTTCATTTACAAGGGGAGGCTACCCAAAAACCCTAAGAAAAGAGGCAAAAGGAGAGAATAAGAAAAGAAGAAGAAAGGTAGCCACCATTAGAGAAGAACTTCAGATCTATAGTAGAAGAAGGAGAAAGAGAGGAGGAGGCTTCCATATCTTCAAGTAAAGCTATGGATCTTTGCGAAGGTTTCAATCTAGGAACTTGAGAAACGTTTCTTCATACCGGTATTCCTAGATCTCCCTTCTTTTACTACACTCCATCACCATTCATGCTTAGAAACATGCTTAGGGCCATTTGAGCATCATAGATCTACATTAACTTGAGATAAAAATGGTATTAGCATCTCATCATATTATAAACATGTTTAGGTTCATTCTAACATAGTAGGTTTTCTTTGATTTCGTAGTTCATATTGCATAGCTAGATTAGATCTCGCATTAGCATCATCATCATCATCATCATTTATATTGAAAAGATCGCAAGCAACCGTTGGCAGAAAGGCTGGGCGCCACCCCCTGGGCGCCTGCCCTCTCCAGAACACCTGGGCGCCACCCTCTGGGCGCCTGCCCATCTTGAATCACCTGGGCACCACCCCCTGAGCGCCTACCCTTCTGAGACAGGGTCCGGGTTCTAGATCTCCGCCCGTTGCATCGTTTGCTTATAATTTCGTTCGTTGCATCGCTAGTAGTTCGAATTAAGACATTCGCATCAGTCGCTGAATATTGGAAGTTGTGTCAAAAACACTAAGATTCTTGTGCGTTTGTTGTGTTCCGTTGAAAACCCTGACTGAGCAGCTGTGGCGCCCAAGTGGATTTCTCCACTTTTGTGCACAACTTCAAATCTTCCGCATTTAGTTCATTTAGAAATTGCATAATGATGATATGTTTGGTTGTATGATCTGTTCTGAACTTTGAATTACCATCTTTGTCACACTTCACATCATATCATTTGAATTGCATAACCATAGAAAATCCCAAAAAAATCATAAAACATAAAATCCCTTCTTCTCTTTCCTTACTCTCTAGTAAATTAGAGGAGAAACCAAAAACAAATTAAAAGATATCCAGAAAACCCAAAAATAATAATTAGATAGTCTAAGTTATTGAGTTTAGTGCCTAAGTAGAATAAATCATAAGATTAATCAAAACATCATAATTAGCTAACTTAAGAAACATCAAATCATTAAGAACCCTAAAATCTTAAGACCCTAATTAATTCGGATTTAGAAGTAGTTAAGAACTTTAAAAACACAAAAAAACCTAAAACCCCAAAAGACAGCCACCTGGGCGCCACCCCCTGGGCGCCCATCCTTCCACAGCCACCTGGGCGCCACCCCCTGGGCGCCCAGCCTGTTCATTCCCTAAGACAACTCGGTTAAAGTTTAAGCTAATTAGTTAAGGCTTCAAACAAATTCGAATCAACACAGTAAAACATTTTAAACCTAGAATAAGTAAACCTTAATCAACTTAATCTCTAATTAACTCAAAAACTCAAAACCAACAAAACTCTAAAAAGTCCACCTGGGCGCCACCCTCTGGGTGCCCAGCCTGCACTGCCACCTGGGCACCACCCTCTTGGCGCCCATCGTATCCCGTCTCTAAAGAACCCCTAATTAAAATTTCTAATCAAACACAACCCAAATTTAATCCTAGTTAACATAACAAAACACTTTTAAATTTAAGAAATCTAAAACCTCAATCAACTTAGACTTGAACCAACCTAAAAAACGCAAAAGCAACCCGAAACCACAAAACAGACGCCTGGGCGCCACCCCCTGGGCGCCCAGCTTGCCTTTACACTTGGGCACCACCCTCCTGGCGCCTATTTTATCACATTCCCTTAGAAACCACCATTTAATTAAACTTAATTGATTAAACTCGAATTAATACCTCAAAACACTATTATCCTAAAAGACTCGAAACCTTAATCAATTTGGACTCAAACCAATTTAGAAAGTACAAAACGAATAAACGACAAAACATCCACTTGGGCGCCACCCCCTTGGTGCCTATCCTACCCAATCACTAGGAAACCCCACTTGAAATTAAAATCGAATTCAATCACGATCAACACACCGGAACACCCTTAAAATCTAAAACAGTCGGAACCATAAACCCGAGTAGACTTAAAACATCGAACCAACTCGGACGCACAAAACATCCACTTGGGCGCCACCCCCTGGGCGCCCATCCTGTCACCTCCACCTGGGCACCGCTCTCTGGGCGCCCAACCTCTCCCTTCACTAAAGCCAAATTAATTGAAACGAAATTTAATCTTAATCATCGCAACAGAACATTTTTAATTCAAAATACATCAAACCATGAAGCTCAACTGCAAATCAACCTAAAAAATACTGAACCGACCCGAACTACAGAATAATTCACCTGAGCGCCACACCCTTGGCGCCCATCTGTCAAATCCACCTGGGCACCACACCCTGGGCGCCCAGCTTCCCCGTTTTCGGAAAAAACCCAATTCACAACTTAGCCCAATTAATTGACGTTTAAATAAATCTCAATCGAATACGAATAGCATTCCACATCCAAACACACTAAGTCCTTTAATCAATTTAAACTTAAATTGACCTAAGAATCACCAAACCGACCGAACCTTAACACAGTCATCTGGGCGCCACCCTTTGGGCGCCCATCCTTCCAAATTCACCTGGGCGCCACCCCTTGGGCGCCCATCCTGCCAAATCAACCTAGGCGCCACTCCCTTGGCGCCCAGCCTACCCGTTTTCATAAAAACCCAAACCAACAACTTAACACAATTAATTAGCATTTGAACCAATCCAAATCAACATATTAAAACACTTTTAACTTAAAACACTTGAAACTTAAATCGATTTGGACTTAGCACCCAAAGCCCTTACGAACCAACAAACAGCCACCTAGGCACCACCCCTGTGGCGCCTATCCTACACTCTAACCTTGGTTCACAACTTCAATTAAAACGAATAGCTAAACACCTTACCACTTAAATGAACTAAAGCCAGAACCTAAAATAGTCTCTAGATCCGAAAACCAATCCCATCCGGAAAACCTGAAAATCTCAAGCCATCCACCTGGGCGCCACCCCCTTGGCGCCCATCCTCTCATTTGCACTAAAACGCGAACTCTTGGTTTCGTCTCAAAATCTGAATCTGAATCCCTTTGACATTTAAACACCAGAGAATTAAAACAATTTAGAACATTAAAACTCACCCAGTAAGAACCCCTTGGATTTCGAAAATAATATCGATACCATCGTCACTTGCCAAACTACCCAGAAGCAGCCACTTAGGCGCCACTGTCTGGGCGCCCAAGTCACCAGAATATCCTAGGCGCCACCCCCCTGGCGCCCAAGTCTTCTGCCAACCCCGTTTCACGGATTTCGACATCATTTCACGTTTTAAATTAAAACCATAAATTCCAGAACCTTAAACAACTTAAACAGAACCCCAAAATACATTTAATCCACCTCTTAATCAATCTTCAACTCAAAACAAACCGAACCAATTAAAAATCACAATTAATAAGTTGCTTAGGCGCTGAACCATCAAACTCAGGCTATTCATACCCTAGGATTATATCGGATTTCCCCATTAGGTAGCTTAGCGCATTAGGCTTCGCCCCATCACTTTTCCTGTTCCGTTAGGGGACTGGGAGAGCTGATGTGGGCGGTCTAGGACCTTAGGTTAGGGTTAATCCGATGATCAGTAGTAAAGCATTAATCACATAGATCCAAGTAAAATCCCTTAGTTAGGCCTTTCTAGCCCCATATCAAAAATCTATAAAAACCATAAAACCAACAAAATAAACCCAAAAAGATTTTCCATTTATTTCTTCCTCCACCTCAGGTGCCAGATATTTTATCAAACTTAATGATAAAAGGGAATAAAGAACTGATTTCTAAAATTGAATAAATGAGAATAACGAGATGAGATGAGTGATTTCGCACACACTTTTAATCAATCACGGCCCATCGGCCATCCTAAAACAAACACTGGCCCATCGGCCATTTCCAATCAATCCTGTCCCATCGGCCACCTTCAATTAATTACGGCCCATCGGCCTTTTACTTTTATCACTCGTGTATCGCACACGAAAAACACAGAAATCACAAGTCAAAGTTTCATTTGCATCATCATTTTGGTTTGAAAAATCAGCCTTTAAACCCTGTTTTGCCAAGGGATCAGAAGGGGGTACCCGGGAACGGGGCCGATCCTCTTCTTTAATATTTGGCACCTCCCCCCTCTTTTATTCTATTTTCTTTATTTTAATTATTTTGTTTTACTTGGATATACTATGTTTATGCTATGTGAGGATTAACCTTTATTGGGACTTTAACTCATGACCCTGAATTGACCTAAATTAAAGAGACCCAAAGAGACCCAGATTAATGTGACAGGACAACCGTCGTGGAATAAGATTGGTTTATCTTTTGCCGACGTTTCCGGAACGACGAAGGTAGCAGACGCGGGATCTTCTACGTCAGCAAGGGTCTCCAATGGAGTGAGAGCAGGCCGAACTTGCTGAGTATCAGCTTGGCTTGATGATGTATCGTCTTCAGTCTCTGAAACAGAATCCGTGTCTTGTATGATAGACACGAAGGAGACAGCAAGCTTCCCTCCTGTCTTTTGCTTTGTCTTCTTTGCTTTAGTAGTGATTACCAAAGGTTTGGAAGATTTGAAGGAGATGACGAAGGGAGACTGATTGCTCTCTTTGAGTTTGCCGGAAGGTTTGTTTTCTTCCGATGATCGCTGAGGAGTCTTGCCTTTATCTTTTTGGAGATTGGCGGCAAAGGATGATGTTTTCTCCTCCTTTTCTTCTTTTTCATCCTTGTACATCTGAGAGTCTACAAAATGGACTTCCTTGCCTTTGTAGGGCTTTTTGTCTGTAAACACTCAATGTATTAAGCCGTCGTCGCCAACAAACTTGATGCACTAATGAAGAGTCGAAGGAACGACACAGTTTTCGTGTATCCAAGGGCGTCCAAGAAGGATGTTGTAGCATGAAGGGGTTTTTATTGCATTTACGGTGATCTCAGAAATAAGATCGCCAATTTGGAACCTGAACCGGATTTTGCCAATGGGCCTTTGAGCACTCCCATCGTATCCAAAGATGGACACAGATGCGTGGCTTAGTTTGCTAGGTGGGATACCCAGCTCTTTGAGTGCCGAAGTAGAGATGAGGTTGAATGCAGAACCGGGGTCGATCTGGACTCTATGTATCGGCATCTCTTTGATGTACCCTGTGAAGTACAAGGGTCGGTTGTGCTTCGCCTAGCAGGAGGTCTTCCTTATTGAAGGCGATGGTAGCACTTGAGGCTTTTTGGACCGAGAAGCATTCAGTGCAAGGTCCCCCAGCTTCTTTCTTTTCTCCCTTTGAGGAGGTTTTTTATTTTGTGACCCTATAGTCCATTTCAATCTGCAGGACTTGCGGGGCATGTTTGTCGACATCCAGATTCAGCCTTTGCAGTTCTGAAATGAGACTATCACGAGTTTGTGGTGACATTCGTAATAAGTCTAGGATGTGCAGTCGTGCATGTATGTGTTTGAAGTGCTCGATCAATTCGTACTTGAAAGCCTCCTTTAGGCCTGCATTTTCATTATCACCGCCGCTTGGGGCATTTACAACTTGTTTTCCCGAAGGATTTACATAAGAAGAAGAAGAAGGTTGGTTATAGTTTTTGTGGTAATCCCGGCCAGAGCAGGTACCTTTCCCAAAAGCTTCTAGGGGTGGTTCTTCTTTCGGAAGACCCTCTTCGGGCTCAAGGGGCTGATCTTCCCCATTTGCTGAAAACGCCTTTGCAGCAGCATTGCCGTCTTCAGTTATTGCGTTGCATGGAGCATTTTCCGGGAACAAGTCCTAAACAGCTTCCAACAACTTTTCTTCTTTGTCCAGTATTTCATCGGTCCAGACATCTCCAATGAGGTTGGGTACCTGGGACCAATTGACCGGGTTTTCTTTGAAGACTTGATCAGCTAGAGCTTCTTCATGGTGATTAGTCGGAAGAGGCTTGAATTTTGATGTCACTGTTTCAGGAGACGATGGCTGAGAAGGTGCTATCTCAGTGGAAGTCACCCGAGAATATGTAGCTCCAGTAGATATGCTACCGGAAACATTTTGAGAGTCCATGGCCTCAGCAGATGGAGCTTCAAAGGCACTATCATCCTGAACTATCACATTACAGGCAACTTCGATAGAAGATGCCTCCATAATGGACCGTTGGGAATCAGACTCATCCTCTAATGTAAGAGGATCATCAATCCAGCAACTTTCTTCATTTTCCGGAGTCACTGGAGGAGATGCTTGTAGATTTTCCGGGACTTCCGGTTCTGGATTTTGATGAAGTTGGTTGATGCGATCCTGCTCATGTTCTATGGCTAGACGCCGCAAGATCCTCGCATATTCTTTAAGATCGAGCATAGGACCCAAATCTTCTTCTTCATCTGCCCCTTGTGGTTCGACCTGGTTGGGATCCACTAGAGCATTTGTTTGTGCTGTGTTAACAGCATTTTGGGAAGCCTCTTGGTCTTCATCATCATCAGACCAGGATCCTTGTGGCTGGAAGGGGTTATACCAGATTACTGGCATAAGGTGGGATTCCGGGATCCATTCTTCGTCGGAGGGATATTCTCCTGTTTCAAGGGATTCCTCCCACTCATCGGTGTCACTGGCAGTGTCACTGGACTCGTATCCATTCATGGAGAATCCAACTACCGAGTTACAAGAGTATGATGCCCCCTGCGTAGTCTCATCTCTGAGCCGTGGTGGCATGAAATCACTGAGAGTGAATTTTCTTATCACTCTTAGAACTTTGGGGAGAGACCCCTCTGTTGCCCCTAGTGAAGCGGTAGAGGAGGTTTCTGGTTTTTCAGGAACCTCTTGTTTTGTTTGAGCCTTCTCCTGCTGTTTGAGCTTGCGGAGTTGTCTCTTGGCTTGCCTTCGCTGTTCAGCAGTCGGCTTTGTTTTGACGATCTCCCAATTTTCATCTTCTAGGAGATAGGAATGTACCCATATGGGCTGTCCCTCTGGTGTTGGGTAAGGCACCAGCTCTTGGGACGTTTGGGTCATTTTTATCACCTTGAAGGAAGTAGTGACCTTTTCCTTTGGTGATTTGGATGTTTGTCCATATGACACCATGTTAACGGGGGCAGACCCATAGTTTTGTCAAAGGTGATGACTCCGTTTTTCCACATCTCGTTGATCTTCTCTCTCACAACGAAACATTGGTTGAGAGGATGTGAGACCATTTGGTGGTATGGACAATATCGGGGATCGTTGGTTTTACCAACATCTCCCGGTCTTTTGGAGTCAGGCAAGGTGAGTTTGCCATTTTCCATGAAAGCCCCAAATATTTCTTCAACATCTTCATCGAACGGGTATTTCTTTTCTACTCGTTCTTTGAAGGCATCAGAGAGTTCAGGTCTCTTACCTGCAGCTTTATTTTCAACTTTCTTTGGTGGCTGAGGAGCTGACTTGGTTTGCACATTGAGAACCTCCTTTTTCTTTGGCTTGGAGGTTGGAATGGCGGTCTGCTCCTTCTTTGATGACTTCTGACTGTTGAGGTCTTTGATCACCGTTTCAGCCTCCATAGACGCTTCTAGGAGTTCTCCCAAGTTTTTTATTTGTTGCCGATGATCATGGAGCGGATCCTTGCTCTCATGTTGTTTCGGCAAATGTCGACTAGCGACGCTTGTGGCGGCACATTTGAGCATTTGTATGCCATTGCTTTCCACTTGTGAATGAAGTCGTATGTCGACTCATTCTCTCCCTGCTTAAGGCTGCAGAGCTGAGCCATAGTAACAGGATGATCCTAACCTTTGAAGTGGGTCAGGAAACGTGTCTCTAGCATGGTCCAATTTTGAATGGAGTCCTCTGGCAGAGTGGAATACCAATCAAAGGCCGTACCTTTTAGGGTACTTGCAAAGAGCCAGATCTTGAGAGCATCTTGATCCGCAATCGTTCCTGTCAGGATCTTGAAATGGATGACATGCTGTCTGGCTGAACCTTTCCCCGTATATGTTTGGAGAAGAGGTTGTTTGAACTTTTGGGGAAACGGAACCGAGTCCATCCATAAGGGATATGGTGGCTTGATCCCATGCTCCTTCAGTGTATCCTCTTCTTTTACTTTGGCGAGGATATTGTCTACGTCCTTTTTAGTAAGGGCGCATGACTCATCTTCTCCACCGTTTGCCTCATCTTGTGGAGGAACTTCCTCATTGTTTGGTGGACGCTGGAGAGTGAGAAGGAGGTTTTCCATTAGAACCTCTATTCTCTGCTGTCCTTGCTCTAACTGCTGAATGCGTAGAGCCATGTCATCATTTGGTGGAGGTTGCTCAGAGTTTGTGACCAAGACATTCATCCTTCATGAGTTGAAAGAGGATACTGTCTTAGTGACTGAGCTGGAGCTCATTCTTTTAGATTAAGAGTCCGAGGAATGATCACTCCGATGTCCCTGGCTTGAAGGAGTGGGACAGTCTTCCTAATGTCTTCTCGTCCAGGAGACGTTGCGAGTCACCAGTCGTCTGACATGTATTCTCGTCTGGCGTCTTTTGGTTTTGCCAACCATGTGGACAACAACAACTTGGTCGGGTCTTTCTTTTTCGACTCATTTTTGGGAGATTTGAAGCTCAGAATGCTGGGTTCTTTGCTTCTCTAATCTCTTTTGTCGATATGCCGCGAGGCGACGTATGCGACGAGCAATTTGAACTTCGGTTGCTTGGGCTGTGCTCTAGCAATGAAGGACTTGGTCCCTTGTGCGCAGCAACCGAGCTTGTCTTCCTTGAAGACTGGCATGGACAGGATTTGGACGCGGTCCTTAGCCTGTCGCAGCGAAGCTTTAAATTTTGCAAGCTCGTCCCCTGTTGAGATGAAGGGTCGAGTTGCAGGAGAGCAGGCCCTAGCAAGTTCTTGTCGAGGCCTTGTGATGCACGACTTGATTTTGGGCTTGAATGAGCAAGCCGGCTCGTGCTGAGTAGTTTTTGTAGTTCGGTGGAGGATAGGTTTTCTGATGTAAGCAAGAGGATAAAACCTATTCTCCTTGAGAGGAGCCAGGTATTATGGCTTTGCAGATGTCCGGGACCTTCTTTGTTTTGGTGAAGATTGCAGGGACCAAGTCTTGGGATAGACTTGGTTTTTTGTAGGTTGAGGCCTCGTGGGATTGCCACGAGCCACAGGTTTCTTGGTGACCGCCTTTGGTGTTGGGGTAGCGACACGTTGGGGGGGCGGTCTTCTGCTTCTTAGCAGGCACCGTCTCTTCTGCGAGTAGTGGGAATGGTCCCAGTGACCCGAAGACGATGGTCCGGGGAGTGGAGGTCGACCCGATGTTTTTGGAGTTGCCGAGGGAGGTGATGCTTCAGCAGCTGACGGGGCGCTTGAAAGTGCCCTTGCTTTGCTTCTCTTGAAGCATGACTTGGTACTTGTTCTCATCGAAGGTGATGGTCAACGAAGCTGCCATTGTTAGTTTTGAAAAAACTTTTCTGAAACAAGACCACATCCATTAGTAATCACAAGAATATGGTGATCATAAATGGGCTATACTATGGTTTTGTCTTTTCAAATCGCTCAGGGGCATGGCCCGTTCTGAGCGTAATGAAGAAGGCCAAAAAGCCATAGATGGTACAATTGTTCTAAACGCAAGTATGGTCGGCTCGAAATGAGCGTTCCAGGGACAGCTAGAAGCAATTGTAAACCTTAATTCAAATTACCGAGAAGTGAAGCTCACTCGAGGTAAAATGATATAAGGTTAGAGATACAAATGTGTCGGTCGCGAATACAGTAGACCCGAAAGGGCGTACTAGCACCGCTAGACACAAATGTTGTAAATCGCATCCTTAAAGGACACGAGATGGGATTTTTTGAAACGTCAAGATTGGATTCGCAAAAGAGAGCAAATGGTATTCCAATCCAAATACAGGTTCAAACATTTCTGCGAGCCTATATCCGAAAAAGGAAAGAACCAGGATTTCTCAGATTTGAATCCAATAGTGACGAGAATTTTTTTTTTTTAAAACTCAAGATTGAATTTATAAAAGAAGGCAAATGGTATTCCAATCGGAATACAGGTTCAAACATTTCTGCGAGCCTAAATCCGAAAAGGAAAGAACCAAAATTCCTCCAATTTGAACACAATAGTGACAGAAGTTTTTTTTTTTTAATTTTTTTTTTTTTTTTTTAGAGTGCACATAGGTCTTCCAATTCGGTCTTATGAAACCTTAGTGGATAGATTAGCCCCCAGGTAAGGGTAGGATTACTTAATGAACCCGTTTAAAGGACCCTTACCTCGAACAGTCTAGCTACCTCCACACTCTGGACAAGGCTTTTCTTAGATCCACTTTGGTCAAAGAACGCAATTGGTGCAACCTTAATGCTCTCTCTTTTTTTTTTAAAGACCTCCAATTGACTCATCAAAGAGAGGAAAATGGCCCCTCCCAATCCGAACGTTGGCTCAAACATTTCTGCGAGCCATTGTACAAAAAGGAAAATAACCAAAGTTTCTCTAATTTGAATCCAAAAGAGAGAAATTTGAAAAGTTTTTTTTTTTTGAACTTTTTTTTTTTTTTGAAAGATCTCCAATGGACCCATCAAAGAGAGGAAAATGGCCCCTCCCAATCCGAACGTTGGCTCAAACATTTCTGCGAGCCATTGCACGAAAAGGAAAGAACCAAAGTTTCTTTAATTTGAATCCAAAAGAGAGAAATTTGAAATTTTTTTTTTTTTTTGAACTTTTCTTTTTGTTTTTTTTTTTAAAGATCTCCGATGGACCCATCAAAGAGAGGGAAATGGCCCCTCCCAATCCGAACGTTGGCTCAAACATTTCTGCGAGCCACTGTACGAAAAGGAAAGAACCAAAGTTTCTCTAATTTGAATCCAAAAGAGAGAAATTTGAAAAGTTTTTTTTTTAAAAAAAAAAATTTTTTTGAAAGATCTCCAATGGACCCATCAAAGAGAGGGAAATGGACCCTCCCCATCCGAACGTTGGCTCAAACATTTCTGCGAGCCATTGCACGAAAAGGAAAAGACCAAAGTTTTCTCCAATTTGAATCCAAAAGAGAGAAAACCCCTTTTTTTTATTGAGAAAAGAAAGAATGGAAACAAGTTCAAAGAAAGAAGTTTCCAAAGAATCTCATCTCATGTTTTGTTTTTTTTTTTAGATACAAGATCCAACATAGGCCACCAACTAGAAGGGAGCCAAGGATTCTAAGCATCGTCTTCTCAATTGAACAAGTCCCACCGGGTATGCCAACTTGATGGACCCGTCTTTTTCTTTCTTGCCTTCCTCCGTCCCGGGTCCGCCGGGGTGCGGCGGGGCGAAGAGAAAAAAAAGAGCAAGCATCAACATTTTTTTTGTAAGGGTATGCCAGATTTTCTATTCTACTTGGAATTTGAAGTGGTGATCCGTAGATTCACCTTCACAAGTAGAAAAGGATATCAACTTTTTTCTAACTTTCCATTGCACGTATATTTTAAAGAAAGAGACAAGGTTTTAAAATGCCGTGAGAGGCGATTTTGTTTAATTTGCCGTGAAAGGCAGTTTTGTGCCGTACAAGGCGATTTTGTGCCGTAAAAGGCAGTTTACATATCTCATCAAAATGTAAAGACAAGAAATGTGATTTTTATGTCTCTTTAAAAAAATACACAATACAACAGAAAAGTAAGAAAAGGAATCTGACTTCTCAAGAGATTGTGGGGACTCGTTCAGATTGACGGTCGCGAGTCGTGTATGGGCTCCGCCATCGTCCTTCAGATGAGAACACTTGATGCTTTGATTCACTTGGCTTGGCTTGGACCTCAGATTTTTAGAGGACAAAGACCAAGGGAAGGTCTTATATCCAATAAAAAACCAAGTAGACGGGCTGAAAAGCCGCATCTAGGCCATGTTGGATAGAAGAAGAGAGGAGATCTTGGGGGGGGTGGCCCCCCAAGGGACTTCGATCACCTTGTGGTGTTTTCTTGTGGCAGAGTTTCTTCAGAGTAGCTGAGCTTCTTTGCGTAGAGATTTCTTCGAGAGTTTTTAGCAATTTTTTGGGGATTTTTCGGGACCACTTCAGACAATTTTTCTGGACCCTTTCAGATAATTTTTTCGGACCACTTCAGACAATTTTTCTGGACCCTTTCTCCTTGGAATGACCACCTATTTATAGGCTTTTGGTAGCCATTAGGACAGTTTTGTGGGCATTAATGGTATTAATGCTCCATGATGGGAGGAGTTACAAGATTTAATTCTTTATATTGTAACTCCTTTTTCTTGGAGTTTGATTGGCCGATGGAGAATAATGGGCATTTAATCTCCATGATGATGGGAGTTTCATGATTAATTACCATGATTAATCTCCATAATGATAGGAGTTACATGGTTAATTGTCATGATTAATTGGACTTGTAACTCCCATTTCTTGGCTTCTCATTGGGCCGTTCAAAATAATGAGTTAATGACCCAAATAAATTGCCATAAAATGGTCATTTAACTTCATTAATTGGCTGCCGAGTCGCTTGAAGAGTTGCGGGCCGCGCCGCGTCTTTCGGAATTCTTCTTTTTGAAAGGCTGTGCAAATCGGAGCACAAAGTTTCCTATTTTTTGGAAAAGTCAAAGACTCTGTAGCCGATTTTCCGCCAAGAGTTGAAACTGGGTCAAACGATGTCGGAATGAGCTGAAATTTGAGGTGAAGCTTCTTGAGCATTAGATAGGACCAACCATGGGCTTTTATTTGAGGTTTGAAGCCGATTGGGGTCCAGTCGATGCTTGACTTGATTTCACCGTGCGGAAGATGTCGAGCTTTGATGTACGGTCATCCGATGTCCGATTGACCTGAAATTTCACGGGGAGCCTATTGGAGTCATTTTGAGATGATCCATTAACTCCAATTTGGGTGCCATGGTCCCGGGGAGCCTCGCCGCCGGTAGGCTTGATTTTGCTTCGGAGCATCAAAACCTGGTCAAACGTTGTCGGAATGACCTAAAATTTGACATGCCGCCCTTTGGAAGCATGCAGAAGCTACTCATGTGTTTTGTTTGATGAGTGGCGGCATCAGAGGTTCTCGCCGCCTGGAGGCTTGATTTCGCCGTTCGAGAGTTGATGGAGGGTCAAACGGTGTCGGTTTGACTTGAAATTCGACATGGAGCCTTTTGGAGGCATTTTGAGAACATCCATAGACTCTGATCGAAGATTTGATGTATTTGACATTGTCGCCGTCGGGAGCTCCTGCTCAACTGTTGGAGGATTGAAGTTAGGCCAAATGGTGTCGAAATGGCCCGAAACTTCATGTGTACCCTTCTTTTGGCTACTTTGAAAGATTTTGTAGTTTTTGTTTGGTTTTGTCAAGATCTGATGCTTGAAGCAGCTTTGCCTGTTTGTAGTAGGATGCGGCTCCATATAGCTTTTGATGTTGATGAGGCAAAGTGACATTTTTGGTGTCAACAAAGTTCTTCCGGTTCAATGACAGGAGGGTCTCCCATCAATTTCATGATCTTACCCAAGTGGGGAAATTTGACGCACTGGTGTCGACTTGACATAACAGATTCATATGGTTCAACCATTGGCGTCCCAGGATTAAGTTAAAAGTGGCGGGGATGTCCATAATATAAAATTCTTCTGGCATTGAAATCAGGCCCGCTTGGACTAGTAACATAATTTTTCCACAGACCGTTTTCTTATTCCCGTCGTAACCGGTTACGACCATAGGGGCTGGAGTTAGGTCCTTTATTGTGAGCCCTAAGGCTTTGTAGGTTTTCAACGGACAAATATTCAGTGATGCTCTAGTGTCAACCAAAGCTCCTGGCATTTCCTTCCCTGCTATCTTGACTGTTAGATGTAGGGGAGAGGTTCTCGCCTCAGGTGGTATTTCCTTCAATTCTTTCTCAGTAAAGGTAATGGCAGGGAACAAAGTCCCCGGGGCCAAGGCTGAAATAGACGTTCTTAATTCTTCTAGAGTTATGCCTATCGGGACTTGTAAGCGTGTGATAGCCTCAAGTAATTGTTGCTGATGTTTGGGGGAGGTTTTAATCAGATCAAAGACAGATACCTTAGCCGGAATCTTTGTGAGGTGCCCTAAAAGGTCATATTCTATCCCTATTTCTATCGAACTATAAGCTCTTTCATCAACTATCTCCTCAACCTGAATATTGGGATTTGACGAATCTAAGTTCTGAGAAACAGGGTAAAGGGGTTGTCGGGGAGGACGGATCCGTCCAGATCGTAGGTGAGCCTGAGATGCATTTGCGTCCAGGTAAGGATTTAGTTGGGAATTCGTGATGATCGGCGATTCTCGGTCGTTTGGCTCGTCAAAATTTACCCTGTAAAGGTCAGGGGAGTCAACGATCGTATCCATCCCTGAATTGAAGATTTTGAATTTGGTCTTCCCATCCCATGGCGTGATGTATTTTCAATAATCCTCTTCTTCAAAGAAATCACCATGACACGGTTGGCAATGGTTTACACTCCCTTGAACCGGGGCATCAATGTGTTGGTGCTTTATTACCGCAATGTTTATTAATTGGGTATGTGGGCCGTGTCCAAAGGTTGGTGCTCCATGCTGAGGTAAAGGGTTTGTATAAATCTGCATGTTGGGAATATTTTGTGCGGGATTGGTGGTTGGGAGGGGCATTCCGTGGGTCATTCCCACCTATTGGCCTAATGTTACTCCAATCAATTCTACCTTCATCATTGAGATCATAGATCAAATCTCTAACCGTGTAGCATTGGGTGAGGTCATGACCTGGCATCCTATGGTAGGCGTAAAACTTAGTTTTGTCTAGGTGTTCGGACCATGCCTGTGGTCGCTCCGGCGGAAGTTGGAGGGCATTCTGGTTTAAGAGAGACCAGAAGATAGCAGTCCATTGTTAAGGAAGGGACAGGTAGTTTGCCCTTTTAGGTCCGAATCTTCTTATATTTCCATTGTTCGCGTTATTCTGGTTGCCATTGTTGTCTCTATTGTAATTGAAGGGGACAGTACCATAGTTGGGTTGAGGATTCGCGTTCTGATTTTTTGCAGCGGAGCTATCGGGTTCGAGACCGACTGTATGGGATTAGGATTCTGGTTTTGATTCACTCGAGGTCCTTGGTTCCTTAGCGGTTGGTCATAACTTTGATTGTTTCTCGGAGGGTTTCGGTAGTTCTGATTGTTCCGCTGATAGTTATGATTATTCCTCTGATAATTCGGGTTACCACCTTGGAAATTAGGATTACTATTTTGCCCTGGGTTTTGATGTTGGTTAAAGCTAACATTGGTACGCTCTTGATACGGTCGGTAGACCTCTTCCTGATTCAAGCTGACTTCAGGGGTCGTGCGGCTCTCTGGTTGGGTGGTTGTGCCTACCCTATGCGTGTTCTTTTTATGGTCAATGATGGTGTTCAATACCCCTTCATCTAGATTTTGCTTCATCCTAGATAACCTACGGTATAGGCCACTCCAACTAACGACCTCCCCGATTGTCATTAGGGCTCTCATGGGATCCTTCTTGTTTGATATGGCCATTCTTACTTGTTCTTCCTCTTGCATGTTCCAGTTTGACCGCACGAATTGGTTTTGCCATCTCACTGCAAATTCCTCATAGTCTTCATTGTTCTTCTGTTTGAGATTAGCTAAGTCATGCCATAAGGGTTTGTTTTTAGTTAGATGCTGGTATCTCGCTAGGAATTTCTCTACTACATCCTCGAAGGTATTGATTTCATGGGAAGGCACGGATGTATAACAAGTCAATGAGTCTCCGGTTAACGATTCCTGAAAATAATTTATGAGCATGGAGTCATTGTCTGCGATGGCACGACACTTGTTACAAAACGAGACTAGGTGATGCTGAGGGTCAGTAGTCCCATCGTAAGGTACGAACTTAGGGGCTCTAACAGGGAAAGGTGACCTCTCTTTTTCCTCCTTTTTGGTAAAGTCGTAGAATCCTAGTTTCTTGCCAGTTGAGCTCGAGGATTTCTTTTTAATTTCATTCTTGAGTTCCTCCACGTTTTTCTGCAACTCCTTGAATGCTAGAGGATCTAGATATTGAATTGTCTGTGGTTGACATTCTCTTTGTGGTTCTAGTGAAGTAGGGGCGTAGGCCGGTTCTTGACATTGGCCTTGGAAATACGGTTGCGAAATAGGCTGATGGCTTTGGTTCAACTGAGTTCCCCCATGAGTAATCGGTTGTCCCCTATATGGGTCAACTATCGGGTTTAAAGTGGATGGTTGATATGCTTGCTGATAGAGCGACTCATTCGCTTGGTGTGTTTGATAAGGGTTTCCAACGCCTGCGGGGTTAGTAACTTGCACATTCTGGATTGGGAGATTATGGTTCGTATTAGGCATCTGATAGGTCAGAACCGTTTGATTTTGATAAGTGAGAGGGGCCCCCTCGTATTGAGTCGGTTGGGGATATAACATACCTGCGCCAACCGTTACAGGATTGTAACGGACTTGGTCCATTGGTGGAGGAACCATTGCTTGGAATTGGTGTCGAGCCATCTCGTGTTGTCGGTAGGCATCTGGCGCTCCTGTATGAGTCAAAGGGTTTTGGTGCGAGGTGCTGGATGTTGCCAATTGACCTATGCTCATTGAACTATGACTCACCGGGTGATATGAGTTTTCCTTTATCGCAATTGTTTGGGAAGGCGTGATGGCCCTAACCGGGGTTATGATAGGTGCGTCAGTAGGCATCCCATATTGCGGGATAGAGGATGTGATTGGCTCGGTTTGGCTGATCATGGAAGAATAGGGTATAACCTGCGAGACAATAGGATCACTTGCACAAAGAGGATAGTCTCTTGATGAAACGTTATCGTGGACCCTATATCTTATAACTTGGCCGGTGGGACTGACCAAATCTGTGTAAGTCACCCCAGAATGTGAGGAGAACTGATTCTCTCTTGATGTAGGAGATGGGGTGGATGTATTAGAATAATTCCTTCCCATTGTTATGGTATTAACCGGTAGCGAGCCTCCTTCGAAGAGGGACCGTCTTATCTGTTGTGGGTCATGACTTGAAGTTGCTAAAGATCCATCTAATACTCTAGAGGGTTCTACATTTTGTGGGGTTTGGTGTGACCCACCAGTGGTACGGATCAATAGTGCGGGTGAGAGGGGTTGAAAGTCAGACATTCCGAATGTCTGACCCTCCATTTGTGAAGAAATGTTTAGATGAGAAGAGAGAGGGGGAGGGGAAGAGAAGAGCACTTGTTATGTAGTTTTGTTGGTGAAGGTTTCTTTCTTATGGTGTAATGGGGGAAAGCTTAGTGGATGGTGCGTTCGGACCTTTGGTTTTATTTTCAGACTACTCATAACAACCCTAAACTGAATGGGACACGAACATCATATCATTGATTGGATGTTCATGTCTTAGAATAGTACTCCAAGAAGACCCAAATAAGTGACAGGAAAACATAAGAGGTCCCATCACGATCGCCAGGCCGTCGGATGTGAATTTTGACCCCCCTTTCCTCTCCAAGAGAGGCATGGTTTGGGAAAATCTCCATTCATCTATATATGCTATTTAAATTTTACATAAAAAATGAGGATCCCGACTACCCTCAAAATCGATGGATCACGATCGCCAGCTATGGTACAGCTGTAACACCGTTCTTCGACAAAAGTCGAAGAAATATGGGGAGAAAAATAATAAGGTGGGTTCTTCCTCTCGTCTAATGTATTGCCGGCAACACACGACGGTTGTCCTGTCACATTAATTTGGGTCTCTTTGGGTCTCTTTAATTTGGGTCAATTCAGGGTCATGAGTTAAAGTCCGAATAAGGGTTAATCCTCACATAGAATAATCATAATATATCCAAGTAAAATAAAATGACTAGAATAAAGAAAAAATAAAATAAAAGAGAGGGGGAGGTGCCAAATATTTAAGAAGAGGATCGACCCCGTTCCTGGGTACCCCCTTCTGATCCCTTGACAAAATAAGGTTTAAAGGCTGATTTTTCAAACCAAAATGATGATGCAATGAGACTTTGACATGTGATTTCTGTGTTTTTTCGTGTGCGATACACGAGTGATAAAAGTAAAAGGCTGATGGGCCGTAATTGATAGAAGGTGGCTGATGGGTCAGGATTGATTGAAAATGGCCGATGGGCTAGTGTTTGTTTTAGGGTGGCCGATGGGCCGTGATTGATTAAAAGTGTGTGCGAAATCACTCATCTCATCTTGTTATTCTCATTCATTCAATTTTAGAAATCAGTTCTTTATTCCCTTTTATCATTAAGTTCGATTAAATATCTAGCACCTAAGGTGGAGGAAGAAATAAAAGGAAAATCTTTTTGGGTTTATTTTGTTGGTTTTATAGTTTTTATGGCTTTTTTATATAGGGCTAGAAGGGCCTAACTAAGGGATTTTTACTTGGAATTACGTGATTAATGCTTTACTACTGATCATCGGATTAACCTAACCTAAGGTCCTAGACCGCCCACATTAGCTCTCCCAGTCCCCTAACGGAACAGGAAAAGTGACGGGACGAAGCCCAACGCTTTAATCTATCTAATGGGGAAATTTCGATCTAATCCTAGGGTATGAATAGGCTGAGTTTGATGGTTCAGCGCCTAAGCAGCTTATTAATTGTGATTTTTAATTGGTTCGGTTTGTTTCGAGTTGAAGATTGACTAAGAAGTGGATTAAATGTATTTGAGGGTTCTGTTTAAGTTGTTTAAGGTTCTGGAATTTAGGGTTTTAATTTAAAATGTGGAGCGATGTCGAAATCAGCGAAACGGGGTTCGCAGGGGACTTGGGCGCCTAGGGGGTGGCGCCTAGGTTACTCTAGTGACTTGGGCGCCCAGACAGTGACGCCTAAGTGGTTGTTTCTGGGTGGTTTGGCTAGTGACAATGGTATCGATACTGTTTTCGGAATCCAAGGGGTTATTACTTGGTGAGTTTTAATGTTTCAAATCGTTTTAATTCTCCGGTGTTCAAATGTCAAAGGGATTCGGATCTGGATTTTGAGACGAAACCAAAAGCTCGCGTTTTAGTGCAAATGAGAGGATGGGCGTCAAGGGGGTGGCGCCCAGGTGTCTGGCTTGAGACTTTCAGGTATTCCGGATGGGATTTGATATTGGTCTTTGGGTCCGGGGGTTGTTTTAGGTTCTGGTTTCAATTAATTTAAGTCATAAGATGTTTAATTACTCGTTTTAAATTGAAGTTGTGAACCAAGGTTATAGTGTAGGCTAGGCGCCACAGGGGTGGTGCCTAAGTGGTTGTTCGTCGATTCGTAAGGGCTTTGGGTGCTAAGCCCGAATCGATTAAAGTTTCAAATGTTTTAAGTTAAAAGTGTTTTAATATGTTGACTCGGATTGGTTCGAATGTTAATTAATTATGTTAAGTTGTCGGTTGGGGTTCTTTATGAAAACAAGTAGGCTGGGCGCCCAGGGTGTGGTGCCCAGGTGGATTTGGAGCGTGGGCGCCCAAAGGGTGGCGCCCAAGTGATTGTGATGAGGTTCGATTGGTTTGGTATTTTTTTTTTTAGGTTAATTTAAGTTTAAATTGATTTAAGGACTTAGTGTGTTTGGGCGTGGGATGCTATTCGTATTCAATTGGGATTTATTTAAACACCAATTAATTGGGCTAAGTTGTGAATTGAGTTTTCCTGAAAATAGGGAAGCTGGGCGCCCAGGGTGTGGTGCCCAAGTGGATTTGATAGATGGGCGCCAAAGGGGTGGCGCCCAGGTGAACTATTTTGTGGTTCGGGTCGGTTCCGTGTTTTTTAGGTTGATTTGAGGTTGAACTTTTATGGTTTTATATATTTGGATGAAAAGTGTTTTGTTGCGTTGATCGTGGTTAAATTCGGTTTGGTTTCAATTAGTTAAGCTTTAGCGATTGGAGAGGCTGGGCACCCCAAGGGTGGTTTCCGGGTGGACGTGGCAGAATGGACGCCCAGGTCCTTTAGAAATGGGATAGGATGGGCGCCATGAGGATGGCGCCCAGGTGGACTATTTTGGTTTTGTGTTCTTTAGTTAATTCGAGGTTAAGCTGATTAGGGTTCACTTATTCTAGGTTTTAAATTTTTTTACTCTGTTGATTCGGATTGGTCTAAGGTCTCAACTAATTAGCTTGAGCTTTAACCGAGGTGTCTTAGGGGATGAATAGGCTGGGCACCCAGGGGGTAGCGCCCAGGTGGCTGTCTTTTGGGGTTTTAGTTTTTTGAGTTTTTAAAGTTCTTAGTTACTTTTAAATTCGAATTAATTAGGATCTTAAGGTTTTAGGGTTTTTAATGATTTGATGGTTCTTAAGTTAATTAGCTATGATGTTTTAAGTAATTTTAGGATTTATCCTACTTAGGCACTAAATTCGATAACTTAGAAAATCTAACTATTCTTTTTGGGTTTTTTGGATATCTTTTAATTTGTTTTTGGTTTCTCCTCTAATTTACTAGAGAGTAAGGAAAGAGAAGAAGGGATTTTATGTTTTATGATTTTTTTGGGTTTTTCTATGGTTGTGTGATTTAAATGATATGATGTGAAGTGTGACAAAAATGGTAATTCAAAGTTCAGAACATGTCAGACAACCAAACATATCATTATCATGCAGTTTCTAAATGAACTAAATGCGGAAGATCGAAAGTTGTGCACAAAAGTGGAGGAATCCACGTCGGCGCCACACCTGTGGTGCCTACCCTGCTCAGTCAGGGTTTTCAACGAAACACAACGAATGCACATGAATCTTAGTATTTTTAAGAAAACTTCCGATATTCAGCGACTGATGCGAATGTATTAATTCGAACTACTAGCGATGCAACTAACGAACCTACAAGCAAACGATGCAACGGGCAGAGATCTAGAACCCGGACCCTGTCTCAAAAGGGTAGGCGCCTAGGGGGGGCGCCCAGGTGGTTCGGGAAAGGGCAGACGCCTAGGAGGTGGCGCCCAGGTGGCTCGGGAAAGGGCAGGCGCCCAATGGGTGGCGTCCAGCCTTTCTGCCAAGGGCTCCTTGCAACCTCTTCGATACAACTGATGATGATGATGATGCTAATGCGAGATCTGACCTAGCTATGCAATTAAAACTACGAAATCAAAGCAAATCTACTTTATTAGAATGAACCTAAGCATGTTACTAACATGATAATGCATTAATACCATTTTTATCACAAGTTAATGTAGATCTACGATGCTCAAATGGTCCTAAGCATATTTCTAAGCATGAATGGTAATTGAATGTAATAAAGAAGGGAAAGATCTAGGAAGACCAGTATAATGACGCGTTTCTCAAGTTCCTAGATTGATTCTTTCGCAAAGACCCATGGCTCCAGCTGAAGATATGGACGTCTCCTCCTCTATTTCCCTTCCTTCTTCTCTAGATCTGAAGTTTTCTCTCCAATGGTGGCTGCCTCTCTTCTTCTTGCTTATTCTCTCCTTTTGTCTCTTTTCTTAGGGTTTTTGGGTAGCCTCCCCTTGTAAATGAATTTAAGAGGGATTATATAGGTTTTGGGACGAGTTTAGAAAGGCTAGGGCTTCATTACTTAGGGTTTCTAGAAGGTCTCACGCATCCCTAGGCGGCTTAAGTTGTTTTAGGGTGAACTAGGGTTTGGAGGGAGGATGGGCACCCATGGGGTAGCGCCCACATGGTCTGCGCAATCTGGGCGCCCACAGGGTGGTGCCCAGGTGGTCCTGGAGAGTGGGCGCCCACAGGATGGTGCCCAGATGATTTGTGTTTCACTTTTTGGACTTTGGTCCCATTTGTAGTCGGGATTGAACGGCTAGCTCTTCAACTAGGGGACCTACACTATCATTAATAGGTTCGGCGCCACGTGGGTGGTGCCTAGACAGATTTCAAGGCTGGGTGCCACATGGGTGGTGCCTAGGTGAACTTCAAGGCTGGGCGCCACATGGGTGGTGCCTAGGTGGTTCGGTTCGTCTTCGATGCTTGGTCCTTATGTATGAGTGGTCCTGGTCTAATCTCGAACCAAACAAGTAAATTTTAAGGTGGGCGCCCACCATGGGGTGCCTAGATGATTCTAGGAAGTGTGGGCGCCACAGGGCTGGCGCCTATGTGGAACTTTGTAGGGTAGGCGCCACATGGGTGGTGCCTAGGTGGAGTCGATTCATTTTCGGAGTTCAGTCCCTACGTTGAGTGGTCCCAGGCTACTTTTAGGCTAACTAGTGGAATTTGGAGGCTGGGTACCCACCATGGGGTGCCTAGGTGGCCTTGAGCCATGTGGAAACCCACCATGGGGCGCCTAGATGGTTTTCCATATGGTGGGCGCCACATGGGTGGTGCCTAGATGGAGTTTTGTCATTTTTTCTAAAGCAAACTTCGAAGACTCATAACTTTTGACTCGCTTATCGGATTTGGACGTTCTATATATCGTCGGAAAGCTCTTGAAGTGAGGAATCCAATGGTTCAAATATCCTGATGATTAGGGGTCAAGAAAATTGAGGGACATCTAGATCAATGGATTCGATTTCCTAACTTAGGCTGATTAGGTGACATCTTGGCAAACTAAGCACGATCTCTGGAGGGATTGACTTAAGCATGTTTTAAGTGGTCTAGAAAAGGTATAATTGGTGTCACGGTTCATTACTTGTGTAAGTGGTGGGTTGGGCTCGAGATCTAGATGCGACTTGGCTTTTCTCTCACGAATTTTTAGAAATCGTCGAACTTAGTCTAAAATGATCAATAAACATCTTCATCGTCGTTAATTAATCTGAATTATGCCATTAACCATTCAATTATGGGTGAAATGGGGGCACCGCTATATGTGATAGATATTTAAGGCTATTATAGGGGCCAAATGAGGTGTCTACAATAGGCTTCGGCAATGCAGGCATCGCTCTGACTTGATAGAGGAAGTCTTCAAGGGTAGTACCGCTTCAAGAACTTACCGTTGATGGGCAGCATACATCTGTCGCCTTCATTTTTAGAAGAGCGTATGCGCCGTTGGAGAACACTTTGTCGATGACGAAAGGTCCCTCCCATTTTGGTTCGAATTTGCCTTTGGATTTGTAGGCAAAAACCATTGGCCTTTTCACCGCTAGAACCAAGTCACCTTTTTTGTGAGCGCGTTGCCTGACCTTTTTTTCGAAAGATCATGCCATGCGTGCTTGGTAAAGCTCAACGTTTTGTAGGGCTTTAAGCCGTCTTTCATCGAGATTATCCAGTTCTTGGAGTCTCAATTTGACATTGCTTTCTTGCGTCATTTCATTTTGTAGAGATACCCTTAAGGAAGGAATTTGTACCTCTAAAGGGACAACTTCTTCACATCCATAGACCAAGGAGAATGGTGTGCTATGGGTTGGTCCTCGAACTGTGGTCCGATAGGCCCATAAAGCTTCAGGCAGTTTGTCACTCCAGTCTCTTTTGTAACTAGAGACCATCTTCTTGAGAATTTTACAGAGTATCTTGTTGAAAGCTTCTGCTAGTTCATTCGCTAGCGGGTTATACGAAGTCTAAGGACAACTTTGGATTTTGTATTTATCACAGAACCTGTAGAATCTGTGATCCCGGAATTGTGGTCCATTATCATGGATGAATCTTTTAGGTATGCCGAAGCGACAAATGATGTTGGTTCGCAACAATTGAAGGATTAATAAGGTCTTCATTTCACTGAACGCAAATGCTTCTGACCACTTGGAGAAATAATCCGTAGCGGCGAAGATGAAGCGATGACCTTTACTTGACGGGAAAAAGATAGGACCTATGATGTCCATACCCTAGGCTTCAAAGGACCATGAGATCGCTGTAGGATGTAGCCATTCTGGAGGCATGTGGACATAATCTCCATGAACTTGGCATTGTTGGCAACGTTTAGCAAATTGCATCACGTCAGCTACCATGGTAGGCCAGTAGTAACCTAACATTTTCATCTGATCGTAGAGCTTAGGACCAGCCTGATGGACTCCACAAAGACCAGCATGAACTTCTTTTAGAGTTTCTTCAGCCTCTTGTTGTGAAAAACAGCGTAGAAGTACTCAGTTGAAGAATTTTCTATAAAGCATTTTGGAGGGAATATCCAAATGAAAGTTTGGGGCTCGTCTTTGAATGCTTACCCGTTCTTTTGGATCTTCTAGCAGGATTCCGAATATAATGTAATCAATGAATGGATCCCTCCAGTCGCCAATCGGAGGTTTAAGGATGGAAATTCGACTTTCGACCACTTGGTGGCATTCAGCGACTGCTTGGTGTGTGTTGAGAGGAGGGAGAATCCTTCTTTGGTACACTGTAATTTGCATGTTTTCCCCTTCTTGGATTGCCATAGATGCAGCAAGTCTAGCTAGGGCATCTGCACGGATGGTTCCACCTCTGCGGATGTGGGTGATGTGACAGATGTCAAACCTTTGACGAAGCGATTGCGCCTTGCTGTAATAACGCAACAGATTAGGCTTCCTGATTTCATATTTTGGATTCATCTGATTGACGATCAGTTAAGAATCCCCAAATGCTTCCAACATGGTGATGCCGGATTCGAGGGCGAGTTCCAATCCTATGATCAGAGCTTGGTACTCAGCTGCATTGTTTGAACATGGTTCCAGTAGCAAGAATGCATGTGGAATCATGTATTTGTCGGGGCTTACAAAGAGAATGCCAATTCCCGATACCAGCTTTCCTCTTTCATTTGCCCTGGTTGAACCGTCGAAGTACATGTTGCAGGTGGCATTTGGCGAGGAAGTCTCCGCGTTGTAGACAGGTTCGTCTGGGAGATCATCCCTGAGCGGTGAATCCTTAGGCAGTGGATGCTCTGCGAGAAAGTCTGCTAGAGCTTGGCCTTTGATTGCCTTCCGTGGTACATACCTAATATCAAATTGTGACAAAAGGATGGACCATTTTGCCAGTCGAGCATTGAGGGAACCTGCTTTTGTGACAAGGACCTTTAAGAGATTGATCCTTGATATTAGGTATACTATGTTAGATAGTAGGTAGTGATGTAGCTTTTGTACGGCAAACATCACTACAAGACATTCTTTTTCGACTGGAGAGTAGCGATGCTCTGCACCAACCAACATGCGGCTGAGGTAGTATAGAGCAGCTTCTTTTCCTCCGTCATTTTCTTGTGCAAGTAGAGCTCCCAAGGAATGGTCGAGGGCTCTTGTGTACAAGATGAAGGGTTTTCCAGTTGTGGGGGCAGCCAACACTGGAGGTTTGGTCAGGTATGACTTGATATCTTGAAATGCAGCTTCACATTCAGCATTCCAAACAAAGTCTACACCTTTCTTCATTAGGCGAGAAAATGGACGGCATTTTCCTGATAAATTGGAAATGAACTATCGGATGTATGCCAATCTTCCTTGAAGTCCTTTTAGTTCTCTTAAGGTTCTTGGAGATGGCATTTCTAGGATAGCATTGACTTTGGTGGGGTCAAGTTCTATTCCAACTTTTCGAACTATGAATCTAAGAAACTTACCCGATGAGACACCGAAGAAGCATTTAAGGGGATTCATTCGCAGTTTGTGTTTGCGAAATCGGAGGAAGACTTCTCGAAGATCTTTGAGATGGTCTTCTTTTCTTTTACTTTTAACGGTGATGTCATCAACATAACATTCGACCGTCTTGTGCTACATATCTTGGAATATCTTCAACATAACCCTCTGATATGTTGCACCGGCATTCTTCAAACCAAATGGCATGACAGTGTAGCAATACATGCCAAATGGGGTCCGAAATGATGTGTGCCTCTCATCTTCAGGATGCATATTTATCTGGTTATAGCCAGAGAAGCCATCCATGAAAGTCATTCTTTCAAATCTGCAGGTGTTGTCAATCATTACCTCCGATATAGGGAACGGGAATTCATCTTTGGGGCATGCATTATTAAGGTCTCTATAGTTAATACAGACTCTGATTTGCCCATTTTTCTTTGTCACGGGAACAATGTTGGCCAACCATTCAGGATGATGTTCCTCGTGGATGAAGCCAACGCTTTTGAGTTTCTGAACTTCTTGTTCAATTTTATCCATCACATCAGGACGGAATCTTCTTTGGCCTTGTTTAACAGGCCTGGTATTCTCTTGCACATTGAGATTGTGGACTGCTATTTGGGGTCTAAACCAGGCATTTCAGCGTAAGACCATGCAAAACAATCAACAAACTCATGAAGAAAAGCGATATACTCAGGTAACTCATCATCCTTTATGTTCTTACTTATGAATACAGGACGTGGGTTATCTAGTGTTCCAAAGTCTATCTTTTGAACAGAATCTTCTGTTGGAAGGTTTGAAGGTGGTTCTTCCACAATATTTTCGAAAGCTACCAACTCAACAAGACCTTCAGGATTTCCAAGGGCATTTTCAGACCAAGGTCCTGCTTTTGTCCATAAATCTTCTTGATCAGTACTCTTCTTAAGACTTGCTATGAGATGATCCCAATCACCTGCTGAAACTGAGTCGAAGTAAGGCACTTCTTTTGGAGACAATGGTTCTTCTGGGTCAGAAAATCGTGTGTCTGTGTCATCAGACAATTCCTCTTCATCATCAGAGAAATCGTACCAATTTGATGAGCTTTCTGGGTCCTTGTCGGGTCCTTGTCGGGTAACTCTTCAAAGAGATATCCAGGGTGATCAATGTCTTCTTCAACACGAGATGTTAAGGCTTGGTCTGCAAAACGACTTTACAGCCTTTGTGTCAACTGTCTCATATGAGTGTCAAGATCACACCCCAACCTGTATGAAGACTTGTCTATGCGACGGTGGAGTTTCCAATCCTCTAACTGACTTTAGGTCAGGGTGGGTTCCAATGGCGTGAGAACACCGCGGCCACCTCCCAAACCGATTGGACTTTGAGCGTCATAGCCCATTTTCTTCATGATAGCTTGTGCCATCGAACTATACAGGGATAGTTGAGGCATACCTTTATTCTGGAAAGGTTCAAGCAAGGAATTTAATGAAGAAGCGTCCGATCTATGGAAAAAGACTGGTTTCTCTTCTGCCAATGTTGCCGGAACTATGAAAGTAGCAGACGCAGGATCTTCTACGTCGGCATGTGTCTCCAATGGAGTGAGAGCAGGCCGAACTCGCTGAGTATCAACTTGACTTGACGATGTATCGTCTTCGGGCTTTGAATTTGTCTCAGAATCCGAATCTGTGCCATGCATGATAGACATGAAGGAAACGGCAAACTTGCCCCCAGGCTTTTGTTTTGTCTTCTTCGTTTTGATTGTGATTACCAAAGGTTTGGAAGATTTAAAGGAGACAACGAAGGGAGATGGATTGCTCTCCTCAGATTTGCCAGAAGATTTATTTTCTTCCAATGATTGCTGAGGAGCATTGCCTTTGTCTTTTTGGAGATTGTCAGCAAAGGATGCTATTTTCTCGTCCTTTTCTTCTTTTTCATCTTTGTACATCTGAGAGTCTGCGAAATGAACTTCTTTGCCTTTGAAGGGCTTTTTGTCTGCAAACACTCGAATCATCAAGCCGTCGTCGCCAACAAACTTGATGCGCTGATGTAGAGTTGAAGGGACGACACCATTCTCGTGTATCCAGGGGCGTCCGAGAAGGATGTTGTAGCATAAAGGGTATTGCATACACGATGACTTCAAAGATAAGGTCACCGATTTGCAACCTGAACCTGATTTTACCAATAGGTCTTTGAGTGCTCCCATCGTATCCAAAGATGGACACAGATGTGTGGCTCAACTTGCTAGGTGGGATACCCAGCTCTTCGAGTGCCGGAGTAGAAATGAGGTTAAGTGCAGAACTTGGGTCGATTTGGACTCTGTGTATCGGCATCTCTTTGATGTACCCTGTGAAGTACAAGGGTCAGTTGTGCTTTGTCTCACCTAACAGGAGGTCTTCCATATTGAAGGCGATGGTAGCACTTGCGGCTTTTTGGACCGAGAGGCATTCAGTGCAAGGTCCCTCAGTTCTCTTCTTTTCTTTCTTTGAGGTTTTTGATTTTTTGACCCTATAGTCCATTTCAATTTGTAGGACTTGTGGGGCGTGTTTGTCGACATCCGCATTCAGCCTTTGCAGTTCTAAAATGAGACTATCACGAGTTTATGGTGACATTCGTAATAAGTTTAGGATGTGCAGTCGTATAGGTATGTGTTTGAAGTGCTCAATCAAGTCATACTTGAAAGCCTCCTTAGGGCCTGCATTTTCGTTATTGTTGCCACTTGGGGCATTTACAGCTTCATTTCCCGAAGGATTTACAGAAGAAAAAGAAGAAGGTTGGTTGTAGTTTTTGTGGTAATCCCGGCCGGAGTGAGTACCTTTACCAACTTCGAGAGCTTCTAAAGATGGTTTTTCTTTTGGAAGACCTTCTTCGGGATCAAGGGGTTGATCCTTCTCATTTGATAACGTTTCTGCGTCGGTATTGCCATCCTCAGTAATTGCGTTGCATGGAGCATTTTCCGGGAATAAGTCCTGAACAGCATCCAGCAACTTTTCTTTTTTATCGAGTATTTCATCGGTCCAGACATCTCCTATGAGATTGGGTATCTCAGACCAATTGGTCGGGTTTTCTTTGAAGACTTCATCAGCCCAAGCTTCTTCATGGTGATCAGTCAAAAGAGGCTTGAATTCCGATGTCATAGTTTCAGCAGACGAAGGCTGAGAAGATGCTATCTCGGTGGAAGTCACCCGAGAAGATGTGGCTCCAGAAGATATGCTACCAGACGTAGTTTGAGAGCTTCCAGCTTCGGCGGATGGAGCTTCAGAGGCACTATCATCATGAGTTATCGCATTGCAAGTAACTCCGACAGAAGATGCTTCTATAATGCATTGCTGGGATTCAGACTCGTCTTCAGATGTGAGAGGATCATCGATCAAACAACCTTCTTCATTTTTCGGGGTTACCGGAGGAGATTGTTGTAGGTTTTCCGGGACCTCCGGATTTGGATTGTGATGAAGTTGATTAATGCGATCCAGCTCTTGCTCTATGGCCAGACACTGCAAGATCATTGCATATTCTTCGAGATCGGGCATATGAGCAAAATCTTCCTCTTCGTCTGCCCCTTATGGTTCAACATTATTGGGTTCCACTGGGGCATTGGCGAGTGCTGGATTAGCAGCATCTTGTTGAACAGCCACTTGGTCTTCATCATCATCAGACCAGGATCCTTGTGGCTGGACGGGGTCATACCAGATTACTGGCATAAGGTGAGATTCTAGGATCCATTCTTCATTGGAGCGATATTCTCCGGTTTCAAGGGATTCCTCCCACTCGTCGATATCACTGGCATTGTTGGAAATAGGTGGGCCTCTAGGATAGGTTTTCAAAACTTTTGACCCGCTTGACTAAGGGATCAACTATTTTAGAAGGCTACAAAACCCAATTCAGGATCCATGTCCTCTTTCTCATGATCATGTAAAGTAGAAAACCCTATCTAGAAGATAGAAATAGCAGCAAACATGCAACCACGAAATCCACAACATACAAGAAAGTAGATTATACCTTTGGAGCTCGGTTGTGCTCTAATGGAGGAGTTGTTCCTTTCTTTGATGATGAAACTCTTTCACGTATCAAATAGGAATCTCCAAAACCCAATCGTCTTCCACGCTATGACCCGTATCAGATTCTCTTTTCTCAAGAAGATGGGTGGGATCTCCAAGAGAAAAACTAACTAGAACCTCAAAGGAAATCTAGAAGAGAAACTAGAAGAGGGAAGGAGAGAGAGATGTGCAACTCTTGCACAATGGAGAAGGTTGGGCGTGAATTCCAATTTGGAATAGTGCATGGACGTCCAAGCCTCCCTCCTCTCGTATTTATAGCTTAAGCATCCTCCTCTTTGTTTATTATTAGAAGTCCCACTTCCATAATAATTAGCAATTCTCTATTCCTACTATTATCACTATTAGAAGTCCCACTTCAAATAGAAATAGTAACTTTCCTTTTAGAATTCAAATAGAATTAGTAATGATCTAATCTTGGGCTAGCATGGGACCACTAGGGATTCCATAGAAAGCTGGCTCTAACTGGGACACCGCGACCCCACATCTCATGTGCAATCCGGGCCCGCAGTTAATTGCAAATAACTCCACTATATAAATGCAATTGAACTCCAGTCCTAAGAATAAATTACATGAAGACGCGAAACTTCCCTATGTCCACAAGTAGGCCCCTCCATCAATATCCATGGATCAATTAGACCTGTCTTCCAAACCTAGATCCATATCTTATTATTCTTGAGCCCTAATTAATTATAATGATCATTTGGTACCGATCCAATTAACTCTTAATCGAAATGGGTGCACACTTACCAATGATAAATCCATTAATTGGCACAAAGGGATATTAAAGATAGATTCTATCTTGATCATCGAATGTTCCCACGGCTCTACTACCACGTACCCAAATCACCGAGGTGTTGACCTACAATTGGCCTCACTCATTGGTGACTCAAAGCAAATGAATAGATAGAAACTTGAGTTCATTAATATCTTAGGATTGAGAGCCTATTGCTAGAGAATTATGAGAGCAGACCTTAAAGTAAAGACAGTATTCATAAGGTGCTTCTCATGGTCCTTCAATACATCCAATGTACCAGCACTATGATCTAGAATCTTACATTCTGATGATAGAGACAAATCACACTATCTCATAGTAATCAAAGTACTGCAACCTGTCAGATAAGATGTCCAATCTCATCACTAGTTGTGAAGATATTCAAGTATAAAATTTACTATATATGTCCCCCGTATGTGGATCTCATCCATACACATGTATTGCATCTAGTATACTTATGGACTCCGGTTCATCTCATGAACCATCATGTCATTCGTATTAGTTATGTGCAAACAAGTAATAAAACACCATTCATCTCATGAAAGGAAAGCATGAATATATTGATAAATAAAGAAATTAATCAATTTATTACATCAATCTTAATGGATTGAGACCATAAAACTAACAACTGGCAATGTCACTGGACTTGTATCCATCCATGGAGAATCCAACTACCGAGTTGCAAGAGTATGATGCCCCCTGCGTAGTCTCATTTCCGAGCCGTGGTGGCATGAAATCACAGAGGGTGAATTTTCTTACCACTCTTGAAGTCTTGGGAAGGGACTCCTCTGTTGCCCCAGTGAAGCGGTAGAGGAGGTTTCTGCCTTTTCAGGGACTTCTTGCTTGGGTTAAGCCTTCTCCTGCTGTTTAAGCTTACGGAGTTGCCTCTTGGCTTGCCTTCGCTATTGAGCAGTCGACTTTATTTTAACGATCTCCCAATTTTCATCTTCTAGGAGATCGGGATGCATCCATATGGGCTGTCCATCTGATGTTGGGTAAGGCACCAGCTCTTGAGACATTTGAGTCATCTTTATCACCTTGAAGAAAGTAGTGATCTTCTCTTTTGGTGACTTTGATGTTTGTCCATATGACACCATGTTAACGGAGGCAGACCCGTAGTTTTTGTTAAAGGTGATGACTCTATTTTTCCACATCTCATTGATCTTCTCTCTCACAACGAAATATTGATTGAGATGATACGAGACCATTTGGTGGTATGGACAATATCGGGGATCGTTGGTTTTGCCAACGTCTCCCGGTCTTTCGGGGTCTGGCAAAGTAAGTTTGCCATTTGCTAAGAGGCCCTAAAGATTTATTCAACATCTTCATCAAACGGGTATTTCTTCTCTACCCGTTCTTTGAAGGCATCAGATAGTTCATGCCTCTTATCTGCAGTTTTGTTTTCAGCTTTCTTTGGTGGCTGAGGAGCTGACTTGGTTTGCACATTGAGAACCTCCTTTTTCTTTAGCTTGGAGGTTGGAATGGCGGTCGGCTCTTTCTTTGATGACTTCTAACTGTTGAGGTCTTTGATCACCGTTTCGGCCTCCATAGATGCTTCTAGGAGTTCTCCTAGATTCTTTGATTTGTTGCCGATGATCATGGAGCGGATCCTTGCTCTCATGTTGTTACGGCAGTTGTATGCCATCGCTTTCCACTTGTGAATGAAGTCATATGTTGACTCATTCTCTCCCTGTTTTAGGCTGCAGAGCTTAGCCATAGTAACAGGATGATCCTCACCTTTGAAATGGGTCAGGAAGCGAGTCTCTAGCATGGTCCACTTTTGAATGGAATCCTCTAGCATAGTGGAGTACCAATCAAAGGCTGTACCTTTCAAGGTGCTTCCAAAGAGACGAATCTTGAGGGCATCTTGATCCGCAATAGCTCCCGTCAGGATCTTGAAGTGGATGACATGCTGTCTAGCTGAACCTTTCCCCGTATATGTTTGGAGAGTAGGTTGTTTGAACTTTGTAGGGAACGGAACCGAGTCCATCCATAAGGGATATGGTGGTTTGATTCCATGCTCCTTCAGTGTATCCTTTTCTTTTGCTTTGGCAAGGATATTGTCAACGTCCTTTTTTGTAAGGGTGCATGACTCGTCTTCTCCACCATTTACCTCATCATTTAGAGGGATTTCATTGTTTGGCAGACGTTGGAGAGTGAGAAGGAGGTTTTCCATCAAAACCTCTATTCTCTGTTGTCCTTGCTCCAGCTGCTGAATGCGTAGAGCCATGTCATCATGTGGCGGAGGTTGCTCAGAGTTTGTGACCAAGACATTCATCCTTCGAGAATCGAATGAGGATATTGTCTTAGTGACTGAGCTGGAGCTCATTCTTCTAAATGAAGAGCTCGAGGAATGATAACTCCGGTGTCCTTGGCTTGAAGGAGTGGGATAGTCCTCCTGATGTCTTTGTGTTCGGGAGATGTTGCGAGTCACCGGCCGTCTGACATGTATTTTAGTTACTGACTTTTGGCGTCTTTTGGTTTTGCCAACCATATGGACAGCAGCAACTTGGTCGGGTCTTTCTTTTTCGACCCATCTTTTAGAGACCTGAAGCTCAGAATGCTGGGTTCTTTGCTTCTCTAGTCTCTTTTGTCGATATGCCGCGCGGCGATGTATACGACGAGCAATTTGAGCTTCAGTTAGCTCGGGCTGTGTTATGGCAATGAAGGATGTGGTCCCTCGTGCGCAGCAGTCGAGCTTGTCTTCGTTGAAGACTAGTATGGACAGGATATGGACGCGATCCTTAGCCTGTCGCGGCGAAGCTTTAAATTTTGCAAGCTTGTCCCTATTGAGATGAAGGGTCGAGTTAAAGGAGAGCAGGCCTTGGCAGGTTTGTGCAGAGGCCTTGTGATGCATGATCTAATTTTGGGCTTGTAGGAGCAAGCCGGCTCATGCTGAGTAGTTTTTGTTGTTTGGTGGAGGGTAAGTTTCTCCTATTTCATGTAAGCGAGAGGATAGAACCGGTTCTCCTTTAGAGGGGCAGGTATGCTAGCTTTGCAGATGTTCGGGACCTTTTTTGTTTTGGAGAAGGTCTCGGTGACCAAGTCTTGGGGTGGACCTGGTTTCTTGCAGGTTGAGCCTTCGTGGGATTGCCACGGGCCTCAGGTTTCTTGATGACCGCCTTTGGTCTCGGAGCAGTGACACTTTCAGGCGCGGTCTTCCACTTCTTGGCGGTTGCAGTCTCATCTACGAGGAGTGGGAATGGTCCCAGTGACCCGAAGATGATAGTCTGGGGAGTAGAGGTCGACCCAATTTTTTGTGAATTGCAGAGGGAGACGACGCTTCGGCAGCTGGCAGGGCCCTTGTAAGTGCGCTTGCTTTGCTTCTCTTGAAGCATGAGCTGGTACTTGTTCTCATCGAAAGTGATGGTTAATGAAGCTGCCATTGTTAGTTTTTGGAAAACTTCTGCATTAAGACCACATCCATTAGTAATCACAAGAATATGGTGATCATAAATGGAAAATACTATGGTTTTCTCTTTTTAAATCGCTCAGGGGGCATGACCTATTCTGAGCGTAATGAAGAAGGTAAAAAGCCATAGAGGGTACAATTGTTCTGAACGCAAGTATGGTCGGCTCAAAATGAGCGTTTCCAGTGACTGCTAGAGGCAATTGTAAACCTTAATTTAAGATACCGAGAAGCGAAGCTCACTCGAGGTAAAATGATATAAGGTTGGAGATACAAATGTGTCGGTCACGAATACAGTAGACCCGGAAGGGCATACTAGCACCGCTAGGCACAAATGTTGCAAATCACATCCTTGGGAAGTACACGAGATGGGATTTTTTTTGAAAGGCCAAGACCGTATTCACAAAAGAGAATACAGGCGCAAATATTTCTGCGAACACTAAATCCGAAGAGGAAGGAACCAAAATTTCTCAAATCTGAACACAATAGTGACGAAAGTTTTTTTTTTTTTTAAGAGATTTTTTTTTTTTGAAGATTTTTTTTGAAGAGTACACATAGGTCTTCCAATTTGGTCTTATGAAACCTTAGTGGATAGATCTGCCCCCAGGTAAGGGTAGGATTACTTAATGAACCCGTTTGAAGGACCCTTGCCTCGAACAGTCTAGCAGCCTGCACACTCTGGACAAGTCTTTTCTTAGATTTACTTTGGTCAAAGAACGCAATTGGTGCAACCTTAATGTGTGGTTTTTTTTTTTTTTTTAAAGATTACTAATGGACCCATCAAAGAGAGGAAATGGCCCTTCCCAATCCGAACGCTGGCTCAGCGATTTCCACAAGCCATTGTACGAAAAGGAAAGAACCAAAGTTTTTCCAATTTAAATCCAAAAGTGAGAAATCAGAAAAAAATTTATTTTATATATATTTTTTTAAAGATCACTAATGGACCCATTAAAGAGAGGGAAATGACCCCTCCTAATCCGAATGCTAGCTTAGCGATTTCCGCGAGCCATTGTACGAAAAGGAAAGAATCAAAGTTTCTCCAATTTGAATCCAAAAGAGAGAAATCTGAAAATTCTTTTTTTTTTTTTAAATAAAGATTGGATTCACAAAAGAGAAGAAATGGTATTCCAATCTGAACAAAGGCTCAGCGATTTCCGCAAGCACTAAATCCGAAAGGGAAGAAACCATAATTTCTCAAATCTGAACCCAATGATAAAAAAAAACTTTTTTCTGTTTGAGAAGAGAAAGAATGGAAATAAACTCAAAGACAAAAATTTCCGAAGAATCCCATCTCATGTTTTTTTATTTTTTAAAGATGCAAGATGCAACATAGGCCACTAACTAGAAAGGAGCCAAGGAGTCTAAGCATCGTGTTCTCAAATGAACGTGTCCCACCAGGTATACCAACTTGATGGACCCGGCTTCCCGCCTTCCTCCCCCCCGGGTCCGCCGGGGTGCGGCGGGGCGAAAAAAGCGAAAATCAGCATTTTTATATGGGTGTGCTAGATTTTCTATTCTATTTGGAATTTGAGATGGTGATCCGAAGATTCACCTTCACAAGTAGAAAGGAAATCAAACTTTTTTTCTAACTTTCCATTGCATATATATTTTAGAGAAAGAGACAAGATTTTGAATGCCGTGAAAGGCGGTTTTGTGCCGTAAGTGGCATTTTTGCCATGAAAGGCGATTTACAAATCTCATCAATGATGAAAGACAAGAATTGTGATTTTTTTGTCTCTTTAAAAAAATACAAAGTACAATAGAAAAGTAAGAAAGAGGGATCTGACTTCTCAGGAAATTGTGGGGACTCGTTCAGATCAACGGTCGCGAGTAATGTATGGACTCCGCCATTGTCCTTCAGATGAGAACACTTGATGCTTTTGATTCACTTGGCTTGGCTTGGACCTCAGATTTTTAGAGGATAAGAACCAAAGGGAGGTCCTATATCCAATAAAAAAAATGGGTATACGGGCTGAAAAGCCACATCTAGGCCATGTTGGATAGAAGGAGAGGGGGAAACCTTGGGGGGTGGCCCCCCAAGGAACTTCAATCACCTTGTAGTGTTTGCGGCAGAGTTTCTTCAGAGTAGGAGAGCTTCTTTGCATAGAGATTTTTTAGGACAATTTTACAGGACCCTTTCTCCTTGGAATGACCTCCTGTTTATAGGAGTTACATGTATTTAATTCTTGATTTTGTAACTCCTTTTCTTGGATTCTGATTGGACGATGGAGAATGATGGGCATTTAATCGCCTTTAATCCCCATGATGATGGGGGTTTCATGATTAATTACCATGATTAAACTCCATAATGATAGGAGTTACATGGTCAATTGCCATGATTAATTGGACTTGTAACTCCTTTTTCCTTGAATCTGATTGGGCCGTCTAAAATAATGAGTTAATGACCGCAATAAGTTGTCATAAAAAGGGTCATTTAACTTCATTAATTGGTCGCCAAGTCGCTTGAAGAGTCGCGGGCCGTGCTGTGCCTCTTGGAATTCTTCTGGCGATGATCATCGATGGATTTTCATGTTGATCGACATCGGATGACCATACAATTCCAGACATTGATTGGTATCAATGGGCCAGAAAACATCTGTCCAGTCGATTTCACGATCGATCGGGCAGAAAGTGTGCTTTCTTGGTCGGTCGGTTGGCGATTTCTGAGTGTCCGATGATGATCGAGTGATTTCGACGGCGGATCCGTGATGTTGACAAAGATCGACGGATTTCATGCCTCAAAAATCAAATTCTGAAGAAATCATAGGGGCTAAACATCGCGAAACGTAAAAAATACCCGAAAAGTGGGTTTCCGGGCAAAATCCGGCTACCTGGATCCCTATGGTCGCCGGCGACCATGGGACTTTTGTCCCTTTTTTGGTCGTCGTTCGATCGCCGTTTCTTGACCATTTTTTGATGTGAAGTTTCCTAAGCAAAAGATAGGACCAACCATGGGCTCTTATTTGAGTTTTGAAGCCGTTTGGGGTCCCGTCGATGCTAGACTTGATTTCATCGCGCGGAAGATGTCGAGCTTCGATGTGCGGTCAACCGATGTCTGATTGACCTGAAATTTGACATGGAGCCTATTGGTGTCATTTTGAGATGATCCACTAGCTCCAATTTGGATTCCATGGTCCTAGGGAGCTCCCCCACCGGGATGCTTGATTTTGTTTCGAGCGTCAAAGTCGGGTCAAACGTCGTCGGAATGACCCAAAAATTGACATGTAAGCCTTTTGGAAGCATGTAGAAGCTACCCACGTGGTTTGTTTGATGAGTGATGGCCTCAGTGGTTCTCACCGCCGAGAGGCTTGATTTCGCCGTTCGAGAGTTGATGGAGGGTCAAACGTTGTCGATTTTGTTAGTTTTATGGTCTCATTCCATTAAGATTGATGTAATAAATTGATTAATTTCTTTATTTATCAATATATTCATGCTTTCCTTACATGAGATGAATGGTGTTTTATTACTTGTTTGCACATAACTAATACGAATGACATGATGGTTCATTAGATGAACCGGAGTCCATAAGTATACTAGATGCAATACATGTGTATGGATGAGACCCACATACAAGAGACATGTATAGTAAATCTTATACTTGAATATCTTCACAACCAGTGATGAGACTGGACATCTCATCTGACAAGGTTGCAGTACTTTGATTACTATGAGATAGTGTGATTTGTCTCGATCATCAGAATGTAAGATTCTGGATCATAGTGCTGGTACATTGGATGTATTGAAGGATCATGAGAAGGACCTTATAAACACTGTCTTTACTTTAAGGTCTGCTCTCATAATTCCCTAGCAATAGGCTCTCAATCCTGAGACATTAATGAACTCAAGTTTCTATCTATTCATTTACTTTGAGTCACCAATGAGTGAGGCCAATTGTAGGTCAACACCTTAGTGATTTGGGTACGTGGTAGTAGAGCTGTGGGAACATTCAATGGTCAAGATGGAATCTATCTTTAATATCCCCTTGTGCCAATTAATGGATTTATCATTGGTAAGTGCGCACCCATTCCAATTAAGAGTTAATTGGATCGGTACCAAATGATCATTATAATTGGGGCACAAGGATAATAAGATATGGATCTAAGTTTGGAAGACAGGTCCAATTGATCCATGGATATTGATGGAGGGGCCTACTTGTGGACATAGGGAAGTTTAAGGTCTTCATGTAATTTATTCCTAAGACTGGAGTTCAATTGCATTTATTTAGTGGAGTTAATTTCATTTGACTATGGGCCCGGATTGCACATGAGATGTGGGGTCGCAGTGTCCCAGTTGAAGCCAGCTTTCTATGGAATCCCTAGTGGTCCCCACGCTAGCCCAAGATTGGATCATTACTAATTCTATTTCAATTCAAAAAGGAAAGTTACTATTTCTATTTGAAGTGAGACTTCTAATAGTGGTAATAGTAGGAATAGAGAATTGCTAATTATTATGGAAGTGGGACTTCTAATAATAAACAAAGAGGATGATGCTTTAGCTATAAATATGAGAGGAGGCTTGGACGTCCCTTGCACTATTCCACATTGGAATTCACGCCGAACCTTCTCCATTGTACAAGAGTTGCACATCTCTCTCTCCTTCCCTCTTCTAGTTTCTCTTCTAGTTTTCCTTTGAGGTTCTAGTTAGTCTTTCTCTTGGAGATCCCTACCCATCTTCTTGAGAAAAGAGAATCTGATACGGGTCATAGCGTGGAAGACGATTAAGCCTTGGAGATTCCTATTTGATACGTGAAAGAGTTTCATCATCAAAGAAAGGAACAACTCCTCCATTAGAGCACAACCGAGCTCCAAAGGTATAATCTACTTCCGTGTATGTTGTGGATTTCGTGGTTGACTGTATGCTGCTATTTCTATCTTTTAGATAGGGTTTATTACTGTACATGGTGATGAGAAAGAGGACATGGATTCTGGATTGGGTTTTGCAGCCTTCTGGATAGTTGATCCCTGAGTCAAGTGGGAAAAAAATTTTGAAAACCTATCCTAGAGGCCCACCTATTTCCTATAGATTTGACTTGAAATTTGATGTGGAGCCTTTTGGAGGTATTTTTAGACCATCCATAGGCTCCGATCGAAGATTTGATGCCTTCGACACTGTTGCCGCCGGGAGCTCCTGCTCAGCTGTTGAAGGATTGAAGTTAGGCCAAATGGTGTCGAAATGGCCCAAAACTTCATGTGTACCCTTTTTTTGGCTATTTTGAAGGATCTTGTAGTTTTTGTTTGATTCTGACAAGATCTGATGCTTGAAGCGGCTCTGCCTGCTTGTCATAGGATGCGGCTCCATGTAGCTTTTGATGTTGAAGAGGCAAAGTGACATTTTTGGTGTCAACATTAGTCTTAGTATTTGTTTGGTAAATTTGAGAGCGTTGGTTGAGTCAGACACGCTCAGAGACGCCCTGAGTGCGCGTGTTAGCATGGGAGAGTGATTCTAAACTTTTGCTTTGATTGTTATTTTGATTTATTTTGAATGGTTTTATCATTTATTATCACTTTTGTATTTTGTCCATTCGCGTTTGAAACCAAGAAGCCTGTGTTTTGGCCAAAAAGGGGTAAAACTGTCTTTTCAACCCAAATCTGGACATGATTTTCGATATCTCAGAAATATGTCAAAAATATACTTGTTGGAAACTAGATTTTTCGAGGATCGTTTTATCCTTCTTCGTCGATCTCGTCTGAAGCCCGCAAGACCATGATTTAAGCCTCTAAAGTTCTAGACCTTTGGGACCCACATCCTCACTCAAGACAAGTATCTCCTTTCTCCCTCACTTTCATTCTCTCATTCTGCACACGTCCGTGAGTTCAACGTCCAAGGCTTTGGGAGCTCCTTCTTCTCTCCATTTTTCTCCTCCTTGCATGACAATCTTTGGAGCTTAGATTGAAGATTGGTTCCCTTCATCTTCTTCCTCTCTTCTCAAGCTTTCCGTTAGACCTATCGATTGGGCGTTTTCAACGTGTCAAGCTTTTCGTTTTCCCCTCTTACTGTTGTTTGGACATTTCTAGGTAAGAGCTTCAACCCACCTCTTTAATGGAACATTTTTAACTCCTAAAGATCTTGTTTTTCATGATTGTAAGCCTATTTTTGAAATGGGTTCCTTGTTTTCACAATGTAAGGGTTTTGAGATTTGTTTTTGGGGCATTTGTAGATCTTGGCTCTTCTCTTGAGTAAGATCTTTCTAGAAGGTTGGATTTGCATTTATTGGTCAAGGCAAGTGATCTCTTTGGCTCTTCGTATACTTGTTTTGAAATGTATATCATTTGACCTCAAAATGTGATTTTTCTAGGTTGGTTGAGGGATTTTAGTAAATGTGGTTATTTGTGCTAGAAATCCACATTTAAGTTTGCATGCATATGATGTAGCATGGTTTAAATGTTTTCTTTCAGCTCCAGTTTTGTTTTGATGAGAATCTAACTTGTTTTGAAGAAGGAATGGCCTAAATCTGATCTGATGTGTTGATTCCCGCAATTAGCGGCCAGCTGGCGGTCACTCGGCGGCTAGCCAACTGGTGACCAGCTGCTAGCAGACCCAGTTCGGTTGGAAACACAGAATACTCGTTTCGAGTTGGAAAGTCCTGGCAGCTAGCCGAAATTTGACTACGGCCAACCGCCAAGTGACCGCACGGTCACCGAGATTCACGGTTAGAAATGCAGAATGCTGCAAGTTGACTGGGACCAGCGGTTAGCTAGGCGGTCAGCTGGCGGCTAGTCGCAATGCACCTCCACGGCTAGCGGACAGGTGACCAACTAGTTTCGGTCACATTTCCAGAATGCAACAAATTTCCTGTCTAGGACCCGCAGTCAGCTAGCGGCTAATCGCTACTCACCTTGGCGGTTAGCCGATAGGTAACCGTGAGACAACCGAATCTCCAGGTTTGTCTGTTTTACAGGATTTTCTTGGGGAATGAAAACCAGAATATGATTAAGGGCTTTTGGCTTGACATTATGCAATTGGAACTCAAAATTTCCTTTAGCTTGGGAGCACCAATCCGCCTTATTCTGACATTTGGGTTTCAAGTACATAAGGGTCAAACGAAAGGCCTTAATATATATACTTAATAAGTTTGCTTCAGGACCTCAGTTTTGACACGATACATATCGTTTTGCACATGTTTTGATTTACAAGTCTCAGCCATGTTTTGATATGTTTCAAGTACTAGTGAGGGAATCACTTTTAAGCTTTGGTTTTGCTATAGCTTATGATATTCTTGATAAGTCTTACTTGCCCTATTTTGCTAAGTGATTTTCCCCTGTTTTCGACCTATCTTGTATATGTTTTGTCTGGATTTGTGCATTCATGATATTTGATGAACACCATTGAGCTTGGACTGCCCCTTCAGTCTGATCCACTGTCCGGGGGTCCTTAAACTTGTGGACTATCTGCAGATTAGTCGTGTATCTTATTACACACCGTGCTTGTCTCGGTTCCGCGGCCGGCCTCCCCATTTACCTTGTGTGACATGGGGTTGTGTTTTGTGTGTCGTGCTTGTCGTGTCGTGCTTACTCTTGTCATCTTGTATGCTAGAGGAAGGATGGGCTCAACGTGGGTTGTCTATTCATGATATATATAAGTATTCATGCTAGTTTTGCTTATTAAAATGCATCTTAGCACTGTTTTGGTTTAGATTCAGTAAATTGCTCTTAATAATGTTTTTCCAACTTTTACCAATTTATGTTCTTGTCTAAGTTGATTTCTTGCCAAACCGTCATGTTTGACCCTTGTATTTTGGTGCTCAAGTACAGGCCGCGCTGCCTTTGAGGAGGAGTGCCCGGAGGAGGCTGTTAAGCCACCCCTTGCTCGTGAGTGGCAACCTGATGACGTCATCTAGACGTTAGATGGGATCTTGACGCATAACCTTTGGGCTAGGGTTATCCATTTTGATTCTTTTATGGGAATGTATTGGCCTTTGTTGGCCTCTTATTTTGGGTTGTATATTAATTAACATACTTTTCTTAACTTGAACTTAAATGTAATTGGGCCTATGTCATGTTTATATTACTCTCTCTGAATCTCATGTCTTGATGATTTTTGATATATGCAAGTGTGATTATTTTTATCACATGTGTTCGTAATGACGTGATCTGCTACACGCTTCCGCAAAACAATTGATCGTGTGAGTTAGTCTCGTGTCCTTGGGATCCTCACCACGGAAACCTGTGGGATGTCATAGATGACGGCGTGCCATTCTCTATTAGGCACGCCAACTGTCGCGGGGGCCGGGCCTCGGTCTGGGGTCGCGATAGTCCTAATGTGTATATAAACTTCATATGTCTTTTATCTTTTGAAACTTTAATATATAATAGGGATGGAATGCATACTTGCTTTGATATCTATATAGGATTAATGAATGTGATTACAGATTAAGTTTCGTAGGTTACTGCGATTAATGAGGTTCAAACACACAATCCTCACAGCGGACTTCGATATTTGGGAATAGAGGGCAAAAATATTTAACCAGCCCTACTTTTCACACCTTGGATCTGATTTTATTTAGTCTCTAATCGGGTTCGAGTCCATGACAGATAGTATAAAAAATAAAACATGGTGCAGGCTAGTCATCATCATTCAAGTATTTCTTTAACTCATTACTAAGCTCAGCAAAAGATCTAGGACTATATAATAGAGTTTTAAAGTAGTGGGAATTTTGATTCTTAGAAAAAAAATTTTAAACCAATTATCAGAAGATATATACAAGGATCATATAATTTGGCATCAATGTATGAGGAATCAATGCATACATTAACTACTTGTCCCTTACAAATGCCAAAGAAAGACTTCCTCTTAGCTAACTTCGAGTCAACAAGGGATATCTCAGCTAACTTTGCCACAGACATTGCTTTCCTTGATTCAGGCGACATGGTCCATTCTGGACCAGATATGAGCTATTGGGGTTTAGCAAAGGTGAGCTCATCCAAGGAGAGGCTATGTTGATGCTTAACTATAGGCTTCTCACACTAGGACTACCCGTCATATTGTCATTTGAAGAGGGCGCTTGTGGCGTTGCTTGTGTAGACTCACCACCCACTTTGAGACCATAAAATCCCAAAGAGGAATTCAATTTATCCGTATCCATGTACATGGCTATGAGACCTTCTTTATTCATGTTAACATTATCCTCAGACAATGCCCGACCATTTGAAGTGCCCACAGTGCCAGGACTGCTTCCAAATCTTACCTTGTTAGGCAAACCAAGCGATTCAGATTGGGCTCCCCGATGGCCACCATTCATCTGAGGAACATCCAACATTTGACTAAGGGCATGGCTAAACTGCAAGGACCCAAATAAGAGTGCCTATCCTAACCGGCCCAATTCCGGCATTGCCGGCATTGGCGCTTAAGCAATAGAAAGTGAGGTCTCACCCCTCCCCCCAAAATAACTCCCTACAAAGATAAAACTAGAGAAATGAGCTAAAGTAGGCCACATTCAACAACGTCCAAGGCCAATTGATCTTTCCATTTTGATATCCAATAACAAAACACTTTTAAAACACTAGAATCAACAAAAAGAACTTGAACCAGTTCAAGTCCCTTACTATCAATTTTAAGAATATTACTGACCTTAAAGATCAAATAGTCAAATGCAAACACCCTAGAAATAAAAGACAATCCAATTTTAGAAATGAAGAATGAACAGAAAAAAGCAATTAAACAATCATTTTGCTTCTAAGGATGACATGTTTATCCTTACAAATTAAATACAACTATCATATCATAATTGGGATATCCAAATAAATGTCCTCCCTTATCCCACATAAGAAAATACTTTCATCCAAGAGTGAAATGTAAATGGGCCCAAAATTGGGCCCCACGGAGCTTTCATACTATACTCAGCCGATCACCGACTACTCCATAGAGGGTATTGCTTACACGGGAGAAGATTGTCGAACCATTTCCCTCTTTTCAACCAAATGGTCGTTAGTTCTTCCAAACCAACCTCTCTAAAACACCACAACAAACCAATGCAACCACACAAAAATGGAAATAACACGTATGCACTTCACATAAACTTGTCCTAATCCTCTCATTTCCATTTTCCAACCCCTCAAAAATGGATCCTAATCTCTACTTACACTTCCTCATTCCTCAAACAAGCTATTCTTAGTAAGAAGCTCAAAACATTGATTGCACAGTATCCTAGTTCATCTCCCCACATGTTCTATATGAAACCTCTTGTCCCTCTCTCACCGCCTTCACTTTCCTCTTTTCCCCCACCTGTGGATCCTGAGAAGTAGAATGATGGTTTAATCACTTTTTCTGTTCATTTTTCACTTGTAAAACTGAACTTTCTTTTCTTTTTTTTTTCTAGGTTGTCTACGTTTGATTACTTGATCTCTAAGGTTAGTGATAGTATTAGAATTGACAGTAAGGGACTTGAACTGGTTCGAGTTCTTTTTGTTGATTCTAGAGTTTTAAAAGTATTTTTTTTATTGGATATTGAAAAGAAAAGGTCAATTGGTCTTTGACATGGTCGAATGCTGCCTCCTTCAGCTCGTTTCTCTAGTTCTAACTTTGTAGGGAGTTATGTTGGTGGGAGGGGTGAGATCTCACTTTTTGTTGCTCGGGCGCCAATACCGGTAATGCTGGAATTGGGCCAGTTTAGACAGGCATTCTCATTTGGGTCCGAGCAGTTTAGCCATGGCCTTAGTCAATTGATGGATGTTCCTCCAATGAATGGTGCCCACCATAGAGCCCAATCTGACTCGCATGGTTTGCCTAACAAGGTTAGATTTGGAAGCGGTCCCATCGTTGTGGCGCTTCATATGTCCCAACGTTGTCTGAGGATAATGTTAATGGGAATGAAGAAGATCTCATAGCCATGTACATGGATATGGATAAATTGAATTCCTCTTTGGTCTTCTATGGTCTCGAAGGGGGTGGTGAGTCTACGTGGGCAATACCACAGGTGCCCTCTTCCAATGAGAATATGAGGGGTAGTCCTAGTGAGAAGACTATAGTTAAGCATCAGCACAACCTCTCCTTGGATGGACTCACCTCAACTAAACCTGAATTGCTCATTTCCGGTCTAGAATGGACCATGTCACCAGAATCAAGGAAAGCACTGTGTGTAGCGAAGCTAGCTGAGATCGTCGTTGTTGACCTGTAGCGAGCAAAGTGGTAGTCTTTTTTGTGCATTTGTAAGGGAGAAGTAGTTAGTGTATGCTTTTATTCCTTATAGATGTGAAATTCTATGATCCTTGTATAAACCTTCTAATAATTGCTTTAAATTTTCTTTTTTCTTTTCTAAGGATCAAAATCCCCTCTACTTAAGAAGTCTGATCAAGAACCAATAAGCCATACACCTCACTTACGGAATCCATTTGACTCATAAATTCTGAAACATTCCAATATCCCACACAACTCACTAGTTCAATTGCAAATGGTTAGTAACCAATATTTCGGTACACACTGCACTTGAGTCTTATGGCCGAATTTATAAGTATTTACTTCTATTTCATTCTAAGTCTCTTAGGGGTTTTACCAAAAGCAACCTCAAATATTCCTATACCTCCAAAAGCATCCTCAAATACATGTAATGCCCAAAAGCATCTTATACCATAGACTTCATTTTTTTTTTTCTAAAACTAAATTGCCCTTCACTTTATCTCTCGCTACATCAAGACTCTACCCATAATCGAAGTATTTCGCCACTCATTATTTTTTATTCAACTCTCAAACTTGAGCGCGCTAGTTTATTATGAACATCATGAGTAGTTTATATTTATTTTAAATTCATATTCTAAAGGGAAAATATCCTTCACTTTATAGGTAATCCTCCAAAAACTGTTGTTAAAGTAGGGTTGCGAATAGGGAATGGAGAGGAATGCAATGGTTTTTCTAAAAATTAAATGATTTATTTATTTAGAAGAATATCCACAGATTGTACTAAGAAAAGGGTCGCTGTAAGTACATTCTCAATTGAACAAACTCACAATAGAAAAGTTGAACTCATACATTCACAGAAATTGTTCCTTCAGCTTTAGAATTGTTAGTCAAGCCTAATGCACTTGTATGTGCCCTATTTGGCTAAACTCTAACTATTGACCTCGTGAGTCTTCTTGAAATCAGAAGTTCATACTCAACATTGCAAGTTCACTCTTGACATCGAGAGTTGGTTCTTGTGGTTGTGACTTAATCATGTTAATGTTCGATTCTTTTTCGAAAGTGAGGAAAGTAATATGGGAGAGCATTCTAGATTGCACTTGGAGTAGGGTCAAAATTAGTAAATTAATGATTAAACAAAGTCACAATGGAGTTATTCAACCCTGACTTCACACATTCTTGAGCTTGACATTACAGTCATGTCCATTAAAAAGTTTCAAGTGAGGTTATGTTGGATTCCTAAAGAATTGAGCTAATTTTCTACTAATTGTAGTAAGAGTGCATTTAGAATGAGGATCTTGTTGGAGTTTATAAAAAAAATATATAAATTAGTATAACATGATCAAGAAGCTTAATGAATGCTGAGGGGGGTGCTCGTGAATAGAATTGAACAAAAACATAAAACACGAGGATCTTAATAATATTAGGCATGTATATGGACACTAAATCCTTAGCTCGTAAGTGTTATTACTCGAACTCCTAAGTCATATCTCGAGCTTGTGAGTGTCATGTATCGAAGTTGTGAGAGATTAAGTGAAAGGGCAATTTAGTTTAAAAGAAAATGAAGTCTACGGTATAAGATGCTTTTTGGCACTACATGTATTTGAGTATGCTTTTGATGAAAAGCCCTTTTTTTAACTTGTATCTTTTTCCTTGCAAAATATTGTCATTGGTCACATACAACCGTAAACCATTTACTACCACATTATATATTAACAAAATGTACACTACCACACATAAAAGATAAATATATCATGTTCAGCTGGTATCATTCGATGTATGCAGTAAACAATTTGATTTTATGAAATAGAGTATTTTCTTCATTATTCTAAATAAGCATAAAAAGGCAACAATCAATGGTTTTTACATCCCCTTATATGGTGTCAGGACAATCTATCATGTTTAAAAGTGATGGAACAGCATATATAAAAAGAGGCTCTTTCTGATTGGTCCCATACCACTTTAGATTCTTTGAAATCATTCAACTCATCCAAACATGTAATCATGTACTCCAAGAAAACGTGAAAAAGTATATTGCTATTCTAAGAAAAAATCAAAAGGAAATATGAAATTTACTTCAATGTTGCAAAGGAGAAGAATGCCCCTGGTCGCACGTTGGGAGAATGTCGACGCTGTATAGGTGACCGCCAAATAATGAAAAGTTGGATGAAGTAGGACCAGTGAGTGAGAAGCAAGCATATTGTGATGCCATTTTTATAATTCTACATGAAAAGGATAAATGCATGAGCAAAGGCACCCTTTCACATTCAAACCTAACTGTGGTTATCCATTCTTGTTTGAACTACTAATTTTGGGGACATAGAAGGTATTAAAATGAAAAAGCATGAAGTATGACTAAATACTAAAGCCATATGGTCCTGGTAATAAATCTGTGAAACCATAGAAATATAAAGAAAAAGCTCTCATTCAAAAAGTATCCTAGTCCCTCTTATTTATACTTATGCTGATCTATTGATACGGGCCCTTAATTAGGCTAAAAGGCCTTAGTTCAAAATCTCCATTGGAATGTCGACCAACACATCAGCTGAATATATAAAGCATTTTCATCCAAAAATATATATATGTCTTGAACTTGTAGCTTTGAACCCTATTTAAAACAAATCACTTTCTTATCATTAATAATAATAATAATAATAATATTATTATTATTATTATTATTGTTGTTGTTGTTGTTGTTGCTGTTGTTAATAGGCAACCCTAGTTATCATCCTAGTTAGCTTGGATAGAATAAGGGTTTAGGTAGACTCAAGGATAGGTCGATATTATATGATGTTGTTCCCTACCATACTTTTTAAGATTGATAAATTGGCTTAGGAAAGAAATAGGGTTTATTTCCTGCCGATGAAAATTATTTATGAAAGATATAAACCTAACTCGTTAGTCCTCATTCTATTCAAATAATGAACTCATCCATTAGAAACATAAATAAAAAAATTACCCAATTCTGGAAATTTAAATCTCTAAGGATTTGAAGCAAAGGAAATCCTTGATTTTTGGAATTTCCAAGTCCGACCTCCCCACAAGATTTGGAGATCCTTACTTCTACAGATCTGCACACCGAAACCAATTTTTCAACTATCTCATTGTTATGTACTGATATTGTTGTGAAATCCCCATCTATTCAATCCTCAGTGGGGAATCCCTATTCAAAGTGTAGTGAGGAATTCCTCATATCTACAAATTCCTCATGTATTTCTCACATATTACCAAATGTTCTCTAAATCTTTACTTTTCAATCTAAGAAATTAGAAAACTCATCCATTAGGAAATTTCTATTTAAAAAAATCATTCCACAAATATTTTGTCTTTCATAAAAACGATGAACACACTCTCTGACAGTTGCAAGAGAGAATCAAAACAGACAGAGAGGAAAGGATAACATATAAGAAAGACATTAAACAAAAGATAGAATCCCCTTCCATATACATACCAGGAGAGAGAATGAGAGAGATGAAGGGAGTGGGGCTTAGGACTAGGGTATGAACTAGTTATAAAGAGTCAAGGAGTGTTAAATTAGTGGTTAGAAATACTATCAATTATAATGAATGATTCATTTTCGAGGAGGTACCTCACAACTCTAGATATTGGCCTTGTACATATCGCCAAAATATATTCAAAGGGCGACGATATCAAAATTAATGCGATATTATCCAAAACATAAGTTTTTCTGGTATAATTAAACCATAACACGACACTTTCAGTTATTACCTCCATTTATGACATTTTTATGTACTAAGCTCAGCAATGGATGGTACAATTGATAAGAAAAGAATTAAAGCTTCATTATACATTGGTACCCTTGAAACAATGTTTACTTGTTATCGATGCAAACAACAAGTGAAAGATATAACTCTAAATCGTCCGCAATATGGGTTGGAAATGTATATTCGATCTCTTTCAATCCCACATATTCAAAGACAATTAAACCATTCAACGACAATTATAAAAATATGTGTTATTTTACAGATGATAATGCATTAATTTTGAAATTAATACAAAAATAAAATAACGAAGTGGAAATTTCAAAATTAATGCATTATTGTCTGTAAAATAACACATATATTTCACTAATAAAGCAATCTCACTCAATACTTATAGAATATCATCAGATTCTATGATGTTGTTCCCTACCATGCTTATTAAGATTGATAAATTGGCTAACGAAAGAAAATAGAGTTTATTTCCTACCAATGAAAACAATATAAGAAAGACAGGAACCCTAAATCGTTAGTCCTCATTCTATCCAAATAAAGAACTCATCCATTAGAAACATAAATAAAATTACCCAAGTTTGGAAATTTTGAATAGCAACGGAAATCCTCATTTTTTAGGATTTCCATATCCGACCTCCCCACAAGATTTGGAAATCCCTACTTCTATAGATCTGGACACCGAAACCAATTTTTCAGCCATGTCATTGTTATGTACCGATATTGCTGTGAAATCCGCATCTATACAAATCCTAAGTAGGGAATCCCTATTCCAAATGTAGTGAGGAATCCTTATATCTACAATTTCCTCATGTATTTGTCACATATAACCAAATGTGCTCTAAATCCTTACTTGTCAATCTAAGAAATTAGAAAACTCATCCATTAGAAAATTTTAAAATTAAAAAACCATTCCACAAATATTTCATCTTATAACATAAAAATGACAAACACACTCTTTGGCAATGGCAAGAAAGAATCAAGACAAATAGAGAGAAAAGGAGAACATATAAGAAAGACTTTCAACAAAGGATAGAATCCTCTTCCAAATACATACCAGGAGAGAGAATGAGAGAGAGAAAGATGAAGGAAGTGGGGCTTAGGACTAGGGTATGAACTAGTTATAAAGAGTCAAGGAGTGTTAAATTAGTGGTTAGAAATACTAACAATTATAATGAAAGATTCATTTTCGAGGAGGTACCTCACAACTCTGAATACTGGCCTTGTACATATCGCCAAAATATATTAAAAGGGCGACGATATCAAAATTAATGCGATATTATCCAAAATATAAGTTTTTCTGGTATAATTAAACCATAACACGACACTTTTAGTTATTACCTCCATTTATGACATTTTTATGTACTAAGCTCAGCAATGGATGGTACATTTGATAAGAAAAGAATTAAAGCTTCATTATACATTGGTACCCTTGAAACAATGTTTACTTGTTATCGATGCAAACAACAAGTGAAAGATATAACTCTAAATCATCCGCGATATGGGTTGGAAATGTATATTCGATCTCTTTCAATCCCACATATTCAACGACAATTAAACCATTCAACGACAATTATAAAAATATGTGTTATTTTACAGATAATAATGCATTAATTTTGAAATTAATACAAAAATAAAATAACGAAGTGGTAATTCCAAAATTAATGCATTATTATCTGTAAAATAACACATACATTTCACTAATAAAGCAATCTCACTCAATACTTATAGAATATCATCAGATTCTATGATGTTGTTCCCTACCATACTTATTAAGATTGATAAATTGGCTAACGAAAGAAAATAGAGTTTATTTCCTACCAATGAAAACAATATAAGAAAGACAGGAACCCTAAATCTTTAGTCCTCATTCTATGCAAATAAAGAACTCATCCATTAGAAACATAAATAAAATTACCCAAGTTTGGAAATTTTGAATAGCAACAGAAATCCTCATTTTTTAGGATTTCCATATCCGACCTCCCCACAAGATTTGGAAATCCCTACTTCTATAGATCTGGACACCGAAACCAATTTTTCAGCCATGTCATTGTTATGTACCGATATTGCTGTGAAATCCGCATCTATACAAATCCTAAGTAGGGAATCCCTATTCCAAATGTAGTGAGGAATCCTTATATCTACAATTTCCTCATGTATTTGTCACATATAACCAAATGTGCTCTAAATCCTTACTTGTCAATCTAAGAAATTAGAAAACTCATCCATTAGAAAATTTTAAAATTAAAAAACCATTCCACAAATATTTCATCTTATAACATAAAAATGACAAACACACTCTTTGGCAATGGCAAGAAAGAATCAAGACAAATAGAGAGAAAAGGAGAACATATAAGAAAGACTTTCAACAAAGGATAGAATCCTCTTCCAAATACATACCAGGAGAGAGAATGAGAGAGAGAAAGATGAAGGAAGTGGGGCTTAGGACTAGGGTATGAACTAGTTATAAAGAGTCAAGGAGTGTTAAATTAGTGGTTAGAAATACTAACAATTATAATGAAAGATTCATTTTCGAGGAGGTACCTCACAACTCTGAATACTGGCCTTGTACATATCGCCAAAATATATTAAAAGGGCGACGATATCAAAATTAATGCGATATTATCCAAAATATAAGTTTTTCTGGTATAATTAAACCATAACACGACACTTTTAGTTATTACCTCCATTTATGACATTTTTATGTACTAAGCTCAGCAATGGATGGTACATTTGATAAGAAAAGAATTAAAGCTTCATTATACATTGGTACCCTTGAAACAATGTTTACTTGTTATCGATGCAAACAACAAGTGAAAGATATAACTCTAAATCATCCGCGATATGGATTGGAAATGTATATTCGATCTCTTTCAATCCCACATATTCAACGACAATTAAACCATTCAACGACAATTATAAAAATATGTGTTATTTTACAGATAATAATGCATTAATTTTGAAATTAATACAAAAATAAAATAACGAAGTGGTAATTCCAAAATTAATGCATTATTATCTGTAAAATAACACATACATTTCACTAATAAAGCAATCTCACTCAATACTTATAGAATATCATCAGATTCTATGATGTTGTTCCCTACCATACTTATTAAGATTGATAAATTGGCTAACGAAAGAAAATAGAGTTTATTTCCTACCAATGAAAACTATATAAGAAAGACAGGAACCCTAAATCGTTAGTCCTCATTCTATCCAAATAAAGAACTCATCCATTAGAAACATAAATAAAATTACCCAAGTTCGGAAATTTTGAATAGCAACAGAAATCCTCATTTTTTAGGATTTCCATATCCGACCTCCCCACAAGATTTGGAAATCCCTACTTCTATAGATCTGGACACCGAAACCAATTTTTCAGCCATGTCATTGTTATGTACCGATATTGCTGTGAAATCCGCATCTATACAAATCCTAAGTAGGGAATCCCTATTCCAAATGTAGTGAGGAATCCTTATATCTACAATTTCCTCATGTATTTCTCACATTTTACCAAATGTGCTCTAAATCCTTACTTATCAATCTAAGAAATTAGAAAACTCATCCATTAGAAAATTTTAAAATTAAAAAACCATTCCACAAATATTTCATCTTATAACATAAGAATGACAAACACACTCTTTGGCACTGGCAAGAGAGAATCAGGACAAATAGAGAGAAAATGATAACATATAAGAAAGACTTTCAACAAAGGATAGAATCCTCTTCCAAAGACATACCAGGAGAGAGAATGAGAGAGAGAAAGATGAAGGAAGTGGGGCTTAGGAGCAGGGTATGAACAAGTTATAAAGAGTCAAGGAGTGTTAAGTTCGTGGTTAGAAATACTAACAATTATAATGAAAGATTCATTTTCGAGGAGGTACCTCACAACTCTGAATACTGGCCTTGTACATATCGCCAAAATATATTAAAAGGGTGACGATATCAAAATTAATTCGATATTATCCAAAATATAATTTTTTCTAGTATATTAAAACCATAACACGACACTTTTAGTTATTACCTCCATTTATGACATTTTTATGTACTAAGCTCAGCAATGGATGGTACATTTGATAAGAAAAGAATTAAAGCTTCATTATACATTGGTACCCTTGAAACAATGTTTACTTGTTATCGATGCAAACAACAAGTGAAAGATATAACTCTAAATCATCCGCGATATGGATTGGAAATGTATATTCGATCTCTTTCAATCCCACATATTCAACGACAATTAAACCATTCAACGACAATTATAAAAATATGTGTTATTTTACAGATAATAATGCATTAATTTTGAAATTAATACAAAAATAAAATAACGAAGTGGTAATTCCAAAATTAATGCATTATTATCTGTAAAATAACACATACATTTCACTAATAAAGCAATCTCACTCAATACTTATAGAATATCATCAGATTCTATGATGTTGTTCCCTACCATACTTATTAAGATTGATAAATTGGCTAACGAAAGAAAATAGAGTATATTTCCTACCAATGAAAACTATATAAGAAAGACAGGAACCCTAAATCGTTAGTCCTCATTCTATCCAAATAAAGAACTCATCCATTAGAAACATAAATAAAATTACCCAAGTTTGGAAATTTTGAATAGCAACGGAAATCCTCATTTTTTAGGATTTCCATATCCGACCTCCCCACAAGATTTGGAAATCCCTACTTCTATAGATCTGGACACCGAAACCAATTTTTCAGCCATGTCATTGTTATGTACAAATATTGCTGTGAAATCCGCATCAATACAAATCCTCAGTAGGGAATCCCTATTCCAAATGTATTGAGGAATCCTCATATCTAAAATTTCCTCATGTATTTCTCACATTTTACCAAATGTGCTCTAAATCCTTACTTATCAATCTAAGAAATTAGAAAACTCATCCATTAGAAAATTTTAAAATTAAAAAACCATTCCACAAATATTTCATCTTATAACATAAGAATGACAAACACACTCTTTGGCACTGGCAAGAGAGAATCAGGACAAATAGAGAGAAAATGATAACATATAAGAAAGACTTTCAACAAAGGATAGAATCCTCTTCCAAAGACATACCAGGAGAGAGAATGAGAGAGAGAAAGATGAAGGAAGTGGGGCTTAGGAGCAGGGTATGAACAAGTTATAAAGAGTCAAGGAGTGTTAAGTTCGTGGTTAGAAATACTAACAATTATAATGACATTCTTTTTCGAGGAGGTAGCTAACAGCTCTAGATATTGGCCTTGTACATATCGCCAAAATATATTCCAAGGGTGACGATATCAAAATTAATTCGATATTATCCAAAACATAATTTTTTCTAGTATATTAAAACCACAACACTTTTAGTTATTACCTACATTTATGAAATATTTATCTGTTAAGCTTAGCAATTGATGGTTAATTTGATAAGAAAAGAATTAAAGCTTCATTATACATAGGTACCCATGAATCAATGTTTACTTTTTATCGATGTAAACAACAAGGGAAAGATATAACTCTAAATCCTCCGCGATATGGGTTGGAAATGTATATTCAATGTCTTTCAATCCCCCATATTCAACGACAATTAAACTATTCAACGACAATTATAGAAATATGTTTTATTTTACAGATAATAATGCAATAATTTTGAAATTAATACAAAAATAAAATAACAAAGTGATAATTTAAAACTTAATGCATTATTATCTGTAAAATAACACATATATTTCACTAATAAAGCAATCTCACTGAATACTTATAGAATATCTTCAGATTCTATGATGTTGTTCCCTACCATACTTATTAAGATTGATAAATTGGCCAATAAAAGAAAATAGGGTTTATTTCCAACCGATGAAAACAATATAAGAAAGACAGGAACCCTAAATCGTTAGTCCTCATTCTATCCAAATAAAGAACTCATCCATTAGAAACATAAATAAAATTACCCAAGTTTGGAAATTTTGAATAGCAATGGAAATCCTCATTTTTCAGGATTTCCACATCCGACCTCCCCACAGGATTTGGAAATCCCTACTTCTATAGATCTGGACACCGAAACCAATTTTTCAGCCATGTCATTGTTATGTACCGATATTGATGTGAAATCCGCATCTATACAAATCCTCAGTAGGGAATCCCTATTCCTAATGTAGTGAGGAATCCTCATATCTACAATTTCCTCATGTATTTGTCACATATTACCAAATGTGCTCTAAATCCTTACTTGTCAATCTAAGAAATTAGAAAACTCATGCATTAGAAAATTTTTAAATTAAAAAATCATTCTTCAAAACTTTCATCTTACATAAAAATGACAAACACACTCTTTGGTAGTGGCAAGAGAGAATCAAAACAAACAGAGAGAAAAGGATAACATATAAGAAAGACTTTCAACAAAGGATAGAATCCTCTTCCAAATACATACCAGGAGAGAGAATGGGAGAGAGAAAGATGAAGGAAGTGGGGCAAAGGACTAGGGTATGAACAAGTTATAAAGAGTCAAGGAGTGTTAAATTCGTGGTTGGGAATAGTAACAAATATAATCACAAATTCTTTTTCGAGGATGTAGCTGACAGCTCTGGATACTGGCCTTGTACATATCGCCAAAATATATTCAAAGGGTGATGACATCAAAATTAATACGATATTATCCACAACATAATTTTTTCTAGTATATTAAAACGACAACACTTTCAGTTATTACCTACATTTATGAAATTTTTATCTACTAAGCTCAGCAATGGATGGATAATTTGATAAGTAAAGAATTAAATGTTCATTATACATAGGTACCCATGAATCAATGTTTATTTTTTGTCGATGTAAACAACAAGCGAAAGATATAACTCTAAATTCTCCGCGATATGGGTTGAAAATGTATATTCGATGTCTTTCAATCCCCCATATTCAACGACAATTAAACTATTCAACAACAATTATAGAAATATGTGTTATTTTACAGATAATAATGCATTAATTTTGAAATTAATACAAAAATAAATAACAAAGTGATAATTTCAAAATTAATGCATTATTATCTGTAAAATAACACATATATATCACTAATAAAGCAATCTCATTCAATACTAATAGAATATCATCAGATTCTGTGATGTTGTTCCCTACCAAGCTTATTAAGACTGATAAATTGGCTAACGAAAGAAAATAGGGTTTATTTCCTACCGATGAAAACAATATAAGAAAGACAGGAACCCTAAATCGTGAGTCCTCATTCTATCCAAATAAAGAACTCATCCATTAGAAACATAAATAAAATTACCCAAGTTTGGAAATCTTGAATAGCAATGGAAATCCTCATTTTTCAGGATTTCCACATCCGACCTCCCCACAAGATTTGGAAATCCCTGCTTCTATAGATCTGGACACCGAAACCAATTTTTCAGCCATGTCATTGTTATGTACCGATATTGTTGTGAAATCCACATCTATACAAATCCTCAGTAGGGAATCCCTATTCCTAATGTAGTGAGGAATCCTCATATCTAGAATTTCCTCATGTATTTCTCACATATTACCAAATGTGCTCTAAATCCTTACTTGTCAATCTAAGAAATTAGAGAACTCATGCATTAGAAAATTTTTAAATTAAAAAATCATTCTTCAAAACTTTCATCTTACATAAAAATGACAAACACACTCTTTGGTAGTGGCAAGAGAGAATCAAAACAAACAGAGAGAAAAGGATAACATATAAGAAAGACTTTCAACAAAGGATAGAATCCTCTTCCAAATACATACCAGGAGAGAGAATGGGAGAGAGAAAGATGAAGGAAGTGGGGCAAAGGACTAGGGTTTGAACAAGTTATAAAGAGTCAAGGAGTGTTAAATTCGTGGTTAGGAATAATAAGAAATATAATCACAAATTCTTTTTCGAGGATGTAGCTGACAGCTCTGGATACTGGCCTTGTACATATCGCCAAAATATATTCAAAGGGTGATGACATCAAAATTAATACGATATTATCCACAACATAATTTTTTCTAGTATATTAAAACGACAACACTTTCAGTTATTACCTACATTTATGAAATTTTTATCTACTAAGCTCAGCAATGGATGGTTAATTTGATAAGTAAAGAATTAAATGTTCATTATACATAGGTACCCATGAATCAATGTTTATTTTTTGTCGATGTAAACAACAAGCAAAAGATATAACTCTAAATTCTCCGCGATATGGGTTGCAATTGTATATTCGATGTCATTCAATCCCCCATATTCAACGACAATTAAACTATTCAACAACAATTATAGAAATATGTGTTATTTTACAGATAATAATGCATTAATTTTGAAATTAATACAAAAATAAATAACAAAGTGATAATTTCAAAATTAATGCATTATTATCTGTAAAATAACACATATATATCACTAATAAAGCAATCTCACTCAATACTAATAGAATATCATCAGATTCTGTGATGTTGTTCCCTACCATGCTTATTAAGACTGATAAATTGGCTAACGAAAGAAAATAGGGTTTATTTCCTACCGATGAAAACAATATAAGAAAGACAGGAACCCTAAATCGTGAGTCCTCATTCTATCCAAATAAAGAACTCATCCATTAGAAACATAAATAAAATTACCCAAGTTTGGAAATCTTGAATAGCAATGGAAATCCTCATTTTTCAGGATTTCCACATCCGACCTCCCCACAAGATTTGGAAATCCCTGCTTCTATAGATCTGGACACCGAAACCAATTTTTCAGCCATGTCATTGTTATGTACCGATATTGTTGTGAAATCCACATCTATACAAATCCTCAGTAGGGAATCCCTATTCCTAATGTAGTGAGGAATCCACATATCTAGAATTTCCTCATGTATTTCTCACATATTACCAAATGTGCTCTAAATCCTTACTTGTCAATCTAAGAAATTAGAGAACTCATGCATTAGAAAATTTTTAAATTAAAAAATCATTCTTCAAAACTTTCATCTTACATAAAAATGACAAACACACTCTTTGGTAGTGGCAAGAGAGAATCAAAACAAACAGAGAGAAAAGGATAACATATAAGAAAGACTTTCAACAAAGGATAGAATCCTCTTCCAAATACATACCAGGAGAGAGAATGGGAGAGAGAAAGATGAAGGAAGTGGGGCAAAGGACTAGGGTATGAACAAGTTATAAAGAGTCAAGGAGTGTTAAATTCGTGGTTAGGAATAATAAGAAATATAATCACAAATTCTTTTTCGAGGATGTAGCTGACAGCTCTGGATACTGGCCTTGTACATATCGCCAAAATATATTCAAAGGGTGATGACATCAAAATTAATACGATATTATCCACAACATAATTTTTTCTAGTATATTAAAACGACAACACTTTCAGTTATTACCTACATTTATGAAATTTTTATCTACTAAGCTCAGCAATGGATGGTTAATTTGATAAGTAAAGAATTAAATGTTCATTATACATAGGTACCCATGAATCAATGTTTATTTTTTGTCGATGTAAACAACAAGCGAAAGATATAACTCCAAAATTCTCCGCGATATGGGTTGGAAATGTATATTCGATGTCTTTCAATCCCCCATATTCAACGACAATTAAACTATTCAACAACAATTATAGAAATATGTGTTATTTTACAGATAATAATGCATTAATTTTGAAATTAATACAAAAATAAATAACAAAGTGATAATTTCAAAATTAATGCATTATTATCTGTAAAATAACACATATATATCACTAATAAAGCAATCTCACTCAATACTAATAGAATATCATCAGATTCTGTGATGTTGTTCCCTACCATGCTTATTAAGACTGATAAATTGGCTAACGAAAGAAAATAGGGTTTATTTCCTACCGATGAAAACAATATAAGAAAGACAGGAACCCTAAATCGTGAGTCCTCATTCTATCCAAATAAAGAACTCATCCATTAGAAACATAAATAAAATTACCCAAGTTTGGAAATCTTGAATAGCAATGGAAATCCTCATTTTTCAGGATTTCCACATCCGACCTCCCCACAAGATTTGGAAATCCCTGCTTCTATAGATCTGGACACCGAAACCAATTTTTCAGCCATGTCATTGTTATGTACCGATATTGTTGTGAAATCCACATCTATACAAATCCTCAGTAGGGAATCCCTATTCCTAATGTAGTGAGGAATCCTCATATCTAGAATTTCCTCATGTATTTCTCACATATTACCAAATGTGCTCTAAATCCTTACTTGTCAATCTAAGAAATTAGAGAACTCATGCATTAGAAAATTTTTAAATTAAAAAATCATTCTTCAAAACTTTCATCTTACATAAAAATGACAAACACACTCTTTGGTAGTGGCAAGAGAGAATCAAAACAAACAGAGAGAAAAGGATAACATATAAGAAAGACTTTCAACAAAGGATAGAATCCTCTTCCAAATACATACCAGGAGAGAGAATGGGAGAGAGAAAGATGAAGGAAGTGGGGCAAAGGACTAGGGTTTGAACAAGTTATAAAGAGTCAAGGAGTGTTAAATTCGTGGTTAGGAATAATAAGAATTATAATCACAAATTCTTTTTCGAGGATGTAGCTGACAGCTCTGGATACTGGCCTTGTACATATCACCAAAATATATTCAAAGGGTGATGACATCAAAATTAATACGATATTATCCACAACATAATTTTTTCTAGTATATTAAAACGACAACACTTTCAGTTATTACCTACATTTATGAAATTTTTATCTACTAAGCTCAGCAATGGATGGTTAATTTGATAAGTAAAGAATTAAATGTTCATTATACATAGGTACCCATGAATCAATGTTTATTTTTTGTCGATGTAAACAACAAGCGAAAGATATAACTCCAAAATTCTCCGCGATATGGGTTGGAAATGTATATTCGATGTCTTTCAATCCCCCATATTCAACGACAATTAAACTATTCAACAACAATTATAGAAATATGTGTTATTTTACAGATAATAATGCATTAATTTTGAAATTAATACAAAAATAAATAACAAAGTGATAATTTCAAAATTAATGCATTATTATCTGTAAAATAACACATATATATCACTAATAAAGCAATCTCACTCAATACTAATAGAATATCATCAGATTCTGTGATGTTGTTCCCTACCATGCTTATTAAGACTGATAAATTGGCTAACGAAAGAAAATAGGGTTTATTTCCTACCGATGAAAACAATATAAGAAAGACAGGAACCCTAAATCGTGAGTCCTCATTCTATCCAAATAAAGAACTCATCCATTAGAAACATAAATAAAATTACCCAAGTTTGGAAATCTTGAATAGCAATGGAAATCCTCATTTTTCAGGATTTCCACATCCGACCTCCCCACAAGATTTGGAAATCCCTGCTTCTATAGATCTGGACACCGAAACCAATTTTTCAGCCATGTCATTGTTATGTACCGATATTGTTGTGAAATCCACATCTATACAAATCCTCAGTAGGGAATCCCTATTCCTAATGTAGTGAGGAATCCTCATATCTAGAATTTCCTCATGTATTTCTCACATATTACCAAATGTGCTCTAAATCCTTACTTGTCAATCTAAGAAATTAGAGAACTCATGCATTAGAAAATTTTTAAATTAAAAAATCATTCTTCAAAACTTTCATCTTACATAAAAATGACAAACACACTCTTTGGTAGTGGCAAGAGAGAATCAAAACAAACAGAGAGAAAAGGATAACATATAAGAAAGACTTTCAACAAAGGATAGAATCCTCTTCCAAATACATACCAGGAGAGAGAATGGGAGAGAGAAAGATGAAGGAAGTGGGGCAAAGGACTAGGGTATGAACAAGTTATAAAGAGTCAAGGAGTGTTAAATTCGTGGTTGGGAATAGTAACAAATATAATCACAAATTCTTTTTCGAGGATGTAGCTGACAGCTCTGGATACTGGCCTTGTACATATCGCCAAAATATATTCAAAGGGTGATGACATCAAAATTAATACGATATTATCCACAACATAATTTTTTCTAGTATATTAAAACGACAACACTTTCAGTTATTACCTACATTTATGAAATTTTTATCTACTAAGCTCAGCAATGGATGGATAATTTGATAAGTAAAGAATTAAATGTTCATTATACATAGGTACCCATGAATCAATGTTTATTTTTTGTCGATGTAAACAACAAGCGAAAGATATAACTCTAAATTCTCCGCGATATGGGTTGAAAATGTATATTCGATGTCTTTCAATCCCCCATATTCAACGACAATTAAACTATTCAACAACAATTATAGAAATATGTGTTATTTTACAGATAATAATGCATTAATTTTGAAATTAATACAAAAATAAATAACAAAGTGATAATTTCAAAATTAATGCATTATTATCTGTAAAATAACACATATATATCACTAATAAAGCAATCTCACTCAATACTAATAGAATATCATCAGATTCTGTGATGTTGTTCCCTACCATGCTTATTAAGACTGATAAATTGGCTAACGAAAGAAAATAGGGTTTATTTCCTACCGATGAAAACAATATAAGAAAGACAGGAACCCTAAATCGTGAGTCCTCATTCTATCCAAATAAAGAACTCATCCATTAGAAACATAAATAAAATTACCCAAGTTTGGAAATCTTGAATAGCAATGGAAATCCTCATTTTTCAGGATTTCCACATCCGACCTCCCCACAAGATTTGGAAATCCCTGCTTCTATAGATCTGGACACCGAAACCAATTTTTCAGCCATGTCATTGTTATGTACCGATATTGTTGTGAAATCCACATCTATACAAATCCTCAGTAGGGAATCCCTATTCCTAATGTAGTGAGGAATCCTCATATCTAGAATTTCCTCATGTATTTCTCACATATTACCAAATGTGCTCTAAATCCTTACTTGTCAATCTAAGAAATTAGAGAACTCATGCATTAGAAAAATTTTAAATTAAAAAATCATTCTTCAAAACTTTCATCTTACATAAAAATGACAAACACACTCTTTGGTAGTGGCAAGAGAGAATCAAAACAAACAGAGAGAAAAGGATAACATATAAGAAAGACTTTCAACAAAGGATAGAATCCTCTTCCAAATACATACCAGGAGAGAGAATGGGAGAGAGAAAGATGAAGGAAGTGGGGCAAAGGACTAGGGTTTGTACAAGTTATAAAGAGTCAAGGAGTGTTAAATTCGTGGTTAGGAATAGTAACAAATATAATCACAAATTCTTTTTCGAGGATGTAGCTGACAGCTCTGGATACTGGCCTTGTACATATCGCCAAAATATATTCAAAGGGTGATGACATCAAAATTAATACGATATTATCCACAACATAATTTTTTCTAGTATATTAAAACGACAACACTTTCAGTTATTACCTACATTTATGAAATTTTTATCTACTAAGCTCAGCAATGGATGGTTAATTTAATAAGTAAAGAATTAAATGTTCATTATACATAGGTACCCATGAATCAATCTTTACTTTTTGTCGATGTAAACAACAAGCGAAAGATATAACTCTAAATTCTCCGCGATATGGGTTGGAAATGTATATTCGATGTCTTTCAAACCCCCATATTCAACGACAATTAAACTATTCAACAACAATTATAGAAATATGTGTTATTTTACAGATAATAATGCATTAATTTTGAAATTAATACAAAAATAAATAACAAAGTGATAATTTCAAAATTAATGCATTATTATCTGTAAAATAACACATATATATCACTAATAAAGCAATCTCACTCAATACTAATAGAATATCATCAGATTCTGTGATGTTGTTCCCTACCATGCTTATTAAGACTGATAAATTGGATAACGATAGAAAATAGGGTTTATTTCCTACCGATGAAAACAATATAAGAAAGACAGGAACCCTAAATCGTGAGTCCTCATTCTATCCAAATAAAGAACTCATCCATTAGAAACATAAATAAAATTACCCAAGTTTGGAAATCTTGAATAGCAATGGAAATCCTCATTTTTCAGGATTTCCACATCCGACCTCCCCACAAGATTTGGAAATCCCTGCTTCTATAGATCTGGACACCGAAACCAATTTTTCAGCCATGTCATTGTTATGTGCCGATATTGTTGTGAAATCCACATCTATACAAATCCTCAGTAGGGAATCCCTATTCCTAATGTAGTGTGGAATCCTCATATCTAGAATTTCCTCATGTATTTCTCACATATTACCAAATGTGCTCTAAATCCTTACTTGTCAATCTAAGAAATTAGAAAACTCATGCATTAGAAAATTTTTAAATTTAAAAATCATTCTTCAAAACTTTCATCTTACATAAAAATGACAAACACACTCTTTGGTAGTGGCAAGAGAGAATCAAAACAAACAGAGAGAAAAGGATAACATATAAGAAAGACTTTCAACAAAGGATAGAATCCTCTTCCAAATACATACCAGGAGAGAGAATGGGAGAGAGAAAGATGAAGGAAGTGGGGCAAAGGACTAGGGTATGAACAAGTTATAAAGAGTCAAGGTGTGTCAAATTCGTGGTTAGGAATAGTAACAAGTATAATCACAAATTCTTTTTCGAGGATGTAGCTGACAGCTCTGGATACTGGCCTTGTACATATCGCCAAAATATATTCAAAGGGTGATGACATCAGAATTAATACGATATTATCCACAGCATAATTTTTTCTAGTATATTAAGACGACAACACTTTCAGTTATTACCTACATTTATGAAATTTTTATCTACTAAGCTCAGCAATGGATGGTTAATTTGATAAGTAAAGAATTAAATGTTCATTATACATAGGTACCCATGAATCAATCTTTACTTTTTGTCGATGTAAACAACAAGCGAAAGATATAACTCTAAATTCTCCGCGATATGGGTTGAAAATGTATATTCGATGTCTTTCAATCCCCCATATTCAACGACAATTAAACTATTCAACAACAATTATAGAAATATGTGTTATTTTACAGATAATAATGCATTAATTTTGAAATTAATACAAAAATAAATAACAAAGTGATAATTTCAAAATTAATGCATTATTATCTGTAAAATAACACATATATATCACTAATAAAGCAATCTCAATCAATACTAATAGAATATCATCAGATTCTGTGATGTTGTTCCCTACCATGCTTATTAAGACTGATAAATTGGCTAACGAAAGAAAATAGGGTTTATTTCCTACCGATGAAAACAATATAAGAAAGACAGGAACCCTAAATCGTGAGTCCTCATTCTATCCAAATAAAGAACTCATCCATTAGAAACATAAATAAAATTACCCAAGTTTGGAAATCTTGAATAGCAATGGAAATCCTCATTTTTCAGGATTTCCACATCCGACCTCCCCACAAGATTTGGAAATCCCTGCTTCTATAGATCTGGACACCGAAACCAATTTTTCAGCCATGTCATTGTTATGTACCGATATTGTTGTGAAATCCACATCTATACAAATCCTCAGTAGGGAATCCCTATTCCTAATGTAGTGAGGAATCCTAATATCTAGAATTTCCTCATGTATTTCTCACATATTACCAAATGTGCTCTAAATCCTTACTTGTCAATCTAAGAAATTAGAGAACTCATGCATTAGAAAATTTTTAAATTAAAAAATCATTCTTCAAAACTTTCATCTTACATAAAAATGACAAACACACTCTTTGGTAGTGGCAAGAGAGAATCAAAACAAACAGAGAGAAAAGGATAACATATAAGAAAGACTTTCAACAAAGGATAGAATCCTCTTCCAAATCCATACCAGGAGAGAGAATGAGAGAGAGAAAGATGAAGGAAGTGGGGCAAAGGACTAGGGTATGAACAAGTTATAAAGAGTCAAGGAGTGTTAAATTCATCGTTAGGAATAGTAACAAGTATAATCACAAATTCTTTTTCGAGGAAGTAGCTGACAGCTCTGGATACTGGCCTTGTACATATCGCCAAAATATATTCAAAGGGTGATGACATCAAAATTAATACGATATTATCCACAACATAATTTTTTCTAGTATATTAAAACGACAACACTTTTAGTTATTACCTACATTTATGAAATTTTTATCTACTAAGCTCAGCAATGGATGGTTAATTTGATAAGTAAAGAATTAAATGTTCATTATACATAGGTACCCATGAATCAATCTTTACTTTTTGTCGATGTAAACAACAAGCGAAAGATATAACTCTAAATTCTCCACGATATGGGTTGGAAATGTATATTCGATGTCTTTCAAACCCCCATATTCAACGACAATTAAACTATTCAACAACAATTATAGAAATATGTGTTATTTTACAGATAATAATGCATTAATTTTGAAATTAATACAAAAATAAATAACAAAGTGATAATTTCAAAATTAATGCATTATTATCTGTAAAATAACACATATATATCACTAATAAAGCAATCTCACTCAATACTAATAGAATATCATCAGATTCTGTGATGTTGTTCCCTACCATGCTTATTAAGACTGATAAATTGGCTAACGATAGAAAATAGGGTTTATTTCCTACCGATGAAAACAATATAAGAAAGACAGGAACCCTAAATCGTGAGTCCTCATTCTATCCAAATAAAGAACTCATCCATTAGAAACATAAATAAAATTACCCAAGTTTGGAAATCTTGAATAGCAATGGAAATCCTCATTTTTCAGGATTTCCACATCCGACCTCCCCACAAGATTTGGAAATCCCTGCTTCTATAGATCTGGACACCGAAACCAATTTTTCAGCCATGTCATTGTTATGTACCGATATTGTTGTGAAATCCACATCTATACAAATCCTCAGTAGGGAATCCCTATTCCTAATGTAGTGAGGAATCCTCATATCTAGAATTTCCTCATGTATTTCTCACATATTACCAAATGTGCTCTAAATCCTTACTTGTCAATCTAAGAAATTAGAGAACTCATGCATTAGAAAATTTTTAAATTAAAAAATCATTCTTCAAAACTTTCATCTTACATAAAAATGACAAACACACTCTTTGGTAGTGGCAAGAGAGAATCAAAACAAACAGAGAGAAAAGGATAACATATAAGAAAGACTTTCAACAAAGGATAGAATCCTCTTCCAAATACATACCAGGAGAGAGAATGGGAGAGAGAAAGATGAAGGAAGTGGGGCAAAGGACTAGGGTATGAACAAGTTATAAAGAGTCAAGGAGTGTTAAATTCGTGGTTGGGAATAGTAACAAATATAATCACAAATTCTTTTTCGAGGATGTAGCTGACAGCTCTGGATACTGGCCTTGTACATATCGCCAAAATATATTCAAAGGGTGATGACATCAAAATTAATACGATATTATCCACAACATAATTTTTTCTAGTATATTAAAACGACAACACTTTCAGTTATTACCTACATTTATGAAATTTTTATCTACTAAGCTCAGCAATGGATGGATAATTTGATAAGTAAAGAATTAAATGTTCATTATACATAGGTACCCATGAATCAATGTTTATTTTTTGTCGATGTAAACAACAAGCGAAAGATATAACTCTAAATTCTCCGCGATATGGGTTGAAAATGTATATTCGATGTCTTTCAATCCCCCATATTCAACGACAATTAAACTATTCAACAACAATTATAGAAATATGTGTTATTTTACAGATAATAATGCATTAATTTTGAAATTAATACAAAAATAAATAACAAAGTGATAATTTCAAAATTAATGCATTATTATCTGTAAAATAACACATATATATCACTAATAAAGCAATCTCACTCAATACTAATAGAATATCATCAGATTCTGTGATGTTGTTCCCTACCATGCTTATTAAGACTGATAAATTGGCTAACGAAAGAAAATAGGGTTTATTTCCTACCGATGAAAACAATATAAGAAAGACAGGAACCCTAAATCGTGAGTCCTCATTCTATCCAAATAAAGAACTCATCCATTAGAAACATAAATAAAATTACCCAAGTTTGGAAATCTTGAATAGCAATGGAAATCCTCATTTTTCAGGATTTCCACATCCGACCTCCCCACAAGATTTGGAAATCCCTGCTTCTATAGATCTGGACACCGAAACCAATTTTTCAGCCATGTCATTGTTATGTACCGATATTGTTGTGAAATCCACATCTATACAAATCCTCAGTAGGGAATCCCTATTCCTAATGTAGTGAGGAATCCTCATATCTAGAATTTCCTCATGTATTTCTCACATATTACCAAATGTGCTCTAAATCCTTACTTGTCAATCTAAGAAATTAGAGAACTCATGCATTAGAAAATTTTTAAATTAAAAAATCATTCTTCAAAACTTTCATCTTACATAAAAATGACAAACACACTCTTTGGTAGTGGCAAGAGAGAATCAAAACAAACAGAGAGAAAAGGATAACATATAAGAAAGACTTTCAACAAAGGATAGAATCCTCTTCCAAATACATACCAGGAGAGAGAATGGGAGAGAGAAAGATGAAGGAAGTGGGGCAAAGGACTAGGGTTTGTACAAGTTATAAAGAGTCAAGGAGTGTTAAATTCGTGGTTAGGAATAGTAACAAATATAATCACAAATTCTTTTTCGAGGATGTAGCTGACAGCTCTGGATACTGGCCTTGTACATATCGCCAAAATATATTCAAAGGGTGATGACATCAAAATTAATACGATATTATCCACAACATAATTTTTTCTAGTATATTAAAACGACAACACTTTCAGTTATTACCTACATTTATGAAATTTTTATCTACTAAGCTCAGCAATGGATGGTTAATTTGATAAGTAAAGAATTAAATGTTCATTATACATAGGTACCCATGAATCAATCTTTACTTTTTGTCGATGTAAACAACAAGCGAAAGATATAACTCTAAATTCTCCGCGATATGGGTTGGAAATGTATATTCGATGTCTTTCAAACCCCCATATTCAACGACAATTAAACTATTCAACAACAATTATAGAAATATGTGTTATTTTACAGATAATAATGCATTAATTTTGAAATTAATACAAAAATAAATAACAAAGTGATAATTTCAAAATTAATGCATTATTATCTGTAAAATAACACATATATATCACTAATAAAGCAATCTCACTCAATACTAATAGAATATCATCAGATTCTGTGATGTTGTTCCCTACCATGCTTATTAAGACTGATAAATTGGATAACGATAGAAAATAGGGTTTATTTCCTACCGATGAAAACAATATAAGAAAGACAGGAACCCTAAATCGTGAGTCCTCATTCTATCCAAATAAAGAACTCATCCATTAGAAACATAAATAAAATTACCCAAGTTTGGAAATCTTGAATAGCAATGGAAATCCTCATTTTTCAGGATTTCCACATCCGACCTCCCCACAAGATTTGGAAATCCCTGCTTCTATAGATCTGGACACCGAAACCAATTTTTCAGCCATGTCATTGTTATGTGCCGATATTGTTGTGAAATCCACATCTATACAAATCCTCAGTAGGGAATCCCTATTCCTAATGTAGTGTGGAATCCTCATATCTAGAATTTCCTCATGTATTTCTCACATATTACCAAATGTGCTCTAAATCCTTACTTGTCAATCTAAGAAATTAGAAAACTCATGCATTAGAAAATTTTTAAATTTAAAAATCATTCTTCAAAACTTTCATCTTACATAAAAATGACAAACACACTCTTTGGTAGTGGCAAGAGAGAATCAAAACAAACAGAGAGAAAAGGATAACATATAAGAAAGACTTTCAACAAAGGATAGAATCCTCTTCCAAATACATACCAGGAGAGAGAATGGGAGAGAGAAAGATGAAGGAAGTGGGGCAAAGGACTAGGGTATGAACAAGTTATAAAGAGTCAAGGTGTGTTAAATTCGTGGTTAGGAATAGTAACAAGTATAATCACAAATTCTTTTTCGAGGATGTAGCTGACAGCTCTGGATACTGGCCTTGTACATATCGCCAAAATATATTCAAAGGGTGATGACATCAAAATTAATACGATATTATCCACAGCATAATTTTTTCTAGTATATTAAAACGACAACACTTTCAGTTATTACCTACATTTATGAAATTTTTATCTACTAAGCTCAGCAATGGATGGTTAATTTGATAAGTAAAGAATTAAATGTTCATTATACATAGGTACCCATGAATCAATCTTTACTTTTTGTCGATGTAAACAACAAGCGAAAGATATAACTCTAAATTCTCCGCGATATGGGTTGAAAATGTATATTCGATGTCTTTCAATCCCCCATATTCAACGACAATTAAACTATTCAACAACAATTATAGAAATATGTGTTATTTTATAGATAATAATGCATTAATTTTGAAATTAATACAAAAATAAATAACAAAGTGATAATTTCAAAATTAATGCATTATTATCTGTAAAATAACACATATATATCACTAATAAAGCAATCTCAATCAATACTAATAGAATATCATCAGATTCTGTGATGTTGTTCCCTACCATGCTTATTAAGACTGATAAATTGGCTAACGAAAGAAAATAGGGTTTATTTCCTACCGATGAAAACAATATAAGAAAGACAGGAACCCTAAATCGTGAGTCCTCATTCTATCCAAATAAAGAACTCATCCATTAGAAACATAAATAAAATTACCCAAGTTTGGAAATCTTGAATAGCAATGGAAATCCTCATTTTTCAGGATTTCCACATCCGACCTCCCCACAAGATTTGGAAATCCCTGCTTCTATAGATCTGGACACCGAAACCAATTTTTCAGCCATGTCATTGTTATGTACCGATATTGTTGTGAAATCCACATCTATACAAATCCTCAGTAGGGAATCCCTATTCCTAATGTAGTGAGGAATCCTAATATCTAGAATTTCCTCATGTATTTCTCACATATTACCAAATGTGCTCTAAATCCTTACTTGTCAATCTAAGAAATTAGAGAACTCATGCATTAGAAAATTTTTAAATTAAAAAATCATTCTTCAAAACTTTCATCTTACATAAAAATGACAAACACACTCTTTGGTAGTGGCAAGAGAGAATCAAAACAAACAGAGAGAAAAGGATAACATATAAGAAAGACTTTCAACAAAGGATAGAATCCTCTTCCAAATCCATACCAGGAGAGAGAATGAGAGAGAGAAAGATGAAGGAAGTGGGGCAAAGGACTAGGGTATGAACAAGTTATAAAGAGTCAAGGAGTGTTAAATTCATCGTTAGGAATAGTAACAAGTATAATCACAAATTCTTTTTCGAGGAAGTAGCTGACAGCTCTGGATACTGGCCTTGTACATATCGCCAAAATATATTCAAAGGGTGATGACATCAAAATTAATACGATATTATCCACAACATAATTTTTTCTAGTATATTAAAACGACAACACTTTTAGTTATTACCTACATTTATGAAATTTTTATCTACTAAGCTCAGCAATGGATGGTTAATTTGATAAGTAAAGAATTAAATGTTCATTATACATAGGTACCCATGAATCAATCTTTACTTTTTGTCGATGTAAACAACAAGCGAAAGATATAACTCTAAATTCTCCACGATATGGGTTGGAAATGTATATTCGATGTCTTTCAAACCCCCATATTCAACGACAATTAAACTATTCAACAACAATTATAGAAATATGTGTTATTTTACAGATAATAATGCATTAATTTTGAAATTAATACAAAAATAAATAACAAAGTGATAATTTCAAAATTAATGCATTATTATCTGTAAAATAACACATATATATCACTAATAAAGCAATCTCACTCAATACTAATAGAATATCATCAGATTCTGTGATGTTGTTCCCTACCATGCTTATTAAGACTGATAAATTGGCTAACGATAGAAAATAGGGTTTATTTCCTACCGATGAAAACAATATAAGAAAGACAGGAACCCTAAATCGTGAGTCCTCATTCTATCCAAATAAAGAACTCATCCATTAGAAACATAAATAAAATTACCCAAGTTTGGAAATCTTGAATAGCAATGGAAATCCTCATTTTTCAGGATTTCCACATCCGACCTCCCCACAAGATTTGGAAATCCCTGCTTCTATAGATCTGGACACCGAAACCAATTTTTCAGCCATGTCATTGTTATGTGCCGATATTGTTGTGAAATCCACATCTATACAAATCCTCAGTAGGGAATCCCTATTCCTAATGTAGTGTGGAATCCTCATATCTATAATTTCCTCATGTATTTCTCACATATTACCAAATGTGCTCTAAATCCTTACTTGTCAATCTAAGAAATTAGAAAACTCATGCATTAGAAAATTTTTAAATTTAAAAATCATTCTTCAAAACTTTCATCTTACATAAAAATGACAAACACACTCTTTGGTAGTGGCAAGAGAGAATCAAAACAAACAGAGAGAAAAGGATAACATATAAGAAAGACTTTCAACAAAGGATAGAATCCTCTTCCAAATACATACCAGGAGAGAGAATGGGAGAGAGAAAGATGAAGGAAGTGGGGCAAAGGACTAGGGTATGAACAAGTTATAAAGAGTCAAGGTGTGTTAAATTCGTGGTTAGGAATAGTAACAAGTATAATCACAAATTCTTTTTCGAGGATGTAGCTGACAGCTCTGGATACTGGCCTTGTACATATCGCCAAAATATATTCAAAGGGTGATGACATCAAAATTAATACGATATTATCCACAACATAATTTTTTCTAGTATATTAAAACGACAACACTTTCAGTTATTACCTACATTTATGAAATTTTTATCTACTAAGCTCAGCAATGGATGGTTAATTTGATAAGTAAAGAATTAAATGTTCATTATACATAGGTACCCATGAATCAATCTTTACTTTTTGTCGATGTAAACAACAAGCGAAAGATATAACTCTAAATTCTCCGCGATATGGGTTGAAAATGTATATTCGATGTCTTTCAATCCCCCATATTCAACGACAATTAAACTATTCAACAACAATTATAGAAATATGTGTTATTTTACAGATAATAATGCATTAATTTTGAAATTAATACAAAAATAAATAACAAAGTGATAATTTCAAAATTAATGCATTATTATCTGTAAAATAACACATATATATCACTAATAAAGCAATCTCAATCAATACTAATAGAATATCATCAGATTCTGTGATGTTGTTCCCTACCATGCTTATTAAGACTGATAAATTGGCTAACGAAAGAAAATAGGGTTTATTTCCTACCGATGAAAACAATATAAGAAAGACAGGAACCCTAAATCGTGAGTCCTCATTCTATCCAAATAAAGAACTCATCCATTAGAAACATAAATAAAATTACCCAAGTTTGGAAATCTTGAATAGCAATGGAAATCCTCATTTTTCAGGATTTCCACATCCGACCTCCCCACAAGATTTGGAAATCCCTGCTTCTATAGATCTGGACACCGAAACCAATTTTTCAGCCATGTCATTGTTATGTACCGATATTGTTGTGAAATCCACATCTATACAAATCCTCAGTAGGGAATCCCTATTCCTAATGTAGTGAGGAATCCTCATATCTAGAATTTCCTCATGTATTTCTCACATATTACCAAATGTGCTCTAAATCCTTACTTGTCAATCTAAGAAATTAGAGAACTCATGCATTAGAAAATTTTTAAATTAAAAAATCATTCTTCAAAACTTTCATCTTACATAAAAATGACAAACACACTCTTTGGTAGTGGCAAGAGAGAATCAAAACAAACAGAGAGAAAAGGATGACATATAAGAAAGACTTTCAACAAAGGATAGAATCCTCTTCCAAATCCATACCAGGAGAGAGAATGAGAGAGAGAAAGATGAAGGAAGTGGGGCAAAGGACTAGGGTATGAACAAGTTATAAAGAGTCAAGGAGTGTTAAATTCGTCGTTAGGAATAGTAACAAGTATAATCACAAATTCTTTTTCGAGGAAGTAGCTGACAGCTCTGGATACTGGCCTTGTACATATCGCCAAAATATATTCAAAGGGTGATGACATCAAAATTAATACGATATTATCCACAACATAATTTTTTCTAGTATATTAAAACGACAACACTTTTAGTTATTACCTACATTTATGAAATTTTTATCTACTAAGCTCAGCAATGGATGGTTAATTTGATAAGTAAAGAATTAAATGTTCATTATACATAGGTACCCATGAATCAATCTTTACTTTTTGTCGATGTAAACAACAAGCGAAAGATATAACTCTAAATTCTCCGCGATATGGGTTGGAAATGTATATTCGATGTCTTTCAAACCCCCATATTCAACGACAATTAAACTATTCAACAACAATTATAGAAATATGTGTTATTTTACAGATAATAATGCATTAATTTTGAAATTAATACAAAAATAAATAACAAAGTGATAATTTCAAAATTAATGCATTATTATCTGTAAAATAACACATATATATCACTAATAAAGCAATCTCACTCAATACTAATAGAATATCATCAGATTCTGTGATGTTGTTCCCTACCATGCTTATTAAGACTGATAAATTGGCTAACGATAGAAAATAGGGTTTATTTCCTACCGATGAAAACAATATAAGAAAGACAGGAACCCTAAATCGTGAGTCCTCATTCTATCCAAATAAAGAACTCATCCATTAGAAACATAAATAAAATTACCCAAGTTTGGAAATCTTGAATAGCAATGGAAATCCTCATTTTTCAGGATTTCCACATCCGACCTCCCCACAAGATTTGGAAATCCCTGCTTCTATAGATCTGGACACCGAAACCAATTTTTCAGCCATGTCATTGTTATGTGCCGATATTGTTGTGAAATCCACATCTATACAAATCCTCAGTAGGGAATCCCTATTCCTAATGTAGTGTGGAATCCTCATATCTATAATTTCCTCATGTATTTCTCACATATTACCAAATGTGCTCTAAATCCTTACTTGTCAATCTAAGAAATTAGAAAACTCATGCATTAGAAAATTTTTAAATTTAAAAATCATTCTTCAAAACTTTCATCTTACATAAAAATGACAAACACACTCTTTGGTAGTGGCAAGAGAGAATCAAAACAAACAGAGAGAAAAGGATAACATATAAGAAAGACTTTCAACAAAGGATAGAATCCTCTTCCAAATACATACCAGGAGAGAGAATGGGAGAGAGAAAGATGAAGGAAGTGGGGCAAAGGACTAGGGTATGAACAAGTTATAAAGTGTCAAGGTGTGTTAAATTCGTGGTTAGGAATAGTAACAAGTATAATCACAAATTCTTTTTCGAGGATGTAGCTGACAGCTCTGGATACTGGCCTTGTACATATCGCCAAAATATATTCAAAGGGTGATGACATCAAAATTAATACGATATTATCCACAGCATAATTTTTTCTAGTATATTAAAACGACAACACTTTCAGTTATTACCTACATTTATGAAATTTTTATCTACTAAGCTCAGCAATGGATGGTTAATTTGATAAGTAAAGAATTAAATGTTCATTATACATAGGTACCCATGAATCAATCTTTACTTTTTGTCGATGTAAACAACAAGCGAAAGATATAACTCTAAATTCTCCGCGATATGGGTTGAAAATGTATATTCGATGTCTTTCAATCCCCCATATTCAACGACAATTAAACTATTCAACAACAATTATAGAAATATGTGTTATTTTATAGATAATAATGCATTAATTTTGAAATTAATACAAAAATAAATAACAAAGTGATAATTTCAAAATTAATGCATTATTATCTGTAAAATAACACATATATATCACTAATAAAGCAATCTCAATCAATACTAATAGAATATCATCAGATTCTGTGATGTTGTTCCCTACCATGCTTATTAAGACTGATAAATTGGCTAACGAAAGAAAATAGGGTTTATTTCCTACCGATGAAAACAATATAAGAAAGACAGGAACCCTAAATCGTGAGTCCTCATTCTATCCAAATAAAGAACTCATCCATTAGAAACATAAATAAAATTACCCAAGTTTGGAAATCTTGAATAGCAATGGAAATCCTCATTTTTCAGGATTTCCACATCCGACCTCCCCACAAGATTTGGAAATCCCTGCTTCTATAGATCTGGACACCGAAACCAATTTTTCAGCCATGTCATTGTTATGTACCGATATTGTTGTGAAATCCACATCTATACAAATCCTCAGTAGGGAATCCCTATTCCTAATGTAGTGAGGAATCCTCATATCTAGAATTTCCTCATGTATTTCTCACATATTACCAAATGTGCTCTAAATCCTTACTTGTCAATCTAAGAAATTAGAGAACTCATGCATTAGAAAATTTTTAAATTAAAAAATCATTCTTCAAAACTTTCATCTTACATAAAAATGACAAACACACTCTTTGGTAGTGGCAAGAGAGAATCAAAACAAACAGAGAGAAAAGGATGACATATAAGAAAGACTTTCAACAAAGGATAGAATCCTCTTCCAAATCCATACCAGGAGAGAGAATGAGAGAGAGAAAGATGAAGGAAGTGGGGCAAAGGACTAGGGTATGAACAAGTTATAAAGAGTCAAGGAGTGTTAAATTCGTCGTTAGGAATAGTAACAAGTATAATCACAAATTCTTTTTCGAGGAAGTAGCTGACAGCTCTGGATACTGGCCTTGTACATATCGCCAAAATATATTCAAAGGGTGATGACATCAAAATTAATACGATATTATCCACAACATAATTTTTTCTAGTATATTAAAACGACAACACTTTTAGTTATTACCTACATTTATGAAATTTTTATCTACTAAGCTCAGCAATGGATGGTTAATTTGATAAGTAAAGAATTAAATGTTCATTATACATAGGTACCCATGAATCAATCTTTACTTTTTGTCGATGTAAACAACAAGCGAAAGATATAACTCTAAATTCTCCGCGATATGGGTTGGAAATGTATATTCGATGTCTTTCAAACCCCCATATTCAACGACAATTAAACTATTCAACAACAATTATAGAAATATGTGTTATTTTACAGATAATAATGCATTAATTTTGAAATTAATACAAAAATAAATAACAAAGTGATAATTTCAAAATTAATGCATTATTATCTGTAAAATAACACATATATATCACTAATAAAGCAATCTCACTCAATACTAATAGAATATCATCAGATTCTGTGATGTTGTTCCCTACCATGCTTATTAAGACTGATAAATTGGCTAACGATAGAAAATAGGGTTTATTTCCTACCGATGAAAACAATATAAGAAAGACAGGAACCCTAAATCGTGAGTCCTCATTCTATCCAAATAAAGAACTCATCCATTAGAAACATAAATAAAATTACCCAAGTTTGGAAATCTTGAATAGCAATGGAAATCCTCATTTTTCAGGATTTCCACATCCGACCTCCCCACAAGATTTGGAAATCCCTGCTTCTATAGATCTGGACACCGAAACCAATTTTTCAGCCATGTCATTGTTATGTGCCGATATTGTTGTGAAATCCACATCTATACAAATCCTCAGTAGGGAATCCCTATTCCTAATGTAGTGTGGAATCCTCATATCTATAATTTCCTCATGTATTTCTCACATATTACCAAATGTGCTCTAAATCCTTACTTGTCAATCTAAGAAATTAGAAAACTCATGCATTAGAAAATTTTTAAATTTAAAAATCATTCTTCAAAACTTTCATCTTACATAAAAATGACAAACACACTCTTTGGTAGTGGCAAGAGAGAATCAAAACAAACAGAGAGAAAAGGATAACATATAAGAAAGACTTTCAACAAAGGATAGAATCCTCTTCCAAATACATACCAGGAGAGAGAATGGGAGAGAGAAAGATGAAGGAAGTGGGGCAAAGGACTAGGGTATGAACAAGTTATAAAGTGTCAAGGTGTGTTAAATTCGTGGTTAGGAATAGTAACAAGTATAATCCCAAATTCTTTTTCGAGGATGTAGCTGACAGCTCTGGATACTGGCCTTGTACATATCGCCAAAATATATTCAAAGGGTGATGACATCAAAATTAATACGATATTATCCACAGCATAATTTTTTCTAGTATATTAAAACGACAACACTTTCAGTTATTACCTACATTTATGAAATTTTTATCTACTAAGCTCAGCAATGGATGGTTAATTTGATAAGTAAAGAATTAAATGTTCATTATACATAGGTACCCATGAATCAATCTTTACTTTTTGTCGATGTAAACAACAAGCGAAAGATATAACTCTAAATTCTCCGCGATATGGGTTGAAAATGTATATTCGATGTCTTTCAATCCCCCATATTCAACGACAATTAAACTATTCAACAACAATTATAGAAATATGTGTTATTTTATAGATAATAATGCATTAATTTTGAAATTAATACAAAAATAAATAACAAAGTGATAATTTCAAAATTAATGCATTATTATCTGTAAAATAACACATATATATCACTAATAAAGCAATCTCAATCAATACTAATAGAATATCATCAGATTCTGTGATGTTGTTCCCTACCATGCTTATTAAGACTGATAAATTGGCTAACGAAAGAAAATAGGGTTTATTTCCTACCGATGAAAACAATATAAGAAAGACAGGAACCCTAAATCGTGAGTCCTCATTCTATCCAAATAAAGAACTCATCCATTAGAAACATAAATAAAATTACCCAAGTTTGGAAATCTTGAATAGCAATGGAAATCCTCATTTTTCAGGATTTCCACATCCGACCTCCCCACAAGATTTGGAAATCCCTGCTTCTATAGATCTGGACACCGAAACCAATTTTTCAGCCATGTCATTGTTATGTACCGATATTGTTGTGAAATCCACATCTATACAAATCCTCAGTAGGGAATCCCTATTCCTAATGTAGTGAGGAATCCTCATATCTACAATTTCCTCATGTATTTCTCACATATTACCAAATGTGCTCTAAATCCTTACTTGTCAATCTAAGAAATTAGAAAACTCATGCATTAGAAAATTTTTAAATTAAAAAATCATTCTTCAAAACTTTCATCTTACATAAAAATGACAAACACACTCTTTGGTAGTGGCAAGAGAGAATCAAAACAAACAGAGAGAAAAGGATCACATATAAGAAAGACTTTCAACAAAGGATAGAATCCTCTTCCAAATACATACCAGGAGAGAGAATGAGAGAGAGAAAGATGAAGGAAGTGGGGCAAAGGACTAGGGTATGAACAAGTTATAAAGAGTCAAGGAGTGTTAAATTCGTCGTTAGGAATAGTAACAAGTATAATCACAAATTCTTTTTCGAGGAAGTAGCTGACAGCTCTGGATACTGGCCTTGTACATATCGCCAAAATATATTCAAAGGGTGATGACATCAAAATTAATACGATATTATCCACAACATAATTTTTTCTAGTATATTAAAACGACAACACTTTTAGTTATTACCTACATTTATGAAATTTTTATCTACTAAGCTCAGCAATGGATGGTTAATTTGATAAGTAAAGAATTAAATGTTCATTATACATAGGTACCCATGAATCAATCTTTACTTTTTGTCGATGTAAACAACAAGCGAAAGATATAACTCTAAATTCTCCGCGATATGGGTTGGAAATGTATATTCGATGTCTTTCAAACCCCCATATTCAACGACAATTAAACTATTCAACAACAATTATAGAAATATGTGTTATTTTACAGATAATAATGCATTAATTTTGAAATTAATACAAAAATAAATAACAAAGTGATAATTTCAAAATTAATGCATTATTATCTGTAAAATAACACATATATATCACTAATAAAGCAATCTCACTCAATACTAATAGAATATCATCAGATTCTGTGATGTTGTTCCCTACCATGCTTATTAAGACTGATAAATTGGCTAACGATAGAAAATAGGGTTTATTTCCTACCGATGAAAACAATATAAGAAAGACAGGAACCCTAAATCGTGAGTCCTCATTCTATCCAAATAAAGAACTCATCCATTAGAAACATAAATAAAATTACCCAAGTTTGGAAATCTTGAATAGCAATGGAAATCCTCATTTTTCAGGATTTCCACATCCGACCTCCCCACAAGATTTGGAAATCCCTGCTTCTATAGATCTGGACACCGAAACCAATTTTTCAGCCATGTCATTGTTATGTGCCGATATTGTTGTGAAATCCACATCTATACAAATCCTCAGTAGGGAATCCCTATTCCTAATGTAGTGTGGAATCCTCATATCTATAATTTCCTCATGTATTTCTCACATATTACCAAATGTGCTCTAAATCCTTACTTGTCAATCTAAGAAATTAGAAAACTCATGCATTAGAAAATTTTTAAATTTAAAAATCATTCTTCAAAACTTTCATCTTACATAAAAATGACAAACACACTCTTTGGTAGTGGCAAGAGAGAATCAAAACAAACAGAGAGAAAAGGATAACATATAAGAAAGACTTTCAACAAAGGATAGAATCCTCTTCCAAATACATACCAGGAGAGAGAATGGGAGAGAGAAAGATGAAGGAAGTGGGGCAAAGGACTAGGGTATGAACAAGTTATAAAGAGTCAAGGTGTGTTAAATTCGTGGTTAGGAATAGTAACAAGTATAATCACAAATTCTTTTTCGAGGATGTAGCTGACAGCTCTGGATACTGGCCTTGTACATATCGCCAAAATATATTCAAAGGGTGATGACATCAAAATTAATACGATATTATCCACAACATAATTTTTTCTAGTATATTAAAACGACAACACTTTCAGTTATTACCTACATTTATGAAATTTTTATCTACTAAGCTCAGCAATGGATGGTTAATTTGATAAGTAAAGAATTAAATGTTCATTATACATAGGTACCCATGAATCAGTCTTTACTTTTTGTCGATGTAAACAACAAGCGAAAGATATAACTCTAAATTCTCCGCGATATGGGTTGAAAATGTATATTCGATGTCTTTCAATCCCCCATATTCAACGACAATTAAACTATTCAACAACAATTATAGAAATATGTGTTATTTTACAGATAATAATGCATTAATTTTGAAATTAATACAAAAATAAATAACAAAGTGATAATTTCAAAATTAATGCATTATTATCTGTAAAATAACACATATATATCACTAATAAAGCAATCTCACTCAATACTAATAGAATATCATCAGATTCTGTGATGTTGTTCCCTACCATGCTTATTAAGACTGATAAATTGGATAACGATAGAAAATAGGGTTTATTTCCTACCGATGAAAACAATATAAGAAAGACAGGAACCCTAAATCGTGAGTCCTCATTCTATCCAAATAAAGAACTCATCCATTAGAAACATAAATAAAATTACCCAAGTTTGGAAATCTTGAATAGCAATGGAAATCCTCATTTTTCAGGATTTCCACATCCGACCTCCCCACAAGATTTGGAAATCCCTGCTTCTATAGATCTGGACACCGAAACCAATTTTTCAGCCATGTCATTGTTATGTGCCGATATTGTTGTGAAATCCACATCTATACAAATCCTCAGTAGGGAATCCCTATTCCTAATGTAGTGTGGAATCCTCATATCTATAATTTCCTCATGTATTTCTCACATATTACCAAATGTGCTCTAAATCCTTACTTGTCAATCTAAGAAATTAGAAAACTCATGCATTAGAAAATTTTTAAATTTAAAAATCATTCTTCAAAACTTTCATCTTACATAAAAATGACAAACACACTCTTTGGTAGTGGCAAGAGAGAATCAAAACAAACAGAGAGAAAAGGATAACATATAAGAAAGACTTTCAACAAAGGATAGAATCCTCTTCCAAATACATACCAGGAGAGAGAATGGGAGAGAGAAAGATGAAGGAAGTGGGGCAAAGGACTAGGGTATGAACAAGTTATAAAGAGTCAAGGTGTGTTAAATTCGTGGTTAGGAATAGTAACAAGTATAATCACAAATTCTTTTTCGAGGATGTAGCTGACAGCTCTGGATACTGGCCTTGTACATATCGCCAAAATATATTCAAAGGGTGATGACATCAAAATTAATACGATATTATCCACAACATAATTTTTTCTAGTATATTAAAACGACAACACTTTCAGTTATTACCTACATTTATGAAATTTTTATCTACTAAGCTCAGCAATGGATGGTTAATTTGATAAGTAAAGAATTAAATGTTCATTATACATAGGTACCCATGAATCAATGTTTATTTTTTGTCGATGTAAACAACAAGTGAAAGATATAACTCTAAATTCTCCGCGATATGGGTTGAAAATGTATATTCGATGTCTTTCAATCCCCCATATTCAACGACAATTAAACTATTCAACAACAATTATAGAAATATGTGTTATTTTATAGATAATAATGCATTAATTTTGAAATTAATACAAAAATAAATAACAAAGTGATAATTTCAAAATTAATGCATTATTATCTGTAAAATAACACATATATATCACTAATAAAGCAATCTCAATCAATACTAATAGAATATCATCAGATTCTGTGATGTTGTTCCCTACCATGCTTATTAAGACTGATAAATTGGCTAACGAAAGAAAATAGGGTTTATTTCCTACCGATGAAAACAATATAAGAAAGACAGGAACCCTAAATCGTGAGTCCTCATTCTATCCAAATAAAGAACTCATCCATTAGAAACATAAATAAAATTACCCAAGTTTGGAAATCTTGAATAGCAATGGAAATCCTCATTTTTCAGGATTTCCACATCCGACCTCCCCACAAGATTTGGAAATCCCTGCTTCTATAGATCTGGACACCGAAACCAATTTTTCAGCCATGTCATTGTTATGTACCGATATTGTTGTGAAATCCACATCTATACAAATCCTCAGTAGGGAATCCCTATTCCTAATGTAGTGAGGAATCCTCATATCTACAATTTCCTCATGTATTTCTCACATATTACCAAATGTGCTCTAAATCCTTACTTGTCAATCTAAGAAATTAGAAAACTCATGCATTAGAAAATTTTTAAATTAAAAAATCATTCTTCAAAACTTTCATCTTACATAAAAATGACAAACACACTCTTTGGTAGTGGCAAGAGAGAATCAAAACAAACAGAGAGAAAAGGATCACATATAAGAAAGACTTTCAACAAAGGATAGAATCCTCTTCCAAATACATACCAGGAGAGAGAATGAGAGAGAGAAAGATGAAGGAAGTGGGGCAAAGGACTAGGGTATGAACAAGTTATAAAGAGTCAAGGAGTGTTAAATTCGTCGTTAGGAATAGTAACAAGTATAATCACAAATTCTTTTTCGAGGAAGTAGCTGACAGCTCTGGATACTGGCCTTGTACATATCGCCAAAATATATTCAAAGGGTGATGACATCAAAATTAAAAAGATATTATCCACAACATAATTTTTTCTAGTATATTAAAACGACAACACTTTTAGTTATTACCTACATTTATGAAATTTTTATCTACTAAGCTCAGCAATAGATGGTTAATTTGATAAGTAAAGAATTAAATCTTCATTATACATAGGTACCCATGAATCAATCTTTACTTTTTGTCGATGTGAACAACAAGTGAAAGATATAACTCTAAATTCTCCGCGATATGGGTTGGAAATGTATATTCGATGTCTTTCAAACCCCCATATTCAACGACAATTAAACTATTCAACAACAATTATAGAAATATGTGTTATTTTACAGATAATAATGCATTAATTTTGAAATTAATACAAAAATAAATAACAAAGTGATAATTTCAAAATTAATGCATTATTATCTGTAAAATAACACATATATATCACTAATAAAGCAATCTCACTCAATACTAATAGAATATCATCAGATTCTGTGATGTTGTTCCCTACCATGCTTATTAAGACTGATAAATTGGCTAACGATAGAAAATAGGGTTTATTTCCTACCGATGAAAACAATATAAGAAAGACAGGAACCCTAAATCGTGAGTCCTCATTCTATCCAAATAAAGAACTCATCCATTAGAAACATAAATAAAATTACCCAAGTTTGGAAATCTTGAATAGCAATGGAAATCCTCATTTTTCAGGATTTCCACATCCGACCTCCCCACAAGATTTGGAAATCCCTGCTTCTATAGATCTGGACACCGAAACCAATTTTTCAGCCATGTCATTGTTATGTGCCGATATTGTTGTGAAATCCACATCTATACAAATCCTCAGTAGGGAATCCCTATTCCTAATGTAGTGTGGAATCCTCATATCTATAATTTCTTCATGTATTTCTCATATATTACCAAATGTGCTCTAAATCCTTACTTGTCAATCTAAGAAATTAGAAAACTCATGCATTAGAAAATTTTTAAATTTAAAAATCATTCTTCAAAACTTTCATCTTACATAAAAATGACAAACACACTCTTTGGTAGTGGCAAGAGAGAATCAAAACAAACAGAGAGAAAAGGATAACATATAAGAAAGACTTTCAACAAAGGATAGAATCCTCTTCCAAATACATACCAGGAGAGAGAATGGGAGAGAGAAAGATGAAGGAAGTGGGGCAAAGGACTAGGGTATGAACAAGTTATAAAGAGTCAAGGTGTGTTAAATTCGTGGTTAGGAATAGTAACAAGTATAATCACAAATTCTTTTTCGAGGATGTAGCTGACAGCTCTGGATACTGGCCTTGTACATATCGCCAAAATATATTCAAAGGGTGATGACATCAAAATTAATACGATATTATCCACAACATAATTTTTTCTAGTATATTAAAACGACAACACTTTTAGTTATTACCTACATTTATGAAATTTTTATCTACTAAGCTCAGCAATGGATGGTTAATTTGATAAGTAAAGAATTAAATGTTCATTATACATAGGTACCCATGAATCAATGTTTATGTTTTGTCGATGTAAACAACAAGTGAAAGATATAACTCTAAATTCTCCGCGATATGGGTTGGAAATGTATATTCGATGTCTTTCAATCCCCCATATTCAACGACAATTAAACTATTCAACAACAAGTATAGAAATATGTGTTATTTTACAGATAATAATGCATTAATTTTGAAATTAATACAAAAATAAATAACAAAGTGATAATTTCAAAATTAATGCATTATTATCTGTAAAATAACACATATATATCACTAATAAAGCAATCTCACACAATACTAATAGAATATCATCAGATTCTGTGATGTTGTTCCCTACCATGCTTATTAAGACTGATAAATTGGCTAGCGAAAGAAAATAGGGTTTCTTTCCTACCGATGAAAACAATATAAGAAAGACAGGAACCCTAAATCGTGAGTCCTCATTCTATCCAAATAAAGAACTCATCCATTAGAAACATAAATAAAATTACCCAAGTTTGGAAATCTTGAATAGCAATGGAAATCCTCATTTTTTAGGATTTCCACATCCGACCTCCCCACAAGATTTGGAAATCCCTGCTTCTATAGATCTGGACACCGAAACCAATTTTTCAGCCATGTCATTGTTATGTACCGATATTGTTGTGAAATCCGCATCAAAACAAATCCTCAGTAGGGAATCCCTATTCCTAATGTAGTGAGCAATCCTCATATCTAGAATTTCCTCATGTATTTCTCACATATTACCAAATGTGCTCTAAATCCTTACTTGTCAATCTAAGAAATTAGAAAACTCATCCACTAGAAAATTTTTAAATTAAAAAATCATTCTTCAAAACTTTCATCTTACATAAAAATGACAAACACACACTCTTTGGTAGTGGCAAGAGAGAATCAAAACAAACAGAGAGAAAAGGATAACATATAAGAAAGACTTTCAACAAAGGATAGAATCCTCTTCCAAATACATACCGGGAGAGAGAATGAGAGAGAGAAAGATGAAGGAAGTGGGGCAAAGGACTAGGGTATGAACAAGTTATAAAGAGTCAAGGAGTGTTAAATTCGTGGTTAGGAATAGTAACAAATATAATCACAAATTCTTTTTCGAGGATGTAGCTGACAGCTCTGGATACTGGCCTTGTACATATCGCCAAAATATATTCAAAGGGTGATGACATCAAAATTAATACGATATTATCCACAACATAATTTTTTCTAGTATATTAAAACGACAACACTTTCAGTTATTACCTACATTTATGAAATTTTTATCTACTAAGCTCAGCAATGGATGGTTAATTTGATAAGTAAAGAATTAAATCTTCATTATACATAGGTACCCATGAATCAATCTTTACTTTTTGTCGATGTAAACAACAAGTGAAAGATATAACTCTAAATTCTCCGCGATATGGGTTGGAAATGTATATTTGATGTCTTTCAATCCCCCATATTCAACGACAATTAAATTATTCAACAACAATTATAGAAATATGTGTTATTTTACAGATAATAATGCATTAATTTTGAAATTAATACAAAAATAAATAACAAAGTGATAATTTCAAAATTAATGCATTATTATCTGTAAAATAACACATATATATCACTAATAAAGCAATCTCAATCAATACTAATAGAATATCATCAGATTCTGTGATGGTTTTCCCTACCATGCTTATTAAGACTGATAAATTGGCTAACGAAAGAAAATAGGGTTTATTTCCTACCGATGAAAACAATATAAGAAAGACAGGAACCCTAAATCGTGAGTCCTCATTCTATCCAAATAAAGAACTCATCCATTAGAAACATAAATAAAATTACCCAAGTTTGGAAATCTTGAATAGCAATGGAAATCCTCATTTTTCAGGATTTCCACATCCGACCTCCCCACAAGATTTGGAAATCCCTGCTTCTATAGATCTGGACACCGAAACCAATTTTTCAGCCATGTCATTGTTATGTACCGATATTGTTGTGAAATCCACATCTATACAAATCCTCAGTAGGGAATCCCTATTCCTAATGTAGTGAGGAATCCTCATAACTAGAATTTCCTCATGTATTTCTCACATATTACCAAATGTGCTCTAAATCCTTACTTGTCAATCTAAGAAATTAGAGAACTCATGCATTAGAAAATTTTTAAATTAAAAAATTATTCTTCAAAACTTTCATCTTACATAAAAATGACAAACACACTCTTTGGTAGTGGCAAGAGAGAATCAAAACAAACAGAGAGAAAAGGATAACATATAAGAAAGACTTTCAACAAAGGATAGAATCCTCTTCCAAATACATACCAGGAGAGAGAATGGGAGAGAGAAAGATGAAGGAAGTGGGGCAAAGGACTAGGGTTTGAACAAGTTATAAAGAGTCAAGGAGTGTTAAATTCGTGGTTAGGAATAATAACAAATATAATCACAAATTCTTTTTCGAGGATGTAGCTGACAGCTCTGGATACTGGCCTTGTACATATCGCCAAAATATATTCAAAGGGTGATGACATCAAAATTAATACGATATTATCCACAACATAATTTTTTCTAGTATATTAAAACGACAACACTTTCAGTTATTACCTACATTTATGAAATTTTTATCTACTAAGCTCAGCAATGGATGGTTAATTTGATAAGTAAAGAATTAAATGTTCATTATACATAGGTACCCATGAATCAATGTTTATTTTTTGTCGATGTAAACAACAAGCGAAAGATATAACTCTAAATTCTCCGCGATATGGGTTGGAAATGTATATTCGATGTCTTTCAATCCCCCATATTCAACGACAATTAAACTATTCAACAACAATTATAGAAATATGTGTTATTTTACAGATAATAATGCATTAATTTTGAAATTAATACAAAAATAAATAACAAAGTGATAATTTCAAAATTAATGCATTATTATCTGTAAAATAACACATATATATCACTAATAAAGCAATCTCACTCAATACTAATAGAATATCATCAGATTCTGTGATGTTGTTCCCTACCATGCTTATTAAGACTGATAAATTGGCTAACGAAAGAAAATAGGGTTTATTTCCTACCGATGAAAACAATATAAGAAAGACAGGAACCCTAAATCGTGAGTCCTCATTCTATCCAAATAAAGAACTCATCCATTAGAAACATAAATAAAATTACCCAAGTTTGGAAATCTTGAATAGCAATGGAAATCCTCATTTTTCAGGATTTCCACATCCGACCTCCCCACAAGATTTGGAAATCCCTGCTTCTATAGATCTGGACACCGAAACCAATTTTTCAGCCATGTCATTGTTATGTACCGATATTGTTGTGAAATCCACATCTATACAAATCCTCAGTAGGGAATCCCTATTCCTAATGTAGTGAGGAATCCTCATATCTACAATTTCCTCATGTATTTCTCACATATTACCAAATGTGCTCTAAATCCTTACTTGTCAATCTAAGAAATTAGAAAACTCATGCATTAGAAAATTTTTAAATTTAAAAATCATTCTTCAAAACTTTCATCTTACATAAAAATGACAAACACACTCTTTGGTAGTGGCAAGAGAGAATCAAAACAAACAGAGAGAAAAGGATAACATATAAGAAAGACTTTCAACAAAGGATAGAATCCTCTTCCAAATACATACCAGGAGAGAGAATGGGAGAGAGAAAGATGAAGGAAGTGGGGCAAAGGACTAGGGTATGAAGAAGTTATAAAGAGTCAAGGTGTGTTAAATTCGTGGTTAGGAATAGTAACAAGTATAATCACAAATTCTTTTTCGAGGATGTAGCTGACAGCTCTGGATACTGGCCTTGTACATATCGCCAAAATATATTCAAAGGGTGATGACATCAAAATTAATACGATATTATCCACAACATAATTTTTTCTAGTATATTAAAACGACAACAGTTTTAGTTATTACCTACATTTATGAAATTTTTATCTACTAAGCTCAGCAATGGATGGTTAATTTGATAAGTAAAGAATTAAATGTTCATTATACATAGGTACCCATGAATCAATGTTTATTTTTTGTCGATGTAAACAACAAGTGAAAGATATAACTCTAAATTCTCCGCGATATGGGTTGGAAATGTATATTCGATGTCTTTCAATCCCCCATATTCAACGACAATTAAACTATTCAACAACTATTATAGAAATATGTGTTATTTTACAGATAATAATGCATTAATTTTGAAATTAATACAAAAATAAATAACAAAGTGATAATTTCAAAATTAATGCATTATTATCTGTAAAATAACACATATATATCACTAATAAAGCAATCTCACACAATACTAATAGAATATCATCAGATTCTGTGATGTTGTTCCCTACCATGCTTATTAAGACTGATAAATTGGCTAACGAAAGAAAATAGGGTTTCTTTCCTACCGATGAAAACAATATAAGAAAGACAGGAACCCTAAATCGTGAGTCCTCATTCTATCCAAATAAAGAACTCATCCATTAGAAACATAAATAAAATTACCCAAGTTTGGAAATCTTGACTAGCAATGGAAATCATCATTTTTTAGGATTTCCACATCCGACCTCCCCACAAGATTTGGAAATCCCTGCTTCTATAGATCTGGACACCGAAACCAATTTTTCAGCCATGTCATTGTTATGTACCGATATTGTTGTGAAATCCGCATCTAAACAAATCCTCAGTAGGGAATCCCTATTCCTAATGTAGTGAGCAATCCTCATATCTAGAATTTCCTCATGTATTTCTCACATATTACCAAATGTGCTCTAAATCCTTACTTGTCAATCTAAGAAATTAGAAAACTCATCCACTAGAAAATTTTTAAATTAAAAAATCATTCTTCAAAACTTTCATCTTACATAAAAATGACAAACACACACTCTTTGGTAGTGGCAAGGGAGAATCAAAACAAACAGAGAGAAAAGGATAACATATAAGAAAGACTTTCAACAAAGGATAGAATCCTCTTCCAAATACATACCAGGAGAGAGAATGAGAGAGAGAAAGATGAAGGAAGTGGGGCAAAGGACTAGGGTATGAACAAGTTATAAAGAGTCAAGGAGTGTTAAATTCGTGGTTAGGAATAGTAACAAATATAATCACAAATTCTTTTTCGAGGATGTAGCTGACAGCTCTGGATACTGGCCTTGTATATATCGCCAAAATATATTCAAAGGGTGATGACATCAAAATTAATACGATATTATCCACAACATAATTTTTTCTAGTATATTAAAACGACAACACTTTCAGTTATTACCTACATTTATGAAATTTTTATCTACTAAGCTCAGCAATGGATGGTTAATTTGATAAGTAAAGAATTAAATCTTCATTATACATAGGTACCCATGAATCAATCTTTACTTTTTGTCGATGTAAACAACAAGTGAAAGATATAACTCTAAATTCTCCGCGATATGGGTTGGAAATGTATATTTGATGTCTTTCAATCCCCCATATTCAACGACAATTAAATTATTCAACAACAATTATAGAAATATGTGTTATTTTACAGATAATAATGCATTAATTTTGAAATTAATACAAAAATAAATAACAAAGTGATAATTTCAAAATTAATGCATTATTATCTGTAAAATAACACATATATATCACTAATAAAGCAATCTCATTCAATACTAATAGAATATCATCAGATTCTGTGATGGTTTTCCCTACCATGCTTATTAAGACTGATAAATTGGCTAACGAAAGAAAATAGGGTTTATTTCCTACCGATGAAAACAATATAAGAAAGACAGGAACCCTAAATCGTGAGTCCTCATTCTATCCAAATAAAGAACTCATCCATTAGAAACATAAATAAAATTACCCAAGTTTGGAAATCTTGAATAGCAATGGAAATCCTCATTTTTCAGGATTTCCACATCCGACCTCCCCACAAGATTTGGAAATCCCTGCTTCTATAGATCTGGACACCGAAACCAATTTTTCAGCCATGTCATTGTTATGTACCGATATTGTTGTGAAATCCACATCTATACAAATCCTCAGTAGGGAATCCCTATTCCTAATGTAGTGAGGAATCCTCATAACTAGAATTTCCTCATGTATTTCTCACATATTACCAAATGTGCTCTAAATCCTTACTTGTCAATCTAAGAAATTAGAGAACTCATGCATTAGAAAATTTTTAAATTAAAAAATTATTCTTCAAAACTTTCATCTTACATAAAAATGACAAACACACTCTTTGGTAGTGGCAAGAGAGAATCAAAACAAACAGAGAGAAAAGGATAACATATAAGAAAGACTTTCAACAAAGGATAGAATCCTCTTCCAAATACATACCAGGAGAGAGAATGGGAGAGAGAAAGATGAAGGAAGTGGGGCAAAGGACTAGGGTTTGAACAAGTTATAAAGAGTCAAGCAGTGTTAAATTCGTGGTTAGGAATAATAACAAATATAATCACAAATTCTTTTTCGAGGATGTAGCTGACAGCTCTGGATACTGGCCTTGTACATATCGCCAAAATATATTCAAAGGGTGATGACATCAAAATTAATACGATATTATCCACAACATAATTTTTTCTAGTATATTAAAACGACAACACTTTCAGTTATTACCTACATTTATGAAATTTTTATCTACTAAGCTCAGCAATGGATGGTTAATTTGATAAGTAAAGAATTAAATGTTCATTATACATAGGTACCCATGAATCAATGTTTATTTTTTGTCGATGTAAACAACAAGCGAAAGATATAACTCTAAATTCTCCGCGATATGGGTTGGAAATGTATATTCGATGTCTTTCAATCCCCCATATTCAACGACAATTAAACTATTCAACAACAATTATAGAAATATGTGTTATTTTACAGATAATAATGCATTAATTTTGAAATTAATACAAAAATAAATAACAAAGTGATAATTTCAAAATTAATGCATTATTATCTGTAAAATAACACATATATATCACTAATAAAGCAATCTCACTCAATACTAATAGAATATCATCAGATTCTGTGATGTTGTTCCCTACCATGCTTATTAAGACTGATAAATTGGCTAACGAAAGAAAATAGGGTTTATTTCCTACCGATGAAAACAATATAAGAAAGACAGGAACCCTAAATCGTGAGTCCTCATTCTATCCAAATAAAGAACTCATCCATTAGAAACATAAATAAAATTACCCAAGTTTGGAAATCTTGAATAGCAATGGAAATCCTCATTTTTCAGGATTTCCACATCCGACCTCCCCACAAGATTTGGAAATCCCTGCTTCTATAGATCTGGACACCGAAACCAATTTTTCAGCCATGTCATTGTTATGTACCGATATTGTTGTGAAATCCACATCTATACAAATCCTCAGTAGGGAATCCCTATTCCTAATGTAGTGAGGAATCCTCATATCTACAATTTCCTCATGTATTTCTCACATATTACCAAATGTGCTCTAAATCCTTACTTGTCAATCTAAGAAATTAGAAAACTCATGCATTAGAAAATTTTTAAATTTAAAAATCATTCTTCAAAACTTTCATCTTACATAAAAATGACAAACACACTCTTTGGTAGTGGCAAGAGAGAATCAAAACAAACAGAGAGAAAAGGATAACATATAAGAAAGACTTTCAACAAAGGATAGAATCCTCTTCCAAATACATACCAGGAGAGAGAATGGGAGAGAGAAAGATGAAGGAAGTGGGGCAAAGGACTAGGGTATGAAGAAGTTATAAAGAGTCAAGGTGTGTTAAATTCGTGGTTAGGAATAGTAACAAGTATAATCACAAATTCTTTTTCGAGGATGTAGCTGACAGCTCTGGATACTGGCCTTGTACATATCGCCAAAATATATTCAAAGGGTGATGACATCAAAATTAATACGATATTATCCACAACATAATTTTTTCTAGTATATTAAAACGACAACAGTTTTAGTTATTACCTACATTTATGAAATTTTTATCTACTAAGCTCAGCAATGGATGGTTAATTTGATAAGTAAAGAATTAAATGTTCATTATACATAGGTACCCATGAATCAATGTTTATTTTTTGTCGATGTAAACAACAAGTGAAAGATATAACTCTAAATTCTCCGCGATATGGGTTGGAAATGTATATTCGATGTCTTTCAATCCCCCATATTCAACGACAATTAAACTATTCAACAACTATTATAGAAATATGTGTTATTTTACAGATAATAATGCATTAATTTTGAAATTAATACAAAAATAAATAACAAAGTGATAATTTCAAAATTAATGCATTATTATCTGTAAAATAACACATATATATCACTAATAAAGCAATCTCACACAATACTAATAGAATATCATCAGATTCTGTGATGTTGTTCCCTACCATGCTTATTAAGACTGATAAATTGGCTAACGAAAGAAAATAGGGTTTCTTTCCTACCGATGAAAACAATATAAGAAAGACAGGAACCCTAAATCGTGAGTCCTCATTCTATCCAAATAAAGAACTCATCCATTAGAAACATAAATAAAATTACCCAAGTTTGGAAATCTTGACTAGCAATGGAAATCATCATTTTTTAGGATTTCCACATCCGACCTCCCCACAAGATTTGGAAATCCCTGCTTCTATAGATCTGGACACCGAAACCAATTTTTCAGCCATGTCATTGTTATGTACCGATATTGTTGTGAAATCCGCATCTAAACAAATCCTCAGTAGGGAATCCCTATTCCTAATGTAGTGAGCAATCCTCATATCTAGAATTTCCTCATGTATTTCTCACATATTACCAAATGTGCTCTAAATCCTTACTTGTCAATCTAAGAAATTAGAAAACTCATCCACTAGAAAATTTTTAAATTAAAAAATCATTCTTCAAAACTTTCATCTTACATAAAAATGACAAACACACACTCTTTGGTAGTGGCAAGGGAGAATCAAAACAAACAGAGAGAAAAGGATAACATATAAGAAAGACTTTCAACAAAGGATAGAATCCTCTTCCAAATACATACCAGGAGAGAGAATGAGAGAGAGAAAGATGAAGGAAGTGGGGCAAAGGACTAGGGTATGAACAAGTTATAAAGAGTCAAGGAGTGTTAAATTCGTGGTTAGGAATAGTAACAAATATAATCACAAATTCTTTTTCGAGGATGTAGCTGACAGCTCTGGATACTGGCCTTGTATATATCGCCAAAATATATTCAAAGGGTGATGACATCAAAATTAATACGATATTATCCACAACATAATTTTTTCTAGTATATTAAAACGACAACACTTTCAGTTATTACCTACATTTATGAAATTTTTATCTACTAAGCTCAGCAATGGATGGTTAATTTGATAAGTAAAGAATTAAATCTTCATTATACATAGGTACCCATGAATCAATCTTTACTTTTTGTCGATGTAAACAACAAGTGAAAGATATAACTCTAAATTCTCCGCGATATGGGTTGGAAATGTATATTTGATGTCTTTCAATCCCCCATATTCAACGACAATTAAATTATTCAACAACAATTATAGAAATATGTGTTATTTTACAGATAATAATGCATTAATTTTGAAATTAATACAAAAATAAATAACAAAGTGATAATTTCAAAATTAATGCATTATTATCTGTAAAATAACACATATATATCACTAATAAAGCAATCTCATTCAATACTAATAGAATATCATCAGATTCTGTGATGGTTTTCCCTACCATGCTTATTAAGACTGATAAATTGGCTAACGAAAGAAAATAGGGTTTATTTCCTACCGATGAAAACAATATAAGAAAGACAGGAACCCTAAATCGTGAGTCCTCATTCTATCCAAATAAAGAACTCATCCATTAGAAACATAAATAAAATTACCCAAGTTTGGAAATCTTGAATAGCAATGGAAATCCTCATTTTTCAGGATTTCCACATCCGACCTCCCCACAAGATTTGGAAATCCCTGCTTCTATAGATCTGGACACCGAAACCAATTTTTCAGCCATGTCATTGTTATGTACCGATATTGTTGTGAAATCCACATCTATACAAATCCTCAGTAGGGAATCCCTATTCCTAATGTAGTGAGGAATCCTCATAACTAGAATTTCCTCATGTATTTCTCACATATTACCAAATGTGCTCTAAATCCTTACTTGTCAATCTAAGAAATTAGAGAACTCATGCATTAGAAAATTTTTAAATTAAAAAATTATTCTTCAAAACTTTCATCTTACATAAAAATGACAAACACACTCTTTGGTAGTGGCAAGAGAGAATCAAAACAAACAGAGAGAAAAGGATAACATATAAGAAAGACTTTCAACAAAGGATAGAATCCTCTTCCAAATACATACCAGGAGAGAGAATGGGAGAGAGAAAGATGAAGGAAGTGGGGCAAAGGACTAGGGTTTGAACAAGTTATAAAGAGTCAAGCAGTGTTAAATTCGTGGTTAGGAATAATAACAAATATAATCACAAATTCTTTTTCGAGGATGTAGCTGACAGCTCTGGATACTGGCCTTGTACATATCGCCAAAATATATTCAAAGGGTGATGACATCAAAATTAATACGATATTATCCACAACATAATTTTTTCTAGTATATTAAAACGACAACACTTTCAGTTATTACCTACATTTATGAAATTTTTATCTACTAAGCTCAGCAATGGATGGTTAATTTGATAAGTAAAGAATTAAATGTTCATTATACATAGGTACCCATGAATCAATGTTTATTTTTTGTCGATGTAAACAACAAGCGAAAGATATAACTCTAAATTCTCCGCGATATGGGTTGGAAATGTATATTCGATGTCTTTCAATCCCCCATATTCAACGACAATTAAACTATTCAACAACAATTATAGAAATATGTGTTATTTTACAGATAATAATGCATTAATTTTGAAATTAATACAAAAATAAATAACAAAGTGATAATTTCAAAATTAATGCATTATTATCTGTAAAATAACACATATATATCACTAATAAAGCAATCTCACTCAATACTAATAGAATATCATCAGATTCTGTGATGCTGTTCCCTACCATGCTTATTAAGACTGATAAATTGGCTAACGAAAGAAAATAGGGTTTATTTCCTACCGATGAAAACAATATAAGAAAGACAGGAACCCTAAATCGTGAGTCCTCATTCTATCCAAATAAAGAACTCATCCATTAGAAACATAAATAAAATTACCCAAGTTTGGAAATCTTGAATAGCAATGGAAATCCTCATTTTTCAGGATTTCCACATCCGACCTCCCCACAAGATTTGGAAATCCCTGCTTCTATAGATCTGGACACCGAAACCAATTTTTCAGCCATGTCATTGTTATGTACCGATATTGTTGTGAAATCCACATCTATACAAATCCTCAGTAGGGAATCCCTATTCCTAATGTAGTGAGGACTCCTCATAACTAGAATTTCCTCATGTATTTCTCACATATTACCAAATGTGCTCTAAATCCTTACTTGTCAATCTAAGAAATTAGAGAACTCATGCATTAGAAAATTTTTAAATTAAAAAATCATTCTTCAAAACTTTCATCTTACATAAAAATGACAAACACACTCTTTGGTAGTGGCAAGAGAGAATCAAAACAAACAGAGAGAAAAGGATAACATATAAGAAAGACTTTCAACAAAGGATAGAATCCTCTTCCAAATACATACCTGGAGAGAGAATGGGAGAGAGAAAGATGAAGGAAGTGGGGCAAAGGACTAGGGTATGAACAAGTTATAAAGAGTCAAGGAGTGTTAAATTCGTGGTTAGGAATAATAACAAATATAATCACAAATTCTTTTTCGAGGATGTAGCTGACAGCTCTGGATACTGGCCTTGTACATATCGCCAAAATATATTCAAAGGGTGATGACATCAAAATTAATACGATATTATCCTCAACATAATTTTTTCTAGTATATTAAAACGACAACACTTTCAGTTATTACCTACATTTATGAAATTTTTATCTACTAAGCTCAGCAATGGATGGATAATTTGATAAGTAAAGAATTAAATGTTCATTATACATAGGTACCCATGAATCAATGTTTATTTTTTGTCGATGTAAACAACAAGCGAAAGATATAACTCTAAATTCTCCGCGATATGGGTTGAAAATGTATATTCGATGTCTTTCAATCCCCCATATTCAACGACAATTAAACTATTCAACAACAATTATAGAAATATGTGTTATTTTATAGATAATAATGCATTAATTTTGAAATTAATACAAAAATAAATAACAAAGTGATAATTTCAAAATTAATGCATTATTATCTGTAAAATAACACATATATATCACTAATAAAGCAATCTCAATCAATACTAATAGAATATCATCAGATTCTGTGATGTTGTTCCCTACCTTGCTTATTAAGACTGATAAATTGGCTAACGAAAGAAAATAGGGTTTATTTCCTACCGATGAAAACAATATAAGAAAGACAGGAACCCTAAATCGTGAGTCCTCATTCTATCCAAATAAAGAACTCATCCATTAGAAACATAAATAAAATTACCCAAGTTTGGAAATCTTGAATAGCAATGGAAATCCTCATTTTTCAGGATTTCCACATCCGACCTCCCCACAAGATTTGGAAATCCCTGCTTCTATAGATCTGGACACCGAAACCAATTTTTCAGCCATGTCATTGTTATGTACCGATATTGTTGTGAAATCCACATCTATACAAATCCTCAGTAGGGAATCCCTATTCCTAATGTAGTGAGGAATCCTCATAACTAGAATTTCCTCATGTATTTCTCACATATTACCAAATGTGCTCTAAATCCTTACTTGTCAATCTAAGAAATTAGAGAACTCATGCATTAGAAAATTTTTAAATTAAAAAATCATTCTTCAAAACTTTCATCTTACATAAAAATGACAAACACACTCTTTGGTAGTGGCAAGAGAGAATCAAAACAAACAGAGAGAAAAGGATAACATATAAGAAAGACTTTCAACAAAGGATAGAATCCTCTTCCAAATACATACCAGGAGAGAGAATGGGAGAGAGAAAGATGAAGGAAGTGGGGCAAAGGACTAGGGTATGAACAAGTTATAAAGAGTCAAGGAGTGTTAAATTCGTGGTTAGGAATAATAACAAATATAATCCCAAATTCTTTTTCGAGGATGTAGCTGACAGCTCTGGATACTGGCCTTGTACATATCGCCAAAATATATTCAAAGGGTGATGACATCAAAATTAATACGATATTATCCACAACATAATTTTTTCTAGTATATTAAAACGACAACACTTTCAGTTATTACCTACATTTATGAAATTTTTATCTACTAAGCTCAGCAATGGATGGTTAATTTGATAAGTAAAGAATTAAATGTTCATTATACATAGGTACCCATGAATCAATGTTTATTTTTTGTCGATGTAAACAACAAGCGAAAGATATAACTCTAAATTCTCCGCGATATGGGTTGGAAATGTATATTCGATGTCTTTCAATCCCCCATATTCAACGACAATTAAACTATTCAACAACAATTATAGAAATATGTGTTATTTTATAGATAATAATGCATTAATTTTGAAATTAATACAAAAATAAATAACAAAGTGATAATTTCAAAATTAATGCATTATTATCTGTAAAATAACACATATATATCACTAATAAAGCAATCTCACTCAATACTAATAGAATATCATCAGATTCTGTGATGTTTTTCGCTACCATGCTTATTAAGACTGATAAATTGGCTAACGAAAGAAAATAGGGTTTATTTCCTACCGATGAAAACAATATAAGAAAGACAGGAACCCTAAATCGTGAGTCCTCATTCTATCCAAATAAAGAACTCATCCATTAGAAACATAAATAAAATTACCCAAGTTTGGAAATCTTGAATAGCAATGGAAATCCTCATTTTTCAGGATTTCCACATCCGACCTCCCCACAAGATTTGGAAATCCCTGCTTCTATAGATCTGGACACCGAAACCAATTTTTCAGCCATGTCATTGTTATGTACCGATATTGTTGTGAAATCCACATCTATACAAATCCTCAGTAGGGAATCCCTATTCCTAATGTAGTGAGGAATCCTCATATCTAGAATTTCCTCATGTATTTCTCACATATTACCAAATGTGCTCTAAATCCTTACTTGTCAATCTAAGAAATTAGAGAACTCATGCATTAGAAAATTTTTAAATTAAAAAATCATTCTTCAAAACTTTCCTCTTACATAAAAATGACAAACACACTCTTTGGTAGTGGCAAGAGAGAATCAAAACAAACAGAGAGAAAAGGATAACATATAAGAAAGACTTTCAACAAAGGATAGAATCCTCTTCCAAATACATACCAGGAGAGAGAATGGGAGAGAGAAAGATGAAGGAAGTGGGGCAAAGGACTAGGGTATGAACAAGTTATAAAGAGTCAAGGAGTGTTAAATTCGTGGTTAGGAATAATAACAAATATAATCACAAATTCTTTTTCGAGGATGTAGCTGACAGCTCTGGATACTGGCCTTGTACATATCGCCAAAATATATTCAAAGGGTGATGACATGAAAATTAATACGATATTATCCACAACATAATTTTTTCTAGTATATTAAAACGACAACACTTTCAGTTATTACCTACATTTATGAAATTTTTATCTACTAAGCTCAGCAATGGATGGTTAATTTGATAAGTAAAGAATTAAATGTTCATTATACATAGGTACCCATGAATCAATGTTTATTTTTTGTCGATGTAAACAACAAGCGAAAGATATAACTCTAAATTCTCCGCGATATGGGTTGGAAATGTATATTCGATGTCTTTCAATCCCCCATATTCAACGACAATTAAACTATTCAACAACAATTATAGAAATATGTGTTATTTTATAGATAATAATGCATTAATTTTGAAATTAATACAAAAATAAATAACAAAGTGATAATTTCAAAATTAATGCATTATTATCTGTAAAATAACACATATATATCACTAATAAAGCAATCTCACTCAATACTAATAGAATATCATCAGATTCTGTGATGTTTTTCGCTACCATGCTTATTAAGACTGATAAATTGGCTAACGAAAGAAAATAGGGTTTATTTCCTACCGATGAAAACAATATAAGAAAGACAGGAACCCTAAATCGTGAGTCCTCATTCTATCCAAATAAAGAACTCATCCATTAGAAACATAAATAAAATTACCCAAGTTTGGAAATCTTGAATAGCAATGGAAATCCTCATTTTTCAGGATTTCCACATCCGACCTCCCCACAAGATTTGGAAATCCCTGCTTCTATAGATCTGGACACCGAAACCAATTTTTCAGCCATGTCATTGTTATGTACCGATATTGTTGTGAAATCCACATCTATACAAATCCTCAGTAGGGAATCCCTATTCCTAATGTAGTGAGGAATCCTCATATCTAGAATTTCCTCATGTATTTCTCACATATTACCAAATGTGCTCTAAATCCTTACTTGTCAATCTAAGAAATTAGAGAACTCATGCATTAGAAAATTTTTAAATTAAAAAATCATTCTTCAAAACTTTCATCTTACATAAAAATGACAAACACACTCTTTGGTAGTGGCAAGAGAGAATCAAAACAAACAGAGAGAAAAGGATAACATATAAGAAAGACTTTCAACAAAGGATAGAATCCTCTTCCAAATACATACCAGGAGAGAGAATGGGAGAGAGAAAGATGAAGGAAGTGGGGCAAAGGACTAGGGTATGAACAAGTTATAAAGAGTCAAGGAGTGTTAAATTCGTGGTTAGGAATAGTAACAAATATAATCACAAATTCTTTTTCGAGGAAGTAGCTGACAGCTCTGGATACTGGCCTTGTACATATCGCCAAAATATATTCAAAGGGTGATGACATCAAAATTAATACGATATTATCCACAACATAATTTTTTCTAGTATATTAAAACGACAACACTTTCAGTTATTACCTACATTTATGAAATTTTTATCTACTAAGCTCAGCAATGGATGGTTAATTTGATAAGTAAAGAATTAAATCTTCATTATACATAGGTACCCATGAATCAATCTTTACTTTTTGTCGATGTAAACAACAAGTGAAAGATATAACTCTAAATTCTCCGCGATATGGGCTGGAAATGTATATTCGATGTCTTTCAATCCCCCATATTCAACGACAATTAAACTATTCAACAACAATTATAGAAATATGTGTTATTTTATAGATAATAATGCATTAATTTTGAAATTAATACAAAAATAAATAACAAAGTGATAATTTCAAAATTAATGCATTATTATCTGTAAAATAACACATATATATCACTAATAAAGCAATCTCAATCAATACTAATAGAATATCATCAGATTCTGTGATGTTGTTCCCTACCATGCTTATTAAGACTGATAAATTGGCTAACGAAAGAAAATAGGGTTTATTTCCTACCGATGAAAACAATATAAGAAAGACAGGAACCCTAAATCGTGAGTCCTCATTCTATCCAAATAAAGAACTCATCCATTAGAAACATAAATAAAATTACCCAAGTTTGGAAATCTTGAATAGCAATGGAAATCCTCATTTTTCAGGATTTCCACATCCGACCTCCCCACAAGATTTGGAAATCCCTGCTTCTATAGATCTGGACACCGAAACCAATTTTTCAGCCATGTCATTGTTATGTACCGATATTGTTGTGAAATCCGCATCTAAACAAATCCTCAGTAGGGAATCCCTATTCCTAATGTAGTGAGCAATCCTCATATCTAGAATTTCCTCATGTATTTCTCACATATTACCAAATGTGCTCTAAATCCTTACTTGTCAATCTAAGAAATTAGAAAACTCATCCACTAGAAAATTTTTAAATTAAAAAATCATTCTTCAAAACTTTCATCTTACATAAAAATGACAAACACACACTCTTTGGTAGTGGCAAGAGAGAATCAAAACAAACAGAGAGAAAAGGATAACATATAAGAAAGACTTTCAACAAAGGATAGAATCCTCCTCCAAATACATACCAGGAGAGAGAATGAGAGAGAGAAAGATGAAGGAAGTGGGGCAAAGGACTAGGGTATGAACAAGTTATAAAGAGTCAAGGAGTGTTAAATTCGTGGTTAGGAATAGTAACAAATATAATCACAAATTCTTTTTCGAGGATGTAGCTGACAGCTCTGGATACTGGCCTTGTACATATCGCCAAAATATATTCAAAGGGTGATGACATCAAAATTAATACGATATTATCCACAACATAATTTTTTCTAGTATATTAAAACGACAACACTTTCAGTTATTACCTACATTTATGAAATTTTTATCTACTAAGCTCAGCAATGGATGGTTAATTTGATAAGTAAAGAATTAAATGTTCATTATACATAGGTACCCATGAATCAATGTTTATTTTTTGTCGATGTAAACAACAAGCGAAAGATATAACTCTAAATTCTCCGCGATATGGGTTGGAAATGTATATTCGATGTCTTTCAATCCCCCATATTCAACGACAATTAAACTATTCAACAACAATTATAGAAATATGTGTTATTTTATAGATAATAATGCATTAATTTTGAAATTAATACAAAAATAAATAACAAAGTGATAATTTCAAAATTAATGCATTATTATCTGTAAAATAACACATATATATCACTAATAAAGCAATCTCACTCAATACTAATAGAATATCATCAGATTCTGTGATGTTTTTCGCTACCATGCTTATTAAGACTGATAAATTGGCTAACGAAAGAAAATAGGGTTTATTTCCTACCGATGAAAACAATATAAGAAAGACAGGAACCCTAAATCGTGAGTCCTCATTCTATCCAAATAAAGAACTCATCCATTAGAAACATAAATAAAATTACCCAAGTTTGGAAATCTTGAATAGCAATGGAAATCCTCATTTTTCAGGATTTCCACATCCGACCTCCCCACAAGATTTGGAAATCCCTGCTTCTATAGATCTGGACACCGAAACCAATTTTTCAGCCATGTCATTGTTATGTACCGATATTGTTGTGAAATCCACATCTATACAAATCCTCAGTAGGGAATCCCTATTCCTAATGTAGTGAGCAATCCTCATATCTAGAATTTCCTCATGTATTTCTCACATATTACCAAATGTGCTCTAAATCCTTACTTGTCAATCTAAGAAATTAGAAAACTCATCCACTAGAAAATTTTTAAATTAAAAAATCATTCTTCAAAACTTTCATCTTACATAAAAATGACAAACACACACTCTTTGGTAGTGGCAAGAGAGAATCAAAACAAACAGAGAGAAAAGGATAACATATAAGAAAGACTTTCAACAAAGGATAGAATCCTCCTCCAAATACATACCAGGAGAGAGAATGAGAGAGAGAAAGATGAAGGAAGTGGGGCAAAGGACTAGGGTATGAACAAGTTATAAAGAGTCAAGGAGTGTTAAATTCGTGGTTAGGAATAGTAACAAATATAATCACAAATTCTTTTTCGAGGATGTAGCTGACAGCTCTGGGTACTGGCCTTGTACATATCGCCAAAATATATTCAAAGGGTGATGACATCAAAATTAATACGATATTATCCACAACATAATTTTTTCTAGTATATTAAAACGACAACACTTTCAGTTATTACCTACATTTATGAAATTTTTATCTACTAAGCTCAGCAATGGATGGTTAATTTGATAAGTAAAGAATTAAATGTTCATTATACATAGGTACCCATGAATCAATGTTTATTTTTTGTCGATGTAAACAACAAGCGAAAGATATAACTCTAAATTCTCCGCGATATGGGTTGGAAATGTATATTCGATGTCTTTCAATCCCCCATATTCAACGACAATTAAACTATTCAACAACAATTATAGAAATATGTGTTATTTTATAGATAATAATGCATTAATTTTGAAATTAATACAAAAATAAATAACAAAGTGATAATTTCAAAATTAATGCATTATTATCTGTAAAATAACACATATATATCACTAATAAAGCAATCTCACTCAATACTAATAGAATATCATCAGATTCTGTGATGTTTTTCGCTACCATGCTTATTAAGACTGATAAATTGGCTAACGAAAGAAAATAGGGTTTATTTCCTACCGATGAAAACAATATAAGAAAGACAGGAACCCTAAATCGTGAGTCCTCATTCTATCCAAATAAAGAACTCATCCATTAGAAACATAAATAAAATTACCCAAGTTTGGAAATCTTGAATAGCAATGGAAATCCTCATTTTTCAGGATTTCCACATCCGACCTCCCCACAAGATTTGGAAATCCCTGCTTCTATAGATCTGGACACCGAAACCAATTTTTCAGCCATGTCATTGTTATGTACCGATATTGTTGTGAAATCCACATCTATACAAATCCTCAGTAGGGAATCCCTATTCCTAATGTAGTGAGCAATCCTCATATCTAGAATTTCCTCATGTATTTCTCACATATTACCAAATGTGCTCTAAATCCTTACTTGTCAATCTAAGAAATTAGAAAACTCATCCACTAGAAAATTTTTAAATTAAAAAATCATTCTTCAAAACTTTCATCTTACATAAAAATGACAAACACACACTCTTTGGTAGTGGCAAGAGAGAATCAAAACAAACAGAGAGAAAAGGATAACATATAAGAAAGACTTTCAACAAAGGATAGAATCCTCCTCCAAATACATACCAGGAGAGAGAATGAGAGAGAGAAAGATGAAGGAAGTGGGGCAAAGGACTAGGGTATGAACAAGTTATAAAGAGTCAAGGAGTGTTAAATTCGTGGTTAGGAATAGTAACAAATATAATCACAAATTCTTTTTCGAGGATGTAGCTGACAGCTCTGGGTACTGGCCTTGTACATATCGCCAAAATATATTCAAAGGGTGATGACATCAAAATTAATACGATATTATCCACAACATAATTTTTTCTAGTATATTAAAACGACAACACTTTCAGTTATTACCTACATTTATGAAATTTTTATCTACTAAGCTCAGCAATGGATGGTTAATTTGATAAGTAAAGAATTAAATGTTCATTATACATAGGTACCCATGAATCAATGTTTATTTTTTGTCGATGTAAACAACAAGCGAAAGATATAACTCTAAATTCTCTGCGATATGGGTTGAAAATGTATATTCAATGTCTTTCAATCCCCCATATTCAACGACAATTAAACTATTCAACAACAATTATAGAAATATGTGTTATTTTATAGATAATAATGCATTAATTTTGAAATTAGTACAAAAATAAATAACAAAGTGATAATTTCAAAATTAATGCATTATTATCTGTAAAATAACACATATATATCACTAATAAAGCAATCTCAATCAATACTAATAGAATATCATCAGATTCTGTGATGTTGTTCCCTACCATGCTTATTAAGACTGATAAATTGGCTAACGAAAGAAAATAGGGTTTATTTCCTACCGATGAAAACAATATAAGAAAGACAGGAACCCTAAATCGTGAGTCCTCATTCTATCCAAATAAAGAACTCATCCATTAGAAACATAAATAAAATTACCCAAGTTTGGAAATCTTGAATAGCAATGGAAATCCTCATTTTTCAGGATTTCCACATCCGACCTCCCCACAAGATTTGGAAATCCCTGCTTCTATAAATCTGGACACCGAAACCAATTTTTCAGCCATGTCATTGTTATGTACCGATATTGTTGTGAAATCCGCATCTAAACAAATCCTCAGTAGGGAATCCCTATTCCTAATGTAGTGAGCAATCCTCATATCTAGAATTTCCTCATGTATTTCTCACATATTACCAAATGTGCTCTAAATCCTTACTTGTCAATCTAAGAAATTAGAAAACTCATCCACTAGAAAATTTTTAAATTAAAAAATCATTCTTCAAAACTTTCATCTTACATAAAAATGACAAACACACACTCTTTGGTAGTGGCAAGAGAGAATCAAAACAAACAGAGAGAAAAGGATAACATATAAGAAAGACTTTCAACAAAGGATAGAATCCTCTTCCAAATACATACCGGGAGAGAGAATGAGAGAGAGAAAGATGAAGGAAGTGGGGCAAAGGACTAGGGTATGAACAAGTTATAAAGAGTCAAGGAGTGTTAAATTCGTGGTTAGGAATAGTAACAAATATAATCACAAATTCTTTTTCGAGGATGTAGCTGACAGCTCTGGATACTGGCCTTGTACATATCGCCAAAATATATTCAAAGGGTGATGACATCAAAATTAATACGATATTATCCACAACATAATTTTTTCTAGTATATTAAAACGACAACACTTTCAGTTATTACCTACATTTATGAAATTTTTATCTACTAAGCTCAGCAATGGATGGTTAATTTGATAAGTAAAGAATTAAATCTTCATTATACATAGGTACCCATGAATCAATCTTTACTTTTTGTCGATGTAAACAACAAGTGAAAGATATAACTCTAAATTCTCCGCGATATGGGTTGGAAATGTATATTTGATGTCTTTCAATCCCCCATATTCAACGACAATTAAATTATTCAACAACAAGTATAGAAATATGTGTTATTTTACAGATAATAATGCATTAATTTTGAAATTAATACAAAAATAAATAACAAAGTGATAATTTCAAAATTAATGCATTATTATCTGTAAAATAACACATATATATCACTAATAAAGCAATCTCAATCAATACTAATAGAATATCATCAGATTCTGTGATGGTTTTTCCCTACCATGCTTATTAAGACTGATAAATTGGCTAACGAAAGAAAATAGGGTTTATTTCCTACCGATGAAAACAATATAAGAAAGACAGGAACCCTAAATCGTGAGTCCTCATTCTATCCAAATAAAGAACTCATCCATTAGAAACATAAATAAAATTACCCAAGTTTGGAAATCTTGAATAGCAATGGAAATCCTCATTTTTCAGGATTTCCACATCCGACCTCCCCACAAGATTTGGAAATCCCTGCTTCTATAGATCTGGACACCGAAACCAATTTTTCAGCCATGTCATTGTTATGTACCGATATTGTTGTGAAATCCACATCTATACAAATCCTCAGTAGGGAATCCCTATTCCTAATGTAGTGAGGAATCCTCATAACTAGAATTTCCTCATGTATTTCTCACATATTACCAAATGTGCTCTAAATCCTTACTTGTCAATCTAAGAAATTAGAGAACTCATGCATTAGAAAATTTTTAAATTAAAAAATTATTCTTCAAAACTTTCATCTTACATAAAAATGACAAACACACTCTTTGGTAGTGGCAAGAGAGAATCAAAACAAACAGAGAGAAAAGGATAACATATAAGAAAGACTTTCAACAAAGGATAGAATCCTCTTCCAAATACATACCAGGAGAGAGAATGGGAGAGAGAAAGATGAAGGAAGTGGGGCAAAGGACTAGGGTTTGAACAAGTTATAAAGAGTCAAGGAGTGTTAAATTCGTGGTTAGGAATAATAACAAATATAATCACAAATTCTTTTTCGAGGATGTAGCTGACAGCTCTGGATACTGGCCTTGTACATATCGCCAAAATATATTCAAAGGGTGATGACATCAAAATTAATACGATATTATCCACAACATAATTTTTTCTAGTATATTAAAACGACAACACTTTCAGTTATTACCTACATTTATGAAATTTTTATCTACTAAGCTCAGCAATGGATGGTTAATTTGATAAGTAAAGAATTAAATGTTCATTATACATAGGTACCCATGAATCAATGTTTATTTTTTGTCGATGTAAACAACAAGCGAAAGATATAACTCTAAATTCTCCGCGATATGGGTTGGAAATGTATATTCGATGTCTTTCAATCCCCCATATTCAACGACAATTAAACTATTCAACAACAATTATAGAAATATGTGTTATTTTACAGATAATAATGCATTAATTTTGAAATTAATACAAAAATAAATAACAAAGTGATAATTTCAAAATTAATGCATTATTATCTGTAAAATAACACATATATATCACTAATAAAGCAATCTCACTCAATACTAATAGAATATCATCAGATTCTGTGATGTTGTTCCCTACCATGCTTATTAAGACTGATAAATTGGCTAACGAAAGAAAATAGGGTTTATTTCCTACCGATGAAAACAATATAAGAAAGACAGGAACCCTAAATCGTGAGTCCTCATTCTATCCAAATAAAGAACTCATCCATTAGAAACATAAATAAAATTACCCAAGTTTGGAAATCTTGAATAGCAATGGAAATCCTCATTTTTCAGGATTTCCACATCCGACCTCCCCACAAGATTTGGAAATCCCTGCTTCTATAGATCTGGACACCGAAACCAATTTTTCAGCCATGTCATTGTTATGTACCGATATTGTTGTGAAATCCACATCTATACAAATCCTCAGTAGGGAATCCCTATTCCTAATGTAGTGAGGAATCCTCATATCTACAATTTCCTCATGTATTTCTCACATATTACCAAATGTGCTCTAAATCCTTACTTGTCAATCTAAGAAATTAGAAAACTCATGCATTAGAAAATTTTTAAATTTAAAAATCATTCTTCAAAACTTTCATCTTACATAAAAATGACAAACACACTCTTTGGTAGTGGCAAGAGAGAATCAAAACAAACAGAGAGAAAAGGATAACATATAAGAAAGACTTTCAACAAAGGATAGAATCCTCTTCCAAATACATACCAGGAGAGAGAATGGGAGAGAGAAAGATGAAGGAAGTGGGGCAAAGGACTAGGGTATGAAGAAGTTATAAAGAGTCAAGGTGTGTTAAATTCGTGGTTAGGAATAGTAACAAGTATAATCACAAATTCTTTTTCGAGGATGTAGCTGACAGCTCTGGATACTGGCCTTGTACATATCGCCAAAATATATTCAAAGGGTGATGACATCAAAATTAATACGATATTATCCACAACATAATTTTTTCTAGTATATTAAAACGACAACAGTTTTAGTTATTACCTACATTTATGAAATTTTTATCTACTAAGCTCAGCAATGGATGGTTAATTTGATAAGTAAAGAATTAAATGTTCATTATACATAGGTACCCATGAATCAATGTTTATTTTTTGTCGATGTAAACAACAAGTGAAAGATATAACTCTAAATTCTCCGCGATATGGGTTGGAAATGTATATTCGATGTCTTTCAATCCCCCATATTCAACGACAATTAAACTATTCAACAACTATTATAGAAATATGTGTTATTTTACAGATAATAATGCATTAATTTTGAAATTAATACAAAAATAAATAACAAAGTGATAATTTCAAAATTAATGCATTATTATCTGTAAAATAACACATATATATCACTAATAAAGCAATCTCACACAATACTAATAGAATATCATCAGATTCTGTGATGTTGTTCCCTACCATGCTTATTAAGACTGATAAATTGGCTAACGAAAGAAAATAGGGTTTCTTTCCTACCGATGAAAACAATATAAGAAAGACAGGAACCCTAAATCGTGAGTCCTCATTCTATCCAAATAAAGAACTCATCCATTAGAAACATAAATAAAATTACCCAAGTTTGGAAATCTTGACTAGCAATGGAAATCATCATTTTTTAGGATTTCCACATCCGACCTCCCCACAAGATTTGGAAATCCCTGCTTCTATAGATCTGGACACCGAAACCAATTTTTCAGCCATGTCATTGTTATGTACCGATATTGTTGTGAAATCCGCATCTAAACAAATCCTCAGTAGGGAATCCCTATTCCTAATGTAGTGAGCAATCCTCATATCTAGAATTTCCTCATGTATTTCTCACATATTACCAAATGTGCTCTAAATCCTTACTTGTCAATCTAAGAAATTAGAAAACTCATCCACTAGAAAATTTTTAAATTAAAAAATCATTCTTCAAAACTTTCATCTTACATAAAAATGACAAACACACACTCTTTGGTAGTGGCAAGGGAGAATCAAAACAAACAGAGAGAAAAGGATAACATATAAGAAAGACTTTCAACAAAGGATAGAATCCTCTTCCAAATACATACCAGGAGAGAGAATGAGAGAGAGAAAGATGAAGGAAGTGGGGCAAAGGACTAGGGTATGAACAAGTTATAAAGAGTCAAGGAGTGTTAAATTCGTGGTTAGGAATAGTAACAAATATAATCACAAATTCTTTTTCGAGGATGTAGCTGACAGCTCTGGATACTGGCCTTGTATATATCGCCAAAATATATTCAAAGGGTGATGACATCAAAATTAATACGATATTATCCACAACATAATTTTTTCTAGTATATTAAAACGACAACACTTTCAGTTATTACCTACATTTATGAAATTTTTATCTACTAAGCTCAGCAATGGATGGTTAATTTGATAAGTAAAGAATTAAATCTTCATTATACATAGGTACCCATGAATCAATCTTTACTTTTTGTCGATGTAAACAACAAGTGAAAGATATAACTCTAAATTCTCCGCGATATGGGTTGGAAATGTATATTTGATGTCTTTCAATCCCCCATATTCAACGACAATTAAATTATTCAACAACAATTATAGAAATATGTGTTATTTTACAGATAATAATGCATTAATTTTGAAATTAATACAAAAATAAATAACAAAGTGATAATTTCAAAATTAATGCATTATTATCTGTAAAATAACACATATATATCACTAATAAAGCAATCTCATTCAATACTAATAGAATATCATCAGATTCTGTGATGGTTTTCCCTACCATGCTTATTAAGACTGATAAATTGGCTAACGAAAGAAAATAGGGTTTATTTCCTACCGATGAAAACAATATAAGAAAGACAGGAACCCTAAATCGTGAGTCCTCATTCTATCCAAATAAAGAACTCATCCATTAGAAACATAAATAAAATTACCCAAGTTTGGAAATCTTGAATAGCAATGGAAATCCTCATTTTTCAGGATTTCCACATCCGACCTCCCCACAAGATTTGGAAATCCCTGCTTCTATAGATCTGGACACCGAAACCAATTTTTCAGCCATGTCATTGTTATGTACCGATATTGTTGTGAAATCCACATCTATACAAATCCTCAGTAGGGAATCCCTATTCCTAATGTAGTGAGGAATCCTCATAACTAGAATTTCCTCATGTATTTCTCACATATTACCAAATGTGCTCTAAATCCTTACTTGTCAATCTAAGAAATTAGAGAACTCATGCATTAGAAAATTTTTAAATTAAAAAATTATTCTTCAAAACTTTCATCTTACATAAAAATGACAAACACACTCTTTGGTAGTGGCAAGAGAGAATCAAAACAAACAGAGAGAAAAGGATAACATATAAGAAAGACTTTCAACAAAGGATAGAATCCTCTTCCAAATACATACCAGGAGAGAGAATGGGAGAGAGAAAGATGAAGGAAGTGGGGCAAAGGACTAGGGTTTGAACAAGTTATAAAGAGTCAAGCAGTGTTAAATTCGTGGTTAGGAATAATAACAAATATAATCACAAATTCTTTTTCGAGGATGTAGCTGACAGCTCTGGATACTGGCCTTGTACATATCGCCAAAATATATTCAAAGGGTGATGACATCAAAATTAATACGATATTATCCACAACATAATTTTTTCTAGTATATTAAAACGACAACACTTTCAGTTATTACCTACATTTATGAAATTTTTATCTACTAAGCTCAGCAATGGATGGTTAATTTGATAAGTAAAGAATTAAATGTTCATTATACATAGGTACCCATGAATCAATGTTTATTTTTTGTCGATGTAAACAAGCGAAAGATATAACTCTAAATTCTCCGCGATATGGGTTGGAAATGTATATTCGATGTCTTTCAATCCCCCATATTCAACGACAATTAAACTATTCAACAACAATTATAGAAATATGTGTTATTTTACAGATAATAATGCATTAATTTTGAAATTAATACAAAAATAAATAACAAAGTGATAATTTCAAAATTAATGCATTATTATCTGTAAAATAACACATATATATCACTAATAAAGCAATCTCACTCAATACTAATAGAATATCATCAGATTCTGTGATGCTGTTCCCTACCATGCTTATTAAGACTGATAAATTGGCTAACGAAAGAAAATAGGGTTTATTTCCTACCGATGAAAACAATATAAGAAAGACAGGAACCCTAAATCGTGAGTCCTCATTCTATCCAAATAAAGAACTCATCCATTAGAAACATAAATAAAATTACCCAAGTTTGGAAATCTTGAATAGCAATGGAAATCCTCATTTTTCAGGATTTCCACATCCGACCTCCCCACAAGATTTGGAAATCCCTGCTTCTATAGATCTGGACACCGAAACCAATTTTTCAGCCATGTCATTGTTATGTACCGATATTGTTGTGAAATCCACATCTATACAAATCCTCAGTAGGGAATCCCTATTCCTAATGTAGTGAGGACTCCTCATAACTAGAATTTCCTCATGTATTTCTCACATATTACCAAATGTGCTCTAAATCCTTACTTGTCAATCTAAGAAATTAGAGAACTCATGCATTAGAAAATTTTTAAATTAAAAAATCATTCTTCAAAACTTTCATCTTACATAAAAATGACAAACACACTCTTTGGTAGTGGCAAGAGAGAATCAAAACAAACAGAGAGAAAAGGATAACATATAAGAAAGACTTTCAACAAAGGATAGAATCCTCTTCCAAATACATACCTGGAGAGAGAATGGGAGAGAGAAAGATGAAGGAAGTGGGGCAAAGGACTAGGGTATGAACAAGTTATAAAGAGTCAAGGAGTGTTAAATTCGTGGTTAGGAATAATAACAAATATAATCACAAATTCTTTTTCGAGGATGTAGCTGACAGCTCTGGATACTGGCCTTGTACATATCGCCAAAATATATTCAAAGGGTGATGACATCAAAATTACTACGATATTATCCTCAACATAATTTTTTCTAGTATATTAAAACGACAACACTTTCAGTTATTACCTACATTTATGAAATTTTTATCTACTAAGCTCAGCAATGGATGGATAATTTGATAAGTAAAGAATTAAATGTTCATTATACATAGGTACCCATGAATCAATGTTTATTTTTTGTCGATGTAAACAACAAGCGAAAGATATAACTCTAAATTCTCCGCGATATGGGTTGAAAATGTATATTCGATGTCTTTCAATCCCCCATATTCAACGACAATTAAACTATTCAACAACAATTATAGAAATATGTGTTATTTTATAGATAATAATGCATTAATTTTGAAATTAATACAAAAATAAATAACAAAGTGATAATTTCAAAATTAATGCATTATTATCTGTAAAATAACACATATATATCACTAATAAAGCAATCTCAATCAATACTAATAGAATATCATCAGATTCTGTGATGTTGTTCCCTACCATGCTTATTAAGACTGATAAATTGGCTAACGAAAGAAAATAGGGTTTATTTCCTACCGATGAAAACAATATAAGAAAGACAGGAACCCTAAATCGTGAGTCCTCATTCTATCCAAATAAAGAACTCATCCATTAGAAACATAAATAAAATTACCCAAGTTTGGAAATCTTGAATAGCAATGGAAATCCTCATTTTTCAGGATTTCCACATCCGACCTCCCCACAAGATTTGGAAATCCCTGCTTCTATAGATCTGGACACCGAAACCAATTTTTCAGCCATGTCATTGTTATGTACCGATATTGTTGTGAAATCCACATCTATACAAATCCTCAGTAGGGAATCCCTATTCCTAATGTAGTGAGGAATCCTCATAACTAGAATTTCCTCATGTATTTCTCACATATTACCAAATGTGCTCTAAATCCTTACTTGTCAATCTAAGAAATTAGAGAACTCATGCATTAGAAAATTTTTAAATTAAAAAATCATTCTTCAAAACTTTCATCTTACATAAAAATGACAAACACACTCTTTGGTAGTGGCAAGAGAGAATCAAAACAAACAGAGAGAAAAGGATAACATATAAGAAAGACTTTCAACAAAGGATAGAATCCTCTTCCAAATACATACCAGGAGAGAGAATGGGAGAGAGAAAGATGAAGGAAGTGGGGCAAAGGACTAGGGTATGAACAAGTTATAAAGAGTCAAGGAGTGTTAAATTCGTGGTTAGGAATAATAACAAATATAATCCCAAATTCTTTTTCGAGGATGTAGCTGACAGCTCTGGATACTGGCCTTGTACATATCGCCAAAATATATTCAAAGGGTGATGACATCAAAATTAATACGATATTATCCACAACATAATTTTTTCTAGTATATTAAAACGACAACACTTTCAGTTATTACCTACATTTATGAAATTTTTATCTACTAAGCTCAGCAATGGATGGTTAATTTGATAAGTAAAGAATTAAATGTTCATTATACATAGGTACCCATGAATCAATGTTTATTTTTTGTCGATGTAAACAACAAGCGAAAGATATAACTCTAAATTCTCCGCGATATGGGTTGGAAATGTATATTCGATGTCTTTCAATCCCCCATATTCAACGACAATTAAACTATTCAACAACAATTATAGAAATATGTGTTATTTTATAGATAATAATGCATTAATTTTGAAATTAATACAAAAATAAATAACAAAGTGATAATTTCAAAATTAATGCATTATTATCTGTAAAATAACACATATATATCACTAATAAAGCAATCTCACTCAATACTAATAGAATATCATCAGATTCTGTGATGTTTTTCGCTACCATGCTTATTAAGACTGATAAATTGGCTAACGAAAGAAAATAGGGTTTATTTCCTACCGATGAAAACAATATAAGAAAGACAGGAACCCTAAATCGTGAGTCCTCATTCTATCCAAATAAAGAACTCATCCATTAGAAACATAAATAAAATTACCCAAGTTTGGAAATCTTGAATAGCAATGGAAATCCTCATTTTTCAGGATTTCCACATCCGACCTCCCCACAAGATTTGGAAATCCCTGCTTCTATAGATCTGGACACCGAAACCAATTTTTCAGCCATGTCATTGTTATGTACCGATATTGTTGTGAAATCCACATCTATACAAATCCTCAGTAGGGAATCCCTATTCCTAATGTAGTGAGGAATCCTCATATCTAGAATTTCCTCATGTATTTCTCACATATTACCAAATGTGCTCTAAATCCTTACTTGTCAATCTAAGAAATTAGAGAACTCATGCATTAGAAAATTTTTAAATTAAAAAATCATTCTTCAAAACTTTCCTCTTACATAAAAATGACAAACACACTCTTTGGTAGTGGCAAGAGAGAATCAAAACAAACAGAGAGAAAAGGATAACATATAAGAAAGACTTTCAACAAAGGATAGAATCCTCTTCCAAATACATACCAGGAGAGAGAATGGGAGAGAGAAAGATGAAGGAAGTGGGGCAAAGGACTAGGGTATGAACAAGTTATAAAGAGTCAAGGAGTGTTAAATTCGTGGTTAGGAATAATAACAAATATAATCACAAATTCTTTTTCGAGGATGTAGCTGACAGCTCTGGATACTGGCCTTGTACATATCGCCAAAATATATTCAAAGGGTGATGACATGAAAATTAATACGATATTATCCACAACATAATTTTTTCTAGTATATTAAAACGACAACACTTTCAGTTATTACCTACATTTATGAAATTTTTATCTACTAAGCTCAGCAATGGATGGTTAATTTGATAAGTAAAGAATTAAATGTTCATTATACATAGGTACCCATGAATCAATGTTTATTTTTTGTCGATGTAAACAACAAGCGAAAGATATAACTCTAAATTCTCCGCGATATGGGTTGGAAATGTATATTCGATGTCTTTCAATCCCCCATATTCAACGACAATTAAACTATTCAACAACAATTATAGAAATATGTGTTATTTTATAGATAATAATGCATTAATTTTGAAATTAATACAAAAATAAATAACAAAGTGATAATTTCAAAATTAATGCATTATTATCTGTAAAATAACACATATATATCACTAATAAAGCAATCTCACTCAATACTAATAGAATATCATCAGATTCTGTGATGTTTTTCGCTACCATGCTTATTAAGACTGATAAATTGGCTAACGAAAGAAAATAGGGTTTATTTCCTACCGATGAAAACAATATAAGAAAGACAGGAACCCTAAATCGTGAGTCCTCATTCTATCCAAATAAAGAACTCATCCATTAGAAACATAAATAAAATTACCCAAGTTTGGAAATCTTGAATAGCAATGGAAATCCTCATTTTTCAGGATTTCCACATCCGACCTCCCCACAAGATTTGGAAATCCCTGCTTCTATAGATCTGGACACCGAAACCAATTTTTCAGCCATGTCATTGTTATGTACCGATATTGTTGTGAAATCCACATCTATACAAATCCTCAGTAGGGAATCCCTATTCCTAATGTAGTGAGGAATCCTCATATCTAGAATTTCCTCATGTATTTCTCACATATTACCAAATGTGCTCTAAATCCTTACTTGTCAATCTAAGAAATTAGAGAACTCATGCATTAGAAAATTTTTAAATTAAAAAATCATTCTTCAAAACTTTCATCTTACATAAAAATGACAAACACACTCTTTGGTAGTGGCAAGAGAGAATCAAAACAAACAGAGAGAAAAGGATAACATATAAGAAAGACTTTCAACAAAGGATAGAATCCTCTTCCAAATACATACCAGGAGAGAGAATGGGAGAGAGAAAGATGAAGGAAGTGGGGCAAAGGACTAGGGTATGAACAAGTTATAAAGAGTCAAGGAGTGTTAAATTCGTGGTTAGGAATAGTAACAAATATAATCACAAATTCTTTTTCGAGGAAGTAGCTGACAGCTCTGGATACTGGCCTTGTACATATCGCCAAAATATATTCAAAGGGTGATGACATCAAAATTAATACGATATTATCCACAACATAATTTTTTCTAGTATATTAAAACGACAACACTTTCAGTTATTACCTACATTTATGAAATTTTTATCTACTAAGCTCAGCAATGGATGGTTAATTTGATAAGTAAAGAATTAAATCTTCATTATACATAGGTACCCATGAATCAATCTTTACTTTTTGTCGATGTAAACAACAAGTGAAAGATATAACTCTAAATTCTCCGCGATATGGGTTGGAAATGTATATTCGATGTCTTTCAATCCCCCATATTCAACGACAATTAAACTATTCAACAACAATTATAGAAATATGTGTTATTTTATAGATAATAATGCATTAATTTTGAAATTAATACAAAAATAAATAACAAAGTGATAATTTCAAAATTAATGCATTATTATCTGTAAAATAACACATATATATCACTAATAAAGCAATCTCAATCAATACTAATAGAATATCATCAGATTCTGTGATGTTGTTCCCTACCATGCTTATTAAGACTGATAAATTGGCTAACGAAAGAAAATAGGGTTTATTTCCTACCGATGAAAACAATATAAGAAAGACAGGAACCCTAAATCGTGAGTCCTCATTCTATCCAAATAAAGAACTCATCCATTAGAAACATAAATAAAATTACCCAAGTTTGGAAATCTTGAATAGCAATGGAAATCCTCATTTTTCAGGATTTCCACATCCGACCTCCCCACAAGATTTGGAAATCCCTGCTTCTATAGATCTGGACACCGAAACCAATTTTTCAGCCATGTCATTGTTATGTACCGATATTGTTGTGAAATCCGCATCTAAACAAATCCTCAGTAGGGAATCCCTATTCCTAATGTAGTGAGCAATCCTCATATCTAGAATTTCCTCATGTATTTCTCACATATTACCAAATGTGCTCTAAATCCTTACTTGTCAATCTAAGAAATTAGAAAACTCATCCACTAGAAAATTTTTAAATTAAAAAATCATTCTTCAAAACTTTCATCTTACATAAAAATGACAAACACACACTCTTTGGTAGTGGCAAGAGAGAATCAAAACAAACAGAGAGAAAAGGATAACATATAAGAAAGACTTTCAACAAAGGATAGAATCCTCCTCCAAATACATACCAGGAGAGAGAATGAGAGAGAGAAAGATGAAGGAAGTGGGGCAAAGGACTAGGGTATGAACAAGTTATAAAGAGTCAAGGAGTGTTAAATTCGTGGTTAGGAATAGTAACAAATATAATCACAAATTCTTTTTCGAGGATGTAGCTGACAGCTCTGGATACTGGCCTTGTACATATCGCCAAAATATATTCAAAGGGTGATGACATCAAAATTAATACGATATTATCCACAACATAATTTTTTCTAGTATATTAAAACGACAACACTTTCAGTTATTACCTACATTTATGAAATTTTTATCTACTAAGCTCAGCAATGGATGGTTAATTTGATAAGTAAAGAATTAAATGTTCATTATACATAGGTACCCATGAATCAATGTTTATTTTTTGTCGATGTAAACAACAAGCGAAAGATATAACTCTAAATTCTCCGCGATATGGGTTGGAAATGTATATTCGATGTCTTTCAATCCCCCATATTCAACGACAATTAAACTATTCAACAACAATTATAGAAATATGTGTTATTTTATAGATAATAATGCATTAATTTTGAAATTAATACAAAAATAAATAACAAAGTGATAATTTCAAAATTAATGCATTATTATCTGTAAAATAACACATATATATCACTAATAAAGCAATCTCACTCAATACTAATAGAATATCATCAGATTCTGTGATGTTTTTCGCTACCATGCTTATTAAGACTGATAAATTGGCTAACGAAAGAAAATAGGGTTTATTTCCTACCGATGAAAACAATATAAGAAAGACAGGAACCCTAAATCGTGAGTCCTCATTCTATCCAAATAAAGAACTCATCCATTAGAAACATAAATAAAATTACCCAAGTTTGGAAATCTTGAATAGCAATGGAAATCCTCATTTTTCAGGATTTCCACATCCGACCTCCCCACAAGATTTGGAAATCCCTGCTTCTATAGATCTGGACACCGAAACCAATTTTTCAGCCATGTCATTGTTATGTACCGATATTGTTGTGAAATCCACATCTATACAAATCCGCAGTAGGGAATCCCTATTCCTAATGTAGTGAGCAATCCTCATATCTAGAATTTCCTCATGTATTTCTCACATATTACCAAATGTGCTCTAAATCCTTACTTGTCAATCTAAGAAATTAGAAAACTCATCCACTAGAAAATTTTTAAATTAAAAAATCATTCTTCAAAACTTTCATCTTACATAAAAATGACAAACACACACTCTTTGGTAGTGGCAAGAGAGAATCAAAACAAACAGAGAGAAAAGGATAACATATAAGAAAGACTTTCAACAAAGGATAGAATCCTCCTCCAAATACATACCAGGAGAGAGAATGAGAGAGAGAAAGATGAAGGAAGTGGGGCAAAGGACTAGGGTATGAACAAGTTATAAAGAGTCAAGGAGTGTTAAATTCGTGGTTAGGAATAGTAACAAATATAATCACAAATTCTTTTTCGAGGATGTAGCTGACAGCTCTGGGTACTGGCCTTGTACATATCGCCAAAATATATTCAAAGGGTGATGACATCAAAATTAATACGATATTATCCACAACATAATTTTTTCTAGTATATTAAAACGACAACACTTTCAGTTATTACCTACATTTATGAAATTTTTATCTACTAAGCTCAGCAATGGATGGTTAATTTGATAAGTAAAGAATTAAATGTTCATTATACATAGGTACCCATGAATCAATGTTTATTTTTTGTCGATGTAAACAACAAGCGAAAGATATAACTCTAAATTCTCCGCGATATGGGTTGGAAATGTATATTCGATGTCTTTCAATCCCCCATATTCAACGACAATTAAACTATTCAACAACAATTATAGAAATATGTGTTATTTTATAGATAATAATGCATTAATTTTGAAATTAATACAAAAATAAATAACAAAGTGATAATTTCAAAATTAATGCATTATTATCTGTAAAATAACACATATATATCACTAATAAAGCAATCTCACTCAATACTAATAGAATATCATCAGATTCTGTGATGTTTTTCGCTACCATGCTTATTAAGACTGATAAATTGGCTAACGAAAGAAAATAGGGTTTATTTCCTACCGATGAAAACAATATAAGAAAGACAGGAACCCTAAATCGTGAGTCCTCATTCTATCCAAATAAAGAACTCATCCATTAGAAACATAAATAAAATTACCCAAGTTTGGAAATCTTGAATAGCAATGGAAATCCTCATTTTTCAGGATTTCCACATCCGACCTCCCCACAAGATTTGGAAATCCCTGCTTCTATAGATCTGGACACCGAAACCAATTTTTCAGCCATGTCATTGTTATGTACCGATATTGTTGTGAAATCCACATCTATACAAATCCTCAGTAGGGAATCCCTATTCCTAATGTAGTGAGCAATCCTCATATCTAGAATTTCCTCATGTATTTCTCACATATTACCAAATGTGCTCTAAATCCTTACTTGTCAATCTAAGAAATTAGAAAACTCATCCACTAGAAAATTTTTAAATTAAAAAATCATTCTTCAAAACTTTCATCTTACATAAAAATGACAAACACACACTCTTTGGTAGTGGCAAGAGAGAATCAAAACAAACAGAGAGAAAAGGATAACATATAAGAAAGACTTTCAACAAAGGATAGAATCCTCCTCCAAATACATACCAGGAGAGAGAATGAGAGAGAGAAAGATGAAGGAAGTGGGGCAAAGGACTAGGGTATGAACAAGTTATAAAGAGTCAAGGAGTGTTAAATTCGTGGTTAGGAATAGTAACAAATATAATCACAAATTCTTTTTCGAGGATGTAGCTGACAGCTCTGGGTACTGGCCTTGTACATATCGCCAAAATATATTCAAAGGGTGATGACATCAAAATTAATACGATATTATCCACAACATAATTTTTTCTAGTATATTAAAACGACAACACTTTCAGTTATTACCTACATTTATGAAATTTTTATCTACTAAGCTCAGCAATGGATGGTTAATTTGATAAGTAAAGAATTAAATGTTCATTATACATAGGTACCCATGAATCAATGTTTATTTTTTGTCGATGTAAACAACAAGCGAAAGATATAACTCTAAATTCTCCGCGATATGGGTTGGAAATGTATATTCGATGTCTTTCAATCCCCCATATTCAACGACAATTAAACTATTCAACAACAATTATAGAAATATGTGTTATTTTATAGATAATAATGCATTAATTTTGAAATTAATACAAAAATAAATAACAAAGTGATAATTTCAAAATTAATGCATTATTATCTGTAAAATAACACATATATATCACTAATAAAGCAATCTCACTCAATACTAATAGAATATCATCAGATTCTGTGATGTTTTTCGCTACCATGCTTATTAAGACTGATAAATTGGCTAACGAAAGAAAATAGGGTTTATTTCCTACCGATGAAAACAATATAAGAAAGACAGGAACCCTAAATCGTGAGTCCTCATTCTATCCAAATAAAGAACTCATCCATTAGAAACATAAATAAAATTACCCAAGTTTGGAAATCTTGAATAGCAATGGAAATCCTCATTTTTCAGGATTTCCACATCCGACCTCCCCACAAGATTTGGAAATCCCTGCTTCTATAGATCTGGACACCGAAACCAATTTTTCAGCCATGTCATTGTTATGTACCGATATTGTTGTGAAATCCACATCTATACAAATCCGCAGTAGGGAATCCCTATTCCTAATGTAGTGAGCAATCCTCATATCTAGAATTTCCTCATGTATTTCTCACATATTACCAAATGTGCTCTAAATCCTTACTTGTCAATCTAAGAAATTAGAAAACTCATCCACTAGAAAATTTTTAAATTAAAAAATCATTCTTCAAAACTTTCATCTTACATAAAAATGACAAACACACACTCTTTGGTAGTGGCAAGAGAGAATCAAAACAAACAGAGAGAAAAGGATAACATATAAGAAAGACTTTCAACAAAGGATAGAATCCTCCTCCAAATACATACCAGGAGAGAGAATGAGAGAGAGAAAGATGAAGGAAGTGGGGCAAAGGACTAGGGTATGAACAAGTTATAAAGAGTCAAGGAGTGTTAAATTCGTGGTTAGGAATAGTAACAAATATAATCACAAATTCTTTTTCGAGGATGTAGCTGACAGCTCTGGGTACTGGCCTTGTACATATCGCCAAAATATATTCAAAGGGTGATGACATCAAAATTAATACGATATTATCCACAACATAATTTTTTCTAGTATATTAAAACGACAACACTTTCAGTTATTACCTACATTTATGAAATTTTTATCTACTAAGCTCAGCAATGGATGGTTAATTTGATAAGTAAAGAATTAAATGTTCATTATACATAGGTACCCATGAATCAATGTTTATTTTTTGTCGATGTAAACAACAAGCGAAAGATATAACTCTAAATTCTCCGCGATATGGGTTGGAAATGTATATTCGATGTCTTTCAATCCCCCATATTCAACGACAATTAAACTATTCAACAACAATTATAGAAATATGTGTTATTTTATAGATAATAATGCATTAATTTTGAAATTAATACAAAAATAAATAACAAAGTGATAATTTCAAAATTAATGCATTATTATCTGTAAAATAACACATATATATCACTAATAAAGCAATCTCACTCAATACTAATAGAATATCATCAGATTCTGTGATGTTTTTCGCTACCATGCTTATTAAGACTGATAAATTGGCTAACGAAAGAAAATAGGGTTTATTTCCTACCGATGAAAACAATATAAGAAAGACAGGAACCCTAAATCGTGAGTCCTCATTCTATCCAAATAAAGAACTCATCCATTAGAAACATAAATAAAATTACCCAAGTTTGGAAATCTTGAATAGCAATGGAAATCCTCATTTTTCAGGATTTCCACATCCGACCTCCCCACAAGATTTGGAAATCCCTGCTTCTATAGATCTGGACACCGAAACCAATTTTTCAGCCATGTCATTGTTATGTACCGATATTGTTGTGAAATCCACATCTATACAAATCCTCAGTAGGGAATCCCTATTCCTAATGTAGTGAGCAATCCTCATATCTAGAATTTCCTCATGTATTTCTCACATATTACCAAATGTGCTCTAAATCCTTACTTGTCAATCTAAGAAATTAGAAAACTCATCCACTAGAAAATTTTTAAATTAAAAAATCATTCTTCAAAACTTTCATCTTACATAAAAATGACAAACACACACTCTTTGGTAGTGGCAAGAGAGAATCAAAACAAACAGAGAGAAAAGGATAACATATAAGAAAGACTTTCAACAAAGGATAGAATCCTCCTCCAAATACATACCAGGAGAGAGAATGAGAGAGAGAAAGATGAAGGAAGTGGGGCAAAGGACTAGGGTATGAACAAGTTATAAAGAGTCAAGGAGTGTTAAATTCGTGGTTAGGAATAGTAACAAATATAATCACAAATTCTTTTTCGAGGATGTAGCTGACAGCTCTGGGTACTGGCCTTGTACATATCGCCAAAATATATTCAAAGGGTGATGACATCAAAATTAATACGATATTATCCACAACATAATTTTTTCTAGTATATTAAAACGACAACACTTTCAGTTATTACCTACATTTATGAAATTTTTATCTACTAAGCTCAGCAATGGATGGTTAATTTGATAAGTAAAGAATTAAATGTTCATTATACATAGGTACCCATGAATCAATGTTTATTTTTTGTCGATGTAAACAACAAGCGAAAGATATAACTCTAAATTCTCTGCGATATGGGTTGAAAATGTATATTCAATGTCTTTCAATCCCCCATATTCAACGACAATTAAACTATTCAACAACAATTATAGAAATATGTGTTATTTTATAGATAATAATGCATTAATTTTGAAATTAGTACAAAAATAAATAACAAAGTGATAATTTCAAAATTAATGCATTATTATCTGTAAAATAACACATATATATCACTAATAAAGCAATCTCAATCAATACTAATAGAATATCATCAGATTCTGTGATGTTGTTCCCTACCATGCTTATTAAGACTGATAAATTGGCTAACGAAAGAAAATAGGGTTTATTTCCTACCGATGAAAACAATATAAGAAAGACAGGAACCCTAAATCGTGAGTCCTCATTCTATCCAAATAAAGAACTCATCCATTAGAAACATAAATAAAATTACCCAAGTTTGGAAATCTTGAATAGCAATGGAAATCCTCATTTTTCAGGATTTCCACATCCGACCTCCCCACAAGATTTGGAAATCCCTGCTTCTATAGATCTGGACACCGAAACCAATTTTTCAGCCATGTCATTGTTATGTACCGATATTGTTGTGAAATCCGCATCTAAACAAATCCTCAGTAGGGAATCCCTATTCCTAATGTAGTGAGCAATCCTCATATCTAGAATTTCCTCATGTATTTCTCACATATTACCAAATGTGCTCTAAATCCTTACTTGTCAATCTAAGAAATTAGAAAACTCATCCACTAGAAAATTTTTAAATTAAAAAATCATTCTTCAAAACTTTCATCTTACATAAAAATGACAAACACACACTCTTTGGTAGTGGCAAGAGAGAATCAAAACAAACAGAGAGAAAAGGATAACATATAAGAAAGACTTTCAACAAAGGATAGAATCCTCCTCCAAATACATACCAGGAGAGAGAATGAGAGAGAGAAAGATGAAGGAAGTGGGGCAAAGGACTAGGGTATGAACAAGTTATAAAGAGTCAAGGAGTGTTAAATTCGTGGTTAGGAATAGTAACAAATATAATCACAAATTCTTTTTCGAGGATGTAGCTGACAGCTCTGGATACTGGCCTTGTACATATCGCCAAAATATATTCAAAGGGTGATGACATCAAAATTAATACGATATTATCCACAACATAATTTTTTCTAGTATATTAAAAAGACAACACTTTCAGTTATTACCTACATTTATGAAATTTTTATCTACTAAGCTCAGCAATGGATGGTTAATTTGATAAGTAAAGAATTAAATCTTCATGATACATAGGTACCCATGAATCAATGTTTAGTTTTTGTCGATGTATACAACAAGTGAAAGATATAACTCTAAATTCTCCGCGATATGGGTTGGAAATGTATATTCGATGTCTTTCAATCCCCCATATTCAACGACAATTAAACTATTCAACAACAATTATAGAAATATGTGTTATTTTACAGATAATAATGCATTAATTTTGAAATTAATACAAAAATAAATAACAAAGTGATAATTTCAAAATTAATGCATTATTATCTGTAAAATAACACATATATATCACTAATAAAGCAATCTCACTCAATACTAATAGAATATCATCAGATTCTGTGATGTTGTTCCCTACCATGCTTATTAAGACTGATAAATTGGCTAATGAAATAAAATAGGGTTTATTTCCTACCGATGAAAACAATATAAGAAAGACAGGAACCCTAAATCGTGAGTCCTCATTCTATCCAAATAAAGAACTCATCCATTAGAAACATAAATAAAATTACCCAAGTTTGGAAATTTTGAATAGCAATGGAAATCCTCATTTTTCAGGATTTCCACATCCGACCTCCCCACAAGATTTGGAAATCCCTACTTCTATAGATCTGGACACCGAAACCAATTTTTCAGCCATGTCATTGTTATGTACCGATATTGTTGTGAAATCCACATCTATACAAATCCTCAGTAGGGAATCCCTATTCCTAATGTAGTGAGGAATCCTCATATCTATAATTTCCTCATGTATTTCTCACATATTACCAAATGTGCTCTAAATCCTTACTTGTCAATCTAAGAAATTAGAAAACTCATCCATTAGAAAATTTTAAAGTTAAAAAATCATTCCACAAAATTTTCATCTTACGTAAAAATGACAAAGACACTCTTTGGCGGTGGCAAGAGAGAATGAAAACAAAGAGAGAGAAAAGAATAATATATAAGAAAGACTTTCAACAAAGGATAGAATCCTCTTCCAAATACATACCAGGAGAGAGAATGAGAGAGAGAAAGATGAAGGAAGTGGGGCCTAGGACTAGGGTACGAACAAGTTATAAAGAGTCAAGGAGTGTTAAATTCGTGGTTAGAAATTCTAACAATTATAATGACAAATTTCTTTTCGAGGAGGTAGCTGACAGCTCTGGATACTGGCCTTGTACATATCGCCAAAATATATTCAAAGGGTGTGGCGACATCAAAATTAATACGATATTATCCAAAACATAATTTTTTATAGTATATTAAAACCACAACACTTTTAGTTATTACCTACATTTATGAAATTTTTATCTACTAAGCTCGGCAATGGTTGGTTAATTTGATAAGAAAAGAATTAAAGCTTCATTATACATAGGTACCCCTGAATCAATGTTTACTTTTTATCAATGTAAACAACAAGTGAAAGATATAACTCTAAATCCTACACGATATGCATGAGTTGGAAATGTATATCCGATGTCTTTCGATCCCCCATATTCAACGACAATTAAACTATTCAATGACAGTTATAGAAATATGTGTTATTTTATTGATAATAATCCATTAATTTTGAATATAATACAAAAATATAATAATAAAGTGATAATTTCGAAATTAATGCATTATTATCTGTAAAATGACACATATTTCTCTAATACAGCAACAACCACACACAATACTTATAGAATATCATCAGATTCTATGAAGTTGTTCCCTTCCATACTTATTACGATTGGTAAATTGGCTAACGAATGAAAATAGGGTTTATTTCCTACTAATGAAAACTATGTATGAAAGATAGAAACCCTAAATCATTACTCCTGATTCTATCCCAATAAAGAACTCATCCATTTGAAGCATAAATAAAAAAAATTACCCAAAATTTGAAATTTTAAATCCCTCAGGATTTGAAGCAATGGAAATCCCTGTTTTTTAGGATTTTCAAAATCTGACCTTCCCACAAGATTTGGAAATCCTTACTTCTATAGATCTGGACACCGAAACTAATTTTTCAACCATGTCATTGTTATGTACCGATATTGTTGTGAAATCCTCATCTACACAAATCCTCAATGGAGAATCCCTAATATTCCAAGTATTGTGAGGAATCCTCATATCTACAAATTCCTCATGTATTTCTCACATATTACCAAATGTTCTCTAAATCTTTACTTTTCGATCTAAGCAATTAGAAAACTCATCCATTAGAAAATTTTAAAATAAAAAATCATTCCACGAATATTTCATCTGGGACTGAATAGGCTCAGCTTAAAGATACGAAAAATTAGGGTGGAACCTATTGTTTGGGTGGCAGGTCTGACTGAAAGTATTAACAATTGGTATTCGTAAGTTTTCGTATGAATTCGGCGCATTGGCTTGCTCGGCCTTGACAAAGGCAAACTAGGGCAACTCTCAACCGTGTGCTCCCAACTATTGCATAACACACAAATATGATGCCGTTCGCTCATAATTCTTAAAGTGGGCTCCCGTTTCTGAGTGGTGGTTGGCATAACAGCACAAACGTAGATCCTATCTTTTTGCTTAAATCTCCCACTCCTTGAACTAAACTGGTTGTCACATTTTTAAGCTCAGTGTACTGCTTGATGTTGTCAATTCCAGGCTTCTGGATCCTTGTCTCATCTATCTCCGAATCCTTCCTATTCCTGCTCCAATTTTGTGAATTTTCCCCAAGCTTGACTAAGAATTCATATGCTTGGTCAACAGTCTAATTCATGAATTCTCCTTTGTGCATCAATTCAATTAAGATACAATGGGTGTTCGTAAGACCTCTATGAAAGAAATGTATCAACTCTCCTTTATCAAGCCCGTGATGTAGGCATTTGATCAATAAGTCATGGAATCTCTCCCAGGTTGTGACAAACTCTTCCTCGAGTCATCCCCTAGAGTTCCTTATGGTACTCATAAACTACTCAATTTTGCTCACTGGGAAAAATTTGGAAATAAACTTTTTGACATGCTCATCCCAGGAGGTAATGGAGTTTGGAGTTAAGGAATTTAGCCAGGTGGCTACATGATCTTCTAGCGAGAAGGGAACAACCTAAGCTTCACGGCTTCACTATTCAAATTTTGATTCTTAAACATGTGGCAGATGGTCAAGAATTTGTTCAAATGAATATAGGCCTGCTCACACTCAGATCCATGGAATTTCGGTAACATGCTGATAGTGGCGAGTCGAATCTCAAACCGGTCCACATTATTTTCTGGCAAAACTATACAGCTAGGTGAAGTGGATGAAATGGGTGTAAACAGTTCATTGAGGGTCCTTTGCTGAGGGTTTTGGGCAGCCATTGTGGGTACTATGGGTGGAGCGGGTCAAGCAAGGTAATCAATCCTCACTAATCGGCCTTGATCAGTATACACACTTGCATACAACTACGACTAACCTAGCAATGCAATGGTCCGCTCAATGAAATGAATGCAACATAACAAAAAGTTTGAAAAGTAAATGAAAAGCTAATCTAAACTAAAGTTACCAAAAGAATTCTAGACAACTCCTAAATGTGAAAAGGACAATCTCGCCTCCAACCCAGACTTATGGAACGAAAATCCTGGCCAATTAACCGCCAGGTAGATGCTGGGATCATTATGCACTAGGCGAAGGTTCCTTCTAGAAACTAACTCCTCAAACAGCAAAGTTGTCTTCCTATTTGGCAAGATGGTGGCTAAGGGACAAGATTTGTTTAGGCACCGGAAAATCCACCAAGGCACACAATTGGCGCAACCGCGGTGGTCTTCCCTAGTGAGCTCATAACCTAAGGTTACGTTTCTACTCAATTTTATTATGGTTTATTGGTTCTAAAATAAGTAAGAATTAAGATGAAATCCAAAGGGCAAGGAAACGATGATCAAATCCGAGTCCTTATCTTGTTAGGGTAATTTGCCCTTGACTAGTAGCGCACCAAATTGCATGTGTATTTAAAACAGTCACACTATAAAGCAAGGAACAACCAACAAAGTAAACCCACTAGCAAGGCATTCACGATGGTTAGGAAATGCAAACCTCTCAATTTATTTCAAGGGAAGAATCGGTTGTCGTCGACTCACACCATGGACACCAAATTCCTTGTACGAATGTGAGGGACCACGACGGTATAGTCCAACCGTCCTCCTTCCCTACAAGCTATTTATTGCAATTCTACCAAACAACTAACTATTTAAAGCAAGTAAAGTACGTAAAGTAAAGTAAATGGGTCACGGGCTTACCCGCAACCAAAATTATTACAATGCCTTCAATGAATTATAAGCCTCACAATAGCTCAAATGATTACAACTTAGATAACAAATACCTAATATAACCAACTAAGAAAGCAAATAAATATCTAAACTAATCCTAAACTAGGAAACAAATAAAATCTTCATGTTTTCCAATGCACTTTTCAGTGTTCCTTCGCTTTAAGTGAGAAATTCCCTACAAAACAAACACAAACAATGTGTAGAACTCGCAAGGAAAATAAAAGAAAGATAAAAAGTACACTAAGCTAAAAATGAATTCAACTCTATGGAATACAAAGCTTTCCAATGCCACTCCCCGGCAATGGCACCAAGGACTTGATCGACACTAAGATGTGCAACATTTAAATGCAAGACTACGGTATCGTCAAATAGTAAAGAACTAAAGAGTCCGGATTATCGATGTCAAACCCCGACCTAGGTTTAGTATTTTTAATGATTTCTTTTAGCCGTAATTAGTCTCTAAGTGGGATTATAGGACGATTAGCTTGGGTTTTAGCTAAACTAGAATTTTGAATAGCTTTGGGGAATTTTTGAGAGCTGTTGAGTCTGGTATGACTGGGCCTGGGGTGGCCCGTGTGACGCATGTCCGAGTGGGAATTTATCTTTGATTTCGAAAAATATTGATTTTGACAGTTTTCAATTGGTTATGTTTGACCCTACAACTTTTATGCTTGCTTCATTTGAATTTGAACCCCAAAAATCGCGTTTTTCGAGGAAAAAGGGCAAAACTAGCTTTTCACACTAAATCTGTGCATAGTTTTCGATATTTTCAAATCATGAGAAAAATATACTTTTTCGAAACTAGTTTTTTCGACTATCATTTTACTCCCTTTCTTCAATCTCATCCGGGACCCACAAATGATAGTTTTAAGCCCTTGAAGTTTTGGGGCCATTAGGGCCCACAATTCACTTAAAATCCATTCAAAACCCACGTTTCCCTTCATCTTCTTCATTTTGTTCTGCAACACCCGAACCTGGGAGAGCTTCTTCTCCTCTCCTTCTTGCTTTTGCATGCCCTCCCTTTGATGCCGGAAGTGAAGAACAAATTGCACCACTCTCTTCCTCATCTTCCAAGCTACCCATTTATACCATTTTCGAGAGATTCTAGTTGAAATCATCATCTTCTTCAAGCTTCTTTTCTTGTTTGGACCTTCTAGAGATAAGCAATGGCTACCCACTTGCATCCATGGGTTCTTTTGACCCTTAGGAAGATTTTTCTCATACATACAAGGTTTTCTCTTGGAGAACTCCTTTGTTTACAAAATTTGTGGAGTTTTGAGTTGTATTTTCTTGGGGCTTTTGTGTAGATTGGAGAGTGTGTTGAGGAAGAGAGCTCTTGAAGTGATCTAGGACACAATTTCAGCCAACGCAAGTGAATGAATTTTATTTGGAATGCATGCAAATGAAATGGGTATTCTTCTTCAAAATTTGTTATTTTGGTTGAATTGTTCTCTTGGATTATGTAGGGTTGTTTTCTCAAGGATTTTGGATCAGGTTATATGTCATTTTGTGCAGGGATTTGTGGCTATTATAGCATAGAAAAATTATGGCTATGTGTTGTTTTACAATGCTGAAAGCTGATTCTCTTAATTCTTGCATTTACATTATGTTCAGTTTTTAAATTTTGTTTTGTAATGTGTATTGGAATGAGGCTTTGTTGTTGTGGTTGAATGGAATTGGTGTCACGACCCCGAGCCCGAACCCTGCAGCAGCCCGACCTCGGGGGTGTGAATTCGGGATTTCAGTAACCATTATATTTCTCCCAGGATCCATGTATGTGAGGATGCCAATTCCAACACACTCTGCATATTTTTCGGAAGCTTACGTGGCGTTGCGACTTGGACTCCGTGGCCATCGGATTCCGCATCGCACTCAACCACTAGCATATAGCTATCGTATCAAGAATCATATCAGACTGGAACAAACCATCACATTAAAATACAGAGCTGACAGTAACAGGATATTTCATTCCCACATATGTTCAAGTTACAAGTATCAATGTGCATTAATTAAAAATCCCGAAGAAAAGGCTAATAAAAGCCATACAAATATCAAGCTAATAAAATACTACCCCACATGTAACGTAACTCTGATGTCAACCTAAATGTCTACATGACATAACCGACACAACAGCCCGCAGACTCATGGCTCCACAGCCAACATATGCACTCAGCTCGGAGCGACGAAGTTTGGACCTAAGTACCAAAAGAGTGGATCAGACGCGACGGTCTGGCAAGTGGGTGAAAAGATATAAACAATAATTTGAATAATAAAACATATGATAAATCATGGTGTTCAATCAAAAGTTGCATAGATTTAAAACCAGTGTAAAACGTGTATACCTGACAAAACATGTGTTCATTTTGAAGCATGTGTAAAACATATATATCTGGTAAAACATGTATTCATTTGGAACAAATATAAAACATGGATATCTGGTAAAACAGGTATTCCTTTAAAACAAATATAAAACATGGATATCTGGCAAAACAGGTATTCGTTTAAAACAAATGTAAAACATGTATTCCTCACATTGCAAACCCAGTCCATAGGCAGACGCTGCAAATTGCCCTTCTTCAGGGGAGCCACAATCGTGGGGGAAACAGATTGGCAACCACACATAGCTAAATCCTCCATCACTAGTGTGATGAGAGCACATTCAGTGCGTTGGACTCGGACACATGAAGTGATGAGAACCAACATTATATATACATATACATATACATATAGCTAGACAAGACCACGGCCGCGGAACCAGGTAAAGGGGCAGGACAGGATCCAAGCTGCAACTGGCGGGAGCACGAGGGGAAGGCCCAAGTCAGTTGATCAGACCGACAAGGATGTCCAAGCTTAGTGGTGCCGACACATAGGTCACATGAAAATCAAAACATATGCATAACTATATTGATGTACAACACCCAGGCAGGCAGGACATGTGCTCATAGGCGCACATTCCACATCAATATCTTATCAAGCAAGTACAGGGCTAGTAAAACATGTCAAATGCCTAAATTAATAGCTTGAGGCAAAACTAGCTATATCGAGTGAAATCGGGCTAGAACAAGGATAATCCGAGTAAAACAACACAACGAATCTTTATACGATTTCGGACTATGTATTGAGGCTTCCGTATTTAAACAATATGTATAAGGGCCTTGTATGTCTATTATTGCTCTTGGCATGGTACTCGAATGATAGAAGACATTCCAAGTTCCCTATATAAATTAACAAATCCAAAATCCTCAATACATTTCCGAAGTGGGGTTTCTTTCACCATTAATCTCCATGTAACTCCTCCTACAACTTCCCATCGAGTTAGAGCTCCAAACCAACCTCACCGGACCTTAAAACACCCCTTTTTAATGTTTCTGTTGTAAGCCCAGGGATTCTGTACAGTTCGCTCGAGCGGACTCGAAGTTCACTCGAGCGAAGGGCTTTCTGGGAGGGTTTGCTCGAGCGAATACAACTTCGCTCGAGCGAACTGGTCCAAGTCAGGTGGGCTCGAGCGAAGGGGAAGTTTGGCTCAAGCGATCAAGTCTCTAGAAGGGGTTCGCTCGAGCGTACAATGGGTCGCTCGAGCAACCTGGCTTTTGGAAGGGTTGGCTCGAGCGAACTGGGAGGTTGGCTTGAGCCACCCAGTTTCTGTAAGCGGTTCGCTCGAGCGAACTGCTTCAGAAACTGCCCGTTCCAGCAGTTCGGGCCTCATCTCCTCTTCACTTTTAAACACATTTGAAGCCACCATTTAACACAATATTTATGGCACTTCTACCTACTCAAACCACACTCAATCCCTCCAACAACTACTCCGTCAAATCATTAATTCTCCCTTCAATTCCAACCTCATTCAATGCAAAAGACTCATCATCCATGGAAATCCATATGTATACATAAAACAAGATTTACAAAATAGCAATGCATACATTTCCAAGAGATTAAATAAGAGGGAAATGCTCATCAATATGCCATTTCAAAACCCATTAAAATCATAGTAATAAGCAAGTATTAAATCATCAAAATCATTGATAAAATCAAGCTTTTCTCACAAAATATGCCAATATTCAAAGCAATCCAATCATCCACTTGCCTTGGCTTCAAGATGACTAGACAAGCTCCTAATCTTACTCCCAAGCCACAAATCTCCAATCTACACAAAAACCCCCAAAATAAACCCATCTTAGAACCCTAAAATGGAAAACCAAAGAACAAGAAGAAGAAAGCTCTCATTAGCGAAGATGGGGCTTCTCTAAGGCTAGAAGAACACAAATCTAGGAGATTGGAAGGATTGCTTACTTGGAAGTGCTTCAAATGGACAAGACTAGCTCAAGGAGAACCTCAATGTGGCTAGATTTCTCTTCTAATGGCATCAATAGAGAGCTTGAGATGAGGGGAAAGAAGAAGATGGGCACAAATCTCTCATTTTGGCAAGCTTGGATATGGATTTTGTGAGAAAACAAGAAGAAGAGAAAAGGGGAAAGACCCTAAGGTGCTGGAGCTCCACTCCCTCTCTCTCACTCTCATTCTGCTGGAACCAAATGGGGAAGAAGGAATGGGCCGGCCCATTTATAAAAGGGTGGGTGTGGGTCCCACCATCACTTAAACTTGTCGGGTTTAAAACATCAATTTCTGTGCCCCGGATGCGATTGACGAAGAAGAGAAAAATGTTTCTCATAAAATCTATTTTTCAAATAGTATAATTTTGGCATGGTTTAGAGATCTCAAAATTTGGGTCCATATTCAATGTGAAAAGACCGGTTTACCCCCGTGGGCTGGAGAAACTAATTTTCGGAGCTTCGAATGGGTACGATGCGAACACGGAAGTTGTAGGGAATAGAGAGACTAGTCAAATGAAGCTGAAATGGAAATTTTTTGGGAATCACAAAGAACCTCCCCATGCTGACCACACAAAACAAATAGGACCATACTGTCACTAACCGGGTTCACTAGCTATTAAAACTTCCCAAAGCTAATGAAAGGTCTTTCTAGCCCACAAACACAACCAAACAACCACTAATCTCACTTTAGAAAACTAATCCACAATTAAGTAAACACTAATCCCAAAAATTAGGGGTCGAGGTCTCACAGCTGGTTAAAGCTAAAGGAAGCTCAGTTAAGTATGAATGAGAAAGGAAGGGAATGAAGGAAAAAGGAAGAAAGGAATGGATGAAGAGAGCAGAGTTTTTTTGCACTGAACTGGCTGTTCGCTCTAGCGGACATGGTGGTCACTCGAGCAAACAGGCCACTGGCTGGTAAGAAGCGAGACAGAACCTCGCTCGCTCGAGTGAGCCTAAGGTTAGCTCAAGCGAGCAAGCTTCTGGGAGGCTCCACTCGAGCGGATGTCCCACTGCTCGAGCGGACCTGGGCCCTGTCCTGAGGTTGTTTTCTACGCACTGTTCCAATGTTTTTTGGTGCGGACTTACTCTAAGGTCTCATTGACAAGGAACGATGGAAATTTAAACCCTGGACACTTTGTATGGCGGAAATTCAAAGGGGAGTAGGAGAATGTTTGATATTTAAATTACCAGGGGTTTATCCAAGTCTCAGCATACACCTTGTAATCTCAAATGTTGGAGACCTTCAGGGGCACCAAATTCTTGTTAATAAGTTGACATCTAGATATTAGGTGTATAACGAGACGGCCATGGGTAAACCATTCAACCCTACCACTTACCTCAATTCAGATTTGATTATAGGTATATGTTTTGTACAAATTGATTTGAAATGGATTTTGAGTGGTTCTCCACGTTTGGAAAATATCGAAAAGGCTACTCATTTGATTCGTTTCACATTGTTCGTTGTACTGTGCTTGGAGTAGTCCTTTTATCGATTTGACATTTGTCCCGTAATTTAATTTGTATCGATTTGGATTTTTAATCGGCACCACTAAGGTTGGGCTACTTTGTCGGGCTGATCACCCGGCTTAGAATCCTCAAATACTTTGCCAACTGCTGTTTGGACCCCATTGATTGATTCCTCTGGCTATGCGACGGTTATTGATTGTTCTGGCCATTATATATGGCAACGGTTATTGTTCCGGCCATTTTATATGGAGACGGTTATTAATTGCTCTTGTTCCCTCGGTAATCGGAGAATATAGCAAAATGTGGATTGCCAATGTTTTAATTGATTCTCAGCTAGTCTTGAAATGTTTAAATGTTAACTCCCATCTTTTTCAAAATTTAATTACTTTGGATTCTCTTTACACATATTTATCTTTCAAATGAACTCTTATGATTTTAACTATGACTTGATAAACATTAGTATACCTTATCTGCTTTATTCACATGCTAAACCATCGTGTCTAATACTCTCCTGTTTCGTGCCAGATATCGCACCCGCTGCCTTTGAGGCGGAGCACGCGTAGGAGGCGGTAGAACCTCTGATGGAGCGGAAGTGGCAGCGCACGAGGTCATTTAGACATTGGGTTTTGATGTGAGCCTGGATAACATTTTGGGAGTGATGCTTCTTTTTGGGAAACTTTACTATTTGCCTTTGTTGGCTCTTTTTGGGTTGTATAACTTTTGTGATCCTTACAACTTTAACCGTAACTCTGGGTTTTTCTTATGTATATATTTGTCCTTTTGATGCAAGGCTTGTATGTGTATCATGTGTTCCATTTGATTATGTTTTGCTACATGCTTTCGCACATCGTTATTCATTGTGATATTGATTATGAGATTGTGATGGATCGCTTGGGAATCCTCACTACGGAAACCTGTGGGAGAATAAATAGCACGCAAGAGCAAAATTTTCTGGCTTACCGCTGTCGGATGTGAATTTTGACCCCCCCGGGAGGGGAATCGCCATTCAACAGTGTGAGATAAAAAAAATACATCGAAAATGAGGATTCCGACTACCCTCAAAATCGACGGATCACGATCGCCAGTTACGGATTCGGCCGTAACACCGTCCTTCGACGAAAGCCGAAAGAATGCGGGAGGAAAATGGGGTGGGTTCTTCTCTCGTCTAATGTGCCGCCGGCGACACACGACGGTTGTCTCGTCACTTAATTTGGGTCTTTCAATTCGGGTCGAACTTGGGTCAAGGGTCAAATTATGGGCTTCAAGATGGGACCATAATGAACTAGGCAGGGGAAATCAATATCCAAGGTTGAATAGACTAATTAAAGTTAAATCCAAGTATTCTAGGGGATAAGCGAATTAAAATGAAAATAAACTAAGAAAATAAGGGGAAAGGTGCCAAATATTTAGAAGAGGATCAACCCCATTCCTGGGTACCCCCTTCAATGTCCTTTGACGACCTAGGGTTTAAAGGCTGATTCTTCGAATCGAAAGAATGATGCAGACGAAACTTCGAGTTGTGATTTCTGTGGGTTTGCGTGCGATACGCAGGTGATAAAAGTGCATGGCCGATGATGGGCCAAAAGTAAGATAAAAATGGCCGATGTTGGGCCGGGATTGATTGAGGGTGGCCGATGATGGGCCGGTAGTAAATAAACTGATATTGGGGTGTGTGAAATCACTCATCTCGTTTCGTAATTCTCATTAATTCAGGTTCTCGGAATCAGCCTCTATTCCCTTTAATCATTGAGTTCAGATAAATATTTGGCACCGGAGGTGGAGGAAAAGGGAAGAAAATATTTTTGGAATTGGTTTTGTTGGTTTTATAGTTTTTTTGGATTTTAATAATTGGGGCTAGAAGGGCCTAACTAGGGGGGTTCCTACTTGGATTCAATCTAACTATTCCATTTCCCTAATGGATCTCTACCCTATCCTAAGGTCCTAACCGTCCACATCCGCTCTCCCGGTCCCTTAGCGGGGCCCGGAGAGAGAGTAGGACCTAATCAGTTGAAGTTTAAGAAATTGGGGTAGTTTAAGCTGGCTAGGGGGAGACCTTGATCTAGATCCGGGGTCTGACCTAATCAGTCTAGGCTACTGTATAATTTCTAACTCCAATTTATTAATATTTTGGTTTTTAATATCTTTTACTTTGTTTTTGGTATTTTGGATTTTTATTATTTTTATTTGTTTTTATGTTTATTCATAGGGCCTAAAATCCTAAATTGATTTATCTTAATGAAATGGGAAGGGGGAAAGAGAATGAATTTCTAATTTTTAATTTAATTAATTTATTTGAAGTTTCCTAAATAATATTTCCTAATCCTAATGAGAGAGGAAGGGAGAAAAGAACTTAATTATTAAATTTAGCCTAATTATCCTAATTAATAGGGTAGCTAAAATTCTATTTTTAATCTTTACTTTTATTTTATTATTTGTTTTCTTTTGGTGTTTTTGGTTTTTATTCTAATTTTTATATAGAGAATAACATGAACAGATAAAGGGAATGCAGTCTCAATTTTTATAAAGAGGATAAACTAAAGAAACAAGATGTAATACGATTATAATGCATGGGCATGTTAAATGCATGTTGACATACAGATTAAGGCTAATTTAAAAAATAATAAGAATAAAAATGGCCTAAAACACTAATCTGAATCTAAATGCATGGCATATTAGATGCATGAAGAACAAAAGACGGACTACAATGACTGAAGAATTGAATGCAAAAAAAAATAGAGAGTGGAGTGAAACCGGGCTGTGCGTGCTTGGTCTGGATTGATAGCTCCGATGATTGGCAATCCAAACGGGCAAGTCGGAGGTGATGAAAGTGCAAGTGGTGCCAGCAGTGGGTGTCGAAGGAGTGCAGGTGGGTGAACAGGTGTGATGCACGTAGTGCAAGTGGGCAGTGGCTCAGTCGTGTGTGCAGCAGGGGGTGCAGGGTGGTGGGTTCAAGAGAAAGAGGAAGATGAAATGAAAAGAAAGAAAGAGGTGCAGTGGGTGCAGGTGGGTGCGTGCAGCCGCAAGGGAAATTGCAGTGGGGAGGAGAAGAAAGGGAAAAAGAAAGAAAGAAAGAAAAAAAGAAGAGGAAAAGGTGTGCAGGCGAGTGACTGTAGTGTGTGCGCAGGGGAGGAGAAGAAGAAGAGAATGAAAGAAAAAGAGAGAAAGAAAGGGGGTTAGTTCAGGGGGGTGTACAGGCGGAGAAAGAGGAAGATGGAGAAGAAGGGAAGAAAGGAAAAAGAGGGGGGTGCGATAGTGATGCACAGCAGCAGGGAAAGAAGAAGTGGGGAAAGGAAGGAAGGAGGAAGAAGAAAGAGAAAGGAGATGGGGAGGCAGCACTGCTGCTTGTGGGCACAGGGCGGAAACGAAGGGGAGAGAGCGAGGGGGAGAAGGAGCGAACGAGAGGGAGAGAGTGGGCGGAGCAGAGAGAGGGTGAGAAAGAGAGTGGACAGGAGAGAGGGGGATGGGTCGCAGAGTGGAAGAGAGGAAGAAGGAGTAGGGAGAGAGGGACTGAGAGAGTAGGGAGATAGGGAGAGCAGGGAGAGAGGGACGGTGTGCCAACGGGAGAGAGAGAGTGGGCGGAACAGAGGAACTGAGAGAGAGTGGACGAGAGAGAGAAGGAGCAGGGGAGACAGTGTAGTGTGTGCGCAGGGGGGTGCAGGGGAGAAAGAAAGGTGAGGGAGAGAGGGACTGAGAGAGTAGGGAGATAGGGAGAGCAGGGATAGAGGGGCTGAGAGGGTAGAGAGAGAACGAGAGAGAGTGAGAGTGCAGGCAGAGGAGGGAGAAGAGAACGAGAGGGAGAGGTGGAGCAGAGAGAGATAGAGAGAGACCGCGAGGGAGAGCAGAAAGGGTGAGGGAGACGAAGAGAGGAGGCGGAGGGCGAGGAAGACCAGAAAGAGTCAGAGAGAGAACTGTGGGGACAGAGATAAGGCGGAGAAAGGGAGAGGAAAAAAGGGAGAAGAAAGCAGGGAGAGGGCAGTGTGTGCGCTGGGTGTGAGAGGAGTGGAAGAAGGGGAAGGAGAGGGAGATAGGAGAACAGGGAAGAGGGAGAGAGGAAAACCAGGAAAGGAGGGGGAGAGGGTGGTGCACGCGAAGATCAGAGAGAGTTGCAGGGAGAGAGAGAGAGAGATGGGTCGCAGAGGGAAAGACAGAAAGAAAAAAAGGAAAAGGTGAGAGGAGGGGTGCGTGCAGGTGTAGGTGCAGGTGCAAAGAGGGGAAGAAGGGCGTACCTGGTGGGGAGTTCTCTTGCGGCGCTGACTGCAGCAGAGGACGGAGAGGCGCTGTGGCATACGAAGATGGGTGCTGGCGTGGTGGTCCGGGCTGCAGGAAGAGGGCAGAGCGGAGAGGGTGATGGTGATGCCTGGGGTGTGCGCCTGTCTTTGGGAGAGATGGAGGGCGAGATGGTGAGATGGAGAAGATGCGTGAGATGGGTTCTGTGATGAAGGGGAGAGATGATGGGATGGAGTCGAAGATGGGTTGTGGCGTGAGGGAGACGAGTGGAGGGAAGAGGATGGAGGGCGATGGTGTTGCGACTGGGAGAAGGAGAGGTGGAGAAAGCGAGGAAGGGGAGAAGAAGAAAGGAGACAGAGAGTGAGGAAGACCAGGGAGAGAGATGGACGTGCGTGAGATGGAGATGCAGATGATGGGTTCTGGAGGCGTGGGTTAGGGAGCAGAAGATGATGATGGGGAAGGGAGTGATGGAGGAGAGGGTGCGGACAGAGAGACGAGTGGAGGGAAGATGGAGACGGGCGCAGGAGAGATGGAGGGTGATGGTGAAAGGAGGTGGTGGTCTGGGAGATGGGCCACGTGCAGGGGCGTGGTGGCGACTACTACTTGCGAGGGAGATGAGCGATCGAAGGAGATGGAGAGGTGGGTCTGGCGCCAGGGAAGAGGGAGAGGCCTGGGTTGAGAGAGAGATGAGAGGGATCCCCCGGGGCTTCTTTGCATGGGTTAGAGGGATAAGGCCTGGGAGTTTTTAAATCGAGAGGGATAAGGCTTGGGTCTTAAGAGATTGAGAGGGAAAGACGAGGCTTAGGGGGGTTTGGAGTGTTTCCCGGATCTGGGACACTCCATTCCTTATCCAAGGTGACGGGTCGAGTTGCTGGGTCAGGTTGGGCTTGAATCAGGCTCGGGTTGTGTTTGGGTCAGGTGAGGTCTGGACTTGGCCTAATGAGTTGGATCGGGTCAGGTTCAGCTTGGGCTGGAGTTCATTGGGCCAGGCCTGGTGGGTTTGGATTTAAAAGAAACTGGTTTGGGTCGAGAAGGCGGGGTCCGGTGGAGATTGGCCGGGTTATCATTAATGGGGCCCAGGTTTCGTAGATTTCAATCCGCTCGTCGGATTTCGACGTTCTACATATTGACGGAAAGCTCTCGGCGAGTAGGTCACGATGAGACAATTTTCAGGGCAATCAGAGGTCCATAAATGATAGGTGATTTTTCACGCGGGCGCCGCGGGGTGTGGGACCCGCTGTCATGATTTTTTGATCCGCCCGTCAGATCTTGGAGTTCTATATATGGGCGGAAAGCTCTCGATGAGTGGATCACGATGAGCCAACTCCCGGGGCGATCAGAGGTCCAGAAATGACAGGTGACTTTTGACTCGGGACCTAATAAGGACATCATTAAATAGGGTGGACTGAATTGCCCCTCATAGGGTGCCAAAACGAGGTGTCTACAGTATGCCCCTCTTTGGAGGACAGCACATACAGAGTTGTTCTCCAAAGATAAGGAGACACATACTCATGCCTCCGCTTGAGCCTTTGGGCTCAAGGGAGTGGCAGTCTATGAGGGTGAGTTCGAACTGGCTCGAGGGAATCGAAATGAGGTTGTTCTAGTAGGTCTCCTTTTAGGTCTGAGCTTGATCACGTGATATGAGGATGTCACCTCGTGCCTTTCCATTTTCTACCCAAAATTAAATCCCTACAAAGTGGATCATCCTACTCGGGGTGCACAAAGTGTCAAAGCAGGATTTTGAAAGAGCATGTTACGGTAATGATATTAAATGTAAGAGCACAAGTTTGGAAGGTTAAGTTTGGGTTTTTCAGTTCAGCGACACTTACCTCTTGGATCCTGTTCCTTTCGGTGTGGTGGCCCTCACATTTTCACCTGTAATAAATCCTGACTAGAAGGAAAGAAGGGAGCAACGACTCGCCTTGCGGTGAAGTTAGTACATAAACGTGCCGAGTGTGTGTTATGCATGTGATGATGTTAAGAAGGCTTGTAATTGTAATGCATACTAAATTTAAAATGTTAGTGCTAATGTAAGGCATGTCCTCGACATCATCCTGTAGTCATGATATCAATCAACCACTACCATGACAGTCAATGAAGATAAAAGAAAATAACAGAAATGCATCCACCACATGCAAGGGAAAAAGAATAAAAGATAAACAGCGGGGGCCCATCCTTTGGATGTAGGTATATCGAGTAGGAAATTGAGATCGAAAGATATCTAAAACTTATCCATAGCACACACATAGCATGAAATAGTACACATCCAATACCAAGACTAGAGGCAAATCGTTGTTGGCTAATCCGAAGCAAAGGAGTGATCATTTTCTGACTGATAGTATATCTCGTTTCGAGAGGAGTCGTGCACAAAACATGGTATCCGCGTGGGGTTTTGGATCAAGGGTTAACCAGGAAGGTGTGAGGCATGTTTACGTAGGTTCATGTATAAAATAAAAAAAAATGCCCCAGCATATGGGGTGACATATGTGAACGATCCCTGAAACAAAACAATGTATAACCTATCCTGCATTCAACCATAAGGCATTAGTAACAAAAGCATGCATGAGGTGAGAGTGTGTGGATTGGTGAGTGTTTGTGACAACTGTGCATGTGACGGGACCTGAATTGGGAAGCCGCGCAGAATAAGTAAGTATGCGTGTGCGTGTACGCATGTACATATATGTATATATAAAAATGCCCCAGCGTGAAGCTGGTGTGTTTTTCTGGCTGGGAGTGAGAGAGTGAAGGTGGTCTAGCTCTCTGATCCATGGCTGCTAGTTTGATTATGATATGACCTTCCCCAACTATCCTTTTGGAGATCGATCCCTCATGATTCTTTTCTAGCCGTTTTGGTCCTTTTAGTCGAACTTTGGAGAGCGCTAGGCTGCCCCTGGAATTCATGTGTGAGCACAAGTTTCGTGTGTGGGAGACAGTGGGTCGCCGTGCTTCCTCAGTGTTGTGGTTACCGGCCACTCTCCGCTTGGTTCATTAGGCAAGGGCCCATGTCATTCGAGCAGGCTTGGTTTTTATGAATGCTATTCCGTTACTTTGGCCTTTTGGCCCTTTGCATTTTTTTTTTTTTTTTTTTTTTTTTTTTTTTGATTTGTGACTGTGCAATGCCCGGGTCCCTTAAGCTTTCTAATTAACCCATGTAACGAGCGTTATGCCAATGACTCCCAAACCAAATGGCTTTAGGGCACTAGGTATGTAAATACCCCTACGGGCTTACTGACTCGGGTTAAAAAGGCTACGAACCCAAACTAGTCACAAAACTTTTTATTCTTTTCAGGACTTCTAACTAAACTCTTTTTTTTTTTTTTTTTTTTTTTTTTTTTTTTGTGGGACTGGTTTGGGAGAGGGGTGCCTAGGGTTTTGGCTTCTGAAGCATCAGGCATGGGGAGCACACCCACATCTCATGCAACTCCACCGTGGTTTCTCTTTTCTCTCTTTTGTGAGTGATAAGGGGAAGCTTTCATGACATGGACGAGGTCGCTTATAAACTTTTGCGTTGAATGGCTTCAACCGTGCAGAACATTGTGTGGGGGCAGACTCACTGTTCTAGTGTTTTTTTTTTTTTTTTTTTTTTTTTTTTTTTTTGTGCCAGTGTGTGTTTGACTTCCAAGTTTGGCTGTTGCACCTCTCTTCGGTCTTCCCTACGGGATTTATACAGCCATATCAAGAGACCGAGGGTCATACTCCGCAAGAAGTGAAGAAGGGTCATGTGGTGTACTTTTTCAAGTACATAGCATTCCATGGATCAGGGAGCTCTTCCCCTTCTGCATTCACTAGTCTATATGCATTGCCAGAATATACTTCTTTAACTACATATGGGCCTTCCCAATTAGGTCGCAATTTGCCTTTAATGTGTGGGAGTTGTGATTGAGTGATGCGTTTCAATACAAGGTCACCTGTTTTGAATTTCCTCTCTATGACATGCTTATCGTAGGCTCTTGCGATTCGCTTCTTGTACACCTGAGCGTGCTCTGCTGCTTTCATCCTTTTCTCATCGAGGAGGTCCAGCTGTATTTGCAATGCTTCTCGTCTTTGGCCTTCTGTCATCTCTTCATCTAATTGGATCCGCAAAGATGGGTGCAGGAGCTCGAACGGAAGGACTACCTCCATCCCGTAAGACAATGCATATGGGGTCTCACCTGTCGGAGTCCTAATGGAGGTTCGATATGCCCACAATGCCTCGACCAAACGGTCTGGCCAATCACTGCCCTTGGTTGTTTCCACTGTCTTCTTGATGATCTTGAGTAGTGTCTTGTTTGTAGCTTCAGCCTGTCCGTTTGCTTGGGGGTAATAAGGGGTTGAATGATGTAGTTTTATACCATATTTTGTGCACAAATCCTCCATTGCCTGAGATATGAATTGGGGGCCATTGTCAGTTATGAACACTTTTGGAACGCTAAACCGGGCTATTATGTTCTTTTGAATGAACTTGACCACCGTGGATGCTTTGATATGGATAAATGCCTCAGCTTCTGCCCATTTGGTGTAGTATTCTGTTGCCGTTAATATGAAAGCTTTGTTCTGGGTGTTTTCCACGGTTGGGACCAGAGGTCCTATGATATCGAACGCCCAAGTCGAAAAAGGCCACGGAGCAGTAGTGGGATGCAGCGAAGATGCAGGAGCGTGAATCAAGTCTGCGTGCAGCTGACATTTCTTGCACTTTCTGACGTAGTCCACGGAGTCTGATTCCAATGACGGCCAGTAATATCCTAACCGGATGATTTTCTTGGAAAGCATCAAGCCGTTTACGTGTCCTCCGCATATGCCGGAATGAGCCTCTTCGATTATTTCTCGTCCTTCCTCAACCGTCACGCATCGCAGGAGAATCCCACTGAATGATCGGCGATATAACAGTCCTCCGACAACGACGTACCTTTGAACCATTTCTTTCAATGCCCTTTTGTCGGATTTGGTGGCATATTCAGGGATGTATCCATCGCGCAGGTAGTTCCAGATATCGAAGTACCATGGATGATCGTCTATGAGTTCTTCGTCATGTTATAGGGGGGCCAGTATCCGCTCTCGATTGGGTTCCTCTGCCTCTGTCTCTTTCCCTTTCGCTTTCCTTACTTTCGGTCCTTCATCTTTGGATGGAATCTTATCTGGATCTTCGAGGGCCAAGTTTTTTTAGTTCAACCGAGGGAGTGTCTATCCTTTGGATGTAAAAGGTCTCGGATCCCTTGTCGTGGGGGACTTCCACGATCGAGGCCAAGGTGGCCAACGAGTCGGCCAGCCGGTTTAAAGCTCGCGGGATATAAAGAAAGGACATTTTCTTGAACTGGGACATAGCTTTCTTGGCCTTTTCATGATAATGAGCGAGCTTAGGGGCGTTCAATTTCCATTCACCTGCCACTTGGGATATGACCACCTTTGAATCCCCGAGAACTCGGAGTTTCTTAACTTCCAACTTCGCGGCCTCTCTTAAACCTGCTAGGAGTTCTTCATACTCCATTTCATTATTGGTGGCTGGGAAGCCGACTTTGAAGGCCTTCGGTATCGCCACTCCTTCTGGGGACAAAAGCACTATCCCAATCCCTTTTCCATTCTGATTCAAGGCACCGTCGAAGTACATTGTCCACGACTCGGGGTCCTTTATCTCCTCTATGTCTACACATAGCACGTCTTCATCTGGAAAATCGGTTTTGACCGGTTCATACTGTGGCAGGGGGAGATGTGCAAGGTGATCAGCGATGGCTTGCCCTTTTATTGACTTCTGAGTTACGTATGTTATGTCGAATTCTGCCAAGAGCATCTGCCATCGTGCCACTCGTCCTGAAGTGACAGGTTTCTCAAAGATATATTTCAAAGGATCCATTCTGGCCAAGAGTTTGACTGAGTAGGCTAAGAAGTAGTGTCTGAGTTTCTGGGCAGCCCAAACCACCGCTAAGCACGTTTTTTCTATCGAGGAGTATTTCCGCTCATATGGCAGGAGAGATTTGCTCAAGTAATAAATTGCATTCTCTTTCCGGCTAGTCTCATCATGTTGACCCAGAACTATGCCTATCGCGGATTCCGTCGCTGACACATATAAAATGAGAGGCTTATCTTTAGCAGGGGGCTTCAAAACGGGGGGACTCAATAAATATTTCTTCAAATCCTCAAATGCCTTCTGGCAGTCGTCATCCCAGTGGTATTCCACGCCTCCTTTTAGCAATTTGTAGAACGGCTCACATCTTTGTGAGTGCTGTGAAATGAATCTTCTAATGAACTGTAGTCGCCCTATGAGGCCTCTTAATTCTTTGAGGTTCTTCGGGGGCGGCATTTCGAGGATAGCTTTCACCTTCGAGGGGTCAACTTCGATTCCCCGATTGCTGACCATGAATCCTAAAAGTTTTCCTGACGACACCCCGAAGACACACTTCTTCGGATTCATTCTCAACTTTGTCTCCCTTGACCTTTGGAGGACCCTCTTCAGAGCTGCAGCATGGTCTGCACGAGTTTGGGATTTAATTAAGATGTCATCGACATATACTTCCATACAATCGTGCATCATGTCGTGGAATATCGCCATCATGGCTCTTTGGTAGGTTGCACCTGCATTCTTCAGTCCAAAGGGCATGACAACGTAGCAATAAGTCCTCTAAGGGGTAGTAAATGAGGTCTTTTCTTGATCCTCTTCTGAAAGCTTTATCTGGTTGTACCCCGAGTATCCATCCATGAATGAGAGCATTGCATGCCCAGCGGTGTTGTCGACGAGCACGTCTATGTGTGGTAAGGGAAAGTCGTCCTTAGGTGAGGCCTTGTTTAGGTTCCGAAAGTCGATGCAGACTCTGATACGTCCATCTTTCTTCTTGACCGGGACAATGTTGGCAATCCATTGAGGAAACAGCACTACCCTGATGAATTTGGCCTGGAGAAGTTTGTCAACTTCCTCTTTCACCTTCACCGCGACGTCAGGGAGCATTCTTCTCAGCTTCTGTTTAACCGGTCTCGCGCTCTCTTCCAATGGAATTTGATGTTCTACCAGAAGCGGGTCTAGTCCTGGCATGTCATGGTAGTCCGACGCAAATACGTCCTGATATTCATCCAGGACTTTAAGGATCTCTTCTTCTTCACCGAGTTCCAAGCATGCACTAATCTGGACTAGCTTGGGCCTTTCCTCAGTCCCCAAGTTGATCTCCTTTGTCTTCTCGACCGTCGACTGAGTTTGCTCGTCAAACCTTTTGATGACCCTTTGGAACTCTTCCGAGACTTCATCGTCTTCTCCTTCGGCATCTACTAATTCGTAAACGCCCATCTCATCCTTTACGTTCTTGGTTCCTGGAGATGATTCTGGCTCTGAAATAATGGGCATCGACTCATACCCTATCTTGCTAATTCGGCTCATGATTCCCTCTAGCCGTGATTGCTCTATCGGGGGAATTTTCCAGCGCTCAGGTCTTCTTATGGCCCTACAATAGTCAAAGGTCTCTACTCCTAAACTACTTACATTTTGTTTTTTTGGTTTTCTACTTTTTTTGGGATTTTGGGGTTTTGTGATTTTTTTGGGTTTTTAGAATGATATGTTACAGGTTGGGTTGAGGAGGGGCTATCTAAGGAGGAAGATCCCTGCCCCGGGCAATGCCGAACTGCGGGGCGATACACCACTTCATCGCCTTCGAGATTTTCGATCTCCCAGGTTTTGCTGTCTTCTTTGGAAGGTCCTGCTCTCCAGTGTCGCCACGCAGCTGGCCAGTATACGACTTCTTAGCTATCGGGGTCTTTGACTTCCCAGGTTTCATAGTCGTTTCTCTTTTCGGAAATCGGCGTTTTTTTTTGGACAATTTCATCGAATCACTAATACCAATCATGTTACAAGACAGCATTTGGAAACTTTCCTCCAGGGGGAAACTTGAACCTCTAATCTCGTCAGATTCGTGGAATTCTTCCCAGGTACCAAAAATGTCTTCGTAAGTTTCGACCTCCTCGTCGTCAGACGACGAATCGGTTATACCTTCTATCAATAGTTCTTTCCCTTTTTCCTGGGGGTGGATCTGATGGCATCCTTCTCCGTTGGGAGGTTCATTGGGGTCCAAGAGCTTGCTATGCCTGACAAAGTGTTCCCCTAGTTTCCAATCCTTTCTGGAGAGTGTTACCTGATCATACGGGTTGAATCCCAGTCCTTCTGTTCCTATCCTTGCTTCCAGGATAACGGGGTCAAGAATCCCATCCTCATTCCTACCTAGCCCAAATCCGGGGTGATATCCAAGTTTTCTCATGAGGTTCCAGCCATGTATGCATTCTTTTCTTAACGGCGGTTCAGGTAGAGGGACCGGATCTGGTATCATACTCCGGACGGGATCGATGTCCGTCAGGGAAATGGTGGGATCAACCCTGTATCCATGGGTTTTGGTTCCAGGCGGGATAGGGGCCGATCGCAAGGTGGGAAGTATCTGAAATCCTTCTGGTTCGATCACAGGCGGGTCCCCCATTAGCTTCACGATTTTTCCTAAGTGGGGAAACTTAATACATTGGTGCCTAGTGGACATGACCGCCTTCATGTGATTCAGCCAGCGACGCCCTAATATCAAGTTAAAGGTCGCTGGGATATCCATGACGTAGAATTCTTCGGGTACTGAGATCGGGCCTGCTTGCACTAATAACATGATCTTCCCACAAACGTTCTTCCTATTTCCGTCATATCCTGTAACCACCAACGGAGCTGGGATTAGGTCTTTAGCAATTAGATCTAGCGTCTTGTATGTTTTCAGTGGACAGATGTTTAAGGATGCCCCTGTGTCTACCAAAGCGCCGGATATTTCCTTCTCGGCCACCCTAACTGTGAGATGTAGGGGTGAGGTCCTCGCTTCAGGTGGTATTTCTTTTAGTTCCTCCTCGGTAAAGTTGAGGATTGGCAAAGATGTCTCAGACGACAAGGACGCAATTGACGCCCGTAATTGTTCTGGGGTTATATTTTCCGGAACTTGTAAGTGGGTAATGGCATCCATCAGTTGTTTTTGATGCATAGGGGAAGTCTTGATCAGATCGAGGATTGACACCTTAGCTGGTATCTTCGTTAGATGCCCTAGGAGATCATACTCTATCCCAGTTTCCAGCTGAACATGAGGTCTCTCTTCGACAGCCTCTTCGGTCTGTGAGTTAGGGATTTGTAAGCCAGGATCCGGCGCACTGGCGATCGGAGGTAGTCGCGGTGGGCGGATCCGTCCTGATCGGAGGTGTGCTTGTGATGGCCCAACATCCTGGGGGTGATTAAATTGGGAGTGAGTGCTGGTCCGAGACCCCTCGTACGCGATATCATCATCAAAGAACACCTTATAGAGGTCCGGGGAGTCGATTACCATGCCGGTTTTGATGTTATCTAGTCTGAATTTAGTTTTTCCGTCCCAATTGACGTATTTCCAATAGTCATCATCTTCAAAAAAATCATCATAGTAGGGCTGATTCTGACTAATGGCTGGCTGGATCGGGAAATCAGTTGATTGATGTGACATGGTGGCGACATTGGCCGACGGTCCCTGCAACGGTTGTGTCGAGGTTGACGCAGCGTGTTGTGGCATCGGGTTTGTGTAGATTTGCATGTTCGGCACTCGCTGCGTCGTACCGGTAAGCGGACCTTGGGCTTGTGGCATTTTCTGCGGATCGTAGACTCCCGTGAGTTTGATGCTATTCCACTCAATCGCCCCTTCATCACTGAGGTCGTAGATCAGGTCTCTGGCCGTATAGCAATGGGTTAAGTCATGTCCCGGCATCCTGTGGTATGCACAGAATCTAGTCCGATCAAGGTGGTCTGGCCATTGCTGTTGTCTTTCTGGTGGAAGCTGGATAGCGTTTTGTTCTATGAGCGACCAGAAAACAGTGATCCAAGGTTGAGGGAGGGGCGGGTAGTTAGCCCTTTTCGGTCCAAGCCTTCTCTTGTTCCCGTCATTGTTTTGGCCTGAATTGTCGTTATAATTGAACGAGACTGCGTTATAATTCGGCCGAGGATGAGTACTCTGATTCGGGTTTTGAGGCATCACCGGCTGATTCACAGGTTGTCGTGCCGGATTTATGTTTTGCCTTGGATGAACGGGTCCCCTTTGGTCATGTGGTTGTTGGTTAGATCTCTGATCATTCCGAGGAAGATCCCGGAAGCTCTGATCGTTCCGGAAGCTTTGTGTGTTCCCTTGGAAATTAACATCCCGGTTTTGCCCTTGATTCCGCTGTTGGTTGAAATTCATTTCCTGACCAGGATTATATGGGCGATAAACCACCTCTTGGGTCGAGTTTACTTCCGGGGTCGCGCGATTTTCCACTTGATTGGCCACGCGACGGACAATCCTTTTTTGATCGGAGATGCCTAGGTTATTCAATATTCCATCGTCTAGGTTCTGTTTCATTCTCGACAATCGATGGTGTAGGCCGCTCCAATTCATGACTTCCCCGATCGTCATCAATGTTCTCATCGGTTCTTTCATGTTCGAAATGACCATCCTGACTTGTTCCTCCTCTTTCATATTGCAGTCAGACCTCGTGAATTGACTCAGCCATCTCGCGGCGAATTCTTCATAATCCTCATTGTTCTTTTGCTTTAAGTTGGCTAAGTCATGCCACAGGGGTTTGTTCTTAGTTAGGTGTTGGTATCGCACTAGAAATTTTTCTATCACATCCTCGAAGGTATTGATCTCGTGTGAGGGCACAGATGTGTACCAAGTTAGCGCATCTCCGGCTAGCGATTCTTGAAAGTAATTAATGAGGAGGGCATCGTCGTCAGCGATTATACGGCATTTACTACAAAAGGACACCAAATGGTGTTGAGGGTCTGTAGTCCCGTCATACGCTACGAACTTTGGGGCTTTAGCTGGGAAGGGTGATTTCTTGGTCTCTTCTTTCTTCGTGAAGTCATAGAACCCTAACCTTTTGCCTTGTCGTGACGGTGACTTCTTTCTAATTTCACTCTTCAGCCCTTCTATTTCCTTCCGCATTTCTCTAATTGCATGGGAATCAGGGTTTTGATCTTCGTGCGCTTGGCCACGTCTCGGGGCCTCAACTGGGGTTCGATAATAAATCGGTTCTACAAGATCGTGTTGAGGGTCCAGTTGGGGTCCCAAAGGCACATAGTGGTAGCTTTCCTCAGCTCGTGTTCTCCTAGGGGCCTGAATTTGGGTTTGGTTTCGAGTTCTATCTAGGTCATGAGCTAATCCTAATCGTCGACCCACGTAATTCAATTGGCGGGAGAGCTCGTGGGCTGGATGGTCCGGCCGATGTTCCTCGTGAAGCTCATGAGGGTCTACATCGTCCGCAACTTCATCATAATAGAGTGGGGGATCTTGCTCCTCGTCTAACATTTCGTAAGCCGGAGTCAATTGATCTTGATACGTTAGAGGTGATCTTTCGTATCCCGTCGGTTGATGATAGGTTAGCCTAAGGCCAGATGAGTTTGGGATCGATCGGCTTACGGAGACAGTCGGAGGAGTCATTGCTTGAAGTTGGGGTTGGACTACCTCATGCTGGTATTGATGGTGGATTATGGGTGCGTTCTGTGCGCTGGTGTAAACAGCAAGGCTTCGCCGCGGGACCCTCGGCGTGAGTGATTGAGCCGGGCCCACCTGTCCTTGGCCTATATGGAGGCGTGTATTTGCATATGGGATCGGGGCTGGTTGCTGTCTCGCTTGTCCAGTGGTGGTCATAATGGATGTATCAAAAGGTGTTCTATATTGGGGGACCATAGAGGTAATCGGTTCAGTTCGGGTAACCGTAGCTGAATGATGGATGACCTGTGAAGTGACCGGTTGAAGCACACGGCGAGCCCGTGTTGTGATGTTGGCATAGGTCTTATGCTCTACCGTCTGTTTGCTCGATCCGACCAAATCCTTATACGTGACTCGAGAGTCGGCAGAGTATGAGTCCCTCCTTATTGGAGTTGGAGGACTAGAGTGACTTTTTCTCGCGACTACTGCATTCATGGGAGAAGGGACCCGTTCGACAATCGGAGAGCCCGATATGCGCGGGGAATAACGCGGTTCAGATAATAGGGTAGAAAGAGATCTAGAGATCTCAGTATCTAATGGGGGGAAATAAGCCTCACCGATGGCTCGAGTTGCTCCCGGGGTTGAAATAGGAGGAATGTCTGGCATTCCCCATGGGTGATTTGCCATTTATAAGAAAGTGGGGGTGAGAAGAGAAAGACTTTAGAAAAGATGAGAAGGGAAAGAATTTAGGAAAGAAGAGAATGTTTTATAGAATTAATGCGGGAAAGAGGAAAGATTAATAGGGCTGCGCACTTATGTTGTAAAGGGGAGAGCTTCAGCGGGCGGTTATGCGGACGCCAGTTCATATTTGATTTGTACCCATAATAACCCTTAAATAAACGAGACACGGACATTCAATCATTGATCAAAGGTTCGTGTTTCATAATAAAGCTTCTAAAAGACCCAAGTAAACGATAAGACAACAAAAGATGTCCCCTCACGATCGCCAGGCTATTTGCATGGAGATCGTGGGACCTGCAAAAGACCCAAATTCGTGACGAGACAACAGAAGATGTCCCATCACGATCGCCAGGCTGTCGGATGTGAATTTTGACCCCCCCGGGAGGGGAATCGCCATTCAACAGTGTGAGATAAAAAAAATACATCGAAAATGAGGATTCCGACTACCCTCAAAATCAACGGATCACGATCGCCAGTTACGGATTCGGCCGTAACACCGTCCTTCGACGAAAGCCGAAAGAATGCGGGAGGAAAATGGGGTGGGTTCTTCTCTCGTCTAATGTGCCGCCGGCGACACACGACGGTTGTCTCGTCACTTAATTTGGGTCTTTCAATTCGGGTCGAACTTGGGTCAAGGGTCAAATTATGGGCTTCAAGATGGGACCATAATGAACTAGGCAGGGGAAATCAATATCCAAGGTTGAATAGACTAATTAAAGTTAAATCCAAGTATTCTAGGGGATAAGCGAATTAAAATGAAAATAAACTAAGAAAATAAGGGGAAAGGTGCCAAATATTTAGAAGAGGATCAACCCCATTCCTGGGTACCCCCTTCAATGTCCTTTGACGACCTAGGGTTTAAAGGCTGATTCTTCGAATCGAAAGAATGATGCAGACGAAACTTCGAGTTGTGATTTCTGTGGGTTTGCGTGCGATACGCAGGTGATAAAAGTGCATGGCCGATGATGGGCCAGAAGTAAGATAAAAATGGCCGATGTTGGGCCGGGATTGATTGAGGGTGGCCGATGATGGGCCGGTAGTAAATAAACTGATATTGGGGTGTGTGAAATCACTCATCTCGTTTCGTAATTCTCATTAATTCAGGTTCTCGGAATCAGCCTCTATTCCCTTTAATCATTGAGTTCAGATAAATATTTGGCACCGGAGGTGGAGGAAAAGGGAAGAAAATATTTTTGGAATTGGTTTTGTTGGTTTTATAGTTTTTTTGGATTTTAATAATTGGGGCTAGAAGGGCCTAACTAGGGGGGTTCCTACTTGGATTCAATCTAACTATTCCATTTCCCTAATGGATCTCTACCCTATCCTAAGGTCCTAACCGTCCACATCCGCTCTCCCGGTCCCTTAGCGGGGCCCGGAGAGAGAGTAGGACCTAATCAGTTGAAGTTTAAGAAATTGGGGTAGTTTAAGCTGGCTAGGGGGAGACCTTGATCTAGATCCGGGGTCTGACCTAATCAGTCTAGGCTACTGTATAATTTCTAACTCCAATTTATTAATATTTTGGTTTTTAATATCTTTTACTTTGTTTTTGGTATTTTGGATTTTTATTATTTTTATTTGTTTTTATGTTTATTCATAGGGCCTAAAATCCTAAATTGATTTATCTTAATGAAATGGGAAGGGGGAAAGAGAATGAATTTCTAATTTTTAATTTAATTAATTTATTTGAAGTTTCCTAAATAATATTTCCTAATCCTAATGAGAGAGGAAGGGAGAAAAGAACTTAATTATTAAATTTAGCCTAATTATCCTAATTAATAGGGTAGCTAAAATTCTATTTTTAATCTTTACTTTTATTTTATTATTTGTTTTCTTTTGGTGTTTTTGGTTTTTATTCTAATTTTTATATAGAGAATAACATGAACAGATAAAGGGAATGCAGTCTCAATTTTTATAAAGAGGATAAACTAAAGAAACAAGATGTAATACGATTATAATGCATGGGCATGTTAAATGCATGTTGACATACAGATTAAGGCTAATTTAAAAAATAATAAGAATAAAAATGGCCTAAAACACTAATCTGAATCTAAATGCATGGCATATTAGATGCATGAAGAACAAAAGACGGACTACAATGACTGAAGAATTGAATGCAAAAAAAAATAGAGAGTGGAGTGAAACCGGGCTGTGCGTGCTTGGTCTGGATTGATAGCTCCGATGATTGGCAATCCAAACGGGCAAGTCGGAGGTGATGAAAGTGCAAGTGGTGCCAGCAGTGGGTGTCGAAGGAGTGCAGGTGGGTGAACAGGTGTGATGCACGTAGTGCAAGTGGGCAGTGGCTCAGTCGTGTGTGCAGCAGGGGGTGCAGGGTGGTGGGTTCAAGAGAAAGAGGAAGATGAAATGAAAAGAAAGAAAGAGGTGCAGTGGGTGCAGGTGGGTGCGTGCAGCCGCAAGGGAAATTGCAGTGGGGAGGAGAAGAAAGGGAAAAAGAAAGAAAGAAAGAAAAAAAGAAGAGGAAAAGGTGTGCAGGCGAGTGACTGTAGTGTGTGCGCAGGGGAGGAGAAGAAGAAGAGAATGAAAGAAAAAGAGAGAAAGAAAGGGGGTTAGTTCAGGGGGGTGTACAGGCGGAGAAAGAGGAAGATGGAGAAGAAGGGAAGAAAGGAAAAAGAGGGGGGTGCGATAGTGATGCACAGCAGCAGGGAAAGAAGAAGTGGGGAAAGGAAGGAAGGAGGAAGAAGAAAGAGAAAGGAGATGGGGAGGCAGCACTGCTGCTTGTGGGCACAGGGCGGAAACGAAGGGGAGAGAGCGAGGGGGAGAAGGAGCGAACGAGAGGGAGAGAGTGGGCGGAGCAGAGAGAGGGTGAGAAAGAGAGTGGACAGGAGAGAGGGGGATGGGTCGCAGAGTGGAAGAGAGGAAGAAGGAGTAGGGAGAGAGGGACTGAGAGAGTAGGGAGATAGGGAGAGCAGGGAGAGAGGGACGGTGTGCCAACGGGAGAGAGAGAGTGGGCGGAACAGAGGAACTGAGAGAGAGTGGACGAGAGAGAGAAGGAGCAGGGGAGACAGTGTAGTGTGTGCGCAGGGGGGTGCAGGGGAGAAAGAAAGGTGAGGGAGAGAGGGACTGAGAGAGTAGGGAGATAGGGAGAGCAGGGATAGAGGGGCTGAGAGGGTAGAGAGAGAACGAGAGAGAGTGAGAGTGCAGGCAGAGGAGGGAGAAGAGAACGAGAGGGAGAGGTGGAGCAGAGAGAGATAGAGAGAGACCGCGAGGGAGAGCAGAAAGGGTGAGGGAGACGAAGAGAGGAGGCGGAGGGCGAGGAAGACCAGAAAGAGTCAGAGAGAGAACTGTGGGGACAGAGATAAGGCGGAGAAAGGGAGAGGAAAAAAGGGAGAAGAAAGCAGGGAGAGGGCAGTGTGTGCGCTGGGTGTGAGAGGAGTGGAAGAAGGGGAAGGAGAGGGAGATAGGAGAACAGGGAAGAGGGAGAGAGGAAAACCAGGAAAGGAGGGGGAGAGGGTGGTGCACGCGAAGATCAGAGAGAGTTGCAGGGAGAGAGAGAGAGAGATGGGTCGCAGAGGGAAAGACAGAAAGAAAAAAAGGAAAAGGTGAGAGGAGGGGTGCGTGCAGGTGTAGGTGCAGGTGCAAAGAGGGGAAGAAGGGCGTACCTGGTGGGGAGTTCTCTTGCGGCGCTGACTGCAGCAGAGGACGGAGAGGCGCTGTGGCATACGAAGATGGGTGCTGGCGTGGTGGTCCGGGCTGCAGGAAGAGGGCAGAGCGGAGAGGGTGATGGTGATGCCTGGGGTGTGCGCCTGTCTTTGGGAGAGATGGAGGGCGAGATGGTGAGATGGAGAAGATGCGTGAGATGGGTTCTGTGATGAAGGGGAGAGATGATGGGATGGAGTCGAAGATGGGTTGTGGCGTGAGGGAGACGAGTGGAGGGAAGAGGATGGAGGGCGATGGTGTTGCGACTGGGAGAAGGAGAGGTGGAGAAAGCGAGGAAGGGGAGAAGAAGAAAGGAGACAGAGAGTGAGGAAGACCAGGGAGAGAGATGGACGTGCGTGAGATGGAGATGCAGATGATGGGTTCTGGAGGCGTGGGTTAGGGAGCAGAAGATGATGATGGGGAAGGGAGTGATGGAGGAGAGGGTGCGGACAGAGAGACGAGTGGAGGGAAGATGGAGACGGGCGCAGGAGAGATGGAGGGTGATGGTGAAAGGAGGTGGTGGTCTGGGAGATGGGCCACGTGCAGGGGCGTGGTGGCGACTACTACTTGCGAGGGAGATGAGCGATCGAAGGAGATGGAGAGGTGGGTCTGGCGCCAGGGAAGAGGGAGAGGCCTGGGTTGAGAGAGAGATGAGAGGGATCCCCCGGGGCTTCTTTGCATGGGTTAGAGGGATAAGGCCTGGGAGTTTTTAAATCGAGAGGGATAAGGCTTGGGTCTTAAGAGATTGAGAGGGAAAGACGAGGCTTAGGGGGGTTTGGAGTGTTTCCCGGATCTGGGACACTCCATTCCTTATCCAAGGTGACGGGTCGAGTTGCTGGGTCAGGTTGGGCTTGAATCAGGCTCGGGTTGTGTTTGGGTCAGGTGAGGTCTGGACTTGGCCTAATGAGTTGGATCGGGTCAGGTTCAGCTTGGGCTGGAGTTCATTGGGCCAGGCCTGGTGGGTTTGGATTTAAAAGAAACTGGTTTGGGTCGAGAAGGCGGGGTCCGGTGGAGATTGGCCGGGTTATCATTAATGGGGCCCAGGTTTCGTAGATTTCAATCCGCTCGTCGGATTTCGACGTTCTACATATTGACGGAAAGCTCTCGGCGAGTAGGTCACGATGAGACAATTTTCAGGGCAATCAGAGGTCCATAAATGATAGGTGATTTTTCACGCGGGCGCCGCGGGGTGTGGGACCCGCTGTCATGATTTTTTGATCCGCCCGTCAGATCTTGGAGTTCTATATATGGGCGGAAAGCTCTCGATGAGTGGATCACGATGAGCCAACTCCCGGGGCGATCAGAGGTCCAGAAATGACAGGTGACTTTTGACTCGGGACCTAATAAGGACATCATTAAATAGGGTGGACTGAATTGCCCCTCATAGGGTGCCAAAACGAGGTGTCTACAACCGCGCCGCAGCCCTGGATTAAGGACTTCGTCGGCTCTGTCTCAGTCCAGGGGCATGACAGGACTGGTATCAGAGCGAGAAATGTTTCGGGCAATTAAAAAGAAACTAAAAACGTAGGGACGTGGAGAGTGTTCGTTAGAATTCCCGTTAGTTAGTATTGAGTGGGGTTGTGGGTACGTTTTCTTTGATATATTTTTTTGTACTAACAAGTGGTTTTGCAGCAAAATGCCTCCACACGGAAACAACGATAATACAAATCCTTCTAGCATCAATGCTAATAGTGCTGGCCCATTTGGGGAAAATCAATTTCAGTACCTTATGCAAATGATGATGGAACAACAGCAAAAGACGAATGAAATGATGATGGAGCAACAAAGGAAAGCTAATGAAAATCAGGCCAGATTGCAAGAACAGATGGCAAAGAAAGATGAGGAGCTAGCTCAAGTGTAGAGACAGTCACTGGAGGTATTGGGGAGGAGACCAGAGCCTGTGCAACCTCCATACATGGGACCTCATCATCATCCAAAATAGAGATCATGACACTAATGTGCTATATGAGAAGTTTCGGAAGAGTGGCCTAAATGAATTCACAAGGCAAGAAGATCCTTTGGCAGTAGATGATTGGCTAGCTCACATCGAGAATATCTTCGATCTTTTCCGATGCATAGACAGACAGCAAGTCCATTTGGTAGCCTCTATGTTCACTAGCTTGGCAGACATTTGGTGGAAGACACTCAGGGATGGCTATCAGAATATTGAGAATGACACTGCATGGACCATGTTAAAGGAACAATTCACTGAGAAGTATGTGCCCTCCCACATCAAGAGACAAATAGCAGTAGAGTTCCAAGGACTCAAACAAGGGAACATGACAGTCTTGCAATATGTCATAAAGTTTGAGAGATTGTCCAGGTATGCCCCAGTGCTCATCAATACCGAGCAGAAAAAGATTATCAAGTTCTTAGAGGGACTCAATCCCATCATAGAGAGGGACGTTACCGGGGTGGTACTACTTGCTACTTTCCAAAAAGCGGTCAAGAGAGCTTATAAGTTTGAAGACATCAATAACAAGATCATCAAGAATGCTCAAAGGAAACGTCAGCAGCAAGGGCAAAGATCCCATCAAAGCAAAAGGTCAAGACAAGCTCAGATCCCTCAAAGACGTGGCACCTGTGAACACTGTGGCAAGAATCACTCTTCCAATGATTGTTACAAGGTCACCAGAGCATGTTACAAGTGTGGGTTTCTAGACCACATAGTGAAGGATTGCCCAAGCAATAGGAACCAAGGCAACAGGACACCTCAGCAGAATCAACAAGCACTTCAGAACGAACCAAGGCAGCCACAGCCGCAGAATCAACAACAGCAGCGACGCCAACAACCTCAAAATCAGAATGCTCGTCCACCTCAACAGAACAGGAATGCGCGGCAAAGGAGACCAAACCAGAATCAGAATAGACCCCAACAACAAGGCCGTGCATATCATCTAAATCAAGTGCACATGGATGCAACGGGCAACATAGTGGAAGGTACACTCTTTGTTTGTGGAGTAGAAACTAAAACCCTATTTGATCCTGGATCGACCTATTCTTTCTTGTCTCCTATGTTTGCTAAATTGATTGATGTGCCTGTTAGCGAACTTGAATTTATTCTAATTGTCACCACACCAGTAGGAAAAACAACTTGTGTGCAGCACCCATTATCTTAGTTGCACAATTAGGATAGGAGGAGTTACTTTCCCAGTAGACCTTATTCTATTGGACATGCATGACTTTGATGTCATATTGTGCATGGATTGGTTACCAGGTCACCATGCCACCATGGATTGATTTAACAAAACCATTTCTTACAAATGGAATGGAACATCATCAGAAGTGAAATTTCATGGAGAAAAAAGGGTTTCACAAGCTTGTTGACACCAAAAATGTCACTTTGCCTCCCCAACATCAAAAGCTACATGGAGCCGCATCCTACTACAAACAGGCAAAGCTGCTTCAAGCATCAGATCTTGTCATAATCAAACAAAAACTGCAAGATCCTTCAAAATAGCCAAAAAGGAGGTACACATGAAGTTTCGGGCCATTTCGACACCATTTGGCCTAACTTCAATCCTCCAACAGCTGAGCGGGAGCTCCCGGCAGCGACAATGTTGAAGACATCAAATCTTTGATCAGAGCCTATGGATGGTCTCAAAATACCTCCAAAAGGCTCCATGTCGAATTTCAAGTCAAACCGACACCGTTTGACCCTCCATCAACTCTCGAACGGCGAAATCAAGCCTCCCGGGGGCGGGAACCTTCAATTCCGCTACTCATCAAACAAAGCACATGAGTAGCTTCTACATGCTTCCAAAGGACTGCACATCAAATTTCAAGTCATTCCGACAACGTTTCACCCGGTTTTGGCGCTCCGAAGCAAAATCAAGCCTACAAGCGGCGAAGCTCCCCGGAACCATGGCATCCAAATCAGAGCAAATGAATCATCCCAAAATGACTCCAATAGGCTCCCTGTCAAATTTCAGGTCAATCGGACATCGGATGACCACACATCAAAGCTCGACATCTTTCGCACGGTGAAATCAAGTCTAGCATCGACGAGACCCCAAACGGCTTCAAAACTCAAATAAAAGCCCATGGTTGGTCCTATCTAATGCTCAAGAAGCTTCACCTCAAATTTCAGGCCATTCCGACATCGTTTGACCTAGTTTCAACTCTTGGCAGAAAATCGGCTACAAAGTCTTCGGCTTTTCCAAAAAATAGGAAACTTTGTGCTCTGATTTGCACGACTTCTGGACGAGTTTTCTTCAGTGGAATCAAGCCAATAAACGAGGAGAAATGTCAAAGAAAAATACATGAGAAAACAGAAGCAAAAAAGCCCAAAAAACGGCGAAGAAACAGCGATCGGACGACGACCGAAAAAGGGGCCAAAGCCCCATGGTCGCCGGCGACCATAGAAATCCGGGTCACCGGATTTTCGCCAAAAGTGTCATTTTTCCGTTCTTTTTCGCGTTTCGCGATGTTTGGGCCCTGTGATTTTCTTAAAACTGATTTTTGAGGCATGATATCCGTCGATCTTCGTCGACATCACAGATCTGCCATCGAAATCATTTGATCATCATCGGATACTGCGAAACCGCCAACCGGCCGACCAAGAAAGTACACTTTCTGCCTGACCGATCGTGAAATCGACTGGACAGATGTTGTCGGCCCATTGGTGTCAACCAATGTCTAAATTTGCATCATCATCTGAATCAAACAACGTGCGGATCCATCAATGATCATCGCAAGAAGAATTTCAAAAGACGCGGCACGGCCCGCTACTCTTCAAGCGACTCGGCGATCAATTAATGAAGTTAAATGACATTTTTATGACAACTTATTAGGGTCATTAACTCATTATTTTGGACGGCCCAATCAGAAGCAAGCAAATTGGTGTTACAAATCCAATTAATCATGGCAATTAACCATGTAACTCCTATCATTATGAAGGTTAATCATGGTAATTAATCATGAAACTCCCATCATCATGGAGATTAAATGCCCATTATTCTCCATCGGCCAATCAAAATCCAAGAAAAAGGAGTTACAAAATTATGAAATTAAATCTTGTAACTCCTCCCATCATTGAGCATTAATACCATTAATGCCCATAAAACCCTCCTAATGGCCACCAAAAGCCTATAAATAGGCGGTCATTCCAAAGGGAAGGGATCCTGAAAAATTGCCTGAAAATTGTCCTGAAGAATTCTCTACACAAAGAAGCTCTCCTGTCTTGAAGAAACCCTGCTGCAAGAACTACAAGGTGATTGAAGTCACTTGGGGGGCCACCCCCCCCAAGGTTTCCCCCTCTTCTTCTATCCAACGTCGCCTAGATGTGGCTTTTCAGCCCGTCTACTCGGTTTTTTTATTAGATATAGGACCTTCCCTTGGTCTTTGTCCTCTAAAAATCTGGGGTCCAAGCCAAGCCAAGTGAACTAAAACATCAAGTGTTCTCATCTGAAGGACGATGGCGGAGTCCATACATGACTCGCAACCGTCGATATGAACGAGTCCCCACAATCTCCTGAGAAGTCAGATCCCTCTTTCTTTCTTCTCTATTGTACTTTGTATTTTTTTAAAGAGACAAAAGAATCACAATTCTTGTCTTTCATCATTGATGAGATTTGTAAATCGCCTTTCACGGCAAAATCGCTTTCTACGGCACAAAACCGCCTTTCACGGCAAACTAAACAAAATCACCTCTCACGGCATTTTAAAATCTTGTCTCTTTCTTTAAATATATGTGTAATGGAAAGTTAGAAAAAAAGTTTTATTTCCTTTCTACTTGTGAAGGTGAATCTCCGGATCATCATTTCAAATTCCAAGTAGAATAGAAAATCTGGCATACCCGTACAAAAAAATGTTGATGCTTGCTCTTGTTTTTCTCTTCGCCCCGCCGCACCCCGGCGGACCCGGGACGGAGGAAGGCAAGAAAGAAAAAGACGGGTCCATCAAGTTGGCATACCCAGTGGGACTCATTCATTTGAGAACACGATGCTTAGAATCCTTGGCTCCTTCCTAGTTGGTGGCCTATGTTGGATCTTGTATCTAAAAAACAACATGAGATGGGATTCTTTGGAAACTTCTTTCTTTGAACTTGTTTCCATTCTTTCTTTTCTCAAACAAAAAAAAAAGTTTTCAAATTTCTTTCTTTTGGACTCAAATTGGAGAAAACTTTGGTTGTTTCCTTTTCGTACAATGGCTCGCAGAAATGTTTGAGCCAACGTTCAGATTGGGAGGGGCCATTTCCCTCTCTTTGATTGGTCCATTGGAGAACTTTCAAAAAAAAAAAAATTTTATAAAAAAAGAAAAACTTTTCAAATTCCTTTCTTTTGGATTCAAATTGGAGAAACTTTGGTTCTTTCCTTTTCGTACAATGGCTCGCAGAAATGTTTGAGCCAACGTTCGGATTGGAAGGGGCCATTTCCCTCTCTTTGATGGGTCCATTGGAGATCTTTCAAAAAAAAAAAAAATTTTTTTAAAAAACTTTTCAAATTCCTTTCTTTTGGATTCAAATTGGAGAAAACTTTGGTTCTTTCCTTTTCGTACAATGGCTCATAGAAATGTTTGAGCCAACGTTCGGATTGGAAAGGGCCATTTCCCTCTTTTTTATGGGTCCATTGGAAATCTTTCAAAAAGTTTTTAAAAAAAAACTTTTCAAATTCCTTTCTTTTGGATTCAAATTGGAGAAAACTTTGGTTTTTCCTTTTCGTACAATGGCTCGTAGAAATGTTTGAGCCAACGTTCTGACTGGGAGGGGCCATTTCCCTCTTTTTGATTGGTCCATTGGAAATCTTTAAAAAAAAAAAGAAGTTTTCGAATTTCTCTCTTTAGGATTCAAATTGGAGAAAACTTTGGTTCTTTCATTTTCGTACAATGGCTCGCATAAATGTTTGAGCCAACGTTCGGATTGGGGGGGCCATTTCCCTCTCTTTGATAGGTCCATTGGAGATCTTTCAAAAAAAATGCATTAAGGTTGCACCAATTGCGTTCTTTGACCAAAGTGGATTTAAGGAAAGCTTTGTCCAGAGTGTGGAGGCAGCTAGACTGTTCGAGGTAAGGGTCCATCAAACGGCTTCATTAAGTGATCCTACCCTTAACCTGAAGGCTAATCTATCCACTAAGGTTTCATAAGACCGAATTGGAAGACCTATGTGCACTCTTCAAAAAAAGAAATCTTAAAAAAAAAAAAAAAAAAAACTTCTGTCACTATTGTGTTCAAATTGGAGGAATTTTGGTTCTTTCGCTTTTCAGATTTAGGCTCGCAGAAATGTTTGAGCCTGTATTCAGATTGGAATACCATTTGCTCTCTTTTATGAATTCAATCTTGACTTTTCAAAAAAAAACTCTCGTCATTATTGGATTCAAATATGAGAAATCCTGGTTCTTTCCTTTTTCGGATTTAGGCTCGTAGAAATGTTTGAGCCTGTATTCGGATTAGAATACCATTTGCTCTCTTTTGTGAATCCAATCTTCACATTTCAAAAAAAAAATCCCATCTCGTGTCCTTTTTCAAGATGCGATTTACAACATTTGTGCCTAGCGGTGCTAGTACTCCCTTTCGGGTCTACTGTATTCGCGACCGACACAGTTGTATCTCTAACCTTATATCATTTTACCTTGAGTGAGCTTCGCTTCTCGGTAACTTGAATTAAGGTTTACAATTGCTTCTAGCAGTCCCTGGAACGCTCATTTCAAGCCGACCATACTTGCGTTCAGAACAATTGTACCATCTATGGCTTTTTGCCTTCTTCATTACGCTCAGCACGGGCCATGCCCCTGCGCGATTTGAAAAGACAAAACCATAGTATAGCCCATTTATGATTACCATATTCTTGTGATTACTAATGGACGTGGTCTTGTTTCAGAAGTTTTTCCAAAACTAAAGAATGGCAACTTCGTTGACCATCACCTTCGATGAAAACAAGTACCAAGTCATGCTTCAAGAAAAGCAAAGCAAGCGCACTTTCAAGCGCCACGCCAGCTGCCGAAGCGTCACCTCCCTCGGCAACTCCCAAAACACCGGGTCAACCTCCACTCCCCGGACCATCGTCTTCGGGTCACTGGGACCATTTCCACTACCCGCATAAGAGACGGTGCCTGATAAGAAGCAGAAGACCGCCCCTCAACGTGTCGCTGCCCCGACACCAAAGGCGGTGGTCACCAAGAAACCCGAGGCTCGTGGCAGTCCCGCGAAGCCTCAATCTGCAAAAAACCAGGTCTGTCCTAAGACTTGGTCCCCGCGATCTTCACCAAAACAAAGAAGATCCCAGACATCTGCAAAGCCAGCATACCTGGCTCCTCTCAAGGAGAACCGGTTCTATCCTCTTTCTTACATCAAAGGAGAGAAACCTACCCTCCACCGAACAACCAAAACAACCCAGCACGAGCCGGCTTGAAGCCCAAAATCAAGTCATGCATCACAAGGCCTCGACAAGAACCTGCCAGGGCCTGCTCTCCTGTAACTCGACCCTTCATCTCAACAGGGGCCGAGCTTGTAAAATTTAAAGCTTCGCTGCACAAGCTAAGGACCGCGTCCAGATCCTGTCCATGCCAGTCTTCAAGGAAGACAAGCTCAGTTGCTGCGCACGAGGGACCACGTCCTTCATTGCCAGAGCATAGCCCGAGCTAACTGAAGCTCAAATTGCTCGTCGTATATGTCGTCGCGCGGCATATCGACAAAAGAGATTGGAGAAGCAAAGAACCCAGCATTCTAAGCTTCAAATCTCCCAAAAATGGGTCGAAAAAGAAAGACCCGGCCAAGTTGTTGCTGTCCACATGGTTGGCAAAACCAAAAGACGCCAGAAGTCAGCGACGAAAATACATGTTAGACAGCCGGTGACTCGCAGTGTCTCCCGGACGAGAAGACATCAGGAAGACTCTCCCACCCCTTCGAGCCAAGGACACCAGAGTGATCATTCCTCGGGCTCTTCATCTAGAAGAATGAGCTCCAGCTCAATCACTAAGACAGTATCCTTTTTCGACTCATAAAGAGTGAATGTCCTAGTCACAAACTCTGAGCAGCCTCCACCACATGACGACATGGCTCTACGCATTCAGCAGTTAGAGCAAGGACAACAGAGAATAGAGGTCTTGATGGAAAACCTCCTTCTCACTCTCCAACGTCCACCAAACAACGATGAAGTTCCTCCACAAGATGAGGCAAATGGTGGAGAAGATGAGTCATGCGCCCTTACTAAAAAGGACGTTGACGATATCCTCGCCAAAGCAAAAGAAGAGGATACACAAAAGGAGCATGGGATCAAGCCACCATATCCCTTATGGATGGACTCGGTTCCTTTCCCTCCAAAGTTCAAACAACCTCTTCTCCAAACATATACGGGGAAAGGTTCAGCTAGACAGCAAGTCATCCACTTCAAGATCCTGACAGGAACGATTGCGAATCAAGATGCTCTCAAGATCCGTCTCTTTGCAAGTACCCTAAAAGGTACGGCCTTTGATTGGTACTCCACTTTGCCAGAGAACTCCATTCAAAACGGGACCATGCTAGTGATGGACCCTTCTTTTTCTTTCTTGCCTTCCTCTGTCCCGGGTCCGCCGGGGTGTGGCGCGGTGACGAGAAAAAAAAGAGCAAGCATCAACATTTTTTTTGTACGGGTATGCCAGATTTTCTAGTCTACTTGGAATTTGAAGTGGTGATTTGGAGATTCACCTTCACAAGTAGAAAAGGAAATCAACTTTTTTCTAACTTTCCATTGCACATATATTTTAAAGAAAGAGACAAGGTTTTCAAATGCCGTGAGAGGCGATTTTGTTTAATTTGTCGTGAAAGGCAGTTTTGTGACATACAAGGCGATTTTGTGCCGTAAAAGGCAGTTTACAAATCTCATCAAAATGTAAAGACAAGAAATGTGATTTTTATGTCTCTTTAAAAAAATACACAATACAACAGAAAAGTAAGAAAAGGAATCTGACTTCTCAAGAGATCGTAGGCACTCGTTCAGATCGACGGTCGCGAGTCATGTATGGGCTCCACCATCGTCCTTCAGATAAGAACACTTGATGCTTTGATTCACTTGGCTTGGCTTGGACCTCAGATTTTTAGAGGACAAAGACCAAGGGAAGGTCTTATATCCAATAAAAAACCAAGTAGACGGGCTGAAAAGCCGCATCTAGGCCATGTTGGATAGAAGAAGAGAGGAGATCTTGGGGGGGTGGCCCCCCAAGGGACTTTGATCACCTTGTGGCGTTTTCTTGCAGCAGAGTTTCTTCAGAGTAGTTGAGCTTCTTTGCGCAGAGATTTCTCCAAGAGTTTTTAGCAATTTTTTGGGGATTTTTCAGGACCACTTCAGACAATTTTTTTGGACCACTTCAGACAATTTTTCTGGACCCTTTCTCCTTGGAATGACCGCCTATTTATACGCTTTTGGTGGCCATTAGGAGGGTTTTATGGGCATTAATGGTATTAATGCTCCTTGATGGGAGGAGTTACAAGATTTAATTATTTATATTGTAACTCCTTTTTCTTGGATTTTGATTGGCCGATTGAGAATAATGGGCATTTAATCTCCATGATGATGGGAGTTTCATGATTAATTACCATGATTAATCTCCATAATGATAGGAGTCACATGGTTAATTGTCATGATTAATTGGACTTGTAACTCCCATTTCTTGGCTTCTGATTGGGCCGTTCAAAATAATGAGTTAATGACCCTAATAAATTGCCATAAAGGGGTCATTTAACTTCATTAATTTTGCTACCGAGTCGCTTGAAGAGTCGCGGGCCGCGCCGCGTCTTTTGGAATTCTTCTTGCGATGATCATCGATGGATCCGTACATTGTTTGATGTCGGATGACGATGAAAATTCAGACATTGGTTGCCACCAATGGGCCGGCAACATCTGTCCAGTCGATTTCTTGATCGGTTGGGCAGAAAGTGTGCTTTCTTGGTTGGCCGGCTGGCGGTTTCGGAGTGTCCGATGATGATCAAATGATTTCGATGGCAGATCCGTGATGTTGACGAAGATCGACGGATATCATGCCTCAAAAATCAGATTTTAAGAAAATCACAGGGTCCAAACATCGCGGAACGCTAAAAAGAACGGAAAAACGACACTTTTGGCAGAAATCCGGCGACCCGGATTTCCAGGGTCGCCAGTGACCATGCACCCATGGTCGCCGGCGACCATGGGGCTGGCGACCTTGGGCCATGGTCGCCAGCGACCATGGGCCAAGGTCGCCGGCGACCATGGGCCAAGGTCGCCGGCGACCATGGGGCTGGCGACCTTGGGCCATGGTCGCCAGCGACCATGGGCCAAGGTCGCCGGCGACCTTGGACTTTGCTCCATTTTCCGATCGCCTTCCGGTCGCCGTTTCTTGGTCGTTTCTCGGGCTTTTTCGCTTTTGTTTTCTCCTGTATTTTTCTTTAAAATTTCTCCTCATTTATTGGCTTGATTCCTCTGAGGAAAACCTGTTGAAAGGCTGTGCAAATCAGAGCACAAAGTCTCCTATTTTTTCGAAAAGCCGAAGACTCTGTAGCTGATTTTCCGCCAAGAGTTTAAACTAGGTCAAACGATGTCGGAATGACCTGAAATTTGAGATGAAGCTTCTTGGGCATTAGATAGGACCAACCATGGGCTTTTATTTGAGTTTTGAAGCCGTTTGGGGTCCCGTCGATGCTTGACTTGATTTCACCGTGCGGAAGATGTCGAGCTTTGTTGTACGGTCATCCGATGTCCGATTGACCTGAAATTTGGCAGGGAGCCTATTGGAGTCATTTTGAGATGATCCATTGGCTCCGATTTGGGTGCCATGGTCCGGGGGACCTTCGCCGCCGGTAGGCTTGATTTCGCTTCGGAGCATCAAAACCGGGTGGTCAAACGTTGTCGGAATGACCTGAAATTTGATGTGCAGCCCTTTGGAAGCATGCAGAAGCTACTCATGTGTTTTATTTTATGAGTGACGGCATCAGAGGTTCTCGCCGCCGGGAGGCTTGATTTCGCCGTTCGAGAGTTGATGGAAGGTCAAACGGTGTCGGTTTGACTTGAAATTCGACATGGAGCCTTTTGGAGGTATTTTGAGACCATCCATAGGCTCTGATCGAAGATTTGATGTTTTTTTACACTGTCACCGTCGGGAGCTCCGGCTCAGCTGTTGGAGGATTGAAGTTAGGCCAAATAGTGTCTAAATGGCCCGAAACTTCATGTGTACCCTTCTTTTGGCTACTTTGAAAGATCTTGTAGTTTTTGTTTGGTTCTGTCAAGATCTGATACTTGAAGCAGCTTTGCCTGTTTGTAGTAGGATGCGGCTCCATATAGCTTTTGATGTTGATGAGGCAAAGTGACATTTTTGGTGTCAACAGCTAGAGACACGTTTCCTGACCCACTTCAAAGGTGATGATCATCTTGTTACTATGGCTCAGCTCTGCAGCCTTAAACAGGGAGAGAATAAGTCGACATATGACTTCATTCACAAGTAGAAAGCAATGGCATACAAATGCTCAGATGTGCTGCCACAAGCGTCGCTAGTTGACATTTGCCGAAACAACATGAGAGCAAGGATCCGCTCAATGATCATCGGCAACAAATCAAAGAACTTAGGAGAACTCCTAAAAGCGTCTATCGAGGCTGAAACGGTGATCAAAGACCTCAACAGTCAGAAGTCATCAAAGAAGGAGCCGACCGCCACTCCGATCTCCAAGCCAAAGAGAAAGGAGGTTCTCAATGTGCAAACCAAGTCAGCCCCTCAGCTGCCAAAAAAAGCTGAAAACAAAGCTGCAGGTAAGAGACCTGAACTCTCTGATGCCTTCAAAGAATGAGTAGAGAAGAAATACCCGTTCGATGAAGATGTTGAAGAAATATTTGGGGCTCTCTTGGCAAATGGCAAACTCGCCTTGCCTGACCCCAAAAGACCGGGAGATGTTGGCAAAACCAACGATCCCCGATATTGTCCATACCACCAAATGGTCTCGCATCCTCTCAACCGATGTTTCATTGTGAGAGAAAAGATTAACGAGATGTGGAAAAACGGAGTCATTACGTTCGATAAAAACTACGGGTCTGCCTCCGTTAACATGGTGTCATACAGACAAACATCCAAATCACCAAAGGAAAAAAGCACTACTTCCTTCAAGGTGATAAAAATGACCCAGACGTCCCAAGAGCTGGTGCCTTACCCAACACCAGAAGGACAGCCCATATGGGTGCATCTCGATCTCCTGGAAGATGAAAATTGGGAGATCGTCAAAACAAAGCCGACCGCTCAACAGCGAAGGCAAGCCAAGAGACAACTCCGCAAGTTCAAACAGCAGGAAAAGGCTCAAACTAAGCAAGAGGTCCCTGAAAAGGCAGAAACCTCCTCTACCGCTTCACTGGGGGCAACAGAGGAGTCCCTACCCAAAGCTCCAGGAGTGATAAGAAAATTCACTCTCAGTGATTTCATGCCACCACGGCTCAGGGATGCAACTACGCAGGGGGTATCATACTTTTGTAACTGGGTAGTTGGATTCTCCATTAATGGATACAAGTCTAGTGACACTGCCAATGACACAGATGAATGGGAGGAATCCCTCGAAACCGGAGAATATCTCTCCGATGAAGAATGGATTCCAGAATCCCATCTTATGCCAGTAATCTGGTATAACCCCTTCCAGCCACAAGGATCCTGGTCTGATGATGATGAAGACCAAGAGGCTGCCCAAAATACTGTTGACACAGCACAAACAAATGCTCTAGTGGATCCCAACCAGGTTGAACCACAAGGAGCAGATGAAGAAGAAGATCTAGCTCCTATGCCAGATCTCGAAGAATATGCGAGGATCTTGCAACGTCTCGCCATAGAGTAGGAGCAAGATCACATCAACCAGTTTCATCAAAATCCAGAACCGGAAGTCCCGGAGAATCTACAAATATCTCCTCCAATGACTCCGAAAAATGAAGAAAGTTGCTGGATTAATGATCCTCTTATATCGGAGGATGAGTCTGACTCCCAACGGTCCATTATAGAGGCATCTTCTATCGGAGTTGCCTGTAATGTGATAGTTCAGGATGATAGTGCCTCTGAAGCTCCATCTACTGAGGCCACGGATTCTCAAAATGCATCTGGTAGCATATCTTCTGGAGCTACATATTCTCGGGTGACTTCCACTGAGATAGCATCTTCTCAGCTGTCGTCTCCTGAAACGGTGATGTCAGAATTCAAGCCTCTTCCGACTGATCACCATGAAGAAGCTCTGGCTGATGAAATCTTCAAAGAAAACCCAGTCAACTGGTCTCAGATACCCAACCCCATAGGAGATGTCTGGACTGATGAAATACTGGACAAAGAAGAGAAGTTGTTGGAAGCTGTTCGGGACTTGTTCCCGGAAAATGCTCCATGCAACACAATAACTGAAGACGGCAATGCTGCTATAGAAGCGTTTTCAACAAATGGGGAGGATCGGCCCCTTGAGCCCGAAGGGGGTTTTCTGAAAGAAGAGCCACCACTAGAAGCTTTTGAAGCTGGGAAAGGTACCCGCTCTGGCCGGGATTACCACAAAAATTACAACCAACCTTCTTCTTCTTCTTATGTAAATCCTTCGGGAAAACAAGCTGTAAATGCCCCAAGCGGTGGTGATAGTGAAAATGTAGGCCCAAAAGAGGCTTTCAAGTATAACTTGATCGAGCACTTCAAACACATACCTGCATGACTGCACATCCTAGACTTATTACGAATGTCACCACAAACTCGTGATAGTCTCATTTCAGAACTGCAAAGGCTGAATCTGGATGTTAACAAACATGCCCCACAAGTCCTACAAATTGAAATGGACTATAGGGTCAAAAAATCAAAAACCTCCTCAAAGGGAGAAAAGAAAGAAGCTGGAGGACCTTGCACTGAATGCCTCTCGGTCCAAAAAGTCGCAAGTGCTACCATCGCCTTCAATAAGGAAGACTTCCTGTTAGGCGAGACAAAGCACAACCGACCCTTGTACTTCACAGGGTACATCAAAGAGATGCCGACACACAGAGTCCAGATCGACCCAGGTTCTACACTTAACCTCATCTCTACTACGGCACTCGAAGAGCTGGGTATCCCACCTAGCAAACTGAGCCACACATCTGTGTCATCTTTGGATACGATGGGAGTGCTCAAAGGCCCATTGGCAAAATCAGGTTCAGGTTGCAAATCGGCGATCTTATCTCTGAGGTCACAATGTATGCAATAAAAACCCCTTCATGCTACAACATCCTTCTCGGACGCCCTTGGATACACGAGAACGGTGTTGTCCCTTCAACTCTACATCAGTGCATCATGTTTGTTGGCGACGACGGCTTGATACATCGAGTGTTTGCATACAAAAAGCCCTTTAAAGGCAAAGAAGTCCATTTTGCAGACTCTCAAATGTACAAGGATGAGAAAGAGAAGGAGGAGGAGAAAATAGCATCCTTTGCCTGCAATCTCCAAAAGGACAAAGGCAAGGCTCCTCAACAATCATTGGAAGAAAACAAACCTTCCGGCAAATCCGGAGAGAGCAATCCATCTCCCTTCGTTGTCTCCTTCAAATCTTCCACACCCTTGGTCATTACTACTAAGGCAAAGAAGACAAAGCAAAAGACTGTGGGCAAGTTTGTTGTCTCCTTCGTGTCTATCATACAAGACAAGGATTCGGATTCAGAGACTAAAGACGATACAACATCAATCTAAGCTGATACTCAGGAAGTTCAGCCTGCCCTCGCTCCATTGGAGACACCTGCTGACGTAGAAGATCCTGCATCTGCTACCTTCATCGTTCCTGCAACAACGGCAGAAGAAAAACCAATATTCTTCCATAGGTCAGACACTTCTTCATCAAACTCCTTGCTTGAGCCTTTCCAAAATGAAGGTATGCCTTAACTATCCTTGTATAGTCTAATGGCACAAGCTATCATGAAGAAAATAGGCTATGACGCTCAAAATCCAATTGGTTTGGGAGGTGGCCGTGGTATTCTTATACCATTGGAACCCACCCTGACCAAAAGTCAACTGGAAGATTGGAAATTCCACCGTCGCATAGAGAAGTCTTCATACAGATTGGGGTATGATCCTGACACTCCGATGAGATAGCTGACACAAAGGCTGCAAAGTCGTTTTGCCGACCAGGCCTCAACATCTCGTGTCTATGAAGACATCGATCTCCCAGGATATCTTTTTGAAGAGTTACCCGACAAGGACCCAGGAAGCTCATCAAATTGGTACGATTTCTCTGATGATGAAGAGGAATTGTCCGATGACACAGACGCACGGTTCTCTGATTCAGAAGAGCCATCGTCTCCAAAAGAAGTGCCTTCGACCCAGTTTCGGTAGGTGATTGGGATCATCTCATAGCAAGTCTTGAGAAGATGCCCTTGGAAATCCAGAAGGCCTTGTTGAGTTCGAAGCCTCCAAAAATATTGTGGAGGAACCACCTTCAAACCTTCCAACAGAAGATTCTGTTCAAAAGATAGACTTGGGAACACCAGATAACCCGTCCTATATTCATAAGCAAGATTATAATGGATGATGAGTTACCCAAGTATGTCTCTTTTCTTCGTGAGTTTGTTGATTGTTTTGCATAGTCTTACGCTGAAATGCGTGGCTTAGACCCAAAAATAGCAGTTCACAAGCTCAACTTGCAAGAAAACATCAAGCCTGTCAAACAAGGCAAAAGAAGATTCCGTCTTGATGTGATGGACAAAATTGAACAAGAAGTTCAGAAACTCAAAAACGTTGGCTTCATCCGCGAGGAACAGCATCCTGAATGGTTGGCCAATATCGTCCCCGTGACAAAGAAAAATGGGCATATCAGAGTCTGTATTGACTATAGAGACCTGAATAATGCTTGCCCCAAAGATGAATTCCCGCTCCTCATACCGGAGGTAATGATTGACAACACCTGTGGGTTTGAGCGAATGACTTTCATGGATGGCTTCTCTGGCTACAACCAGATAAAGATGCATCCCGAATATGAAAGGCATACATCCTTTCGGACCCCATTTGGCGTGTATTGCTACACTGTCATGCCATTTGGTCTGAAAAATGCCGGTGCAACATATCAAAGGGCTATGATGAAGATATTTCAAGATATGCAGCACAAGACGGTCGAATGTTATGTTGATGACCTCGCCGTCAAAAGAAAAAGAAAAGAAGACCATCTCCAAGATCTTCGAGAAGTCTTCCTCCGGCTTCGCAAACACAAACTGCGAATGAATCCCCTCAAATACTTCTTCGGTGTCTCATCGGATAAGTTCCTCAAATTCATAGTTCGGAAAGCAGGAATAGAGCTTGACCCCATCAAAGTCAAGGCTATCCTAGAAATGCCATCTCCAAGAACTCTGAGCGAACTGAAAGGGCTTCAATGAAGGTTGGCGTACATCCGACGGTTCATTTCCAACCTATCAGGGAAGTGTCGTCCATTTTGTCGCCTAATGAAAAAAGGTGTAGACTTTGTTTGGGATGCTGAATGTGAAGCTGCATTTCAAGACATCAAGTCATACCTGACCAAACCTCCGGTGTTGGCTGCTCCCACAACCGGAAAACCATTCATCTTGTACACAAGAGCTCTCGACTATTCTTTAGGCGCCCTATTTGCACAAGAAAACGATGGAGGAAAAGAAGTTACTCTATACTACCTCAGTCGCATGTTGGTAGGTGCAGAGCATCGCTACTCTCCAGTCAAAAAAGAATGCCTGGCAGTGATGTTCGCTGTACAAAAGCTGCGTCACTATTTGCTGTCAAACACAGTATACCTGATATCGAGGATCAATCTCTTAAAGGTCCTTGTCACAAAAGCAGGTTCTCTCAATGCCCGGCTGGCAAAATGGTCCATCCTTCTGTCACAATTTGACATTAGGTATGTACCACAAAAAGCAATCAAAGGCCAAGCTCTAGCAGATTTTCTCACAGAGCATCCCCTGCCTATGGATTCTCCGCTTAGGGATGATCTCCCAGACGAGCCTGTCTACAGCGTGGAGATTTCCTCACCAAATGCCTCTGGGAACATGTACTTCGATGGTGCAATCAGGAAAAATGAAAACGGAAAGACGATATCAGGAATCGGCATTCTCTTTGTTAGCCCCGACAAATATATGATTCCACACGCATTTTCGCTACTGGAACCATGTTCAAACAATGCAGCTGAGTACCAAGCCCTGATCATAGGATTGGAACTCGGCCTCGAATCCGGCATCACCATGCTGGAAGCATTTGGGGACTCCCAACTGATCGTCAACCAGATGAATCAGAAATATGAAATCAAGAAGCCTGATCTATTGCCTTACTACAACAAGGCGCAATCGTTTCGTCAAAAGTTTGACATCTGTCACATCACCCACATCCGCAGAGGTGAAAACATCCGTGTAGATGCCCTGGCTAGACTTGCTGCATCTATGGCAATCCAAGAAGGGGAAAACATACAAATTACAGTGTGTCAAAGAAGGATTCTCCCTCCTCTCAACACACACCAAGCAGTTGCTGAATGCCACCGAGTGGTCGAAAGTCGGATTTCCATCCTTAAACTTCAGATCGGCGACTGGAGGGATCCGTTCATCGATTATATTATGTTCAAAATCCTACCTGAAGATCCAAAAGAGCGGGTAAGCATTCAAAGACGAGCCCCAAATATTCATTTGGATATTCCCTCTAAAATGCTTTACAGAAAATCCTTCAATGAGGTACTTCTACGCTGCTTGTCATAACAAGAGGCGGAAGAAACTCTAAAAGAAGTTCATGCTGGTCTTTGTGGAGCCCATCAGGCTGGTCCTAAGCTCTACAATCAGATAAAAAGGTTGGGTTACTATTGGCCTACCATGGTGGCTGACGCAATGCAATTTGCTAAACGTTGCCAACAATGCCAAATTCATGGAGATTATGTACACATGCCTCCAGAATGGCTACATCCTACAGCGATCTCATAGCCCTTCGAAGCCTGGGGTATGGACATCATAGGTCCTATCTCTCCCCTGTCAACGTTTCAGTTGATATCCACAACCCAAATTTCAAAACAAAAACAAAGGTTCGAAAAAACCTCAAATTTCAAAAATCGTGGGGAGGCGACATTCCATCGATACCCACAAAACCAAATTTTTGAGAAAAAAAGCAAGGAGGCGGCATTCAGTCGATACTTGCATCCAAATCCATGAGGAAGCGACATTCCATCGATACATGCAATACCATTCAGCAGGAAGGCGACTCTTAGTCGATACTTGCATTTTTTAAAACCAAAAACTCGGCTTTCACGCCAAAATCCGACTTTCATGCCAAAAACCTAGCTTTCATGCCAAAAAATCAAAAATCCGGCTTCCATGCCGACAAAACAAAACTTGGTTTTCAAAAAACTTGGCTTCCATGCCATAAAGCCTAGCTTTCATGCCAAACAAACAAACTTTTGGCTCTCATGCCATAAAACCAAAACTTGGCTTTCACGCCACAAAAATCGGCTCTCATTCCAAAAATCGGCTCTCATTCCAAAAACCGGCTTCCATGCCACAAACAAAAATTTGGCTCTCATGCCACCAAAATTTGGCTTTCATGCCATCTCAAAAATCAGGCTTTCATGCCACAAAAATCGGCTCTCATGCCAAAAACCGGCTTCCGTGCCACAAACAAACTTCTGGCTCTCATGCCACCAAAATTCGGTTTTCATGCCATCTCAAAAAACCAGGCTTTTCGCCATAAAATCTAGCTTTCATGCCCAAAACAACCATTTGACAAAAGATTTTCACAAAATGACAACCTTTTGATCAAATTTTCAAACAAACCATTCCCATTCAATTTTAGCTTATGTTTTCATCAAAAGTGAATTTAAGTGAAATAAGGGAATATAAAAAATAAAAAATAAAAAAAAGGTGCCAAAAAATGTTTATACATGGAGGTGCCAGAACAAAAAGAAAAAAAAGTTTGTTACAAATCAAGAGGCTAGTCCGACATGGTCTTCAGCCAAAGGCTTAACTCCTCAAGCAATCTCTTGGCCTTAGCCTCCAGAGGAAGTTCTGGACGTCGCGATCCATCCTCAACACGAGGAAGCTCTTCTCAGAGAACCTGCCATTGTTCATATTCTTGAGTCTTCCTCCGGAGATTGCTTTCGACCTCCTTAACTTGGCGAATGAGAGCCCTCTCTCTATCGCGAGCTTCCAAGGTGGCAGCCCACTTGGCAGCGGCCTGTTCTTCCAATAGCTCAAGGCGCTGTCTGGCTTCAGTGACCTCCCTATCAAGACGGTGCTGGTCCTGTGTCAGCTCAATAATAGCCAACTCGGTGATGTTCCTCTCCTGAACGAGCTGCTTCCGAGTCCACGAGATCTCATTCAGTTCAGATTTGACCTCGCTGGAAGGCTTCCAAAACATCTCGTTGAAGAAATCATCATTCGGAAAGCTCTTGGTCTCAGTCCACTTGTTGCCTAGAGTGATGACTTCATCAACAAAAGCCTTGGCATCCGTAATGTCCAGACCGACTTCTTCGCTATCGGCAAGAATGTCCTACACATGCTTAACCATGCCGAAACCAGCCTCCAAATGGCCAGAAGAAAGAGTCTCGACCCATAAGCTCAAGACTCTCTTCAACACCTTCCTCGCAAACTGACGGGATGGCTCAGATGAAGACTCGCCATGCTCCGTTGGTCGACAACCCGTGTCAGGCACCGTTGGAAGAGTAATCAAGAAGCTCTTTCCAACTGGAGCCGCTGGGGAAGGAATATCAGTAGGCGGACTCACCTCTGCCTCATCAAAACTAGTGGAAGAAGCCCCTACTCCTGGATCAGTCACAGGTACCCCCTGCTCTGGTTCTGAAAAAGATAAAGAAACTTCTTCTGTCACCTCACAGCCTGCCAATGAAAGATGAAAAAGGTATGAATATGATCTTGTCAAAAATCAAAATATCAAGATTATCACTACAAAGTACCTTCTTCGACGACTGGTGGAATGCTTTCTGCTTCCATGAGCTCATCCGAAGCATCGTCAAAAGTTGTGTCCATGGATGGCTCAAAGTCGTCAGAATCTTCTAGCAAGTCAGCTGGCAAGAAACAAAAATGCATGTCAGCAAGCGGCGGTAGAGAAAAACAAAAAAAAAAGAAGAAAAGAAGTCATACCAGGAGGAGATTTTGGATCTACTTCAGAATCTCTGGGTTCTTCCTCAGATGCCACGATAGGATCCGTCACCGCCTCATCGGCCAGAACCTCAGGCATCATCAGACCATCATCTTCTGCCAAAAGAAAGAAAGCAGTAGATCAAAACAAAAGCTCTCATGAAAGAAAAGAAACGGAAAGAGAAAAGGGAAAAGCATACCATCATTAATAGTCTCTTCCTCTCGGCTCCTCTTTTCCGGAGGCTCATCATCATCCCCTGATGCCTCCTCAACAATGGTGGAAGGAATTTCCAGATCATGAGAGTTTTCGTGCCGTCTCTGACTTCGGCGCTGTCCTTTTCTCCTCTTACTCCTACGGGACGAACTGCTGGAAGTACCCTCCCCACCATCGAAATCGGGCCTCTCGCCAGAGTCCTCACTGGATGGTCTGCTCTTGCCAGTAGACTCCATGGAAGCCTTTGCTCGCTCTGCTTGTATCCAAGCAGCAACCTCAGCCTCCTCCTCTGCGAGCTGTTCCAAGACCTCATCAGGAATCTCTTGTACAACTCCCTATCTGATGACGTCCTGGTCCTTGAGAAAACCTGTTCTGTGCTTTTCTCCAGAGAAGAAAGCCAGAACTTCTTCTCGGCGGACGCCATCTGACTTCCCAAGGCCCTTCCCGGAAGACTGCTTTACATCAAGCTCCTTCTTGGAAAGCCCCCGGTATGCTGAAAAGCTCTCTACGAACCACTTCGTGAAGTCAGCAGTCCGAAGAGTGGGCAACTCAGGATAGGAAATCATGGCAGTAGTGTCTTCCGCACTATAAAACGCCCATGCATTTCTCCCGTCCTGCAGACCTCCAAAACGCTTCACCTTGCTCGAAGGCGCTCCAACAACGCCTTGAGAGAAGCCCAACTGCATGGCAAAACGCGAGGGAACATATGGCTGGATGTCGACGAAAAGATGTATGCGGTACACCATCATGCCGACACGTATGTTAAATAGCCAACTCCTCTCTGCGTTTGTCAAAGAATAGTGTCTCCCAGACCTTGCCCTGGTCGAATCACAGGAGACACCAAAATCAAAGCCTTCTTCCATAAGCCCGGAGAAAGCTTCACTAAAGACTGCCCCATCTCGACGTCCCAGAATCGTCGGATCCTCAAACAAGCAAATAAGAGAGATTCGGAAACGGGCTTCCCTCTAGCCAACCGAATCATAAACGGGTCATCGTCCTGAGCAGCACCCAATCGGTGGAAACTGGGACAGTGGTATACATACCATGAATAGAAAATGTGGGCTAAAAATACCCTATTCATGGGAAGCCCAAGGCGAACCAGGAAAGTAGCAACCTGCAGTTTGGTACACAAATAAGAGTAAAGAGCAGGCACCAAAGCAAGCCGCTCTCCAAACGCCATCTGACAAGCTGGGAAAATGCAGTGCGGCCTGATGTGCGTTCCATCTCCTCCAACAAAAACAGCGTCACCCAGCCAATAAGTGAGGAAGACAGCGAGATCTCTCCGCAGCGCAATGTCAGAATGAATGGCGTCTGTGCTTGCAAAGAATACCTTAAAATTTTCTCGCATGGCGGAGATCTTCTTCGAATCCGGGTTCTTTGCCCTGGCTTCCTGGGTCGTACTCTCAGAAGACTTCCCACTGTCAAAGAAGTTGGAAGACAAAAGGCTACCACTCCTCCAACTGCTACACCGGACTTTCGAGCCCTCCTTCTCCTTCAAAAAATCGTAGAAGGTGACGAGCTGAAAGTACAAAAGCCTGAACTCCTCAGACTGCTCCTCAAGGACGCTATCAATAGGCATAAACTCCTCATAGAGATTGCCAAGGATAGGCAGCCCGGTGATGGCGCTCAGTTCCTTTAAAGAAAAACCAATCTCACCATTCGTGACAACGAAGGTGTTAGTTTGTGGAAGGAACGACTCCAGCATGGCCATGAAGGCCTCATCAGAGAAAACCACGGTTTGCCGGAAAGAACGAATCGCGTCAAAAATCTCGGCCTCCTTCAGAATGGCACCGCCAACCTGCAGGATATGATCAGTCCACGACTCCCACCTCGAGTCAACACTGAAACGGCCACGAAGTCGAAAAGGCTTCACCCAATTGCTGCCATCGCCCTTGAAAATGCCAAGGCCCACCGGTCTCAAATCGACCGAAGGATGGTCCGAACCTTGGTAGCCGCTGGTCGGCATCAAAATGTCCATACGGGCAGGCGACTTCTCTGCAAAACCAGAAGGGCCGCCAACAAAAACCCCGGTCTTGATCACATTTGTCCTCTTCACCCAGCTTAGAGGATCTTCCCTCTTCGAGCATGTGGAGGAAAGACTCATGATCGAGATAGTCCGATCGAAGGTCGACCGGGTAGAAACAGTTCTCTTCTCACCATCAACTGTGAAAGAGAACTGAAAACATCTCCTTTGGTAAGTTGAATCGTCGAGGACGGCATAACCAAAGAAGAAGGTAGGCTTGGGCACAATGCTCTGATCGTCCGTGACCCAGGGATGGTTGCTTACCATAATCTTATAAAACTCCTCACCCTTGAGGGCAATCAAACGTTGACTCATCTCATCTCGGTTGAGCAAGTCACATTCTTCCAAGTTCCTTTCAACATACTGGACCTCCTCCCAGGCCTGCTGTACGACCACGTTAGAGGATCTGGTAGAACGATGAGGCGCATCAGTGACGGGCTCCTTACCCTTGTTCGTTCTGGAGGAACTACTTGCAAATGATGGAAAGAGAGAAAGATCAATCATCAAAATGACAGAATTTTGCTAAAAAATTCTAGCGAAATTTTGCATGGTTCCGGGGCAATTCCGAAGAAAAGGGAAACACCCTGAAAGAAATAGGAGCTTGAAGATGAGCTCAACAACGCTGCAAGCTCATAATTGATGGAAATTCTCGAAGAAGGCTTGAACTCAAACATTGCTGCGAGATCAAACCAAATCTTCTCAAATATCCGCAAGACTGGAAAAGGGCTCAACATTGCTGCGAGCTCCAGAATCCAAAACTTGCAAAGCTCCTCAGAAAATCCCCGCAAGACCAAGAAAGGGCTCAACATTGCAGTGAGCTCCAAATCCTAAGACTTGCGAAAAGATTTCCAGGTGTGCACTATCATACTTCCAATTCTATTTTCTAAAAAGAAAAAAATGCATAGAAGGAAAGTTGTCATGTATGCGCGTCTCGAAATCCGGGAAAGAAAGAAGGAAAAAGAGAGAGAAAAAAAAAAGAAAAGAATCTCTTTCCAAAAAAAAAAACAAAAAACAAAAGAAAAAAATGCCCACAGGCCACGTGATCGTACAGCCATGACCGTACGGTATTGTCCATACGACCACACAAAAAAAGAGATAGAAAAAAAAAAGAAGAAAGAGGAAGAAAAAAAAACACACGGTAAAAAAAAAAAAAACAGAGAAACAGTGAGAAAAAAAAAAGCCACGGTAAAAAAAAAAAAAGAGAAACCGTGAAAGAAAAGAAAAAAAAAAGAGAGAAAGAGAGAAAGAAAAAAAACGTGTGAAAAAAAAAGGGATGCACGTGAAAAAGAAAAAAAAGAATGAAAAAGAAAAGGAAAGGAAAGAATGAAAACTCTTTTCTATTTTCTACATGGGGTTTCTTAAGAAGAAAAAAAAAAACTTACTTGAAGCCATTGATGGAGAAGAAGAAGAAAGAGCTTGAAGATCCTTGAAGAAGAAGGAGCACTCTTGAAGACTTTTGCAAAAAGAAGGCAATAGGAGCAAGAGATTCAACCTCCCCTTGCTTTTATGGAAGAGAGCAAACCAAAAGAGGAAAGGAGGAGAAAAGAAAGGAGGTAAGTGCTACAAATTAGCAAACTTCCTAAAAGAAAGGAATCATGGGATATTTTTTCCCAATGAGGAGATCTTTTAAGAAATTCTCTCCAAAAAGAGAGGGATTATGAGAAACTTTCTCCCAAAGAAAGATATTTTGAGAAAATCTCTCCCAAAATCAAGGAAACTTGAGAGATTCACTCCAAGTAAGAATATTTTAGATATTCTCTACCCAAAAGAGATATTTTTAGATATTCTTTACAAAAATGACACCACATGAGATCTAAGCCATCTTTAAAGCTTAAGGTCCCATGGGCTAGCCCATATGAGTCAGGTTTGACCACCTAGGCACTAAAAGTGGCTTTTAGTCAAAATTCCTCTTAGCAAGAGCATACAAAAATGGTTCCATGCCTCCTTTGAGTTGATTGGACCATACAAAAAAAAAAATCCAAGCCTCATGAGTTTCCAAAAATCAAACCATCCCACCTCATGAACCAAATTAAGCCAAAACCTTGAAATTGACATTCCACAAAAACCCAAACCACTCCAATGGACCCAAGATTGTCCCAAAGAGTGACCAAAATCCAAACCATGGTCCCCTAACTCGCCACATACAGCTTGTTGGATCACAAAGCCAAAACCAAAACCAAATCCCGGTCCCCTAACTTGCCACATACAGCTTGTTAGGTCACAAGACCAAAAATCAAAATCCAAACTCCGACCCTCTAACCTGCCACATACAGCTTGTTAGGTCACAAGGTCAAAAACCAAAAACCTTTCTTGACTGCCTGATGCGCCACACAAAGCCTTTAGGTTCACAAGGTCAAAAAGAAAATCCAAAACCCAAAAACCCAATCCAAATGTCATTTTCAAAAATTTTCCTTGAGATGGTACGTGATCTCTCTCACTGCCATAAAATCCACTTGGAAACTCAAAAGGCTACTCTATCAAGAAAAATGCTCAAAGACTCTTGGTCAAGTCAGAAGTTCTCCTTCAAAGTTTTCTTCAAGGCACATCGACTGCAAAAGCTATCCAAATCGTCGCTGTACCTCGAGGGGGCATTTGCTGACACCAAAAATGTCACTTTGCCTCCTCAACATCAAAAGCTACATGGAGCCGCATCCTACTACAAATAGGCAAAGCAGCTTCAAGCATCAGATCTTGTTGGAATCAAACAAAAACTGCAAGATCCTTCAAAATAGCCAAAAAGGAGGTACACATGAAGTTTCGGGCCATTTCGACACCATTTGACCTAACTTCAATCCTCCAACAGCTGAGCGGGAGCTCCCGGCGGCGACAGTATCGAAGATATCAAATCCTTGATTAGAGCCTATGGATGGTCTCAAAATACCTCCAAAAGGCTCCACATCAAATTTCAAGTCAAACCGACACCGTTTGACCCTCCATCAACTCTCGAACGGCGAAATTAAGCCTCTCGGCGGCGAGAACCTTTGATGTCGCTACTCATCAAACAAAGCACATGAGTAGCTTCTACATGCTTCCAAAGGGCTGCACATCAAATTTCAGGTCATTCCGACAACGTTTCACCCGGTTTTGGCGCTCCGAAGCAAAATCAAGCCTACCGGCGGCAAAGCTCCCCAGGACCATGGCATCCAAATCGGAGCTAATGAATCATCTCAAAATTACTCCAATAGGCTTCCTATCAAATTTCAGGTCAATCGGACCTCGGATGACCACACGTCAAAGCTCGACATCTTCCGCACGGTGAAATCAAGTCTAGCATCGACGAGACCCCAAACGGCTTCAAAACTCAAATAAAAGCCCATGGTTGGTCCTATCTAATGCTCAAGAAGCTTCACCTCAAATTTCAAGTCATTCCGACATCGTTTGACCTAGTTTCAACTCTTGGCGGAAAATCGGCTACAAAGTCTTCAGCTTTTCCAAAAAATAGGAAACTTTGTGCTCTGATTTGCACGACTTCTCGACGGGTTTTCTTCAGTGGAATCAAGCCAATAAATGAGGAGAAATGTCAAAGAAAAATACAGGAGAAAACAGAAGCAAAAAAGCCCGAAAAACCGCAAAGAAACGGCGACCTGACGGCGACCGAAAAAGGAGCCAAAGCCCCATGGTCGCCGGCGACCTTGGCCCATGGTCGCCGGCGACCCTAGAAATCCGGGTCGCCGGATTTCCGCCAAAAGTGTCGTTTTTCCGTTCTTTTTCGCGTTTCGCGATGTTTGGCCCCTGTGATTTTCTTAAAATCTGATTTTTGAGGCATGATATCTGTCAATCTTCGTCGACATCACGGATCCGCCATCGAAATCATTTGATCATCATCGGATACTGCGAAACCGCCAACCGGCCGACCAAGAAAGTACACTTTCTGCCTGACCGATCGTAAAATCGACTGGACAGATGTTGTCGGCCCATTGGTGTCAACCAATGTCTGAATTTGCATCATCATCTGAATCAAACAACGTGCGGATCCATCAATGATCATCGCAAAAAGAATTTCAAAAGACGCGGCACGGCCCGCTACTCTTCAAGCGACTCGGCAATCAATTAATGAAGTTAAATGACATTTTTATGACAACTTATTAGGGTCATTAACTCATTATTTTGGACGGCCCAATCAGAAGCAAGCAAATTGGTGTTACAAATCCAATTAATCATGGCAATTAACCATGTAACTCCTATCATTATGAAGGTTAATCATGGTAATTAATCATGAAATTCCCATCATCATGGAGATTAAATGCCCATTATTCTCCATCGGCCAATCAAAACCCAAGAAAAAGGAGTTACAAAATTATGAAATTAAATCTTGTAACTCCTCCCATCATTGAGCATACCATTAATGCCCATAAAACCCTCCTAATGACCACCAAAAGCCTATAAATAGGCGGTCATTCCAAAGGGAAGGGATCCTGAAAAATTGCCTGAAAATTGTCCTGAAGAATTCTCTACACAAAGAAGCTCTCCTGCCTTGAAGAAACCCTGCTGCAAGAACTACAAGGTGATTGAAGTCACTTGGGGGGCCACCCCCCCAAGGTTTCCCCCTCTTCTTCTATCCAACGTGGCCTAGATGTGGCTTTTCAGCCCGTCTACTCGGTTTTTTTATTAGATATAGGACCTTCCCTTGGTCTTTGTCCTCTAAAAATCTGGGGTCCAAGCCAAGCCAAGTGAACTAAAACATCAAGTGTTCTCATCTGAAGGACGATGGCGGAGTCCATACATGACTCGCGACCGTCGATATGAACGAGTCCCCACAATCTCCTGAGAAGTCAGATCCCTCTTTCTTTCTTCTCTATTGTACTTTGTATTTTTTTAAAGAGACAAAAAAATCACAATTCTTGTCTTTCATCATTGATGAGATTTGTAAATCGCCTTTCACGGCAAAATCACCTTCTACGGCACAAAACCGCCTTTCACGGCAAACTAAACAAAATCGCCTCTCACGGCATTTTAAAATCTTGTCTCTTTCTTTAAATATATGTGCAATGAAAAGTTAAAAAAAAAATTTGATTTCCTTTCTACTTGTGAAGGTGAATCTCCAGATCATCATTTCAAATTCCAAGTAGAATAGAAAATCTGGCATACCCGTACAAAAAAAATGTTGATGCTTGCTCTTTTTTTTCTCTTCGCCCCGTCGCATCCTGGCGGACCCGGGACGGAGGAAGGCAAGAAAGAAAAAGACGGGTCCATCAAAGCTAATATCATTTCAGCACTGCAGCAGCCAAGCTATTGAGAAGTGGATGCGAGGGATTCATAGCATGCATTACAGAGGATAAATAGTCCCAAGGGGTGGAGGATATCCCCGTTGTGTTTGAATTTCCCGATGTGTTCCTAGAAGAAATTCTAGGGTTGCCACCGGTCAGGAAGGTTGAATTCACCCTAGAGCTCATGCCAGGGACAGCTCCAATCTCCATTGCACCGTACAGAATGGCTCCAACAAAGTTGGGGGAATTGAAGTTACAGTTGCAAGAGTTGTTGAAGAAATGTTTTATTAGACCAAGTCTAACACCTTGGGGAGCCCTAGTGTTGTTTGTTATAAAAAAAAGGATGGATGCTTGAGAATGTGTATATACTACAGAAGATTAAATCAAGTGACCATAAAAACAAATATCCATTGCCAAGAATAGATGAGCTATTTGACCAATTTCAAGGAGTAGAGTACTTCTCGAAGATTGATTTGAGGTCCAGATATTACCAGTTGAGAGTTAAAGAATCGGATGTACCGAAGACAACCTTCCGGACAAGATATGGGCACTATGAATTTTTGGTAATGCCCTTTGGACTGAAGAATGCGCCAGTGGTATTCATGGCTTTAATGAACAATATCTTTACACCCTACTTAGATCAGTTCACGGTTGTCTTTATTGACGACACACTGGTGTATTCTAAGTCTAGAGAAGATCATGAGCAGCATTTGAGGACTTCACTACAGCTTTTGAGAGATAACCAGCTGTATGCAAAGCTTGGGAAGTGTGAGTTCTGGCTCAAACAAGTTGTTTTCCTAGGCCACATCATTCCCAAAGAAGGTTTGGCAGTTGATTCGGCAAAGATAGAGGCGATCATCAATTGGGAAAGGCCAAAGAACGTGACCGAAATCAGAAGTTTTTTGGGTTTAGCAGGCTACAATAGAAGGTTTGTACAGGGATTTTCATCTATTGCAACACCTTTGACCAAATTAACCCAAAAAAATGTGTCATTCGTGTGATCAGAACAGTGTGAAGCCAGTTTTGAGGAGTTGAAGAAAAGGTTAATCACAGCACCAGTTCTCACTTTACCTTCAGGCAGTGGTGGTTTCGTCATCTATACTGATGATTCGAATGTGGGACTCGGGTGTGTATTGATGCAGGATGGCAAAGTCATAGCGTATGGCTCAAGACAACTGAAGGAACACAAGAATCTATGTGACACATGACTTGGAATTGGCAGCAGTTGTTTTTGCCTTGAAGATGTGGAGACATTACCTATATGGAGAAAAATTTGAAGTCCATTCAAACCATCGTAGTCTCCAATATTTATTTTCTCAAAAGGAATTAAACATGAGACAGAGAAGGTGGATAGAATATATAAAAGATCATGATTTCCCCATCAAGTACCATCCGAGAAAAGTAAATGTAGTGGCAGACGCTTTGAGCAGAAAGTCAAGGAGTATGGCCAGTTTGCATGAAACTTGTATACTTCAGCAATTGGAAGACTTGGGAGTGTAATTTCAGCCATTGAGAAAGGGTGTTATGTTAGCAACTATGTCAGTGTCTGAGCCTACTTTCATTCAGAAAATTAAGGAAACTCAGTTGTGAGATCCAGACTTTGCAAAAATTGTAGAGCACATCTCAGATGTCCAAATTTTTGAGTTGTGGATAGAGTATTATATTTCCGCAACCGGGGCTATGTGTTCCAAAATATTGATGACTTGAGGAATGAAATTATGGTCGAGGCTCATAACACAAAGTATTCCATGCACCAAGGGAGTACAAAAATGTATCATAATTTGAGGAGCAAAATTTGGTGGAATAAGATCAAGAGGGAAATTGCAACTTTTGTGTATCGATGCATGACTTGTCAATTGGTAAAGGCAGAACATCAAAAACCACCAAATCTTTTGCAACCGTTGGGGATCCCACAATGGAAATAGGAACATCTCACTATGGATTTCATCTCAGTTTTACCGACCACTAGCAGAGGGAACAATGCCTTCTGGGTTATAGTTGACCGTCTGACAAAATCTGCACATTTCATTCCATTGAAGACGGGGAAGAAGATGCATATGCTGTCACTTACAAAAACATTTTTAATTGAGATTGTCAGCCGTCATGGTCAACCAGTCTCTGTCACTTCGTACAGAGATACAGATTCGTCTCGAGATTCTGGAAGACTCTACATGAGTCCATGCATACGAAGCTTCAGTTCAGCACAGTGTATCACCCGCAGACAGATGGATTGTCAGAAAGGACCATTCAGACATTGGAGGACATGCTCAGGGCATATGTGCTTGATTTCAAGACTTAATGGGATGAAAGTTTACCTCTCTGCAAGTTTGCTTATAACAATAGCTACCACTCGAGCATAGGGATGGCACCTTTTGTAGCATTGTATGGCAAAAGATGCAAAACACCAGTGTGTTGGGAGAAAGTTGAAGAATGCAACTTTCATGGACCGATGTTGATTGGTGAGACAAGTGAAAAGGTTAAACTCATTTAAGAACATTTGAAAGTTGCGAGAAGCCAATAGAAAAGCTATGCCAATGTTCGAAGGAAAAATTTACCATTTCAAGTAGGAGATAAAGTGTTTCTGAAAGTGTCGCTGGTTAGAGGGACTTTGAGGTTTGGGCAGAAGGGTAAGTTGTCAAAGAGACTCATTGGACCATATGACATTTTGAATCGCATTGGTGACATGGCTTTACAGACTCGCCTTACCACCAAAACTTTTGGGTGTACATAATGTATTTCATGTTTCCATGTTTAAAAAGTATGTTTCAGACCCATCACATTTGTTACGACATGGGCCACTAGAGATTCGAGAACATGCCACCTAGGTGGAGAAACCGGCCAGTATCATTGATACGAAAGAGCAAGAATTGAGGAACCGAACAATTCATTGGGTAAATGTGCTTCGGGTGAATCACGAACCAGAGGAAGCTACCTGGGAATTGCGTGATTAAGATCAGAAGAAATACCCTCATCTATTGTCAGAGGTTAGTGTTCATTTGGACGACCAAATGCTCTAAGAGGTGGAGGATGTCAGACCTCGACCCAGGTTTAATATTTTTAATGATTGTTTTAGCCGTGATTAGTCTTTAAGTGGGATTATAAGACGGTTAGCTAGATAAGAATTTTGAATAGCTTTGGGAAATTTTTTAGAGACGTTGAGTCAGGGTTGACCGGGCCTAGGGTGGCCCGAGTGACGCGCGCCCGAGTGGGAATTTATCGATGATTTCGAAAATTATTGATTTCGGACTTTTTGGATTGGTTATGTTTGACTTTACAACTTTTATGTTTGCTTCGTTTGAATTCGAACCTCAAAAATCACATTTTTTGAGGAAAAGGGGCAAAACGGGCTTTTCACACAAAATATGTGCATAGTTTTTTATACTTGCAAATCATGAGGAAAATATACTTTTTGGAAATTATATTTTTCAACGATCATTTCACTCTCTTTCGTCGATCTCATCCGGGACACACAATTGATAGTTTTAAGCCCTTGAAGTTTTGGGGCCATTAGGGCCCACAATTCACTTAAAATCCATTCAAAACCCACGTTTCCCTTCATCTTCTTCATTTTGTTCTGCAACACCCAAACCTGGGAAAGCTTCTTCTTCTCTCCTTCTTGCTTTTGCATGCCCTCCCTTTGATGCCTGAAGTGAAGAACAAATTGCACCACTCTCTTCCTCATCTTCCAAGCTACCCATTTATACCATTTTCGAGAGATTCCAGCTGAAATCATCATCTTCTTCAAGCTTCTCTTCTTGTTTGGACCTTCTAGAGATAAGCAATGGCTACCCACTTGCATCCATGGGTTCTTTTGACCCTTAGGAAGGTTTTCCTCAAACATGCAAGGTTTTCTCTTGTTGAACTCCTTTGTTTACAAAATTTGTGGAGTTTTGAGTTGTATTTTCATGGGGCTTTTGTGTAGATTGGAGAGTGTGTTGAGGAAGAGAGCGCTTGAAGTGATCTAGGACCCAATTTCAGGCAAGGTAAGTGAATAAATTTTATTTGGAATATATGCAAATGAAATGGGTATTCTTCTTCAAAATTTGTTATTTTGGTTGAATTGTTCTCTTGGATTATGTAGGGTTGTTTTCTCAAGGATTTTGGATCAAGTTATACGTAATTTTGTGCAGAGATTTGTGGATATTATAGCATAGAAAAATTATGGCTACCTGTTGTTTTACAATGCTGAAAACTGATTCTCTAAATTCCTACATTTACATTATATTCAGTTTTGAAATTTTGTTTTGTAATGGGTATTGGAATGAGGCTTTGTTGTGGTTGAATGGAATTGGTTAGAGCTAAGGGAAGCTCAGTTAAGTATGAATGAGAAAGGAAGGAAATGAAGGGAAAAGGAAGAAAGGAATAGATGAAGACAGCAGACTTTTCTGCACTGAACGAGACTGCCAGTGGGTTGTCCGCTTAAGCAGACATTGTGGTCACAGAGATAGCAGATTTGTCTCGAGATTCTGGAAGACTCTACATGAGTCCATGGGTACAAAGCTTCAGTTCAGCAAAATGTACCACCCGCAGACAGATGGACGGTCAGAAAAGACCATCCAAACATTGGAGGACATGCTTAGGGCATGTGTGCTCTATTTCAAGACTCGATGGAATGAAAGTTTACCTCTCTGCGAGTTTGCTTATAAAAATAACTACCACTCAAGCATAGGGATGGCACCTTTTGAAGCATTGTACGGAACAAGATGCAAAACTCCATTTTTTTGGTATTTGAATGATCATTACATTGTTTGATAAATGTGTTTCCATTGGGAAGACAATTGGACATATTTAAACTAGGGCTCTCCTAGATCTCTTCCGAGTCCTACCCTAACCCATTCCGAATTTGAGGAGGATGTGGCACTAGGTTGGTCGGGCTCCTGTGGGGCCTATCATGTGGTTAATCCATTGAACAATTCCGCTTTTAGCTTAATATCAATTCAGTATAGCAAAAAAGAAAAAAAACAAAAGAGAAGTATCAATTGAAATAGAATTCTAGTATCGAGCCACCAAGTTAGATGAATATATGAATTTTTAGTGATATAATTAATAAAAACAAAATAATAATGAACTATAATAAAATGTAACTTTTAGCGGCGTAAGAATTCACTTTTATTGGTTGAAAATTCTTTTTTGCTGCTAAAACTATCGTTATTGCCTAATTAAGCATCTAAGCATTAGTGGTGGAAAAAAATTCCTACCATGAAGAATTAATTTTCGCGGTGGGAAAAAATCCGCAAAAGTCACATTTTTTGTAGGAAGATATCAATTAAATTAAATACAACTTCACTCAAACAATTGCTCTACTAAGATGGTCCTTGTCAATCCAAATATAATTTGCATTCGTGCTACACATTGACACGTGTAGCATAGGGAATTACTTAAAGTCATCTAGTAAATGTCAAAACTAAGAAAGTAAGAAGGGAGCGAGTGACACATTTATAATATTGAAGCAATTTAACACACCACACTAATGGACAATGGTCTTTTATTCAATCCACCACAGGGGCCTATTTATAAATAACAGAAACCTTAGAGTGCTATATGCAAAAATAGTTATAAAAATTGCATGTGCAACTTAGCAAAAAAAAAAGTTATAAGGGTAAAATCGTCTTGGAAATTAGATCACATGTGAAGGTCTGATCTAATGCCATCGTATACTATGGTTTGAATCATTATATACTTAGGTTTAAACCCAGTTTGAGTATGTTGTCTCAAAGAAATACTGAGGTTTCAGTGTAGTCATTAGGCAAGTCCACCCTATTCGATATAAAATCCTGGATATTAGATCGCACATGCAAAGGTCTGCCAAAGAAAAATCACATGTTTCAATTATGTGTACTAAGGTTGGGTGCAAGAAATACTGAGGTTTCAATGTTTCATTCCCCCTTTTCAATATAAAACCCTAGATATTAGATGGCAATGCGAATGTCTGAAAAAGAAAAACCACGGGTTTCAATTCTGTGTAATAAGGTTGGATGCAAGAAATACTGGGGTTTCAGCGTTTCATTCCCCCTTTTCGATATAAAATCCTGGATATTAGATGGCACATGCGAAGGTATGACAAAGAAAAGTCACAGGTTTCAATTATGCGTACTAAGGTTGGGTGCAAGAAATACTGACGTTTCAGTGTTTCATTCCCCCTTTTCGATTTAAAATCATGGATATTAGATGGCAATGCGAAGGTCTGACAAAGAAAAGCCACAAGTTTCAATTCTGTGAAATAAGGTTGGATGCAAGAAATACTGGGGTTTCAGTGTTTCATTCCCCCTTTTCGATATAAAATCCTGGATATTAGATGGCACATGCGAAGGTATGACAAAGAAAAGTTACAGGTTTCAATTATGTGTACTAAGGTTGGATACAAGAAATTTTAAGGTTTCAGTGTTCATTCCCCCTTTTCGATATAAAATCCTGGATAGTAGATGGCACATGCGAATGTCTGACAAAGAAAAGTCACAGGTTTCAATTTTGTGTACTAAGGTTGGATGCAAGAAATACTAATGTTTCAGTGTTTCATTCCCCCTTTTCGATATAACACCCTGGATATTAGACGGCACATGCGAAGGTCTGACAAATAAAATGAACATGTTTTAATTCGATGTACTAAGGTTGGATGAAATAAAAGCTGAGTTTTCAGTGTTTCATTCCCCATTTTCAATATAAAACCATGGATATTAGATGGCACATGTGAAGGTCTGACAAAGAAAATGAATAGGTCTTAATTCTCAATACTAAGGTTGGATGCAAGAAATACTAATGTTTCAGTGTTTCATTCCCCCTTTTCGATATAACACCCTGGATATTAGACAGCACATGCGAAGGTCTGACAAATAAAATGAACATGTTTTAATTCGATGTACTAAGGTTGGATGAAATAAAAACTGAGGTTTCAGTGTTTCATTCCCCATTTTCAATATAAAACCATGGATATTAGATGGCACATGTGAAGGTCTGACAAAGAAAATGAATAGGTCTTAATTCTCAATACTAAGGTTGGATGAAATAAATACTGCGGTTTCATTGTTTCATTAGCCATAACCCCTGTATTCGATATAAAATCTTGGATATTAGATGGTACATGATAAGGTCTGACAACAAAAATTCACAGGTTTCAATTCTATGCACTAAGGCAGAATGAAAGAAATTATGTTGTTACAGTCTTACACCAAAACATCGTATACTATGGCTTGAATCCTGGTATACTAAGGTTGACATACAAAAGACCTTCGACTGTGCTATAACAAAAGACCCTGTATTTGAGTTAAGTATCATTCCTTTGAACTTTCTTATCCTTAACATTGCCAATTGTGGGAAGAAAAAACAAATAGAGTAGCTTTATTAGGTTTTATATTTTAATGACAACATGAAGATTAACACCACAAAAGGGCAAGAGATATGTCAACATAGACATCTTATGAATCTTAAGAGCGTCTCTTTCTCTGTTTCTATTGCAACAATGGCGGCGACTGAAAGATGATAATGAAGAAGGGTACCACGAGACGTGTTAAACAAGCATATAAATACACATAAAGAAAACAAGAGACAGAGAGAGGAGAGAGGAGGAATCTATAAAACCCAAAAAGCCAAGCTGAAAGATAAGTTCAGGATTTCTGGCCAAATAAGTTGCATGAGTTGCAGGATTTCTGGTCAAATGAGTTGCAGGATTTCTTCCCAAATAAGTTGCAGGAGACTTCTGAATAATGAGCTGAGAAAAAGGCGGGCTTTTGAGAAAAGGGTGGGCTCCCTCATTCTGACAGTTTTAATGAATTTGTAAGAAAGCCCCTTGTCTTTTCTTTTATTCATTGTAGGAAATGAGCCATCATCTGAGTTGGCATGGGAATCCACGTGTCGGCCTCGGATTGCTATTTAGACCAAACAAGGGATCCGCTTCCTTCTTTTTGGAAATGCATTGCACGTGCATATTTGGTGTAGTGGGACTGCAGGGATGATGTTTGTCCGGATGTTTGAGGGTTGGTTTTGTTTATTTATTTATTTTATTTTTTTTAGATTTTTGTATATACCCAATAATGCTTCCAAGATTTGTAGATGAGCCCTTGTGGTTCTGGAACTTGTAAATAGGCCCCTATTTTAGCATTTTAATACCTTTCATGTCTCCCAATATGTGAGTCTTATGGTAAAGAGAAACTGTGGTTAGGTTTCTGTTGACTGTTTTGCCCATCTCTTTATCCATCTTCAAAAGAATCCCTTTTCCTTCCCATAATCTTTTGCCTTTTCACTTAATCTTTATTTTTTCACTTTCTTAGTACCAATTAAAGTTGCTTTCTACATTCGTCATGCAAAATCTACTGATCGCATATACATCAGTAAAGTTCTCAACAATCAGCAGCGGACGATGTCCTCCTTTCAAACATAGAGGTGTCTTCTTTTTTTTTTTCTTAAAGTAGACATAGTTCTCTATGGATTGATTAGCACAATGCAACCTTTTTTTTGGTATTTGAATGATCGTTACATTGTTTGAGAAATGCATTTCAATCGGGATTTAAACTAGGGCTCTCCTTGACCTCTTCCGAGTCCTACCCCAGCCCATTCTGAATTTGAGGAGGATGTGGCACCGGGTTGGTTGGGCTCGTGTGGGACCTATCATGTGATTAATCCATTGAACAGTTCCACTTTTAGCTTAATATCAATTCACTATAGCAAAACAAAGAGAAAAAGAGAAGTACCAATTGAAATAGAATTCTAGTGCCGACCCACCCAGTTAGATGAATATATGAATTTTTAGTGATATAATTAATAATAACAAAAACTAATGGACTATAAAAAAAAGTGATTTTTAGCAGCGTAAAAATTCACTTTTATTGGCTGAAAATTCTTTTTTGCTGCTAAAACTATCGTTATTGCCTAATTAAGCGTCTAAGCATTAGTGGTGGAAAAAAATTCCTGCCATGAAGAATTAATTTTCGCGGTGGGAAGAAATCCGCAAAAGTCACATTTTTTGTAGGAAGATATCAATTAAATTAAATACAACTTCACTCAAACAATTGCTCTACTAAGATGGTCCTTGTCAATCCAAATATAATTTGCATTCGTGCTACACATTGACACGTGTGGCATAGGGAATTAATTAAAGTCATCCAGTAAACGTCAAAACTAAGAAAGTAAGAGGGGAGCGAGTGCCACATTTATAATATTGAGGCAATTTAACACACCACACTACTGGACAATGGTCTATTATTCAATCCACCGCAGGGACCTATTTATAAATAACAGAAACCTTAGAGTGCTATATGCAGAAATGGTTATAAAAATTGCATGTGCAACTTAGCAAAAAAAAAAGTTATAAGGGTAAAATCGTCGTTCATAAACATTGAGCAAAAACTTCATGGTACTTTCTCATTACCATTAAATGTACATGTTTCAGGATATGATAGGTATTAAAATGCCAAAGCAAAGGCCTATTTACAAATGTTGGAACTATAAGGGGCCATTTACAAATCTTAAAAACATTGGGGGTGTGGTTTTGGTTTTATATAACTCTTTTTTTCTCCAGGAAGGATATGCTTCAGTTGATCCGGATTTTCTCTGGATCTATGAGCCTATTTTAAAAACTTTCTTTGGATCCTTCAGCCCATCTTAAAATTACATGGGTCTTGCATTTTAATTCCAAGGAAAAGGTTCTTGGTTATTGACATCGTGGATTTTGACAAAGGTGAAGTTGAATCCACCATTAGGTTGAATACGAGATCACACGGCCCGACATCTAGGTTTAGACTGAATCCATTTTTATCCTCAGTGCCTTTAAAAGATCGAAGCCGATCAGACTCTAATTATTATACATAAACATCCATACGTCTACCTGTAACAACCCGATTTTTAATTATCAAGATTAACATTAGTTAATTGCAATTAGTGACTAATAACACCTACTAGAGTTTAATCGAGAGTTTCCTGGGATTAGAGCTAAGTTGGATTAGTTTCGAAGAGTTTCGGGAAGTTTCGTGAGTACGGCTTTTTTCGGATTAAGTTAGAATTTCGAGATGTTTCAGGAGTATCTTGGGAATTTCATAAAAATTGCAGCTTCAGCCCAAAAGTTAAGTCTCGACCTGCTCAACAACTTTCATGCTCGGTCCAAATTCATCTGAGGTCCAAAAAGTCCAATTTGGGTGAAGATGGTCAAAATGGATGGGACTCAATGCCATGCTTGAACTATCCTAATTAAACTATATACTTAGTCTTAAACAAAATCTATACATCAAATTGAATCTATGAATTAAAATTAATTAAACAGTTACACCCTAATTAAAAAGTCTTATTCTAAAAAATCCTAGATTAAAAATTCTAATCTAAAAAGAAACTAGAATGCCGCAGTTACAATAAAAAAATCAGTAACCAATTGAAAGCACATAAAAGAATAAATAACAATAAAAGAGAGGATGTGTGTAGGACGTCCAAGAGAGAGGGGGCTGCTAAGGGGGCTAGACGTCCCACACTTGGGTTCTTTTTATGGATGGGGTTTTCTTGCTCTCCAAGTTATTTTTCCCATCAAAGAAGAGATCATCAGCTGGCCCTTTTAAGTATCTTGCCTTGTAATCCTTCACAATTAGCTCCAATGATAGAAAGACATTGTTAAGAGTTTCTAGGAAGTCAACACCAATTAAACAAACATGCCCTTTAATAAATGGGAAAATTAGCCACAAGTCTCTAAGCACGGTCTTCTAAGGCCTCCAGTCTAACAACTTTTTCTTTAATATCTATAATACATACAGCTGGAGATATTTTTGTAAGAGGTCCCTAATATGCCACATCATATGTTTTCATGACTAATTTACCCCTGTCAACAGTTTGAGCATAAAACTTTGAATTTTAAAATCTGAAATCTTTCATTCTCCCTCATTCCTAGGCTTCCGTTTTCTTCTTCTCTAGGAACACAAAACATAGAACCCCTTTCGTCTTCTTCTCTAGGAACAAGGGACTTCATCAAAGAGCTCTGCAGATCGAAGTCGGCCATCTACGACTACACTAACCACGATGGCGATGGCCCGGTGATGGAAATGCGACCAGTCCAGGCCTTCTCCGGCGACGAGCTCTGTATAACACAAAAACCCGTTACCGCCTTTGCCTTTTCTTTTTTCATTTCGTGTAAGTCTATCTCTTGCAACATAGCAACAAAAAATAGGGTCTCTTTCTTGCAAGAAAACTGTTGCTATTTGGAAATAGTTTTTGCTGTTTCGTTTTCTAGATTGTTTGGTTCTGATCTGTTAGTAAAAGCCTAGCACATAGCAGCAGGTTTCTTCTGAAAAGTTTATTTGAGTTTAGAAAATTTATTAGAGTTTCTAAGAAACTCAAATAAATTTACTAAGAACACAGATAAATACAGAAACTCTCATAAACTGGACAAAAACTCAGATAAATCTGCCAAAACTCATAGAAATTTGTCTGAGTTTTTTAAAAATTTATTTGAGTTTTTGACAAATTTATCTTTATTTGAGTTTCTGAAAAATTTATCTGAGTTTTAGCAAATTTATCTTTATCTGAGTTTCCGAAAAATTTATGAGTTTTTATCAAATGTAAATAAGTTTTTGATAAATTTACATAACTTTGTCTGACCTAGACAGAAGAAGATGACTGAGACAATGAAGAAGATGAATCAAAAGAAAAAGGAGGAGAAAGAGAAGAAGAAATGCCTCATTTCTCGCTTCCTTCCTTCTTTGACAAGATTCCGCGATTTAGTTTTGGATAAGGGATTAAGAGGGGCATTATGGACATTTCAAATATATAAAACTTGAGAAGGGACCTTTGCCTCTATGAAAATAACTCTTGGACCGTTTGCAATAAAATGTAATGTTGAGGGACGTTCGACCAATCGCCCCTTAATAAAAACCTATTTCCCAAAAATCCTCAAAAGTGCTTTCAAACACTATCCACAAATCACCAAGATGGCACAACTCTAAAAATTGAAATGCAATCATCATCATTCAAGCCTTTTCCCAACTACGTTTGGGTCAGCAACCTGAGTTTTGTTTCTTCATTTCAGCCAAGTCAAATCTTCGGATAGCTTGCACTTGTAATGTATCCTAATTACTTCCATCTATATCCTCTTCAGCTACAGCTATAACCCTTTGCAATATTTTCCCATCATTCATGCTGGGGTTGTAACAAAAGTTTTACAGTGGCCAGCAACCTACTAGAAGCAACCCCACTCCTTTATTCCGACTTGGTACCAGCAGTTACAATAAATTGGCTTCTCCTTAGAGTTTGGACCAGCAGTTACAATAAATTGGCATCTCCTTAAAGTGTTCTTTCCAAACAAGAAACAGTTTACATGAGCGGAAATTATGCCATAACCTAGTTCATACTGACGCCACCACAAGCAACAGCAGAGCATTAAACCAGCAGAGATACAAAATAGTTTGCTGAAAGAAGTGAAAAAAAGAAAACAAGGAATTGGTTCTACTTCTTCTTGCCTGCTTTACCTTCCTTTCTTCTCACGACTTCGTCAGCATACCTGACACCCTTCCCTTTGTATGGCTCGGGGGGCCTCCACAACCTTACAGAAGCAGCAAAGTCTCCAATGGCACACTTGTCGTATCCACTGATGATGATTCGGGTGTTGTCTTCCACCTTCACTTGGATGCCATCTGGAATTGGCATCCGAACTGGATGCGAGAACCCAAGGTTCAGTACCAAGTCCTTACCCTCCAACATGGCACGGTAACCAACCCCAACCAATAGGAGTCGCTTTTCGAATCCCTTGGATACACCGACCACCATATTGTCAGTAAGAGTTCTGCATAGGAAATTGAGGAAATTACAGTTATTTCAGAAAAGAAAATTTCCAGATACTGTGTTTTGGTAAGTAAATCAAATTACAAACAGTTCAAATATTTTGGCAGAATGGATGACTATATTCCACTTGGTTCATTGAACACAAAGTTATCCAAAAAAAAAAAAAAAACCAATCAGCAACGATTTGGAGTAAGAATGGCAAATTAGTTAAAAAATAGAAGGGGAAAACAATGAAAAGATATCTAATTGAAGGTTGCCTGAAGAACATGATTCAATGTATAAAACGAGTGTATAGATACAGTAAATTTTTCAATTCCAGTTTTCAAACCCAGCCTTCTTAGGGTTTAGGTGGTGACCATATTGTGTAGCTGTAGAAGTTGAAGAAAAAATATATCAAAGGAAACTGATTAAAAGAAAAGATATATATATAATAATTAAAAAAAAAAAAAAGAGCATTTCATATAAATATGCATAACATTAAGAGCCTCCAATGCATTCTTGAAAGATTATGTCAGTTGATGAATAAATGATTGCATGAGTAAACAATTTAAAGTAAAACTTATAAAAATAAACATATCCACATCACAGACCCTAATTTTGGGAAATGGGGGCACTCTTATCTCATCAGTGCTGGTACCTGCGCTTGAGCATCATGGACAACAATTTCTTGAACACAGAGTTATCACATAGCAACATCACAGAAATACAAGATATGTATATTTTGGCTCAAAAAAAAAAACCAAATTAAGATCATTTCTGGAAAAGATTGAAAAGAAATACTAAATTACCAGCCATATCAACAAGTTATCAGACGTATTGGCAAACTCTAGCTAATATCTGCCGACATTAGTGGACGACAAAGGTGATATCTTGAGTAAGGTGATAAATATATTATTCAAATTACAGTCAGGGCTCACCAGTGCCTATAATTACCAATTGTAACAGCTGATATTTTAAACCAATTGGTGCATAGCCAGTGGCTCCTAGTGAAACCATGCATAGTTTACAAGAGCAGAAATGTTGTAGATCATGTTTCAATCTTCACAGGTATCTGAACTCATTACAAAAGACATTTGAGATGAATTCAACAAGAAGAATAAAATGAGAAGAGAGAGCTTACATGAGAATGTAGATTTTCTTGGCTGCACTGGAGAGTGGAGACAGAAGGTTTCTGGTTTTGTTTTTTCTTTCTTTTTTTTATTATTTTACAAAGTATTTATGTAAGATAATACGAGGCAACATGCCAAACAGATGTTCAAATGTGCAGTTTGACAAATATTTTGCGACACAAAACAATTGAATGATCAACATACCATGAATAAATCAAAATCCCATCACTGGCACCCATCGCTTTCATAAAGGAAAAATAAATAGCTGATTTCCATGGGAATGTTGTTCAGATCCCCATTTCAAGGTGTACTGCACGATTCCTGTGTCCTTGTTATCACATTTCTATTTCCTGTGTTTTACATGTTTTAGAAGGGCGAGAGGGTTCACATATATTCTAGATTATGGACAAGTTACTTTCTAGAAGAATGTGGAAGTGTTTTATGTCATTCAGTGTTTTAAGTCTCCCCTCCAAAAGGGAAAAATGGAAGTAGGGCTTTTCAACATTGCCCCCCTTTGTTTGTATTCAAATGCAATTCATTTTCAGGTAATAAAAAGGGTATATTTCCATTGAAACCAAGCATCAATGCAGAACTTAAGTTGAGGAATTAAGGAAGACCCACAATGAAAGAATCTTCTTTTATAACTTCTGATAGATACAATTAATTGGCCATTCGAAAAAAAAAAATTAATTGTACCTTCAGTTTCCAAAAGAAATGTTCTATAGGTTCAGAGAAAAAGATGAAGCAAAAGAAATAAAGGAAAAGGCAGAAGGACAACTGCAAGACATCAATATATCCAACTATTGTTCCCTAGTGATTACATTTATTAAGGAAGTGGACAAAAAGCGGAAAAAAAGGCTGCTTACCTGAAAAGACCATGCATTTGGTTGGCTCTTCTAGTTTCCATTGCTTTGTAAACCCTCAAAATCCCAGATGCCTCTTTTTCAATCTTAACTTCACGTGGGTAAGTCCTTGAAAGTTCCCCTAATGGACCCTTCACTCGCAAATCCTGCCCTTCCATTGTGATGGTGACATTGGATGGCACTTCTATTGGCCTCTTCCCGATTCTTGATTCCTTGCATTCCACAGTCCTCCTCAGAAATCCAATCCTAGTGACAGGAGTACCAGTAATACGAAGAGCACTTCTCTCACCCAGAAAGCTGGTTCCTAAATGACTGAAACCCAAAGCACAAAACCCAACAACAATTTTACTGTTTCATTTACTGTAAGCAATAAAAACTCAAGTTCCTAAATACAAACAGATGGATAAAGTAACATTTTCAATCTTCTTGGGTGGGTACATATTGCTGTTCTAGGATGTGCTGCTGCTGTAGACAAGGAGAGCAAGCAGGGAATGAAAGCACGCCAAGTTTTTAAAATTTTACACAGTTTTATATCTTACAAATAATTTTACTCTGATTTCTGAAAAAGAAAACCATCATGTAATTGATGCTGGCTCTTCTGTTCAATAAAAATGCCATTTGTTCAAATGCGGTTAAGTATTCAAATGAATCACGTATTAAGATGAAAATTCAGGTCTTCTTTCTGATTAAACCATTATGATAAAACGCCATTTCAGGATTACACTGTTCTGCCCAAACTAGAGACTCCAGCATACTGTGAAAGTAAAATTTGGATCACTTTCAAATATGGACACAAGAAGATATAATTACACTGCTCAGCCCAATGACACTAATTTGTCCAGACTCAAGCGTGCTATGAAAGTAAATGTTGGATTCAAAACCACCATGGTTTCCACAACTAAATTCTGATTTTAGAGCATGATATCAAACATTTCACATGCAATCCCAAGTCTTCTTTATTATTTTTTTTATTGAGAAGCATCGAAATCAGATTGACACCCAGTCAAAATCTGTAAAAGCCCAACAAGTTCACAAGATCAATCAAACAAAATTATGAGAATGACAATCAAATAATATGCATGACAATGTCAATCTAACCACGTTCATAGTTTTCCAACCACGGGAGATAAAACTTTTTTTTTTTCTTTTACTAAGTGGACGATGTTTGTATACAACAGCTACGGCAAAAGGAACCAAAGAAGCAAAACAAGAGCATATATACAACATCAACCAAGCTCTATCCTTCTGACCATGGTAATCAAACATTCAAATTTTCAAAACATGCACAACAACACAACAACAAAACACAAATTTTCATGGTTTTATTAGTCGTCAACTCCATCCAGTCCATGTTTATTAGGAAGAATTCTGAGAATTCTCCAAATCTTGGCCCCCCAAGTGAGATTTCTTCAAAGGGTCAGCTTTATGAAGTCTCACCATTCAGTACGAGCGAACAACTGCATTGCTGTCGGGAATTCCCGACAAGGGTAACTCCCGTCAAAAATAACCTAAACCCTAAATGAAACGAAGTTCTCCTTCGTTTTGGCTTCTTTGGCACTCATTTCCGCCAAAATGACAAATAACAAATTAGACTTTTCAAAAAATTTGAATACATAATAGGACAATGGTAAAAACCATTCAATAAACGTGTAGCTCAAAACCTAAGAATACGAAAAAATATTATTGCCTTAATGTGTCGGGGAGGGTGTCAAACCTGTGACCACATGATCAGGTAGTGTGCCTGGACTAGTTCTGCTACGATGAAACTACAGAAAGTGAGTACAAAACGTATATAAATAATATAAATGAGGCAGGGTAGGTCAAACACATCCTACTCATTTCTAAGTCTGAACATCCATACCCACCCTGAACCCGATCAAACCCCCACCCACCCCACCCTAAATGCCAACAGGTGTGGATCGGAACGAATCGCCGAGTTGGTTCTCGACCCTCCTATGGCAAATTAAAAAATTCCTCAACTAGTCCTTTTTCTAACCCTTTATCGCAATTAAACAAACAGGTGGTATGCAATGTCCACAGAGAATGCTTTGCAACATTGCCCATCCACAGTGGCCCCATAATAAGAACACCCCCAATCACAAGCCTCCCCAGTTACACAACAGTGGCTCAATCGAAAGTAAATTTTAGATAAATACCATAAACTAAATAATCCATTAAATAATCAAGACCCAGTTCATATTTTTCATATCTATACATCAAATGCCTTCAATCTACAATTATATTGAAAACCCATCTCTCCCGTAAACACCCACTTTCATCTACAGACAATGGTAGATGAGAACCCCAGATTTCAGGCTCAATTCACATAACTGCATCAAATGGTTCCAAAAAAAACTCAAAAACAGTATATAAAACCTTCCTATCTGAAGCCATGCATACCAAAATGAAAACCCAAGACTCTATTCAAATTTATTCTAGTGAATGTTTTCCAATGCTTTAAAATACCATGGAAAGATGGGAAAAGGAACAGAAACAAAGAGTAATCACAAATGAAGAAGGAATGAAATGAAATGGGCTACCATGGATTGGTGGTAGAAGTGACTAAAGAAGCCATGAATCTGGCTATCTCTTTAACCAAGAGCAAAGAGGAAAAGAGCCTATGCGCTGGGTTGAAGCGTTATCTGAAATGGCCGTAGCAGTGGATAGTAGATGTGAAAATTGGATCGACCTTAACCCGAACCTACTGGCTCGACCCAACCAAAGGTTAATTTTGGGTTGTGCTTTGGCCGAATTTCCCCAACCCGGATGAGATTCGGGTCTGGTTCAGATTTGGCTTTGGAGTATAAAATGCGACCTAGGTATCTGGGCTATTGTTTAGGGCTCGTTTCTTTACTAGAATTCATATTCGGTGGTTGTTTGGAAATTCTAAAATGCTACTTTTCTTAATTCTCTATTTCATTCATGCCTTATAATTTATGAATTCCTTAATGCTATAGATTACCTATTCATTACTAATAGAGTTTATGATTGGAATTATACTCATGTATGCATTGTTTATATACAAAGTCAAGTTTAAAGTGCTTAAGAATGTGTAAATACAGTGTAGTACACACATTAGTTCCACTTATTGACAAAATGTTGGACTCAAACTTGAGGCCCACGTTCAAAAAGCTAGAAAATACTAAGAAGCTCATATGCTCAACCCTCAAATTGCGCACATTCATAAAAATGCCCAAATGCATAGATTGCTCATATGCTACAAATGCTCAAAAGGTTGAACTCAACTCTTTCTTCTACATCCAGCAAAGAAAAACCCACACGCCCAAGAAAATAGATTTTGACATATTAGTCCTTCTTAAATTGGGTTTTTTCAATTTCAAGACCCAAATTCAAATAATGTCATTAGAATCACTTGACTCTTGCCAATGTATTAGAAAAGAGAGAGAGACTAAAAGAGATTATTAGAGAGAAAAGTAGAGAGCTTTTCTATTATCTAATAATTGTGTACAAATACAAACGGGGATGCTTATTTATAAGCAAAGTAAAGAGAAGAACTCTAATTCTAACCTTAACTCATCTTAAGTGGGCATTCACCCAAGATATATGTCTTATAGCACCCCCCCCCCCCCCCCCCCCTTTGGATAACCATCATTCAAAGACAGTTGCCTCATTAAAAACCTTGCTAGGGAAAAACCTAAAGAAAAAAAACCAAAGTGATGGGAAAAAGAGTACAAACTCTATAAAATTATTGAACTGGTGTTGGACGTGCATAATGCAATCTCGTTAAAATCTTAAGTGGGAAAACCTGATGGGATAAAACCTAGAAAAAAAAAAAGAGTACAGCACACAAATGTCCTAGGTAGCATACTTCATGATGCTCCCTGTTAAACCAATCCCCCTGATGATAGTAACCATTTACATTGTTTGATGATGAACTCTACGCATGCCAATCTCATATACAAACTTCTGAAATACTAATTTTGGCAAAGATTAGGTAAACAGATTAGCCAAGTTGTTACTCGAACAAACTTGCTTGACTTCAAGTTCATTGTTCTTCTGAAGTTCATGAGTGAAGAAAAACTTTACTGCTATATGCTTAGTCTTGTCTCCTTTAATGAAACATTCTCGAATCTGTTTTATGCATGCTTCATTATCTTCATCGACAAGAACTACGAACATGATGAATCAAACATCTTAGCCATACACATTCCCTACTGGCTTCATAAAAGGCCAAAATCTCAGCATGGTTAGAGGAAGTAGCTACTAAAGTCTGTTTAGTAGAATGTTAAGAAATGGCGGCATTACCATTAAGAAACAAATAACCTATCTGTGATCAACCCTTATGAGGATTAGAAAGATAACCTAAATCTGCAGATCTTACAAAACTGGAATCTTTACGATCATAAGAATAAAATATTCCTAAATCAGTTGTTCTACTCAAATATCGTAGGATGTGTTTAATACCAATCCAGTGCCTTTGAGTTAGTGCGGAGCTATATATGGCAAGTAGATTTACAGAAAATACAATATTCGGTCTAGTACATTGTGCCAAGTACATCAAGGATCCAATAGCAATTAAGTATGGTACTTCATGACGCAATATCTTTTCATTTTCCTTGATGAGGTGGTATGGATCTTTCTTTATATAAAGAGACTGGTCGACCATGGGGGTGATTAATGCGTGTGCCTTGTCCATACCAAATCGTTTTAAAACATTCTCGGTATAATTAGATTGGTGGGCCAGCATCCCATTAGAATTTCCCTCAATTTGCAAGTTGAGATAGAATCTCATTTTTCCAACGTCTTTCATTTCAAATTCTTTCTTTAAATAATCAGCAGTTTCTTTGAGCTCTTTTGGAGTCCCTATTAAATTCATATCTTCTACATAAACTATTAATATTGCAAATCCCTTCAAGAATTTCTTTATAAATAGACACGGGCAAAATGGGATCATTTGCATAGCCCCTTTTAGACAAGTATTCACTAAGACGACTGTACCACATTCTTATGAATTGCTTCAGGCCGTACAATGATCGCCTTAATTGGATTCAGTACATAGTCCTTGGCTTTGCTTCAGGCAAAGAAAATCTTTCCAGTATTTTCATGTGAATTTCTGCATCTAAGTCCCCATACAAGTAAGCAGTTACAACATCCATGAGTTTCATTTCTAGATTTTAAGAAACTACTAGACTTATCAGATATCTAAATGTTGTTGTATCCATAACATGGGAGTATATTTCCTCATAATCAATCATAGGTTTCTGCAAGAAACCTTGTGCCACTAATCATGCCTTATATCTAGTAATTTCATTCATTTTTCTTACAAACACCCACTTGTAACCTATAGGGTTAACATCTTTTGGGGTTTGTACTATAGGTCCAAACACTCCACATTTATTGAGATACTCTAACTCTGCTTTGATGGCGCTTTCCCATTTTGGCTAATCCTTTCTTTGTCAACATTTATTTATAGAACGCGGTTCTGTGTCCCAATCATCATCATCATGTTTTTTTTATATTTGTGTAGCTACCACATATGCAAATGAGTCATCGATGACAATTTCATTTCTATTCCATCTCTCTATTGAATATTTGTAAAGTATAGAGATCTCTTTATTATCCGATATCGGTGCCTCTTCAGGGACTTCCAAAGTCTCACCAGGGACTTTCATTATTCTAAAGAGAACAGGTTGTGCCATAACCTCATCAGGAGTGTTACGTACCTCTTTGGGAGGAACCTCTTCAGGAGCGTTACGTGCCTCTTCGGGAGGACATGATGATGATTGCTCATTTCTCCTTCTCCACGAAGCTAAGCCTTTTGAACCTATAGGTCTGCCACGCTTCTGGCGTATCGCAGATTCTTTTGCTGCTGTATTTTGACTTCGTCCTACAAGGACATTAATCTTGGCAGGTGCATTCATAGCTGGTACATTTGACTTTGTCACATTTACTGTATCGTTAAATGCATCAGGTAATCTGTTTGCAACTTCTTGTAAGTGCACAATTCTCCGTACTTTTTTTTCACATTGTGAAGTTCGTGGATCCAGATGAGACAAAGTGAAAGTATTTCATGTTAATTCTCGTCGTTCTACAAGAATGGGTTGTTCTACATGAACAATACGTTAGCATAATCGGTTCTTCAGGAACTATCTTATCTCCCCCTAACGGCAGGAATATTATCTCATTGAATTGACAATCAGGAAAACGAGCAGTGAAGACATCTCCTGTCATTGGTTCTAGATATCGAATAATCGATGGAGAGTCATAACCTACATAGATTCTCAATCTATGTTGTGGTCCCATCTTAGTACGCTTAAGATGTGGTATTGGGACTTGAATTACACAATCAAACTTACGCAAGTGAGAAATATTGGGTTGAATTCCTGATATAAGTTGTGGATGAGAGTATTGATGATAGGCCGTGGGTCGAAATAGAATTAACATTGATGCATGCAACACAGCATGTCCCAAGCACTAACCGGTAATTTGACTGCATCAGCAGAGTCCTAGAAATGAGTTGGAGGCGCCTAATCATCGATTCAGCTAAGCCGTTTTGGGTGTGGCGTGGGGGACAGGATGTTCGACTACAATTTGTAAAGATGAACAAAAACCATCAAAAACCTGTGATATAAATTCGAATGCATTGTCAAGTCTTATAGACTTAATGGGATAATCAAGGGAATGAGCTCTAAGTTTGATTATTTGAGTTAATAGACGGGCAAAGGCTATATACCTAGTTCAAAGTAGGCAAACATCTGACAAACTGGGGGAGGCATCAATCGAAACCATAAAATACGTAAAAGGTCCACTAGAGGGGGGTTTTATGGGTCCACAAATGTCACCTTGTATCATTTACAGAAAGGATGGGGATTCGTATGCAACCTTAGCAAAAGAAGGTCAGGTGATCAATTTTTTATTTATTTTTTTTTTTTTTGTGAACATGGGGTACATAAGTACCCACTAGGTATGGTATATTGATGGTTCTCTAAGGAATGCCCAAAAGAGTTATCTATGATTTTTCTTAACATGGTAGCCCCAGGGTGACCTAACCTATCATACCAAAGCTGTAAAGTCTTAGGATCACTAAGCTTCAGGCTTAGTTTATGCTTCGAGCTTGACTTTATTATTTTGCTTATAACCGAATGTGATTCGACATTGGAGATTGTCATGTAATATAACACTGTGGAAAGTGCACTTAGTTTTTCTAGTATTTGCTTCTGTCTTCCAATACTGGTAACGATGCATAAGTATTTCTTGTTACCTTCACTTACAATCTCAATGTGGTACCCATTCTTTCTAATGTCTTTGAAACTAATCAAGTTTCTTCGGAAACTTCTTGAGAACAAAGCATCTTTTATGAATATGTGGGTGCCATTAGCTAACATCTATGGGCTCTTTCGAAGCCTTCAATTATTTGCACAGGTCCAGCTATGGTGGATACCTTTCATGGAATGAACATCAATACTAAGAAAATTTTCTGATTTTTTTGAATGGTGTGTGTTGCGGCATTATCTGCCAAACATAGATTGTCCTCAGTTCCATGATGTAAGAACCCGATTTTTAATTACTGAGTTTAATGCTAGTTAATTACGTTTATTAGTTAAGATGTTTGATCAGAGGCTAATCGAGAGTTTCTTGAGATTAGAACTAAGTCTGTTTTGATTCCGGAGAGTTTCGATGAGTTTTGTGTGAGCTCGACTTTTCCTGGGTTAAATTAGAATTATGGGGTTTTTCAGGGGTATTTTGGGAATTTTATAAAAATTACTTCTTGAGCTCAAAAGTTCGGCCTTGACCTACCCAACAACTTTCATGTTCAATCCAAACTCATTCGAGGTCCCAAAAGTCCAATTTGACCCTCGACACACTTCTCAAGGTTTTTACCGCAGTTTCTATCACCGATCTCAAAAAATTATGATTCTTGGCTTGTTGGAAAGCTCTTCCTTGGACCTACAATTCTTCTTCTTTGATAAGTCTGTCTGGAGTTCTGAAGACCATTGTTAGCGCGCCCTAAACTCAACTAAGGTGGTAGCAAACTCACAATCTAAGACTTGAAAAATATCCCAACTACCACCACCTACTTCATTAATGGCCACCTACCATCTTAAATGCTCCACCTACCACCACCACAACCCATTTAACATCCTCATGTCCACCGGTTATGACCAAAGAGAAGTCTTTCTTTCTCCCTTATTTCTTTCCTCTCCTCTCCTTCTATGTCAACTTGAAGAACTTCACAGTGGAGACTGCTCTTGCAAATCTGACCCAGTCAAGCAACTTCTCATCATCCTCTTCGCAACAAAATTTGTTTTGGTGCAAATCCGACTGCGGCAGCCCCTTCATCAGTCATCTTCCCTTCCTTTGAACTTCATAAAGGTAGGCCCTTTTCCCTCTTAGCTAGAAACCATCCTTGGAACAATGGTTTTACTGTTTTGGGTTCGGTATTTGGGTTTTGTTTTTTTAGGGAGACTTTGGTGGGTTTTTGGAAGTGATAACCCTCAGTTAGAGCTCGGCTTGACTGTGCTTGAGGTTTCGTTTTGCTCTTGGTTTTAGAGGCAAGTATTTAAGCTAATTAGCATTTTCTTTTCTTTTTCTCAAGATTATCCTATCAGTATGCTTGTTATGTTCAGTAATTTGTTAATTGATTAGTGACTAAACCAATGATTAATATGCTTATCAACTTGTTTAGCAACCTGCTCATTTACCCATCTTTAATCTGGGTGCTAATCTGTCCTAACTTGTTTATTAATCTATTTGCCTTTCTGCACTTAAATCAGAAATTTTTCTTTTGCCACTGTGGGACCCTCCTTTTTGCCCCAATTGCCGCCAGCCTATAGCTGGGCTCCACCACCCAGAAATTACTAGGCTGCAAAGTGCAGCAGCCAACTGCTGCTCTGCTGTGTGTAGTTTGGGGACAAACTTAGAAAGTATTGTTTTGAAACCAGTTTAATTCGGTTTACCATTTTAAAAGCTGAATCAACATTATTTATGATTTTTGGCATTCTTTATGTTGACATCAAAAATGTCACTTTGCCTCTTCAACACCAAAAGCTACATGGAGCCGCATCCTACCACAAATAGGCAATTGCCACTTCAATCATCAGATCTTGTCAGAATCAAACAAAAACTGCAAAATCCTCCAAAACAGCCAAAAGAAGAGTACACATGAAGTTTCTGGCAATTTCAACATCATTTGGCATAACTTCGCCCTTCCAACAGCTGAGCAGGAGCTCCCGGTGGCGGTGAAGCCAGAGACTTTGACACATAAAACAGAGCACACAGTTGGCCTCAAAATGCCACTAGGGGGCTCTACATCAAATTCCAGGCCGTTCCGACATTGTTTGGCTAAAAAAGGAAATAGCTGCAACAAAGTCAGCTTTCCTAGCGGCAACAGTGTCGAAAACATCAAATCTTTGATCAGAGACTATGGATGGTCTCAAAATACCTCCAAAAGGTTCCATGTCATGTTTAAAGTTAAATCGACGATGTTTGACCCTCCATTAACCCTCGAGCAGCCAAATCAAGCCTCTCAGCGGCGAGAACCACCAAGGCCATCACCCATCAAACAAAGCACATGGGTGGCTTCAACATGCTTCCAAAGGGTTACACGTCAAGTTCTAGGTCATTTCAACAATATTTGACCTAACCTTGACGCTCGAAAATCAAATCAGGCCTCCCAGCGGTAGAGCTCCCCGGGACCATGACTTGCAAATCGGAACTAATGGATCGTCTCAAAATGACTCCAATAGGCTCCTTGTCAAATTTTAGGTCAATCGGACATCGGTTAACCATACATCAAAGCATGGCATCCTCTTCGCGGCAAAATCAAGTCTACTGGCGACGAGACCCCATATGGTTCAAAACTCAAACAAAAGCCTATGGTTGGTCCTATTTACTGCTCAGCAGGCTCCACCTCAAATTTCAGGTCATTCCGACATCGTTTGACCTAGCTTTGGCTTCTAACGGCAAATCAGCAACAAAGTCTTCGACTTTTCCGAAAAATAGGAAACTTTATGCTCTGATTTGCACGACTTCTTTTCAATTTTTCTTCAAAGAAATCATCCCAATAAATGTGCAAAAATGTCAAGAAAAATACTGGAGAAAAAAAGAATAAAAAAATTGAAAAACGGTAGAAAACCGGCGACCAAAAAGGGAAGAATCCCCATGGTCACCGGCGGAATCATTGGATCGTCATCAGAAGCTTCAAATTCGCCAGCCGGCAGACCAAGAAAGCACACTTTCTGCCCGATCAATCGAGAAATCGACAGGACAGATATTGCCAGCCCACTGGTATCAATTAATGTCTGAAATTGCATTGCTATCCAACATCAAACAACATGAAGATCCATCAGCGATCATCGCAAGAAGAATTCCAAAAGACGCGGTGCGGCCCGCGACTCTTTGAGCGCCCTGGCGACCACTTAATGCAGTTAAATGACCTATTTTATGACAAGTTAATGTGGTCATTAATTCATTATTTTGGATGACCCAATCACAAACGAGGAAAAATGAGTTACAAGTCCAAGCAATTATGGCATTCAAATCATGTAACTTCCTTCATCATGGAGTTTAAAGGCGATTAAATGTCCATTATTCTCCATCGACTAATCAAAAGCCAAGAAAAAGGAGTTACAAAATCATGAATTAAAAACTTATAACTCCTCCCATCATGGAGCATTAATGCAATCAATGCTCATAAACTCTCCTCATGGCTATCAAAAGCCTATAAAAGGGGGATCAAAACCCAGAAATCAGGATTGGTCTAGAAAAATTAGGAGAAATCCAGAACTTCTGCAATAGTTGCTACAACAATCTCTCCTCCATTAAAGAGACTCTGCAACAAACACTACAAGGTGACCTGTGACGCCCCGGAGTCCCACATCGACTATAGAGTGGAAAGTGAATGGGTTTATATGTAGAGCTTACACCTTTACCTTGCATGAGGCCTTTTAATGGGTTCTGGCCCATCAGAAACAAAACTGTGAGGCCCATGGGCCAAAGCGGAAAATATCATACATGCGTGTAGGGTGGGGCATGACAAATGGTATCAGAGCCGACTCTCAATTAGTTTGAGTGTGGATCCCCTGCCGTGGTCTGGCGCAAGTGGGCGGGTTTCCATGTGGGTGGACCAAAAGGGCTAGCAGGCTACGGGGACTGGCAGGCTACTGCACAGGGATTTGCAGCCCTAAGTGGGGTGGATTGTTACGCCCCGGAGTCCCACATCGACTATAGAGAGGAAAGTGAATGAGTTTATATGCAAAGCTTACACCCTTACCTTACATGAGACAATTTGATTGGTTCTGACCCATTAGAAACAAAACCGTGAGGCCCGTGGGCCAAAACGAACAATATCATACATGCGTGTAGGATTTCATGATTCTAAGGGTATTAAGGAAAGGGTTTCAAACTGAAAATAAGGGGATGCCATGTCTACAAAACTTAAAGAACATCATCAATATGCCAGGGCTCATCGTAACAATAGGGAAGACAAATAGAAGGCATAAAAGGGGTTTCTACATGCATACACACGCGAATCAACGAGGAAAACAAGTATTAAATCCTCGCAGTTTGGTGGATTGGGTGAGTCAACAATGATACACAAAAATAAGAAAATCAATCAATCATCCCCAATCTCCAATCTCTATCACTAAAACAATTAACATCAAAAGTAAATTAAGGAAGGAATTAAACATGACAAATAAGTTGGCCAATTAAAAATCAGAACATCAGGTCCTCAACTTTTGAGAATCAGAACTACTAGTTCTGCCAAGACTCCAGCTAGAACTTCAAGGTCATAATACATGAAATTAAAACTACAAGTTTTGTCAAATCTACGGGTTTAAAGTAGAACCAGAAGAACTTCTGGTTCTAACAACTGATTAGAACTTCTGGTTCTGTCAAATCTTCAGGTTTGGTTTCATTACCTTATAATTTATCTGGATTTGAACCAAAAACTCTAGGTTTTGATTTATGGATATGAATCTACTTGTTCACATCAATATTCCAACTTCTAGGACTGCTGGTGCATAGATTGGTGAACTTCGGGTTCAAATTTAGAATTCCTAGTACCATTTTGTGATCCATTCATAGTATTGAAAACTTTAAATTAAAAAAAAAAAAATCATGCATTCTAATAGATTGGATTTAACTATGGTTTAGATACCACTTACCGTCGATCGGATGAAGAAATTATGGACGAACCCGATAACAAGATGGACTCCTCTTGTACGCATCCCAAGGCAGAATGATTGCTTGAAAAAAGAGTTTGTAAAAAATCTTTGATGTTGCACGCAAACCGAGGCAAAATGACGGCTTGAAAAGAAACCGATCTTTGATGTTGCACGCAAACCGAAGCAGAATAATGAAAAGCAAGGATGCAAACCGTTTGGATTTTTTTTTTCCTTTTAACACACGCAAAATAAGGAAGAGGATGCAATGTATGTCACAAAAATTGCTAAATCTCATGATATCATGGGACTGTCCTATTAAGTCATTACTTTTATAAAGCATCTTGAACAAAAATCCAGAATGATAAAACCTAAGAAATGGTGGTCAGATATATATTTACTTTTCACAAAATTTCATTTTTTGTGCTATGTAAAAACACAAATTCGTTTGCTTGTCGCAAAAAATGTATCATACAGAAATTCATAAATCTCATGATATCATGGGATATGGTGCAAAAAAGTTTTAAAAAATACTGACTAGAGCTCACGACTTTGGTGAGATTATTTAAATCTTGATCATGAAATTGGAAAAAACGGATTTCAAGAGGACTAATATGTCAAAATCCCAAAAAATAATACAATCATCTAAAAGTGGGTAAGTATTTCAACATCCAGCCACACAAACGTAAATCCAAATTTAATACAATCATCCAAAAGTGCTAGAGTTTCTCCATATCCATCCACACAAATATAAAGCAACAAATACACTAATCCAAAAGTAAAATGTTTTCCTACATCCAACCACACCAACAAAACTAATTTCTTATTCGTGTTCATCAAAATAAAAATGAAAAAATCTCTTCAAAAGAAAAACACATAGTACAACTAGAGGAACATGGATAAAAATTCATCTTCAACAATTTCACCTTCATTTCATCATCTAAACTCATGAATGTCGTTGCCCTTCTATTATCATGTGCAAGAAAGTCAATCACTAGTATGTCGTGGTATATTTGGAAGAACTTCTGTAATGTTAATGGACCTATAGTTTTAGTTGTCATTTGGAATCTTTAGTCTAATTAACAAAAGCTACTTAGATCAAGGTCTAAAATAAATGTTCTAATTTTTAAGTCTTAATTTACAATTAGTTTGCTTGGTAAAATTATATATAAAAAGATTTTATTTCACTTTAAAGTGTTTGGTAGACATACAAATAAGAGTTTATTAGTAGAGCATTTTCCCCTTATTTCTTAAAAATCTATCTACCCATGGGCCTACTTTAAGAATACAACATGGGACCCACCTTTAGCTATTAGAACATGGGCCTACCTTTATAGGAGTTGAGATATGGGCCCACTTTTTGTGATTGCGGACATGAGAACGACATTTAGGAACTATAACATGGTTTGTACATGGGGGGCACCTTTAGGAATTAGAATATTGAGCCTATCTCTATAGGAATTAAAATGTGGTCTCGTCTTTATATCAAAATTATTTCGTCCAAAAAGCTTGTAAATTTTGGCTAAAAAGTGCTAAAAGCAGTTTTTCTTGTAGTATAACTTGTAAATAAGCTACAATTTGGGCCCACCTCGCTCTAAAAAAGAGCAGACCTCCTTAAAATGGAAAGGACGATTAGAGGTTTAATTTAAATTCAAACGGGCCCTTATATTTGGATCCAACTAGATAATCTTTTTTCTTCAAAAATAATTACAAATTCAAATATCGATAGAATAAAATAATATAGAATGGAATATTTTTGTAGGCACATGTAATAGGCCGGGCCGATAGAACCGGCCTACGAGCAAGGGTAAAAAGATCGGAGCCCGTGAAAGCGGCCCGTTAACGTGTTGGCCCAACTGGAGAAGAAGCTTGGTTCTCCTTTTTTAATCGAAGCAGGTTAGGACCCATGATAAAGACCCCCTTTAAGTCTGCAGTGGAAGGCATCCAAACACAAGGTATTGAAGTGGGGCCCACACAAGGAAGTCTATATAAAGGGTGTTGATCCCAAGAGAGGGGAAAGTATCGATCGTCTCCTCCAGAATAGTAAAGGCCGGGACTCCCTCAAGAGCTCCGTTGAACTATCCCCCAAGGAATGCTCGAATGAGGCCTAACCTCAATACCATGAGAAAACCAGGTAAACTCTTAAGAGTCTACTCTGGCCTCTGCTTCTTGATATTGAGATCCGTTTAAAGAAATTTATGATGTTTTTGTAAAAAGGAGTACCAGCAGTTATCACCTTGACAAACCAGTCGCTTAATGTTGGCCCAGAGACTTTGGTTACACAATTCTATAATTCAGACAAACCAGTTACCACACGCATTTTGTTCTGCTCATGCACAAGTCTTTTATTTGTTTACAATTGCAATATTATAACATCACATTATTATTGTTTGGCAATTCTTTAAGAATTCACCATATTTTGAACTAAAATGTTTGGCATTTTGACGCAGATTATAATATATGATAAGATCATTACATATTGAGATTTTAAATCTAACAAATAGTGATGTATAACTTCAGAAATTTGTTTATAAGGATCTTGAAACTTTTCATAACTTCATGAAACGTTAAAAAGTACTGTCAAGTTCATAGCCTTTCAATGTGAATGCTATATTCATCCCACAACGCCTATATTTTATTGGCCCAACATAATGGTCTTGGAATATGATATTATAGAATCATATAAGTTGTTTCCATGACCTACTATAATAGAAATCACTTTTCAAGTTAATATGTTGCTGTAATGAAACTATCAAATGGACAAAAATTGAAAATATAAATTGATGTGGTAGCCTTCTTCTTTAGAGAAGAATTGAAAATAATGTAGATTAGATATCCTCTATGGTGATTGATGCCATGGAATCTACGTACTTTACTTTTTTCTTATAAAATCATTGAGTTTGATAGGTATGCATACATGTGGTGTACTTGAGTTATCCAATGTTATGTTATTAAGCATTCATATGGCTAAAAGCCTAAGGCATATTAGTTAAAAATCCTAGTTCCTACATGGGAGTCTTGGGTATTCAAACTACTAAGTTGATCAAATCTAAAATAATGGAATTGATCAAATACCACCATCTTTTTCACTAAAAACAACACCATCTATTTAGATCACACAGGAAAGTTGTTCTCGTACGAGCAAACAATGTCATCCGCGCATCATAATTATAGACTTTTTACCTTAAGTGGAAGAACTAGCTGGTCCCAGATGGGTGTCGGAATCGAACTCGTTGAGAACCTTGTGCGTTCTAATGTGTGGTAGATATGCAAACTCGCTGCGAATGCTCTCAGGTCTACTGGATTATCAAGCAAGGGTTCCCATCTCCCTTATATAGAGCAATCCCTAGGAGTCACGACTACTATGGACTCTACCCCTCTTGGAATCCCACATCTCCTTACCAGCGTGGGATTTCTACCCACTGGAAGTCTGAACCTAATCCAAACTCTACTACCAAGAGTTTGATCCTTATCTGACTCTACTAGATCAAGACTTGTTGGGAGTTCATCCGCAGCATATTACCGGGTTCGATTTGGCATGGGCCCAATGGCAGTCGAGCCGCACTATTTTCCTAACAATCTCCCACTTGGAACGAATGCCATGTAAATCAAACGTGCCAACGTACATCAACATATACTACAGTCCCTACAAACATCTCCAGCCAAGGAAAAGGCTTAATGAAAGGAATATACATCAATTCCACCAGTTGGATTGGGGAGATTGAGATCTCACATCTCTTATCCACATTTTAGATATACTGATATTACAATTTAATATCTTGAGGGATTATAGAATTGTGGTTCCATTCATCGATGTGATAACAGATTCATCACATTTGCACTGGCTCATCGGTTCTTACCAACTTCAAATATCCATGAAAAGATCCAACCTAATGGCCACTTGGTTTACTGAATCGCGAGTTGTATTCTATCTTATATTTTCAATAGAGCTACCATGTTTGTTTTTCTTTATACCAGGAAATCAAGACCTTTGCCAATGGGTTAAAATATAACCAGATATGGATTCCTTCTCGTCTAAGTCACCATCCCAAGAGGCAACCATACAACCATGCAGTTCCAAGACAACAACCGTGCCACAAAAAAATGGTTTAGCAAATGTCTTTGATGCACTCAAATTTCTCATATTCACTTGCCATAACAGGCATACCCAGATAACTTAGGAATTTAATTATGAGACCAACGACGATCCATTTTCAGTCTCACGAATCCGGAATTACAGCATTTTATGCATGATGAGGACGTCATGCATTAGGCACCTCCCACTATCCTCGAGTAAGGCTTCTCTAGTCATGAGCATATCCTTCTCACTAATGGGATTCCAATCACTGGACAATTTCATACACATGCAAATGGGAGTGTCAATTGGCTTGCACATCTCCATATCCGACTGTTTTAACACAGCATCTTAGTCGGACCCATGTGACAAAGTCCATACCAAATTCGGATTACATGGTTGCTACATATGCCCAGTACGTCATACTTCAACCCATGTTTTCCATCTCGAATCAAGATTTCAACACTGTTGTTTGGAGATTGCTTATAATTCACCAGCAACAATCAATATGTCATTCAATGACAAATATATATAACTACTCCCATGCTTTGACCTAAATGCATATCTCATATGCCAGGGATAATCTAATTTCACATATAGCTTCGTGAAATTCCCATTTTAAGACAATTTGTACACCCTTATCCTCATGATCTTTACACCACCAAATATGCAGATTATATGTAAAGCTTGTCCTACTTTTCGCCATTAAGGAACTCAGCCTTTACATCCACTAACTGCAACTACATATTCTCACAATCAACTATTGCCCTAAAGATTTGCATTGATAGGAATTTACGCCTGGAGAGATAATCTCCACGTAATCAAATCCTTCTACTTCTAAATCCTTGTGCCACCAATCGTGCCTATCTACCAATCTGTCATTATCATTTTATTGCCAAGAACCCACAGCCCTTCAATCCTGAGGTGGATTAACAAAGTGCCATGCACAGTTCTTATTTTATTTTCACCTCTATAGTGTACAGTCAATCACCTTATTGCGTAGATTGACAATGAATGACGAATTAAGATATTGTAGAATTTTTATCAAATAACTGCACCAATCATCCAATCACGTCGAATGTTATCAATCCTATAGGACTCCCAATTACCCGAGTCGTTCATTGTCAAGTGGGCCCTGGCCAGGACTAACACTTCCAACGCCGCCAAGGTTTGAAACTCCCACTTTGCATAACACCCTCCATCATTAGAGATGTTGTGGCGCATCTCTAGGATTTGTATGGGATCCACAAGGAAACACACATTCCAACCTTTGGTTATTGTCCAATATCATGATTGATCACACGATATCAATTTGGATGATTCAATTTTCAATGAAATAACGATTTTCTTCATTTCCATTTGCAGTTGGTATTATAATTGTGGCCCACAATAGTTTGTGTATAACACATCCCTTCAATGTCTCATAGGTCAATTTTTAGGTTTGTCACCAGTCCATAACTCATAAATGGGTCTTTGGGCTAAATTTTAGGAGGTGTCTAACTCAATATATTGTGTATTCAATAATATTACCACCACCACACCACCCCCGCCCCCCCCCCCCCCCCCCCCCGCCACTCCTATAGCAGAAGATATGTGTGGTTAATATAGATCTAATATAACCAGACATAAAATAATTTAAAGTTTTCTAACCACACCATTTTTGTTGTGGGGTGTACAAAATCAAATATATATGTATGATCCTCTCTATGCACAATATTCTAAATCGCTCATAGGTATACTTCCCCACTTAACGGATCTCATCCATTAACTTTTCAGCCCTATTGGTCAATGACTCAGCAGCATACCACTCAAAGCATTTTTACAGTGCCTCAAGCTTATATCAAATCAGATAAATTTAAATATATTTGCTAAAGTCATCAATTTGATAAACGGTCCCAAGGGGTGGAGGAAATCCCCGTTGTATGTGAGTTTCCAGATGTTTTTCCGGAAGAAATCCCAGGATTACCACCAATTCGAGAGGTTGAGTTCACGATTGAGCTCCTTCCAGGGACAGCTCCAATTTCTATTGCACCTTACAGGATGGCTCCAGCAGAATTAGGCGAACTAAAACTCCAATTGCAAGAACTATTGAGTAAAGGTTTCATTAGACCAAGCGTTTCACCTTGGGGAGCACCAGTGTTGTTTGTGAAAAAGAAGGATGGAAGCTGGAGAATGTGCATAGACTATAGAAGACTGAACCACATGACTGTCAAGAACAAGTATCCGTTGCCGAGAATAGATGAATTGTTTGATCAATTGCAAGGAGCAGCGTATTTTTCCAAGATAGATTTGAGGTCTGGGTATTATCAGCTGCGAGTTAGAGAGTCAGACGTGCCTAAAACAGCTTTTCGAACAAGATACGGGCACTATGAGTTTCTAGTGATGCCATTTGGGTTGACTAATGCACCCGCGGTATTTATGGCTCTCATGAACAAAGTCTTTGAGGAGTACTTGGATCACTTTACAGTGGTGTTTATTGATGACGTTCTCGTGTATTCCAAGAGTAAGGAAGAGCATGAAGAGCACTTGAGGACATCATTACAGCTTTTGAAGGACAACCAGCTCTATGCAAAGCTAAGTAAATGTGAATTTTGGTTAGAGCAAGTGGATTTTCTAGGCCACGTTATTTCGAAAAAAGGCTTAGCAGTGGATCAGTCCAAAGTGGAAGCAGTTGTCAGTTGGAAAAGGCCAAGCAGTGTGACGGAAATCAGAAGCTTTTTGGGACTAGCAGGTTACTACAGGAGGTTTGTCCAGGGATTTTCATCTATTGCAGCACCATTGACAAAGTTAACTAGGAAAAATGTGCCTTTTATATGGACAGACCATTGTGAAGAAAGTTTTCAAGAGCTGAAGAAAAGATTGACTACAGCTCCGATCCTCACTTTACCGTCGGGAAGTGGAGGATTTGTTATCTATACAGATGCTTCAAATGTAGGATTGGGTTGTGTGTTGATGCAGAATGACAAAGTAGTTGCTTATGGTTCAAGGCAGTTGAAAGAGCATGAAAAGAATTACGCAACTCATGATTTGGAACTAGCAGCGGTTGTATTTGCTTTGAAAATGTGGAGACATTACCTATATGGAGAGAAATTTGAAGTACATTCAGATCACCGGAGTCTACAGTATCTATTTTCGCAGAAAGAGTTGAACATGAGGCAGAGACGATGGATGGAGTACATCAAAGACTATGACTTTCCAATTAAGTATCATCCGGGTAAGGTGAATGTAGTAGCTGATGCATTGAGCAGAAAATCAGTGGTTATGGCTAGCTTGAGAGGAGTCAGTGTTTTGTATCAATTTGAAGAACTGGGAGTAGAAGTGCATCCGTTAAGGCAGGGCGTGATGTTGGCAAGTATGATAGCGTCTGAACCTACTTTCATCCAGAAAATCAAAGACAGTCAATTGCAGGACCCGGACTTGGCCAAGATTGTGGAACACATTTCCGAACGTCCAGACTTCAGGATTGTAGATGGAGTGTTGTACTTCCGTGACCGTTTGTGTGTGCCTAACCTCGAGGACTTGAAGAATGAAATTATGACTGAAGCTCATAACACGAGATACTCCATGCATCCTGGAAGTACAAAGATGTACCAAAATTTGAGGAACCGATTCTGGTGGAATAACATGAAGCGTGAGATTGCAGCTTTTGTAACTCGGTGCCTCACGTGTCAGCAGATTAAGGCAGAACACCAAAAACCTCTAGGGTTGTTGCAACCATTGGACATTCCGGAGTGGAAATGGGAACACATCACTATGGATTTTGTCTCCGGTTTGCCTACTACCAAGAAAGGGAACAATGCTATATGGGTTATAGTAGATCGCCTTACGAAGTCTGCTCACTTCATTCCTATGAAGACAGGGAGTAAGATGCATATGGCACCACTTGCAGATTTATTTGTGACTGAGATAGTCAGCAGACATGGACAGCCCGTCTCCATCACTTCCGACAGAGATAGCAGATTTGTTTCGAGGTTTTGGAAGAACCTATTTGAATCTATGGGCACTAAGTTGCAATTCAGCACTGCATACCATCCTCAGACTGATGGCCAGTCAGAGCGAACTATACAGACTTTAGAGGACATGCTACGGGCTTGTGTGCTAGATTTCAAGGTTCAATGGGATGAGTACTTACCTCTGTGTGAGTTTGCATATAACAACAGCTACCATTCCAGTATTGGGATGGCACCGTTCGAAGCACTCTATGGTAGGAGATGCAAAACTCCTGTTTGCTGGGAAGAAGTCGGTGTTCGTAGCTTTCACGGACCGACAATAGTGGGAGAGACAAGTGATAAGATCAAGTTGATTCAAGAACGGTTAAAAGTTGCTCGAAGTAGACAAAAGAGTTATGCTGATACTCGTAGAAGAGATTTGCAGTTTAAAGAAGGGGACAAGGTATTTTTGAAAGTATCTCCGGCTAGAGGAACTCTAAGATTTGGACAGAAAGGCAAGCTTGCGAGAAGGTACATCGGACCGTATGAGATTTTGAGCAAGATAGGAGACGTTGCCTATAGACTTGCGTTACCGCCGGAACTCTCCGGAGTACACAATGTTTTTCACGTCTCTATGTTGAAGAAATACGTCCCAAATCCTTCACATGTTCTACGGCATGAACCATTGGAAATTCGAGAAGATGCGTCGTACGTGGAGAAGCCGGTTAGAATTGTGGACACCAAAGAACAAGAATTAAGAAATCGGACAATTCACTGGGTCAAAGTACAGTGGAAAAATCATGAGCCAGAAGAAGCGACATGGGAACTACGAGAGCAAGTCCAGAGAAAGTATCCTGAACTATTACCAGAGGTATACTTATTTTTATTTGGAGGACCAAATAACCTAAGGGGTGGAGGATGTCAAACCCCGACCCAGGATTAACGCGATTAGTGTTAACTAAGTGCGTGTTTAGTTGTAATGTAAGTTTAGTGTACGTGGGATTAGAAATTGGTCCAAGTTGGTCTAGAATTAGCTTTGGGGAATTTTGAGAGCGTTTTGTGCTATTTGGTCACACTTAAGGGTGCCTTGAGAGTACGTGTAAGCTTGGGAGGAAATTCTAGTTTTCTGATTTTAATCGTGATTTCGATCTCTTTTGAATGGTTTTATTTTATTGATAAACTTTTGTGTTCAGCTTGTTTGTGTTTTAGGCTCAGAAACCCAAGTTTTGGCCCAAAGGGGTAAATCAGTCTTTTCACACCAAATCTGGACTCAAATTTCGAAATCTCAAAACTATGCCAAATTTATACTTTTTGGAAACTAGATTTTTCGGCGATCATTTTAGACTTCTTCGTCGTTTTCATCCGAGGCCCCCAAGTCAGTGTTTTAACCATTGCAAGCTTTGAGCAATGGGGCCCACAATAACCCATTTGAAATGAGTCAACCCCTCCTTCATTGCTTCACTTCGGTTCTTCCCTGCAATTTCCCTCAACTCAGCTGTGGTTTCTTCTTCTTCTTCTTCCCCTCCCTTCTTCTCTTTGCATGCCTAAGCTAGAGAGCTCCAAATCAAAAACAAATCATACCATCTTCTTCCTCTCCACTCAAGGAATCCATTGCTACCATTTTCTTGGAGATCCCAGCTGTGTTCCCACTCCATTTTCTTCTCCTCTTCTTGTTTAGCAAGCTTCAGGTAATGGATCCCTTCCTCCTCTTCAATGTAGTCTTTTGAGTTCCTTAGGAACCCATTTTTCAAGCATGCAACACCCATTTTGAAATGGGTCATTGTCTTCTCTTTTTGGTGGATTTTTGAAGTTCTTTTCATGGGTTTCTTGTAGATTTCGTGGAGTACATTTGGTAGGATTTGTTCTGAGATTGTTGGGCTAGGACTTTGGTAAAGGCAAGTGAACAACTTAGACTCATGATGCATGCAATGTTTGATTACTTTAGCTTTCATGATTTGATTTCTCTTCCATGATAATTTGGGCAATGTATGTTTCCAAAGGTGTGTTATAGTCTGAAATTTTGTTTTAATTGAAATGCATATGCTAATGGTTTGTGTTAATGGTTTTTCATTCATTTGAAGTTGCTTTTATCTTGCCAATGTGTTTTATAAATGGATGAAAGAATGGAGGAAATGTTGTGAGGTGATTTGGAAGTGTGGATTGTGAGAATTTGAATGGAAATTGCCCCTTGGAGAGCATGGAGGCAGGGGATATGCAGGGATTTGACAAAGGAAAGAAATGGTGAAAGGGGGGTGGGAATTCTGAATCTAACTGAAGCTGCCGCACACCGGCGGTCAGCAGTCGGTCAGCAGTCGGCTAGCCGACTGTTGACCCACGGCTAACCGACCCTGTGTCGGTCAGAATTACAGTAACTCAATTTCTGCACAGGGCGTGGTCGGCCCGCGGGCGGTCAGCAGGCGGCTAGCCGACCTGCGCAAGAAATTGAAAAGTAGTATTCTCCTGATCAGTCGGTCAGCGGTCGGTCGATTGGTCGGTCAGCCGACCAGCACCCGGCGGCCAGCCTCCAGGTAGCCGCGAGGTGACCGAGTGCTCAGAAGGAGAATTTTGAAGGGGTTTAGATGGGAGAGAAAAACTAGAATATGTTAAGGGGTCTTTAGCTTGATGTTGTGCAATTGAAACATGAAATGATGTCTAGCTTCGGGGACACCAATGTATTTTTAACTCCAACATTTGGGTTTCAACTTCACAAGAATCAAATAAAGAGTCTTAGCATATACTTGACATAATTGTTTCGAAATCTTAAATTTTGGCACGAAGAATACCGTTTTGTTCCTGTTTTGATTTACAAGCATGTGTTTAACTTTAGATTTGTTTCATGAACTATAATGGGGACACTTTTCCAGCCTTGCTTGTTATAGCTTATGCTATTCTTGTTTAGTCTCGTCTTGCATTGTTTTGACAAGTGTTTTTCCCCATTTTTCGCTAAGTTTTGTACGAGCATTGATATGTTTTATGCATACATGGATATCATAGAATACCACTGAGCTTGGACTGCCCTTTCAGTCTGGTCCACTAGTTCGGGGGTCCTTAAACATAAGGGCAATCTGCAGATTAGCCGTGTATTTATACACATCTTTGTTCTGTCCGGTTCCGCGGCCGGTGTTCCGCCCACCTCGTGTGGCTCGGACTTTTGTTTCGTTTCGTCTCGCTTTGTTTTGTTTCGCTTGCTCTTGTCATTACGTATGACGGAGAAAGGACGAGCTCAATGTGGATCCGTGAATCATGTTATTTTATTGAAAAGCATATTAGTTTTGAATTACACCTTAAACATGTTTTGTTCAGAACTCATGCCATGTTTTAAGTGCTGATTACTTTCATATTAACTGACTTGTATTATGTCTAAACTGTTCACCTGCCAGACCATCGTGTCTGACCCCTTTGTTTTGGTGTTTAGATGCAGGCGCCGTTGCCATTGCGGAGGAGCGCCCGGAGGAGGCTTTTGAGCCACCCCCAGCCCGTGAGTGGCAACCCGACGACGTCCTCTAGACGTTGGGCGGGGTCTTGAGTACGATACACTTAGATGGGGTTATTTTGTTATTTTGGAATGTATGGCCTTTGTTGGCTTTTTCTTTTTGCACTTTTGGGATTTTTGTAACTTAACGCTTTTTGGTTACCTTGAAACTTGAACTGAATTTGGTAATGCTATGCTTACATTTTCTCCTCTGATTATTATCTTAATGATGACTTAACTTATGCAATTCGGAATCACAAGGTTTATGTGATTAAGTTGTGATGAGATTACTTGCACGCTTCCGCAAATCATTACTCGAGTGAGATTGTTACATCTTCGTCTTTGGAAATCCTCACCGCGGAAACCTGTGGGTTAATCATAGTTGGATGGACATAACCGTCGCGGGGCCCGGACTTGGGGGAACCTCGGTCCGGGGTCGCGACAGGTCAACACTTTTATAATTGATCCGATCAACCTAGTTGTCAATCATGGACCCATCGACCCATCAGGCAATTAAATAGTACAAGCATTTATCATAAATTATTTTCATCTGAGATCTAGTAGTTTTATCAAATTTTAAAACACTAACCAGAGATCATGTCTCTTTGTGCCGTTGGATTGTGCTCACAAACTTTCCATTAAATCCTTGACCCCTTGATCCGCAGATTAAATACTTAACGGATCAATTATTATACCCCCATTGCACTAGGTAATGCGCATATTACCATTAAATGATACTGTAGTGGTCGTCAAGGGTTCATCAAAAGGAAATACACGTTGAATTTTATCTCAACAAATAAACACACAATACCTACAAAGGGCACCCATCCAATATCTTCATACAAATGGGCTCTTCTCACTGAAAGATATCACTATTTGGCGAGGTCAAATAGGACAAATTTATATAAGACATATCCAACACATAAATAAAAGGAAAAGTCTAGATACCACTTACCGTGATCACTGACCAGTAACTTTTCTAACAATTGGATTGTCATTCTCCCACTACCTCTGTATAACGGTCATCGCCAAGAGTCCGCAAGCGCAAACGGATCCTCTGTTAGAGCTCAAATGACCCATATGCCGCAAGACAAAATTCAAACATTAAAAATGACGGCAACAGATCCAAAAAAAAATTTGACTGTTGGATTCCAGATTTGTCAATGCTACTAGGTAGTACTCGTCGATCGGAGCCCTAATGAACAAGTTATGGCTGGTCAAAGTTGCTATGGACGGTTGACTGGGCCCGAGCTTGCATCAGCAACGGTGCTGCCTCTCTCTCTCTCTCTCCTTGGAGCGAATCTCTAGGCGTGATGAAACGAAAGTTAGAGTTTATCTCTCCACTTGGTCGGCTCGTCTCGACCTTTTGCAATGCACGCAAATTGAAAATACATGAGTTGACTATGATGGTTCCTTTCGTCTCAGTCTCTGTGCCCTAGGAGAAGAACTCAATCTTCTTCCTCTTTGCTTTTGTTGCAGAGAACCAATGAGGAGAAAGTCACAAAGAACCATGCTTAGATCCCATTGATCCACAGTCTTATCGCAAGATCCAAACCGTCTAACGCACAAAGACAAGGCTTTGATAGCATTTGTAATGCCCCACCCTACACGTATGCATAAGCTCTCATATCTACTGGATTATCAAGCAAGGGTTCGCATCTCCCTTATATAAAGCAATCCCTAAGAGTCACGACTACTATGGACTCCCCCTCCTAGAATCTCACATCTCCTTACCAGCGTGGAAATTCTGCCAACCGGGAGTCTGAACCTAATCCAAACTCTACTACCAAGAGTTTGATCCCTATCTAACTCTACCAGATCAAGACTTGCTCGGAGCTCATCTGCAACATATTGTCGGGCTCGATTTGCCATGGGCCCAATGGCAGTCAAGCCACACAATTTTCCTAACACTAAACTCATATCCCACTTGATTTGAACATAAAAGACCATATATTCATTCATTTTAATAATAAATTATTAAATTTATAAACTCAGTAAATAAAATCTCGACTTAGCCCAAAAGGGCGACCAACCACAAACAATGAAGCCTCTAATCAGCCCCACTGTAGCAATGACAAGGTGTGGGAAAGGAACAAAAGTAGAGAAAAATAAATCATGAAGAGAATGAGGGAAATAGGGAAGGAAAGAGTAAGAGTGAGTGAGAGAAAGGTGGAAAAAGAAAAAGGGTGAGATAGGAAAGTGTTAGGTCAACAAAAGGAGCTACAGAGAAATAAAAAAAAAGGAGTTGGCAGTATGTAGTCTCGTTATAGCGAGATTGTTTCTCGCTATAGCGAGAATGGGAAACTGGGCCGAGGCAGAATGGCACCTTGCTAGAGCGAGGGTGATGCTCGCTAGAGCGAGGGTGGCGCAGAAAGTGCAGTTTGATCCGGACTCTGAGTGGAAGTTTGAGAAAACTTAATATTCTGAAGTGAATTATGATTAGAAGACTTAAGCACGAATTCAAGGCTATATAAAGGACTCAAGGGCTATTCTAAGAGCATCCCTCACCTCTCAAGTTCTAATTTTGGGATTTAATTGAGAGAATTCCTCGCTAGAGTTTTATTAAGGAGTTGTGCTGCCAAGTTCTCTAGAGCCAAGCTCTTTTGCATCCCTTATAGAAGATTTTCTTCTTGCGAGAAGATTTGAGGAGTCAAGTGCTGCACATACTGCTCCACATGCTGCACATGTTACTAACGTGTCAAGTAGTTTCAAGAAAAAGAATGTGTCACGTGCTGCACGCACATCCACTTGTCACCATTGTGGAAAGAAAGGACACATTCGTCCCCATTGCAAAAAGCTGCAAAGTCTACCCAAGACCAAGCAATGGCGGAAAAATTTTTCTTCACCCAAGACAACTCCAATTTGGGTTAGAAAATCTGATTTGCCAAAGGAATTTGCTCATACTGTGCTGAAAGCTCGAACGACACAAATGTGGGTGGCTACATATAAAAAGCCCTGATCAAGGAGGTTCAGCTCCCACCCCCAATGCTGCTACGAAGATACATTCAGGGGGAGTTGAAATTGAGGGGAAGCTATTGCATCCAGATTGACAGAAGTTGCACGATGATTTTTGTTTGTCAATTATGGACAAATACAGGGGGAGAAGAATGAAGCCAGAGAGAGCTTTACAAGCCAAGGCAATACAAGATCTTCAGCTCCCACCCCCAATGCTGCTATGAAGATACATTCAGGGGGAGTTGAAATTGAGGGGAAGCTATTGCATCCAGATTGACAGAAGTTGCACGATGATTTTTGTTTGTCAATTATGGACAAATACAGGGGGAGAAGAATGAAGCCAGAGAGAGCTTTACAAGCCAAGGCAATACAAGATCTGAAAAGTTCAAGCAAAGGCCATACAAGATCTACAGTGCTGATTTTTTTTGTTTTTAAAATTCAATGTATTTTGGGTTTTTCTTTTGGGTAGATCATATTGTATTGTTCTAGGAAAATTTGTCCAAGAATTGCCAAAAGGGGGAAGTCAACAAAAGGGGCTGCAGAGAAATTAAAAAAAAAGGAGTTGGCAGTATGTAGTCTCGCTATAGCGAGAATGGGAAACTGGGCCGAGGCAGAATGGCACCTCGCTAGAGCGAGGGTGATGCTCGCTAGAGCGAGGGTGGCGCAGAAAGTGCAGTTTGATCCGGACTCTGAGTGGAAGTTTGAGAAAACCTAATATTCTGAAGTGGATTATGATTAGAAGACTTAAGCACGAATTCAAGGCTATATAAAGGACTTAATGGCTATTCTAAGAGCATCCCTCACCTCTCAAGTTCTGATTTGGAGATTTAATTGAGAGAATTCCTCTCTAGAGTTTTATTAAGGAGTTGTGCTACCAAGTTCTCTAGAGCCATGTTCTTCTGCATCCTTTGTAGAAGATTTTCTTCTTGCGAGAAGATTTGAGGAGTCAAGTGCTGGATTGGGTCTGTTACAATCAGCGGTGTGAAGTCGTTGAAGCGTGAAGCGACACAAGGTAACTTCAGTCCTTAGGTAGGGGATATCTGGGGAAGAAATCTGAGTTTCTTGTAATTGCGAGATTCATAGTGCTTGATTAGATCCAGTTTGGATCCGTGGCTTTTTACCCGGTTAGGGTTTTCCACGTAAAAATCTTGTGTCCTTATGGTGTGTGATTGTGATTTTATTTCCGCTGCATATTTTCTGTTTTTGCGCACTTTTTGGATTGAATAATTGAGTGGACCAATCTAGAGATCTTGTACCCCAAACTCTCAGAAAGGAAAAGGGGAGAGGAGAAGGAAGGGCAGGCTATGGTGGAGATTGATTGAGAGGAATAACCATGATCTGGGAGAGGGAGACGAGACTGAGAGAGAAGAGGGAGAGAAAGAGGAGAGGAGTTGAGGGCACAGTAGAGAGAAGTAGGGAAGAGAGGAATGGAGAAGTTAAAAACTTACCATTTCGTTGCTTTACGATTAGAGACCCCTACAAATCACAAGAATTCTTTCTCTTTAACGCTGTATAGCGGTTGGGAAAAAAAACTCAATTATGGCCTTAGGAGAAGCCACATCAGCTTCTTGGGGCCCATTTGTGAATCTGTCTTTCTAAAAACACATAAGTGCCTTTTCAATAAAAGTGCCCATTCTTGGGGTCCATTTGTGAATGTGTCTTTTTAAAACTATATATGTTCCTTTCCAATAAAATGTGTCTCTTGGGCCCATTTGTGGATGTGACCCAATTCAAATGGATGCCTTCCAACGCTATAAATTCAGGTTATTGTCAAAGTTTTTATATAGTATTCAAAATGAGTAGAAATGCATACAAATGAAATATTAATTTTAATATACTATTCAGGTTGCACGAGACTTAACTTGTACATCGCACAGGGGCTTCATGCCATTAATTCTTAAAACAATACTTCATGTGGGTCTCGGTGAAGAGAAAACTCTTACTTTTTACTAGAAACTAGAAAAGAGAGGATTTTCTTTTTTTTCTTCTTGACAGGAATTTGTGATGTTGGTGATTGCCCCCTTGACATTTGAAAATGCTTGTTTCATTGCTAGAATCTCAAATCTCAACCACCTTAAAAGTCTTAAATAGCCTTTGAAACTCTCAAAATTCCAACCTCTTTGGTATTTGCAAATCTTAAATAGCCTTAAGGAATTCCAGCCAAGGGGGAACTTTTGTGTTTTGGTGTAATCTTCAAAATTAAATTTCCTAAATCCTGCTATAGGCATTTTGTGTAATCTGAGAATTCTGTGATGCTTTGAAAAGTTTCCATGGATTAAACTTTTCATATTTTGGTGCAATATTTTTTCACTTAAAAAGAGAAAATTAAACCTTTTTTTAGTTTTTTTTAACTTTCTAGAAATTCATTTTCCATGATGTGTCAGAACAATTTTTTTTTTCTGTGCATACAAAAAGCTTGGGATTATGAAAACATGTTTTACTCACAATTGGACTGAATTTCAAAAAAAAAGAAAAAAAGTAGAGTTGAAAGAAAGTCAAACTTGAGGCTCCTAGCCCTTATCCACAGTGAGACCGTTTTACATGTTAGCATGGGGTGGCAGGCCTCCAGGTGTAGAATGTAAAGCCAGAATTATGGATCAGGTCTAATACTTCGACGAAAAATTGGTATTGTGGGTTAGATCCAGTTAGATGGGTTTAATTTTCTGGCTAGGGCCTACATATGGTTAAAGGCCCATCCTGGCTTGACAAACTGTATAAAAGACTACATATTCTGTAAATAGGCTGGACCTCAACCTAAGTTTAAGGCCCACGGATGGATCCGGTCTGAAATATCAGGCTCCGCAAGTAAATGGGCAGGGCTTGCAGCGGCCCTCAAACACCCCTAGGTCCAGTGTAATCTTCATCAATCAGCCGTGCACAAATGGCTTGTCCTCTGGCATTTCCGGACAAGATCTTCCAAGTTCCAACCCAAGCCTGAACCTACCCGGCAATTAGGGTTCAGGTTGGGCTAGTGCTCCAGTTGAAATTTCTGATATTATTAACAGAAAGGGTTCTGTTCAAGGTAGACTCCAATGGTGCTATCAGAACTGTCACTATTTCCCAAAGAGACAAATTATACCATGACCCATCAATCTAAACTAAATCCTGCCCTATGAACCATTTCAACTTTCCGGTCTTATTCAGGTCGATATTCTCAAACCCTAATAATGGTATATTGGGTTATTTTCGGGTTGAGCCTATATCTGTTTCCCCCACAATGCTCAACCACAAGCTAAACCCAACTGACCCAACCTATTGCTCGGGGCAACCCCTTTCACTTTTAGAAAATCTTATAATTTTTTACATATGCTGTGTTTTTAAAACTAAATGAATTTCTTTTATATGCGGCTTTCGTAAGAGTTTTTTTTTTTTTTCTACATAGTGGCCCCGCCCAGTAAGAATTTCTGGGTCTATACCCTAATTGCCACCCCTTGTCTGCCAATCACATTCAAGTACAAACGCCTTTTTTTCCTTCCTTTTTTTCCCCTTTTTTTTTAAAGACTTGAAGTTCCTCAAGAACTAATTAAGCTACTGCTAGGGGCTAGAAAATGCCAACACTATGTTCGGTGGGTCACCTTGGATAGATCATCGTCCAAGAGTCGCTCAATTAAATATTAAGATAAAAAGGAATGAAATTATGTGAATCAAGAAATTTTGCATTAGGAGTGGACATTTTCCATGCATTATCGTTTCCATCATGAACCCCTCACTAGCTCCCTGAATTTCTGCTTTTTTTTTTTTTAAATCTCTTTTTTTCACATATGGCACCCTAATTTTTTTATTTTTTTAAAACTTCATGGCCTCCTCAAGCAAAACTTTCTGGGTCCACCACCATTTGCTGTTATAAACCAACAATGATGTGCAATTCACATGAATATTATCAAGGTCTCTTCTAAATTTCTTGGAATGGTTTAGGGCTTGTTTGGATGCACAAGAAAACACAAAATAATTTTTAAAGAAAATTTTCTTACCCTCTCACTTACAGGTATTTGGATATAGCTTAAGGGCATGTTTAGTAAACAGAGAGGAATCCTCTATCCAAAGGATTCCTTCATCTCCTGGAATCCTCTCTAAGGATTTTTTAGGAGAGGAGTCACTCCATTCTAGGTTTGGAAAACTCCTAGCCCCGTAACTTAAGTGCTTTTTGCCTCCGTGGATTTACAAAATCCGATTGGAGTGGGGATATTAGAGGAATCAATGGAAGAGAGGGTCTTTGATGGGTTCGTAGGATTTAGAAACTTCTCTCTCACTTTTCCTCTCTTCACCCAAACCTGGGTTTTCCTCATAATAGAGGAAAATCAAAGAGGATTCCTCTCCAATGACATTACCCAAAAGAAACAGACCCTAAAGCTCATGAGTGTTAAATTGGGTTCTTGCCGATTTGTTGGCTATGATGTGTGGCAGGTGCAAGTGGTCCACTCTTTTGAAAAACTGACATGCATATTTTAATGGAAGTATTCAAGTGAGAATTAGTTCTCATCGGACTTCTATGAGAACTAGTTCTCACGGTGGGGCCCACCTAGCAACCAACCCAAAATGTACTAAGGACCCCAATCCTCACTAATCCCGAGGTTTGGCACCCATCCAAATGGACTGTACCGTTGGATGGAGGGTTGATTTTTTTTTAATATGGAGTCATTAAACTCATGAGCCATGGATGAATGGGTTAGGAGCATGGGATTGAGATCAAACTTGATACTTGGGGTGATCCCATGCTTCCATCCCCTCTAGTCCCATCTCTATATGGGACCCACAAATGGGCCCCATAGAAAGTTCTCTTGGGGACTACGTTAGAACAGTTCTCACTAGAACAAAGCTCTATTTTAATTAAAATACAACTTCTTCACATGGGAGAAATGGTAAACTATCTTAATCCTTATTTAACCGAAGCTCATCCGAACCATAATGATGAGAATGAGACCCCATTACCAATGGGCTATTTTGCGATTTTCAATTTTAGTACATTTTTATCATCTATGTGCTTCTATTCAAGGTTGGAAAACGCGTCCAATGCAAAGAAATTGACTCGGATAGAGTCAATGCGGAGACTCGGGAGAGTTATGTTTTTTAAGATAATTTTAAAAGTATCTAAAAATGAATCCATTACTTACAAAACATAAAAACACATTTATTTACATGCATTCATAATAATCAATTCAAATTAATGAAATTGTATACGTAAGAAAAGTACTACAATAAGGAAAAGAAAAAAAGAAAAAAAAACTACATATTACACAATTTATTAGTCCAAATACCAAATGTAAATGATCAACTACATGTTTTGAATTACATTGTAGTCATCATTTTTAAATTAGTAACTCCAAACCTCATACATAATTACTTATAAATAAATTTTAATTATTTAAAATTAGATCTGCCTATTAAATCGTTTATAATGCCAACTTATTAAAATGAGAGGACTCGGCTGAGTTTTCCCTATTTTTGACTCGGCCTTTCGACAAAACGACATGACTTGGGAGTTGAGAGTAAACTCAGAGAGTTTTCCAACCATACTTCTAGTATACAAGCATGGACCTCATTTAGACCCAATTAAATATAAACATGTCCAAATATTCGTACATTGTCAATTGGACAAAGATGATCCGGCCCGAGCCTGACCCGATTCGAACTGAACCAAACCCGTTTACATCCCACTTGATTCGATGCCCGTTGGGCGAAAGGAAAACAATGATTACAGTTTCAAGTCCCATTGTGTAAAACATGGAAAGAAGAAAGTGAACTGGAATTGATTCTTGACTTATTTCACAATCCCAAAACCTGTAGGAAGATTCTGTCTTGAGTCTCAAGGCCAATGGGGGATGTTTTTCCTATCCATAAATGGAACTTTGCTCCTGGGTCTACTGGCAACTCACTCTCTCGTCTGATTGTCAATGGTTTGATTTGCCACTCCCTTGTTAATCTATTTAACCTTCCATCTTGTTATTTTATTGTATTATCTATGGTCTTTGAATGAATTGGTATCTGGTCTCTTCCTATCAGGTGTTTCTACTTATATTTTAATGCTTGTTTTAGTCTGGTGTCTGTTGGGGTATATTGGAAACAACCTTTTTAATTAATTACTTCCTAATTGTTAATTATATTTGTTTGAATGCTGGAATGTTGTTCTACTTCTTCTTTCTGCTGCTTTCTGAAATGGGGTGTTGAATATTTTGTACCCATGTTGGTCTAATCCAAATAATGAGATTCGCTGATTCGGGGGTTTATAATGGGGTGTTATTTCACATATATATAATCATTTTCTTTTCCAATTGATGTAGGCCCTATCATGTTGTTTGCTGAAATGGGAAGTAGAAAATTTAGAGATCTTGCTGGTCTAATCTGAAGTATCCAAACCAATTTTTGCTGTTAGAATGGCTAGTAGCTGTTTTATTTATGATGGAGTGTGCTTGTTTGGGTACCTGCAACTAAGATTTTGGATCTTTTTTTCTGTTTGCTTTGAATGTTCAGATAGTCCAGTCCAAGGAACTAGTCCAAAATGATTGGTTAAGTTGGGGTTGGAATTGTAATAGATGAAAATGCAGCTGTTACTTTCTTGATGAGATTGATTCTGGTACCCAAGTGTTTGTGTGTGTGTGTGTTTTGTTTTGGTTTTGTTTTGTTCTGTTTCTAGGCTCAACTTCTTTATGGGTCTCTTCAATTGACTTTTTCTGAAGAACAGCCATTTTCTTCTTTGTGGCTTAATGCTATTGCTGTTATTTTATTCCTAGTTGATGTCTGACTTGAGTACTGAAAATTCAGGACCCATTTTGGTGCAACCAAAAGAATCGATTGGAAACATTGGCCTTTCACTCTCAGAATCTCAATAAGAAGATTGCATTCCTGTGTACTTCCACGATGAGATCAATTTTGGTATTGGCTTTATTTTTGTCAATTCCAATGGGGGTAATTGGCCAGCATCAAAATGCCAGTTCTCATTCAAGACCAAGTTCTGTTACCATTGGATCTATGTTTACGTTCAACTCAGTTATTGGCAGAGTGGCGCAGGTTGCTATTGCAGCAGCAGTAGATGATGTGAATTCTGATTCTAGTGTTCTTTCTGGAACAAGGCTGAATATTATTCTGCAGGATACAAATTGCAGTGGTTTTCTTGGAACCGTTGAAGGTATGAGATATTCATCAATCAGATGAAACAATGCTTGCTACTGTCCATTTGTTTTCTTTTCTTTTGATAAAACGTTTTACTGGATTTAAATTTTATTTTTTTTATTGCCATGTCATAGTGAAACAAGGTAGGATGTTCAAATGGAAGGTTTTCTATTAGATTATGCTTTTGAAGTTTGATGGAAATTGAAAATTATATTAGGCTGATCATCAGGGTTATTTCTTGTGGATTTCTGGCTCTAATGAAAACTATATTAGGCTGGTCATCAGGGTTATTTCTTGTGGATTTCTGGCTCTAATGAAAATTACTTCTTCTTCTTCGCCAGGGGGGTGAAATGTTACATTTTTTGCTTTTTCTACCTAGTTTGGCTTTAGTGGGGCACATGGCTCATTATTTGAGAAACAACAGTGGGTGAGTCTATTTTACAAGAAAAAAAGGTTTTTATTTACATTAACTGAAACATTGTGCTCTTCTTCTTTGCAAACCAAGCCCAACGGACCCTATTCCGAGCACACAGAGGAGATCTGATCCCAGATGGAGTGTTACTGTCTGGTCTTGATTGAGGGATGTGTTGTTGTATCCTAAGGGTGCTTCTGCTAAGAACTCTTGATCTGGGTGTCTGCCCAAGGGGAGGATATTTTCCTAAAATGAGAGACACTGACATGCCTCAGCCACTATCAATTCTTCAGTCTGGGGTCTACCTTGGCATTCTGTGTTGTGTGCTTCAGGTTTCTTGTTTAAGGATAGCATTGCTCCTTGAAGTATATTTGAATTTGACAGTAGCCCAAATTTTCTTAGTACTTACTTTTACCAACAAGATCTGGATAGAACACTAGGAGATAAATTATGGTTGTGGTTGGCTATTTCCATTTCCATGGAAACGTGCCTTGCCTTATAATTCAAAAAGTAAGCAGTGTTTGGATTTCATTTCCCTCTTAAATACATTCTGTCCCCTCCTGTCTTCCCCTTGTCCCCCTCTATCTCATGGTTTATACTTGCCAAAAGAGAAGTTGGATCAAATAGGCTGGAGGAATTGACTTCTTTTTTTCTTTTGTATAACAATGTTCCTTATTTAATAATTTGCATTTCCATGCACGTTGTGTGGTTAATGTCCCACTTGATTTTTTATGCTTATCTGTTTGGTCTACTATCAAAAGTTTTGATTCAATAGTTGTTAGTTGATGGTTTTTATTTTCTAGTGTGAATGGGATGTTTTATTTTAGTCTAGCAGGCCTCTCTGTAGCCCGCCTTCTAAATGATGTTTTATTTTAGTTTAGACATATGTATTCTATGCAATCTGATTATTCTTTATTGTACGTATTATTATTATTATTCTTTTCAATTTGAATGATGAGAAAACCATTTTGATTCCTTTCTTCCCTATGATTTCCAACACAATGCATTCTTGCGTTGTTAGAGCACAGATCTTGTATTTCACAAAAGCAGCAAAACATGCCATGAAAGGAGTGGATGAGTTTCATGACATCATCGTCCTGTAAACCTAGAAATATGAAGTTTTAATGAGCATTAGATTCTATTGTTTCATTACATTATGGTGTATATGTTTCAACTGAAATGAAAGGTCATTTGACCATTTTAGTTCTGCGTGGATAGTGATCTTTTTTACGTACACATCTGGCAATGCCATAATCACAGTATCTAGAGAAATTAGGCTATCGTTGTTTTTCTGCATTGTTTTATTATCCCAAATCAATATCCATTAACATGCGGCATAAAGGGCAAAGAAATGGTATCAAACTAATGTGATTTCTAAGTTCTAACTCCCATTATGCCCCAACTGCAGCAGATACATAATCTCTTCCGCCAAAAGATTCAAAGTAAGTATTTTATCAGTCTTCTTCTGTTTCTTCTCAAGGAACTAGCATGTTGTCCTGCTATACATGATGAAATTTTAATTGGGTACTTTTCAAACTGATTGTACAATATAAGTCAACATGGATGCACCTAAATTGCAAGTGACTTGAATTTTTTAGCTGAGCAGATTGTTATCATTTTCCTGTATGTTTGGGTTAGCCACAGACTACAATGATGCTGGGTGGAATATGATTTTTTGCCTCCAGATAAATGTTGGTGATCATGCCTATATTGACCTTTTCTTTCTTTATTTTATTTTTGTTTGGTGATCATTCTTTTATTGACCTTTTCTTTTATTTTTTCCCTCCAACCATTTATTATTTTGAGTACAATGAGATGACCTTCATTTGGATCTGTTTTTCTTTTTTTTATTATGGTTCTTGTTGGTACACTTTGGAATTTTCCTTTTATCCATAGGTTGAAGCTTAACAAAGATCATCTTTCTGCAGCTTTCCAGTTGGTGGAGAAAGATGTGGTTGCTATAATTGGTCCACAATCCTCTGGAATAGCTCATGTAATCTCCCATGTTGTCAATGAGCTTCATGTGCCACTTCTATCATTTGCCGCAACAGACCCAACTCTTTCTGCTTTGGAGTACCCATTTTTCCTCCGAACAACACATAGTGAACACTTCCAAATGCATGCAATCGCTGACATTGTTGAATACTATGGATGGAGAGAGGTAATTGCCATTTTCGTTGATGATGATAATGGAAGAAACGGGATATCGGTGTTAGGTGATGCACTTGCTAAAAAGCGTGCAAAGATCTCTTTCAAAGCCGCGTTCCCTCCTCATGCACCCACGAGCGTAATCAGTGACTTGTTGGTCCAAGTCAATCTACTGGAATCTCGGGTTTACATTGTCCACGTAAATCCCGACACCGGTCTTAATATATTCTCCATTGCAAAATCTCTCGGAATGATGAGTAGCGGCTATGCATGGATAGCAACCAATTGGCTTGCTTTGGTTTTAGATTCGACTGAACCTGCCAACCCTGGTGTAATGAACCTATTACAAGGGGTTGTTGTATTTCGCCAGCATACACCGGATTCAGTTTCTAAAAGAAATTTTAAGGCAAGGTGGAGGGATTTGCTTAAGAAAGGAAATGTCAGTTCAGGCCTGAATTCTTATGGGCTCTATGCATATGATTCTGTTTGGTTAGTAGCTCGTGCTCTTGATGAATTCTTGAATGATGGTGGGATTCTTTCTTTCACGAGTGATCCAAGTTTTCATGATTTAAAGGGAAGCACACTGAACTTTTCAGCACTCAATATCTTTGAAGGAGGCAATCCCTTGCTTCAAAAATTGCGAACAACAAATTTTACGGGTCTAACTGGTCGAATTGAGTTTGATACGGATAAAAATCTCATTCATCCAGCATATGATATTCTCAATATTGGTGGAACAGGGTTGCGATTGATTGGTTACTGGTCCAACTATTCAAGTCTATCGGTTGTTGCTCCTGAAATTCTATATGAGAAACCGCCAAACACTTCAACATATAATAGACAGCTTCACAGCGTTATCTGGCCCGGTGAGACTGCGACAAAGCCACGTGGGTGGGTGTTTCCAAACAATGGAAAGCCCCTGAGAATTGCAGTACCTAACCGAGTGATTTACAAGGAGTTTGTTTCAAAAGATAGCAGCCCTGATGGTGTGAAAGGCTTTTGTATTGATGTGTTCAATGCTGCAGTGGCCTTGTTGCCATATCCAGTCCCGCATCAGTTTATTTTATATGGAAATGGTTTGGAAAATCCGAGCTACAATGAAATCGTGGAAAAGGTCACCCAAAATGTAAGTACATTACTTCAGATGAAGAAATTTCTTAATGAATAATTCCTTAGTGCTCAATGACTAGCAGCTGATTGCATGGACATTGGACACTAGACAACCTGTAATTCATGAGCCACCCTGTAAAACTCACAGGCCTTTTGTTTCATTGATTCTGGATTCCACACCAACAAAAAAAAAAAAAAAAGAGTGCTCTTGAGTTTGAATTGTGCATTGGAAGAGGTTTTATTTTTATTATTATTAATTTTTTATAACCATTGGCTATCCAAATGGTCTGGTGATTGGATGATAGGCCCATGTGGCCATTGTAAGTTTAGAAATGAGGCACACTAATAATTGCCTGAATGGAATGGACAGTTGAAGTTGATCAATCAAACTGTTCTGTTTCTGAACATGGGTCATGGCTTTACAACTTGAATGCTATGAGATGAGTGTTTCACATTTTCAATTACATTCTTATGTACATAGAATGCTGATTTGGTTCTTTGTTTTAACAGCATGGTGGCTTGGGCATATACATTCTTATAACCATATTATTTTGCATAATTTCTTCTGCAGGTCTTTGATGCAGCTATTGGGGACATAACTATTACAACAAATCGGACGAGGAATGTGGATTTTACTCAGCCTTACATTGAGTCAGGCCTTATTATAGTTGCTCCTGTCAAACAGATAAAGTCAAATGCTTGGACTTTCTTAAAGCCCTTCTCCTTAGAAATGTGGTTTGTAACAGCTTCTTTCTTTCTCTTTGTGGGTTTTGTTATTTGGGTTCTTGAGCATCGATTAAACCCTGAGTTCCGTGGACCTCCTCGGCAACAGCTTGTTACTGTTTTCTGGTCAGTATCTTTCAATGCCTAAACTATCTCTTTCCTACACCAAATCATTCTTAAATGTGTGTGCATATATGTTTTACAAATTGCCACCATAATTGTGAATAGTATCTGTTCATTGTAGTTACTTTTTTTTTTTTTTTTTGCAAGACTTATTTTGTGGGATTTCAGTTCAGTAAAATACGACAGTTGTGAGTTATATAGTTGCATTTTGTAGGAAGCAAGAAATTTTGTCGAGGGTTACCTTAATGTTTTTCTGTTTTACTTGCATTCCTTCTCTCACTGTTAACAGAAGGTTTCATGATTTGTTCTTAAAATCTTTTGAGAATAATTGAGGAGTATATTGTATTACTTACTTTCTTAGTATGAGCACCGGACATAAATAAAAATGAAAGCCATGTGGCAATTGTAGATCCTAAAACTTAGGATTTGTGTAATTTAAATTACAACATGAGGAAGACATGATGAGATTTCCAGCTCATCTATTGACTGAATATTGGGCCTGAATATCATGAGACTTCATGCATTGTTTGTAAGAAACCATATACCAACCCAAAAGCTCAAGCTAATATGTGGAAGGCCCATACAGGTATATTAAGACATATCAAGCCTATTACCTAGGCGATGTGGGACTTCCTAACACTCCCCCTCACGTGCAAGCCCAATAGATTTCATGGACGGGCCTGTCGCGTGGGCTACACAAGAACGACGGCCACGTGGGCTACACAAGAACAACGGGATTGGAACCCGCTCTGATACCATGTAAGAAACCATGTGCCAACCCAAAAGCTTTAGCTGATAAGTGGAAGGGCCATACAGGTATATTAAGACAAGTCAAGCCTATTACTCAGGCGATGTGGGATGTAGGACTTCCCAACATTTTTAACTTTGTCAATTCACCCCATCAAGGTGATAGGCCGCTTGCAGACCATCGGCTTGTCTTTGAGTTTTTGAAAGCAAGCAGAGGCAATCCCTTTTGTAAAAATGTTTACAACTTGGTCATTGGTAGACACATGCCGAACACCAATTTATTTGCGGACAACTTTGTCACGAATGTAATGCTAATCGACTTCAATATGTTTCGTCCGGGCATGGAAAATAGAATTAGATGCCAAGGATATGTCACTAATGTTGTCACGCCAAATGACTGGAGTGTAAGGGAGAAAAACATGAAGGTTGCATTAAAGTTTTTGAACTTGGGAAATCTCTGCAGCAGTAATGGCAAGAGAACGATATTCGGATTCTATGCTGGAGTGAGAGACAGTGGCTTGCTTTTTGAAACTCCAAGAGATGACATTGGGACCTAGATAGATACATAACCCGGTTGTTGATCGTCTATCGTCCGGTCCTTCTGCCCAATCAGCATCTGAATATGCTTGACTTTGAAAGGTGCCTAATTGAAAAAATAATCCATGATCAACAACCCCTTTGAGATATTGAAGAATACGTTTGACTGCAGCCCAATGAGTAGTTGTTGGATTGTCCATGAATTGGCACACTTGGTTGACCGAGAAGGCAATATTAGGCCTTGTAAGCAATAGATACTGCAATGCTCCAACGATACTACGATACTAAGAGGGGTCTTCAGGTGGATCACCATCATAAAGGGAGACTTTGCTGCCCACAACCATAGGTTATGCGTAGGGTTAACCGTCCCTACCAAAATCTCAAGGTGTTAGTAGAGGCAACATAAATACTTTTCAATACTCTCCTCGGGTGGAGCCCACTGCTTAACTCTCCCCCTCAGGTGGAACACAGTCGGTGCACTTTTGTGACACGCATATTTTTTTTCGTGCCGAGTCGTTCCTCCTGGGATTCGAACTCGTGACCGGTTGCTCTTATACCATATTATCTTTTGGGAATAATTGAGAAGTATATTGTATTACTTAGTGTCTTTGTATGAGTACATGACATAAATACAAATGAGAACCATGTGAAAACCATGTGACAATTGTAGATCCTAAAACTTAGGATCTGTATAATTTAAATTACAACATATGAGGAAGGCATGATGATATTTCTAGCTCGTCCAACCAAGCAGCATGATCTCCAGCTCATCCATTGACTGAATATTGGGCCCGAATATCATGAGACTTCATGTATTGTTAACTTGGTCAATGATTTTGATACACTCAAACACATGCATGAGCACGCGCACGCGCGCTCGCACACACATACAGAGAGAGAGAGAGAGAGAGAGAGAGAGAGAGAGAGAGAGAGAGCTTTCATGCACCAATTTTTGAAGTAAATGTTCTATGGGTACAACTTACATTAGAGTCAATAATGAACTCATAAAGCCCATGATAGAAATTGCATAATGTTTTGATATAAGTATGTTTCATTGATGTCATATTAGTGGCCATCCAAGCGAAAATGTAGACTTATTGCAAGATTCAATTTTGACCTCTCAAATATTTCAATGTTAAGGTAAACAAACTCAGAAATCATTGATTTAGTATCATCATGTAACTGTTAGTATAAATTATTCATTTCACAGCATAGCATTTGTACTAATCACGTCACTCTCCAGAAAGGTAAATATTGCAATATAATGCTGAATCCAGTTTCTGTCTTTTGATCAATCTCAGTTGTAAATATATCATCTTGATTTAGATGAATATCTCTGTTGTCGGTGTCTTCCCTCTTCAGGCAAAAGCAGCAGAATCTGTGTCACACTGTCATATCCTTGGCTTTGTTCTTTCCTTATTTTTTTTTCTTTTCAACTATTTAAGAATAAGAGGGTCCCACAGCTTAATTGTTTAATTATCCAGATCATTGATATGGTTGGTATGACCATGGAAGATATCCAATGGGTTTCCCATACTGGATGCATGATACTTCCTCTTTGATCAATGGCCAATTAGACAATTAACAATGGAATAGCTTTCCATGACTTGCATAATTCATGTTTATCTGGATAATGAACTTCCTAAGATTTTTTTTAGTAATGTACAGATCAAAAGAACATCAGTTGAAAATTCAATTAAAACTTCAATTATTTTTTATGTTTTATTATGATTTGGTATGATGAGTTTCTAGTTTGGCATCACCTGAGTCATTGTAGCTTGATTTTTCTCTAATCGCTCAATATTTTTCTTGGTCACACAAACTTTACATGTTGAGAGAATATACCTTTCAGTGAATTGAAAATCTCATACGTTATGCCGAACTAATTGCATAATCATAACCATTTGTTGATTCCCGTTAAATGTGGGCCATTTTTTGTGGTTTCCAATTTAATTTATTGGATGATTGGACATAATATGCCACTCTATTAGGGCTATTGAATTTTTTTTCCTTCATCGAGCATGTTGACTCATCCTTAAAACATAATTATGATTCATATTGTACTTCTGTTTCAAATGTGGAGGCTTTATATTTTTTTTCACCATTTTGCAGGTTTAGCTTCTCAACTATGTTTTTCTCACACAGTAAGTCTCTCATCATCCTCTATAGTTCAATTTCTATAGTATCTTTTAGTCTCCCTTGCAATCTTGTATCTGTGACAGTGTTGATCAGTGTACATATGTTGGGATCTTACTAGTTTTATGCTTGCCCTAATGTATCCGAGTCATGCCACATGTTCTAGAGATCCATACTTCTTGTGTGCATATATCTTGTATATATGCCCTGCGTCAAAAGTCAATCAACGCCGCTTCTTGGGTGGACCTTGAATATGCGCTCAACCATGTACGTCCAAGTCCTAGAGAGGGGGGGAGGGGGGTGGATAGGACTGTATAAAAAATTGTGTCAATTTTAAAATCTAAAGGTCCCAAACACACTATTGAATAACTCTTATCAATATTAGCAATGTAAATATCAAATACAAGTGCAGAAGCAATAAGAGTTCAATAGAGCAAAATCAACAACAATGAATATAAAATTAATTCTAACAAATTAACTCAATTCCGTGACTGGTTGTTACATCCCGTCCCGTACTAATTAAGATTAACACTAATTAATTGAGATTAGTGTAAATTAATCATGTTTAATGGAATGAGTTTGGGTGATACTAAGTCATTTAAGTTGGTTTAGACTCAAATTAGTGAGAATGAGGACTTTTGTGTAAATACGGATTTCTGCGTATTTGGTCGAATGCGATAACTTTTGGTAGTGACAGATTTTACTGTTCGCATTATCGACAATGTAAATGAATATGGGAGGACACAAAAGTAGATAATACCCAGTATTAACCAGAAGTGCAAGTCTGATAATGGGATTAGCCTGGTTCGATAAACATGATGGAACAACTCGGAGATGGCTTAGACATTGCACAATGTGTGATGTTAACATGTACTTGTTGGAGAAATTTGGAAACATGGCTAGATAATAAAAATTGGGAAAATAAAAAAGCACAAAAAATATGGGCAAAGCATAAGGAATAACCTAATGCTTTCTTTGTTGATTTTTTTTTTTTTTTTTTTTGGTGGGGGGTGGGGGGTTGGGTTGGGTTGTTGATATACATGCCTATGCCGTTCACTAAAAGCTCGAGCTTTTGGCGCCACTGGTTAGAGCTAGAGGTCACGAGTTTGAAACTCTTGAGAGGCATGTTACCTCCATTTGTCTATCTAGTCCGTTCTGTTGGATTTCGACTTCAAACAGCCTCCCGTTCGACGGGGGGTGTTGATATACATTTAGTGAACAGCATAACAATGTATGTCAACATTCTTAAAGACAAAACTTTCTCACATGCGGGTGGTTTGCAATGGAAAATTTATCCCCATGATACAAAGCACAACTCTATCTGAAGTCTGCGCACAAAAGATAGAAATATGGATTTTCCCAAAAGGAAATAAAATTGGAAATAATTTTCTTGGAAGAAAAATAAGTATTTGAGAGGGAATTGTATATAAGAATATTATGTATATATATTTCAAATCCAAGGCTTTATATGGAGTTTTGGGGAGAAAAAAGGGTTATGTGGGAGAGAGTTATGAGAAAAAGAGCCATTGGAGATTTATGAGAAATATTGCCATTGGAGATTTATGAGAAAAAGAGCCATTGGAGAGTTATGAGAGAGAGTTACCCATCATCAATTTTCTCATTATTTCTCTCACCCATCTATTCTCCATCATTATTGTCTTTTATTATTTATTTTTAAGAAAATATATAACAGTGCCATCCTTAAGAGACAGTAACACTTAAACCTCAACATAGCCTTCAAAAACCTTGTGTGATAACTGAAACAGAAATGGTAACTTCTGTTGTCTTGTACCCATGCAGGAGAGAACACCGTCAGCACACTCGGCCGTCTGGTGCTGATCATTTGGCTTTTTGTAGTATTGATCATCAATTCAAGCTACACAGCTAGCTTAACATCGATCCTCACAGTGCAGCAGCTGTCCTCGCGGATTGAAGGGATTGATAGTTTGATCTCAAGCAATGAACCAATCGGGATTCAAAGTGGGTCATTCATCAAAAACTATCTGGTTGAAGAGTTGAATGTTGCAGAGTCCAGGATAGTGAACCTAGAAACCCCTGAAGACTTTGCCACTGCCCTTGACCGTGGACCGATAAATGGAGGAGTTGCTGCAATTGTTGATGAGTCTCCTTACATTGAGCTATTCTTGTCAGACACCAACTGCAAGTTCAAAACTGTTGGGCAGGAGTTCACGAAAAGCGGATTTGGTTTTGTAAGAATTACCATCTCTTCTCATATATGAATGGGAAATGATGCCATGGTGCAGCTGCATGTACTCCAATAGTATGTAGTTTGAATATTTTTCCAAAGCGGTGGTTGTCCATTCTCCCATGCATTTCATAGTGGGACAAAAATCAGAAATGGCATTTACTCAATAGGTGGGGTTCTTTTTTCCAACCTTTCCAACCTGACATTTTTTTTAGTTCTGTATATTGATTTGGGATGGAAAGGTGAGAAAACAGTACCTCACTGATCTTGGTAAAGAAAAAAAAGAGTGGATAACCATCCATTATGCCAATGGCCCGTTGGCCTATTTCATGGTTAATTCCTAGTAACTCATGGTAAGGTTTTTAACGAAGGCATATTAAATAGGTGTTGACTGCTGAGTGAAGAAAATAAGGAGAAGATGTAGATGAGACCCTTAATTTCATAGGATTTGATTTCCTTAGATGATGGGCAGGTAGTCATTTCCTATCAAAGAGGAGGCAATTAAATGAATCAAATGTTCTTTCTTATTTATTTCTATTTTTGGTGTCTAGACTAAATAAAGGACCACTTTGCTTAGGTCATTTCATTTTTTACTTTTTTTCTTTTTGTTCAATTGTAAAATATATTAATATCATTTTCTCAAGTGTGGTCAGTGTCCAACTGATTAGAAAAGGGAATTATGTAAGCATTTCGGTCCTTGATATCATTTCATTTTTTTTGTGGGGGAAAGTCTCTAGTATGTGCTTGAAGCTGGCTGCTGAAGGTTAGCACTGGACTACTGAGACTATATCAGTAGAATCTTATTGTTCATAAGAAAGTATTCTGTGGTATATTTTAGAAGTAAACCAAACTGTGAACAATTTGAATATTATTGCAGCAGAATGGAGAGTTAAAATCTCCACCCTGCATTTGGGCAGCAATAAATTCGGAACCATGTTGGGTGGATTTTCATTTTGTGCACAAAATAAATTAATTGAAAATCACCATTATTAATTTTTGGTAAAAAAAATGCCAAAAGTGACAGTACCATCCTAAGTGCAACCAGCATTCATCAACCAAAATATATTAACGTCTTGTTACATGTGTAAATCTAAATTTACTTACTAAAGCTTCATTCATTATGCATGAGTTTTTTTTTTAATTCATACTTCAAATAATTTCTTCTACACAATATGATAAAAACCATAAAAAAGCCTACTGTAATTTCAAAAAAAATAATTTAATTGTCATTATAAATGAAGTACAGCATCATCTCATGTCCAACTTCTTTCCTCTCAACAGGTCTTCCAAAGGGACTCTCCTCTTGCAGTAGACATGTCAACTGCCATCCTTTCCCTATCGGAGAATGGTGATCTTCAAAGGATTCATGATAAGTGGTTATCACGTAAAGGGTGCTCCACTCAAGTAAATGAAATCGACTTAAACCGTCTAAGCCTCAAAAGCTTCTGGGGCCTCTTCCTTATTTGTGGTGTCGCATCTTTCCTTGCACTCATCATCTTTTTCATTAGAGTGTTGTGGCAATATAGAAATTTTACTGCCGCCTCCAACAGTCAGGATGTAGAAGAAAGTGGACCAATCCAAGGTAATGGGAGCAGAAAGGTACCGCTTCGCACAAAAAGTATCAAGGAGCTCCTCGATTTTGCCGATAAGAAGGAAGAAGTAGTGAAGAACTTGAAGAAAAAACCTAGTGATAAGCAAGATGAAGGTAGTCGAAGCACAAAGCTCGATAGACAATCGAGCGATGGGCAACTGAATGCTGGGCAAACCTCTGATTAGCCCTCAGCTTCTTAGGAATGTCTTCCACCATGATGATAGCCCAAATACTCTCTCTCTCTCTCTCTATCTCTCTCTCTCTCTCTCTCTCTCTCTCTCATACACACGCACATAAGCACATGTGCAAGATCCAACCAAGTCATCAAGTGAGCTACTGTGGACGATCTGACTCAAATAGAATAGTACTGGATGATATTAAAGAGAAGACATTAGCAGAGTACCTTCACAGCACACATACTGAATGCACATGTGGAATTTGAGGCATTCATCAGGCGGGGATACCTTCTCATGCCTTAGCCCAAAAATGTTGGAAGAGTTAAGTTGATTGTTTATTAAGAAAAATTTAGGAACCTATTTACTTTTATGAAAAATCTACAAAGTCCATGTGGTCAAAGTTATTTGTTGCGCGAGTCAAGAAATTTTATTACATGCCTAGATACCGGAGTCTAGAATTGTCCTAATAAATGTTGTTGAAGTCCAATGAAAAATCTTTTTAGTAGAAGGTTATTTTGTATGATTTGATGTATTAATGAAGACCGTTTTATGAGTTTCCTTCTCTTGTTTCCACCATTATTTTCATATCTGTATCAATATTATGTTTCCACATTTGGTATCGACCTATGTTAAACCTCTACCTTCTTGTATCCTGTTACAACCTCTTTCTGGCCCAAATCCCAAATCAACCTTGAAAACTTTGGCAATTAGTGGATGAAAAGGAAAATTCTTTGGCTCTCTAAATGTAAATGGGCTTGTTGTAGGTGGTTACCAGCAATGGAATTACCTCAAGGACAAGCAAGAATGGCCACCAAGTTGAATCACTGGCTTTGACTAAACTCAAATTTGCCCTAACCACACCTATATACCTTGACCCCTACCCAATCTGACTTGTGATGGGTTTATAATCTGCATTACCAAACCCACCCTACAATGATTATGTGTCAGGTCAGCTTTAGCACCAGATTTCTTTAAAGAATATTTTAATAGAAAGGATCTGAACTCGCAACAGCCTCTTACTTCTTCAACTCTCTTAAATGTAGCCTACTCTCTAACCACACTTTGGTTTTTCTTTGCATCAAAACTCATTAGACTAAAATGCTCCTCTCCCTATGGATTTTCAAATTGAAACCCAAATAATTATTTTTCATTTTTCTAATAAACCGACCGCCAATGTTCTCCATCCAACATTTTATTTTCCATCAAACAAGACTCATTAGCATTGCCCATTATATCATGGCCTATTCCCCAGCTTGTATCGACCGTATTCACCACTGGTTCTCATGAAAAATTAAAAACTCCTTCAAAGTAAGTTTTTTTGCACTTGCTGCATCATTGCTCTCGTTTCATAAATACTATATTAGCCCTTACACCACTATGTTACCTTCATCATTCTAGTGACAACTGAGTTGTCCCATGCATTAACACATGAAAAGTCCGCCTGTTATGTATTGATTATTATTACTGTTGTTATCTATTTTTATTTTCTGTAAAGAAGCAAATTGGCGTGTTTGTTTACATGTGTGGATGAATAAAGGTGAGGTATGTTAAATGTAGGAGCAGAGGTGTGATAAAATGTTTGTTTGGATAGTATGAGGTAAAGTATAGGTAGGGGAGAGAGAGAGAGAGAGAGAGAGAGAGAGTCCAGTTTTATTATCTAACACACCACATGGCAATTAATGGGGCCTTCTTGCCTTCTTTCATGGATGGAGGGAGGGGGCAAACTTTGAGGGTACAATGAGGGTGTGTAGAACTTTACCATGGGGTATCCTAATTGAAAATCCAAACCGCTAAAAATAAATGTCCTCCCCTTCAATGGGCTAACCCAAATTTAAGCCAGTTGGAGCTGGTCCCGCTATCAGATTGAGCATATGAGATTCTTAATCATATATTCTGCACCTTATGGTGAGATCAGCTCCTATTTAAGTAAATTTTTGGGTAAAAACCATGTAAGGGAAGTGAGTTTATCTTGAGCAGTTTAGATATTCAATAGGTGGGGCCTATTGTGAAGTTCTACATACCTCACCGGAAGTGTGAGTGAGACATTCAACCGCTTTGGCTTCTAACTTTGCAATTATGATAACACAATTTGGAGATATTTTGAATGAGCTGTACAGATATAAATGCTGCCCCGGCTAACCATCCAAGCATATTGCACGCATTATGACCCATCAAATGATCAAATTTAACTAATGAACGGATTTTCATGAATCAATAGTGGGTGGATTTATTTACATGTGATTAATCTAGAATGATTTATACTTTGATTAGATTGAGACACAACTCTCAATACTAAAACAAGGTAAAAACGATTATTTTGAGCGGTTTGGGTTCACTATAGTGGGCCCTATTATAGTGAACCCTATTATTTCCATATTTTAATTGTGCTCACAAAGTTTAGAGAAACTGAGTCCTGAAAAATGTTGAGTTATTTTCAATTTTAGAATATCCTTTGGATATCATTTTAAAAAATGTAAAAACAAGTTAATTTGACATGATTAGTAATAATCGATAAATATAAAATATTATCGATCAACCATTGCTTGACCCGCCTTAAAGTCCTTGCTCTGCCACCGCCTACTATTTATATTCATAGGTTGCTTCGACCCAGGCCAGGTCAGAGACGAGCATGATGGGCAGGCTCACCATTTGATCTAAAGTCAGGGACTGGGCCTAACGGCCCTAGCATAAAATAGGCAAGCTAGGTAACCCATCTCGGCCCGATTAACTCAACAAAAATGGGCCCAATATTGCACTCATGGATAGAGTCCAGTGCTGACTTTCAAGCCAATGGAGTGGTCCTATGGATTTTTATTACATCAAATAACCTAATGGGTTTGGTTTTAACTGCTGTTCCTTTGCATCTGTAATCTAAAGGGAAAGGTACAGCTAACCTCCTTATTTCCTATTTTTTACAAGTCACAACCTCTAATTTGGAAATCTTGGTTTTTGATCAATTGATGCGTATCCACTGTATTTCGCCATAAATGGACAAAGCATTCCAAGAACCTTATTTGGATTAGATTGGGGATGAAAACATGAAACATTTAATCTTCATCAACTGAACATGAGTAATGCCCACAATTTAAGTAGAATAAGTTAGATGTACGGAAATTGTCATCATCATATGGTAAAACACAACTGATTTCCATCAACTGGTTAAAACTAATTTCTGAATGTCAGTCAGTCAATGTGGTTGAGTGAAGTTTTCAGATTAATATAGGTGGTTATGTGTAAATATAAAAAAAAATGCATGATAGTCATAAAGTACAGGTGGTTATGTATAAAATTCCATAATTTAAACAGGACTTTTGAGCTTGAGTATTAACTTCAAACCAGATAAATCAACGGTCTAAAATGGTTGTCCACACATTAGAACATGTGGTGGATTGGGCCTGTAGAAGACTTCCCCTTAAAAATAGACACCCACATTAGAAGTAGCCAAATAAAGGAGGAAGGCAACCACCACCACTCAGACAGCCAAAGCAGTAACAGAAATAACAGAAATATGAAAAAGGAGGGAGTTGAATGTGTTCCAAGTGAAGCTTCACCATTCCTTTCTTTTCTCATTATAACAACCTTTCCACCTCTTTTCCCTAACTCGCCTCCTATAGCAGCCCTTAGGGCCTCTCCATGGAGGTGAGCAATCAGAAAATGCTGGCCTTGGGCTGCCTCTTCGTCTCTCTATTCCTTCTCTCCCTTTCCTCCTCAACCTCCGCGCTCACCGACACCGAGGCCGCCTTCATTACCCGTCGGCAACTCCTAACGTTGCCCGAAAACGGAGACCTGCCAGACAATTTCAAATTTGAGTTTGATATCAATATCACCCTATCATTCAAGAATGACAGGCTGAAACAAGCCTATGGTGTCCTGCAGGCATGGAAGAAGGCCATTTACTCCGACCCATCCAATTTTACCAGCAACTGGGATGGCGAAGATGTTTGCTCCTACAATGGTGTCTTCTGTTCCCCTGCCCTTGATGACCAATCTATTGAGGTTGTTGCAGGGCTCGACCTCAATCATGCAGACATTGCAGGGTACCTCCCTGTTGAGTTGGGGCTCCTAACCGACCTTGCACTCATCCATATCAATTCCAATAGGTTCTGTGGCATCATCCCCAAGAGCTTCTATAAGCTTAAGCTGCTATATGAGCTTGATATTAGTAACAACCGCTTCGTTGGTCCCTTCCCTGAAGTTGTCCTTGAGATCTCCACGTTAAAGTACCTAGATCTTCGATTCAACAACTTCGAAGGGAGGCTGCCTCCCAAGCTCTTCGATAAGGATCTTGACGCCTTGTTCTTGAATGACAACCGGTTCCATGACAACATACCAGAAAATCTTGGTAATTCAACTGTTTCTGTCTTGGTGGTATCAAATAATCAGCTTGGAGGTTGTATTCCAAGCAGCATTGGCAAGATGTCTAAGACATTGGATGAGATTATTATGTCCAACAACGGGCTCACTGGGTGCTTGCCTTCAGAAATTGGGGTGCTAGCAAATGTGTCTGTGGTCAATTTGGGCTCGAATTCGCTAACTGGGATCTTGCCCAAGAGCTTCTCTGGATTGAAAGGAGTCATGGAATTGGATATTTCTAATAACATGTTGACGGGCATTGTACCAGAGAGTATATGCCGATTGCCAAGCCTCAAAAACCTCACATTTTCATACAACTACTTCAAGGGGAAGGCTGGTGAATGTGATGCAGCGCAGAAATCAGGCGTTGCAATAGATGATAAGAGCAATTGCTTACCTGATCGACCTCAACAGAAGAGCAACAAAATGTGTGTGCCGGTGGTTAACCGTCCAGTCGACTGTGGGAAGTCTAAGTGTGGGGGAGGCAGCGGTGATTCCCCGCCCCCCTCGTCTTCGACTCCTTCATCACCAACACCACAACCAGCCCCTGTTCCAGCGTCACCTCCTGTATCAATGACTCCATCACCAACACCTAGAAACTCAAGAGCACCATCACCAGCGCCAATGACACCAATGACCCCATCGCCAGTGCCAACACCCCCAACTATTCCAACGCCATCACCGGTTCCCATGAGACCTTCACCAAGTCCTACATCATTGCCTCCTACTCCAGAAGGATCAACCATATCGGTGCCGCCAACATCAGCACCACCACCTGAGCAAGAGTCAGTTCCAACACCCTCCCCGACACTAGTACCAAAGTTTCCAACGCCATCACCCACACCGACGCCTTCATCTCCCACACCCATATCGGTTACACCATCACTGGCACCTGTTGCCATGACACCTTCATCTCCTACGCCGATATCAATTACACCATCACCATCACCTGTTGCCATGACGCCTTCCTCTCCCACGCCTATATCCTTTACACCATCACCATCACCTGTTGCCATGACACCTTCCTCTCCCACCCCTATATCCATTACACCATTATCGTCGCCTCCAACAATGACGCCGATTGCAGATTCACCAACACCCACTCCAACAAAAGCATTACCGCCGACTACACCCCCACCAACACCAAGTCCTCCTCAACCTTCCCCACCTAAGGTCTCACCATCACCACAACCTGTTCAATCACCACCACCACCTAAGACACCACCACCACAACCTGTTCAATCACCACCACAGCCACCTAAGGTCTCACCATCACTGCAACCTGTTCAATCACCGCTACCACCTAAGACACCATCACCACAACCTGTTCAATCACCTCCACAACCACCCAAGGTCTCACCATCGCCACAACCTATTCAATCACCTCCACAACCACCTAAGGTCTCACCATCGCCGCAACCTATTCAATCACCACCACCACCACCTAAGGTTTCACCATCACCACAACCTGTTCAATCACCTCCACAACCACCTAAGGTCTCACCATTGCCACAACCTGTTCAATCACCACCACCACCACCACCACCACCACCTAAGGTCTCACCATCGCCGCAACCTGTCCAATCACCACCACCAAAGGTCTCACCACCCTCGCAACCTGTCCAATCACCACCACCAAAGGTCTCACCACCCTCGCAACCTGTCCAATCACCACCTAAGGTCTCACCACCCTCGCAACCTGGCCAATCACCACCATCTAAGGTCTCACCACCTCCGGAACCTGTCCAATCACCACCACCTAAGGTCTCACCACCTCCGGAACCTGTCCAATCACCACCACCTAAGGTCTCACCACCCTCGCAACCTGTCCAATCACCACCACCTAAGGTCTCACCACCTCCGGAACCTGTCCAATCACCACCACCTAAAGTCTCACCATCGCCACAACCTGTCCAATCACCACCACCTAAGGTCTCACCACCCTCGCAACCTGTCCAATCACCACCACCTAAGGTCTCACCACCCTCGCAACCTGGCCAATCACCACCATCTAAGGTCTCACCACCTCCGGAACCTGTCCAATCACCACCACCTAAGGTCTCGCCGCCCTTGCAACCTGTCCAATCACCACCATCTAAGGTCTCACCACCTCCGGAACCTGTCCAGTCACCACCACCTAAGGTCTCACCATCTCCGCAACCTGTCCAATCACCACCTAAGGTCTCACCACCTCCACAACCCGTCCAATCACCATCACCTAAGGTCTCACCATCGCCACAACCCGTCCGATCACCACCACCTCCACCTTCAATTCGGCCTCCACCACCACCACCAAAACACCACAAAAAACACTCACCACCACCCCAACAACCAGTTCAATCACCACCACCTCCATCGGAAACTGTCGAATCACCACCAACTCCATCAGAACCTGTCCAATCACCACCACCCAAAAAAGGACACGATCAATCATCCCCACCACCACCAGTCTCCTCCCCTCCGCCCCCGCCCATCTTCTCTCCTCCCCCATCTGTTCAATCGCCACCTCCACCATCAAAATCTCCTCCAAAATCTCCACCCGTCTTCTCCCCTCCCCCACCTAATCAGTCTCCACCTCCGCCATCTCAATCTCCTCCATCATCTCCTCCCTCCTCTTCACCAACGCCTCCTTCGGACGACAACTTTGATCTCCCACCGACAGTAGGGCAGTCTTACGCCTCTCCTCCTCCACCCCTTTACGTTGGCTACTAAGAAGTATCTCTCTCTCTCTCTTTCACAAACCAACTTCTTTTAGCTACTACCTGAAAAAGAGCAATGTATCACACTCACAACTCTATGTTCTTCTATTTTGTGTTGTGTGTCTTAAACAAAGGCACTGCATTGGATGTAAGATGTAATTCCAGTACGTAGCATAGTAATATTGTCATAATTCAATCACTATATCTTGTGCTGATAATTTCATTTATTTAATTTGAGTTCATCATTGCATTTCTTATAGTGTGCTTAGTTTGAGTGGTACACACTTAATTGTGCCACATCTACAGTCCTTTTGCAATAAAAAGAAACCAAGTGTATGATAGAAACTTTGGTAGAGAGACAAATGGACCCACATTTGCTCTATTGGCATTGAGAACAAGATCAAGCAGAGTTTGGAGGCAAAAGAAGGTGACTTCAAAGTAGCTGCTTTTGATTAAGGTGGCAAAATCTCATTGAACCTACAAACCTAATGCATCCGACCCACATATCACCCGCATTACTCGACCTGTGTCGTATAGGCGCAAGTCAGATAAATCCAACCCGTAGTAAAATGGGTCAGATTAGGGTAGCTTGATATAATCTTTCTCAATTCTTTGATATACATTATCGTGTAATTCTCTAATAGCTCGAGCTTTTGGCGTTTATGGTTTACTAATATGGTATCAGAGCCGAGGTATGTTTTTGTCCACGCGTGGGGCCCCACACGTGAAGAGCGCTTTTAGAATACTTTTATATGCATTGTTGTGTCATTCTTTAATACGCTGAGCTTTTGTTGCTTTTGGTTACTATCATAACCCATTTAAATAGGTCAAATTACTGTTGACCCGCATATCTAAATAGATTTAAATGATACAATGGTTTAGTACTTGTTGTATTTTGGACTTTGTTGTGGCTTACAATTAAACTCAAGTAAAGTCTTAGTACACTTCAAATAGATTAGGTTTGGGGCCAACATCTACAAGTTCAGTAGGTTCAGTTTGGGTTAAATAGGTTGACCCATGTTGGATAGGGGTTATACTGGTTGGGTTGGATTGACCCAGAATAAGTGTGGGCTAGGCTACACAAATCATTTTAGTTTTTAAAAAAAAAGTATGATATGGGTTGACCTTCGACCTATGGGCAACCGGACCCAACTTTTTTGAGAAAAAGGTGAACATTCAAAAATGAACATTAAATAATCTCACCTTTAACGGAAAGTGAGTCAAGCAAATATGGGGAACGAATAGCCACCTATCAGGCTATCACCCTATTAATTCAAATCTTAGGGAAGTCAAGGTCCTACCTCAAGGTCCCACCTAAATCTACACCTCATATCTTTCACTTCTTGCCTCTTAAATAATATTCCTTGTCCGAGTCCATTTGGTCATTTGTGTGATTTCATGCAAACAAATGGGCCTAAAGGACATGCAAATGACAGTGGATGGTTCAAAGCATATATTTTCAGTAGTTAGTAAAATGAACATCGAAGTTTAACATTATTAAGATTTTTAATATTTTTCAATATTTTTCTACCTTGAACAAAATCAAATCAATCAGATGCTCAATAAGCTCTAATTCAAGAGAGCTGCTAAATGCACACACGATTTTTCTTTCCACACACTGCAATTTTATTTTCTTCTTTATTACCAATATAGCCCTGTGGTAAATTACCTAAAAGGACATCTATCAAAGTCTCTACCTCCCCAACTTTCTACACACACCCACCCTCAAACCTTCAATTTCTCCACCCATTCCCAAAACTTGCAACTGTCCTTCTTCCTCTAATTCAATCCCACTCAACATTCATTTCACCCATACTCTCAATGTTCATCCCATACTCTTCTTCTCACTCATCTGTGACTCTTCTTCTCACTCAATTCCCACTCTTCATCCCATTCATCTTTTCATCTTTATCTCATTCATATCTCATACTCACTCATTTGTCATTCTTGAGCAATGGACAAGCAAATCGTGATTTCTAATCCTTTTAGCAGCGAGAAGATATCCTTTCAATTTTTTTCATCATTTCAAAACGGTACTGTCGCGAACTATTCGGCCCTGAATGGCCAAACAAATTTGAACTGTTCGGCCACTCTAGGCCAAACAAATTAATTTTATTCGGCCTTCGGCCCTAAGTGGTCGAACAAATTTGAACTATTCGGCCACTTAGGTCCAAACACTAATATATTAGTTGGTTAATCAATAATAATTGCTGGCATATTTTCTTTTCTTTGCAGGTTTCTTGATTTCGGGTCACCCAACTCTGTCCATAGCGACTAATTGGCAATGTTATCATCACCCTTGTGCACAAGGTTAGGAGTACGCATACCAATCCTGGATATAGCATTTCACATAAATTGTCAGTCCAGATATAGCCACATGTGAGACGATCGAATTGGAATGAGGGCGCGATTGTTACAATTAAAATGTAATTATGTAATTTGATTGAATTTGGCTGAGATGTTCATGTTCTCAGTGATGTAATTGATTTAATGATGTCATTGTTCATGTTCTTAGAGATGTTCATCGTCATGCGAGATGATGTTCATGTTGATCACATTAATGATGGAATTTGACCAAGATGACGGATAAAAGGCCGCCAAGTACTCATCCTTAATATGAATTTAAAGTTCATTTATAGTCATTAAGTTTTACGCTAATGGTATCCCACCAATACACATCCATCCATTACACATGAATCAAAGTTATTCCATTATAATCAAAGTTAAACATCAAAACATCATGTCTCCCTCCTGCTGTTGCGGCTGTATGTCTGTATGTCCGTACGAGGTCTGGGCTACTATATATCATTTAAAGAAGCTCCCTCCAACAATTTGGCAATCTGCTCAATAGCTTCGTACAACATATCCGGATGTAGGACACTCAGATCATGGCCCCTCCAAAGGATCGGATGAGTGATGCTACAAGCATTCACGATGCGTTGTATTTGGAAAACCAAAACAATAATCAGTGTAGGCAATGAAAACACGACACCCACTTAGATTGAGATGAACTTTGTAGATCAGGGAATACCGAACGCCAAGAAACTGAAAGGGAAGGAAAATGACTTGGGTCAGAGCCCCTGGCTGCCGTGAGCCGAAGGCGCTCCGATGCCTGAGTTAGTTCTGAGAAAACTAAGCAAGAGGAGGAGGAGGAGGAGAATGTGAGATAGATGTTGTGTATAGCGTGTTGCGTACCTCCATGGGGCTGATCCCATGTGTATATGTAGATATTCCTCGTTCATTCTCTCTGTGAGTGGGGGTAGGTGGGGTGAGGTCCCATCGATCCTCACCCTGACATTCGGCGGTAGGTAAAAAGGAGACATCCCATCAGAACCTTCCATGCTTTTGGTCAGTTGATGTTAAGGGATGATAAAGCCAACTTCTTATCGCCATAAATGAGCAATCCTATCGTCATAAATGAACGATCCTATCGCCATAAATGAGTGCTCATATCTGTCAGGGTGCACCCGTACTTCTCAGAGGAAGGTGACGGCCCACTCTGCCTTCAGTGCTTTTACCGGGACCAGGAACGGTCTGGTCATGCTGGCGCAGTGATGAGCTGGCACTCATGCCTAGCTGCCAAGCTGCCCGCTGAGCTGGCACTCCTAACCGAGCTGCCGAGCTGCAGGGTGAAGGCCTCTCGGACCTAGCGCTCCTTACCGAGCTGTCGAACTGCTGGGCTGTGCTTATCGAGATCGAGGTGAAGGTCGGTGTATTACCATGGTTCTTAATCTCGTCATTACGGTGTTTTACCCACACAATTGCCCCCTAGCTTTTGACCTCTGAAGGTCTGCGAACTTGTGGAGGTCGGAAGCTAAGTGACTGCTTAGCTGGTGTCCCTTCCGAGCTAGAGAGATGGTTGCCGAAATATGGGAAGAGTTCACCGAAATGACGGAGTCCCAGTTCGAGGAGGTGTCCTTCCTTAGATTGATGACCGTTGCTGACGTGCACTCTTTATCAAGATGTCCTTCCGCCTGTCCGAGGCATTTAATAGTCCTCAAGAATTGAGCTGGCGGTGACACGTGTTGCCGCTTCGATAGTCACGCAATCGTTTCAAAAAGACAGTAAGGCTGCATGATGTGACGTTAGGGCTGCTTGAGGCGTCGCCTCATTAAAGACGCTTCTCGAAAGCCAAAACGGCGCCTCTCACCCTTATAAATTAGGGTTTCTTCTTCATCCTTACTTTCTTCTTCTTCTACACTTTGTCGAAATCTCTATTGCATGCTGCTGGAGAACTTCTCTGTCGCCTGCAAGTCGCCAGCATTCTCATCTGCGCAGTCCCTCTTGTAGGGTTTCTTTTTGCCTTTCTCCTTCCCTTTCTTCTAGGTAGATTTTCGCCCGGGTAGAGAATGGGGGTTTACAGGCACCTTTTAGGGGACCCAGCTTCCATGGCTTTCTTTAGGGGCATGTACAAGATCCCTGCTAACGTAGAGGTCAGACCAGACGGGCCCAACGATGGCTTCGTGATGGACGATGGCTGGATGCCATTTTGGCTCATCGCCATGGTGGAAGCAGGAGTCCGGTTTCCCCTGCACCCACTCCTCAGGGACTGCCTCCGGCAGTGGAACCCTAGCCCCTGCCAGCTGCTCCCCAATGGCTATAAGATCATTATGGGGGCAGTGCGGCTGAACGAGATTCTGGGGATAAACCTTAGTGTCCCGAACATAGAGGAGACGTATGACCTCTGCAAATCTACAGAGGGGAACACCCATTATCTCCAGTTGAGGGCTCGCAGGGCTGGCTTCATCATCGCGCTGGAGGACTCCAACAAGTATGCGGGCGAGGACCGAGTGTTCGTCAAGGGAGGATGGGAGTTTGGCGAAGCAGAGCCTAGCACCGCGATCCGAGTTCCTCGAAATATAGGAATTCCTCCAAGTAAAGGCCGAAGTCTCTTCGGTTTGTAGTTTTTAGTTTCTTTTGTGTCTAACTGACTAACACAACTTTTCTGTTTATGCAGATTTTCGCCAGAGGAGGGAGTTCGCCAAGAAAAACCGTTGGAGGGTGAACACTGATTGGCACGAGAAGGTGAGGAATTACCTTGGTCACAACTGTCGTGCTGCGTGGTCACTCCTGGGGTATACGCCCCACTACAAATCCTTCAACACTTCGAGAAGGGTGTCCGGGATAGACTCTGTGCTGCGCTGAGAAGGCGCCAGCTCAGAGCCAGCGACGACCGCAGCCCCCAGTTCGGAGGCAGTGACAGTCGCGATCCCTACTGGGCGTCTGGTCGAGTCCGGAGACCAGGCTTCAGCTCCGCTCCCAGACCTAGAACCTGCAGGGACCTCGGCAACCGAGGCTGGGCCTTCACAGTGGAGGAAGAACTTCGTAGCATCTTCAAAAGCATCCTCGAGCTCGGTGTCTTCCAGCTCAGCGTCTTCCAGTTCGGAAGAGGAGAAGGAAGAGATGTTGCGCCACCGTCGCCCACACTACGCGGCAGAGGACTTATCGGCCGCGGCTTTCGGGGACATCAGGGGCGAGGCCCTGGATGCCCCCCAAGCTGCCAACGTCGCTCCGGCCTCGACAACCACTGCCGCTGCTGCCGAGACCCCTTCCGCTCCCCTTGTGGCCGAGTTCGCTCCTGTCATTGCGGCCGAGGTTGGATCCGCTCCGCCCCAAGCGGCGATTGTCATCGATGACTCGCCTCCTGGCTCTACCCTAAGGGTGGAAGGTCGAGTCCGCTCCACAGAGGAGGCTGAGGAGCGTCGGGCCGAAAAGAGGGCGAGGGTTGAGGTTCGGCCTGGCCCTTCGTCTCCACCGCCCGTTGAAGAGACAGCCCCGCCCCCTTCGATGGTCCCATGGGTACCAGACATCGAGGACGCGTTGGGGAGACTGCTGGCAGTGACAGACCGTGCGGGCAGCAGCCCCCATGTGGTCGTTGCGCTGGGGCGAGCCTGCGCCCTTCCTCTGAATGTGTCCAACTGGGAGAGGATGGACGATCCTTCGATGATGGTCTCGGCGATGCAATCGGCGGTAGCGGTAAATAGCTCGCACCGAACTTTATTATTATTCCGGCATTCGTTTTCCTTCTGACTTCGTTTTTATTTTGCAGGTGATGCAGAAATGCCACGTCAGCCTAGGGAGGATGGAGAGGGCGGAGGCCCGGGCAGCCGAGTGGGCGGCTAAGAGGGAGAGGCTGCAGTCCCAAAAGGAGGACTTACGGAAGGCCTTGGAGGCAAAGAGTGGACTGCTGAGTGAAGAGGTGAGCAAGAACGCCTGGCTTGCTGCCGACCTCGTTCAAGCTCAGGCCGTGGTGGCGCGGCTAATGGAGGAAGCGGAGACGGCGGTGGCCCAGAACGCTCACCTCTCCGCCGACCTCGGTGGTGCCCGGGCCATGCTGGTGCAGCTGGAAAAGGACTGCTATCCAGTCGCGGGTTGAGCACACGGCTGGTCGCTGAGCGGAATGAGGCCAAGGGCCAGTTGGAGGTCGCCCGGAGGGAAAAGGCGGCCGAGCTTGAGTCTGCTCTGGCTCGGCGAGAAGCCGAGCTCAAGGAGGAATACTTGGCCGAGCATAATGCTGCCATGGGGAGGAGGTTGGCAGATTGGCAGCGGAGTACAATGCTCAGTTGCCAGGGATCCAGGATCGAGCCTGGGAGCTCGGATGGAAGGTAGCCTTGAAGAAGGTTGGGGTTCCTGGGGATAGCCCTATCTTCAGGAATCCCCCCAAGTTCCCTCGCTCAGACTCGGAGCTCCAGGCCATATCTTCGCCCCTCCCCGGCCCATCTTCTCAAGCCTGCCCGGAGGTGAGCGCCGCCTTCAAGGTGCCTCCAGAGGCTTCTCCAACAGCCAGTGCTGCGCCTGAAGCACCCCCCCGCGCCCGAGGTCGTCCATGCCCCTCTTGAAGCCAGCGCGGTAATGTCTGAAGCCACCTCGGCCGCTCCTGAAGCCAGTACGGTCGCGACCGAGGCTCCTTCAGAGATTGACTGCAACGTGGAAGATGCAGCCCCCTGAGTCTCCCTTGTATTTTCTTTTCTTTTCTTTCATTGTATTCCTCCTATCCGCTTTGTAATCAGGGTTTTTATTAATGAAACAACACCTTTTTTGCACTCTTTGGCTTCCTTTACACTTTCTTTTTCCTGCCTCTAATGAAATGGGTGTGTGAACGATGTTCATTTTGTTTTGCTTCCTTTGCTAAGTAGTTGGTCTCGATAACCAAACTCCTTGTAAGCTTTAAAATTGGACGTTTGCCCTTATCCGAGCTTGGTTCATGAACCGTGGTCCCAATCAGCACCCATAACCCTTGAGAGCGGAGACTGCCGGTTTTGACTGACGAAAGAATCCTCCTTGGTTTAACAACCCGAGGTGTCCCTAAGCGCCGAAGTCAGTGCCCTAGACATTTTTGGCTTTGCCACCGTAGCTGGTGATGGCACCGAGCTAGGGGCGGTTGGCACTCTGACTGAGCTGTCGAGCCGGGGTGGTGCTGTTATCGAACCCCGATGCTTTTGGCTTTACCGCCGTAGCTGGTGTTGGCACCGAACCAGAGGCGGTTGGCACTCTGACTGAGCTGCCGAGCCGGGGTGGTGCTGTTATCGAACCCCGATGCTTTTGGCTTTACCGCCGTAGCTGGTGCTGGCACCGAGCTAGGGGCGATTGGCACTCTGACTGAGTTGCCGAGCCGAGGTGGTGCTGTCACCGAACCCTGATGAAGCTGGCATCACTGACGAGCTGCATAACTTGGAAGCAATTTGAAAGAGATCCGTTCCGGAAGAATGCACTTTTTTATTGCTGTTTGAATCTTTGAATACATGTTTTCAAAAGTAAAACTTTTTGATGTGCATTGCATTCCACGGTCGTGGCAGCTCCTTGCCTTCCATGTCTTCAAGCCTGTACGCGGATCTCCCAGCTGCCGATAGTACTTTAAACGGCCCCTGCCAGTTGGGCGCCAGTTTGCCTTCGTTAGGATTTCGGTCGCTCGAAAGTGTTTTCTTTAAGACTAGCTCTCCCATCGTGAACCTTCTTTCTCTGACCTTCAGGTTGTATCCCCTGGCCAACTGCTATTGATAGGCAGCCAGGCGGATAGCTGCTGCCTCTCTTCGTTCTTCAGCGAAGTCCAACTCTCGGGCTACATTCAGATCATTCAACCCTTGGTCACAGAGTTCCGACCTCAAGGTCGGGAGGCCGACCTCAAGGGGAATAACTGCTTCCATGCCGTAGGCAAAGGAGAACAGTGTAGCCGAGGTGGAACGCCTCGAAGTCGTCCTGTAAGCCCATAAAACACTCGGAAGCTCTTCTGCCCAACTCCCTTTAGCTCAGTCGAGTCTCTTCTTGAGTCCGTTGAGGATTACTTTGTTTGAGATCTCAGCCTAGCCATTGCTTTATGGGTACGCCGGGGTGGAGTAGACATTTCAAATGCCATACTCCTGGCAGAAGCTCTTGAAGAAGTTAGAATCGAACTATGTTCTGTTGTCGGAGATGAGAGTTCGGGGGATTCCAAATCTCGTGATGATGTTCTTCCATACAAAGTTCTTCGTGTCTTGCTCGGTGATGGAGGACAGAGGCTCCACTTCGACCCACTTTGTGAAGTAGTCTGTGGCTACTATCAGCCATCTTTTATTCCCTGGAGTTCGGTGGAGCGGTCCTACGATGTCCAAGCCCCACTGAGCGAAAGGCCACGGACTGGAGAGAGGGCTTAGATCCTGCGTTGGTTGGTGGAGAGAGTGTGAGAACTTCTGGCACTTTTCACATTTTCTGGCGTAGATCTGGGCGTTCTTTTGCATATATGGCCACCAGTACCCTTGGATGATTGCTCGATAAGCAAGCGACCGACCTCCAATGTGGCTGCCGCATACCCCTTCATGAATTTCGTATAAGAAATCGTCAACTTTGCTCGGGTCGACGCACTGGAGGTAGGGTCCGGTAAATGACTTCTTGTAGAGTTTGCCATCTGGGGAGAGCCAGAACCGGGCTGCTTTCAGCCTTATCTTCTGTGCTTCCGTCCTGCCTTCGGGCAATTGGTCGTCCTTTAGGTAGGCGATGACTGGATCCATCCAGCTCGGACCGAGGTCGACACACATGAGTTGCCGAGGTCGCTGGAGTTCGATGCCGGGCTCTTGTAGAGTCTCCACTTCGACAGTTCTTCTATTTTACTGGCTTCGACAGCTGAGGCGAGGCTGGCAAGGGCATCGGCATGGGAATTGGACTCTCTACCGACCTGCCGGACCTCGGCCCTCTCAAACTGGGAGAGAAGTTCCTTCGCGTGAGCTAAGTAGGCCGCCATCCTGTTGTCCCGAGCTTGGTAATCTCCACTGAGCTGGTTCGTCACCAACTGAGAATCACTGAAAACCACTATGCGTCGAGCTTCCAAGATTTTGGCACTGTTCAGCTCGGCGATGAGCACTTCATACTCGGCCTCGTTATTGGATGCCTTGAAGTCGAGTGTTAGAACTTGCTTGATAACTAGGCCCTCCGAAGACTAGAGGACTATGCCAGCGCCAGCCCTCTTGGACGTTGAGGATCCATCGACGAAGACTTTCCAGGACTGTTCTTGCTCCGTCTCGGTCACTACCTCTGTATCCTTATTGCCCCCCAGTTCGGTGTCGAGCGGGGTCGGCGCCGAACTCTAAGAAGTGAACTCCACAATAAAATCTGCTAGAACTTGGGCTTTGATGGTCATTCTGGGTTGATACTTGATATCATATTGCCCCAGTTCGACAGCCCATTTGGAGATCCGACCGGAGAAGTCTGCCTTCCGGAAGAGAGCCTTCAGTGGGTGCTTGGTCACGACCACTATAGTGAAAGTTTGGAAGTAATGGGAGAGCTTTCGCGAGGAGCTGACGAGTAACAGGGCCAGCTTTTCGAGCGGTAAGTACCGGGTCTTGGTGTCGAGCAGGATCTTGCTTATGTAATAGATAAGCCTCTGCTGGCCGTCTTCTTCTCTGATGAGCACCAAGCTCACTGCGTAGTCCGAGACCGCCAGGTACAAGTACAGCGCTTCGCCATGAGTTGGGGTTGACAGTAGCGGAGGTGAAGAAAGGTAGCGCTTGAGCTGCCGCAGGGCCTGATCACAGTCCGGCATCCATTGGAGCTTGGAGCCTTTGTGTAGGAGCTGGAAGAAAGGCCTGCATTTGTCGGAAGCTCGGCTGATCAAGCGATTGAGCGCGGCAGCCATGCCGGTCAGCCTCTGAACTTGTTTAGCTGAGGTCGGGCTTTGGAGCTCCTGGATTGCCGTGATCTGGTCAGGGTTCGCTTCAATCCCTCTTCTTGTGACCAGGCTCCCCAAGAACTTTCTAGAACTGACACCGAAGGCGCATTTAGACGCATTCAGCTTCAACTGGAACTGGCGGAGGATGCCGAAAATCTGGCGGAGGTTGGCCAAGTGGTCCTGCGACTCTTTAGATTTGACGACCATATCGTCGATGTAGACCTCCACTGTCTTTCCAAGTTGCGCCTGGAACATCTTCGTCACCAGCCACTGGTATGTCGCCCCCGCATTCTTCAGCCCAAAGGGCATCACCCTATAACAGTAGGTGCCCCGGGGTGTGATGAAGGTTGTCTTCTCTTGGTCAGGTACGAACAGAGGTATCTGGTGGTATCCTTGGTAAGCGTCGAGGAAACTCATACGGTCGTGTCCGGCAGTAGCGCCAATGAGCTGGTCGATCTTCGGAAGAGGGAAGTTGTCCTTGGAACAGGCTTTATTGAGGTCGGTAAAGTCCACGCAGACCCTCCATTTCCTTGTCTTTTTTTTTACCACCACTGTGTTGGCCAGCCACTGCGGATAGTAGACCTCTTTTATTGCTTCCGCCTCGAGCAGCTTCTAAACCTCCTTAATCACGGCCTCGGTTTATGGGACCCCGGTTCGGCGTGCTTTTTGAATTACAGGCTTATGGTTGGGATCCACATTCAGCTTGTGGCACATGACTGCTGGGTCGATGCCGGGCATCTCATATGGTGTCCAAGCAAAGATCTCCTTATTTTCCACTAGGAGGTTAAGCAACTCTGCCTTCTCGGGCTCGGGGAGCTGGCTTCCAATCAGGAAAAATATGTCCGGGTCGGCGGGGTCGATCTTGACCTCGATGAGGTCCTCTATGTACTTCTGCGCCGGGGCCCTGCCAACATCCCCAAGCTCGGCCTCTCTGTACAGCTCGGCCACATGGACTTAGGATGATTCGGCTTCTCCAGGCAGCACGGCCATCAAGCATTGTCTGCCCATGTGTTGGTCGCCTCTAACAGTGATCACGTCCCTCCGGCCAGACTGGTTCTCTAGGGGGAACTTGAGCTGTTGATGATGGGTGGAGGGCACAGCCTCCATGCCATGCAGCCATGTCCTTCCCATTATGACATTGTATGGGGAGGGAACGTCGACAACTAAGAAGTCGACCTACCTGGAGGCGCCTCCTACTTGGACTCCGAGGGAGATCTTCCCTTTCGGGCACACCGGCTTGGAGCTGAAGCCGACAAGAGGGGTTCGGGCAGTCTAGAGGTCCTCATCCTTGAGTTTCAACTTCTTAAAGCAATCATAGTACAGGATCTCGGACGAGCTGCCTGGGTCGACAAGGACTCTTTAAACCAAGAAGTTCTGTAGCTTCAAGGTGAGTACTAGAGGGTCGTTATGTGGGAGTTCGACGTCCTCTAGGTCCCTGTCGGAGAACCATATTCTGGGCCCCTCCATCTTGGCTTTCTTTGCAACTGATTCTGGCACCGCAATCAGCACCTACTTCTGGTGGGAGGCTCTTCTGGCCTCGGCACGTGCCTGGGAGCTCCCCTTAGGCGGAGGAGCGAGGTGGATGACATTGATGATGCCCTTTGGTTCGCTGTCCTGGCCGCCATCATCTCGGCACGGAGGTCGGCTGTTGTCTCGGCCTTCCTCCTTAATGTAGTCCCGCAGGTGCCCCTCCCTTATAAGGTTCTCCAGGTGGGACTTGAAGCTTTTGCAATCATCAGTTCTGTGCCCACTCTACTTGTGATAAGCATAGAACTTGCTCTGGTCCCGGGAGGAGGGGTCACTTTTCATAGGCTGCGGCCACTTGTAGAAGAGCTGCGCCTTTATTTTGTTGAGAAGCTTATAGATTGGCTCCTTGAAGATCGTGTTTACCGCCTTGAAGGTGGCGGCATCGTGCTTGGTCCTCCTGTCGCTCCCCGAGGCTGCTGCAGAGGTGGAGGGGTCCCGGCACCGATCTGAGGACCGGGCCCTGTGCCGATCCGGGGATGGGTCTCTGCGACGGTCCTCCCTCCTGGAGGACCTGTTGTCTCCTTTGGATGGTCGGTCCTTCTGGGTGAGGCCGAAGTTCTCCCATCCTCGGACCTCGTCTTCTTCTGCCCGGATGAACCGGTTTGCCCGGATCATCAGCTCTTTCATGGTGGCCACGGGATACATGACCAACTGCGCCCGAAGCTGTATGCCCGGTCGCAGAGCCAGCTGAAAGGACTTCACCGCCATCTCCTCAGAAACGCACTCGATCTGGCTATAGACAGTCCAGAACTGACGGGCGAACTGGGTGACGTTCTCGTCTTCTCGCATCCGGAGAGCCATCAGATCAGCATCGGTCTTTGGGATGACGCGATGAGCCTGGAACTTCTCCAGGAAGGATGTCCGGAGCTGCCGCCAACTGGAGATGGAGCCTTCAGGGAGTGAACAAAACCACCGCAGGGGAAGATCTTCCAAACTGGAGGAAAAGACTCGACAGTTCAGGAAGTCGTCATCCCCCCAGACCGACATCCTCTGGATGTAATGTCGGAGGTGAGCCGCAGGGTCCGAGGTTCCATCATACAGGGTGAACCTTGGAACGTTGAACTTCTCGGGGAGGGAGTATTTTCTAATCTCCCTGGAGAAAGGAGATGCGCTTGTGTCCTCAGCTTCAAAGGCGCGGTACTGGTCTCGGGCGATACCAGCAATCTCCATATTCTGGCGAACAGTCTGCTTGACTTGCCGGTCAATCCATTGCTTGAGCCCCTCCTCGTCTTCTGGTATCTGCCACTGCTTCTTTGGCCCTTCATGCTCGTGGCAGCTGCTGGAGTCTTCTTCTCTGTGGACCCGATAACGTCTCTTATTATCGAGGACGTGCCTCAGGTCTCGCTCGTGAGCCGCAGGAGCCTGGCTGTGCCTGGGTGGAGGACCCGAGGCATGGCTACGCCAGGGAGGTGGACTCCGAGCCCTTCTCTTCTCCGGGAGCTGTTGTTTGAGCCGCCGAATAAGCTCGTCCTGCTCCTGGATGAGGCGGTTCTGAGCCCTGACCTCATCTAGGTGAGGGTCTTCATCTTCGTCAAGGTTGACTTGGTGGTGGGATTGAGATCCAACTTGCGCTGGCTTTTCACGCAGCTTGGTGATTGACTTGTCACCTCGCCTGGCGTGCTCATTGCTATGGCGGGGCTGTTCTGAAGGTGGAACATTGTGAAGGGAAGGCATTGTAAGCCCCCTAGACTGCGATACTGACTATACCGTGAGGGACCTTTCTCCTGACCTCCTCTGTCGAGGGGGTGGAATTTGGACCAGCGCAAACTGCATGGATGGTCCCTTGCCCTTAGAGGGTCCTTCACCGTTTCTAGTTTTTGGAGGCATGGTGTTCGAAAGCTTTTCGTTCAGTGATTCCCACAGACGGCGCCAAACTGTAGGCGGTGAAAACACGACACCCACTTAGATTGAGATGAACTTTGTAGATCAGGGAATACCGAACGCCAAGAACTTGAAAGGGAAGGAAAATGACTTGGGTCAGAGCCCCTGGCTGCCGTGAGCTGAAGGCGCTTCGATGCTTGAGTTAGTTCTGAGAAAACTAAGCAGGAGGAGGAGGAGGAGGAGAATGTGAGACAGATGTTGTGTATAGCGTGTTGCGTACCTCCATGGGGCTGATCCCATGTGTGTATGTAGATATTCCTCGTTCATTCTCTCTGTGAGTGGAGGTAGGTGGGGTGAGGTCCCATCGATCCTCACCCTGACATTCGGCAGTAGGTAAAAAGGGGACATCCCATCAGAACCTTCCATGCTTTCGGTCAGTTGATGTTAAGGGATGATAAAGCCAACTTCTTATCGCCATAAATGAGCAATCCTATCGTCATAAATGAACGATCCTATCGCCATAAATGAGTGCTCCTATCTGTCAAGGCGCGCCCATACTTCTCAAAGGAAGGTGACGGCCCACTCTACCTTCAGTGCTTTTACCGGGACCAGGAACGGTTTGGTCGTGCTGGCGCAGTGATGAGCTGGCACTCATGTCGAGCTGCCCGTTGAGCTGGCACTCCTAATCGAGCTGCCGAGCTGCAAGGTGAAGGCCTCTCGGACCTGGCGCTCCTTACCGAGCTGCCAAACTGCTGGGCTGTGCTTACCGAGATCGAGGTGAAGGTCGGTGTATTACTGTGGTTCTTAATCTCGTCATTATGGTGTTTTACCCACACAATCAGTGTATGATTAATGTTACTATGAAAATAGAGCACGCATAAGACAATAGGTCTGATTGACCATACCAGGTGAGGGTTTATGGAGGAGCTGCCCTGAGAATCATGAACACGTGGGTCATATGTGGAGTGATGCAACGGATTTTGAACAATCGGGTGTGACATTCATGTGTACCAACCCGTGTAACCAAGTACGCTGTCCCATGGATGTTTGTCTAGGTCTGCCACCTTTTCACAAGTGGTGACACGACATTCCTATTGATGAATCAATAGGATGCCATAGTCAGTGGAGCAAACCTAACTGGGCAACCAAATAAAAGAACACCACATTGTGCCTGCCTTCATAGTTCCATGCCCAATCACTTATTTTCTAGGCATGCTTCATGCATTTAAGTGGCGGACACTCATGCAGTCCAAAAGTACATATGTTAATGAAGAAAATGATAATTAAATTATGCTGATTCAAATGAATAAAGAGTACCTATTCCTGCTAAATTGTGAGGCCCCACCCCTAGTGGGCCTTCATTTGAATTTGAGTATTATAAATTATAGTATTTATAGTCTAATTATACTAATTATAGGGATTAGTAAGGGTAGATAGTATTTCCTTAAGGTTTAGTTTGATTAGGCCTTTTGTGTATTTTATAAAATGTATAGGGGGTCAATTGTAACTTCTCTAGGGTTTTAGCTATTGGAGGCCCTAGCTTGTAAATAGGGTTTTATAGGAGGGGTTTTCCACTTGAGAAGCTTCTAGAAACTCTCCAAAGGACCAAAATGCCCATGGCCTTATCCTCTTTCCCATTTAAGCTAGAATACCCTTTTGATCATTTCTTAAAACCCTGACATATAGAAGCTAAACCCCCTCACATTTCCCAATAAAACACTAATTCCAAAACCCTAGCTCATCTCTCTTCTCTCATTTCCCCGACCACTCTCTCTAGAAAACCCTAATTCTCAACCCTAGCTGCAAGGAAGAGTAGAGGATCATCCTCAATTTCAGCTACAACCCAACCACTCTCTCTCATCTCTCATTTCCCCTACCACTCTCTCTAGAAAACCCTAATTCTCAACCGTAGCTGCAAGGAGGAGTAGAGAATCATCCTCAATTTCAGCTACAACCCAACCTTAGGAGCTTGGATCTTTCTTTTATATTCTTTTTCCCTTGCAAATTAGGATTAAGGCAAGTACCTTATGCTAGATAACATAGAATGCATGTTTACTGTTAATTGATTCCAAAATTTCAATTCATATGATGTTGGAATGCTTAGATTAGCTTTTGAGCTTGTTTTATGGATTTTTGGCCATTGATGGATGGGTTCTCTCACTTGGAAGATCAATGGCCTGATTTGATGATGGATGGTGGTTATAGTAGTGTTTTTATGGTTTTATATGTTTATGTGTTGAATGGAGGTGATCGGAGATGATTAGGATGGAAATTGGAATGAAGGAGTGAAAAATCCAGAAATCTGGGTTCTATTGCAGGCGCGTGTACCCGGTCGACTGACCTGCAGTCAGGTCGACCGGCGACACTGAATTGGAAAAAAACCAAGTCTCAGTTAAATCTCTGAGAACTCTCAGTCCAGTGTACCCGATCGACTGGACCCTGTGCTGGGTCGTCCGGATACACAGGAAATTCAGAGACTAATTAGGAGTTGGCATTTTCCCTCAGACCTAGAAACCCAGTGTGCGAGGTCGACCGGACCCTGTTCCGGGTCGACCGGGCACAAAAGAATTTCAGGGAAACGGGCTTGGAGCTGGACATCTCTTCTCTTTAGGAATTCAGTGTGTGCAGTCGACCGCCCAGGCCAAGAGGTCGACCGAACACACAATGAATTCCAGGATCAGGCCATGCTTGCCAGGTGCTCGTCTGTAGTTCCCAGTGTGCGCGATCAACCGACCAAGCCAGGAGGTCGACCGAGCACACTGAACAGAGGGTCGACCTGGGAGTCAACATCCTGACTTCCCAGTGTACCCGGTCGACCGGGCCCTGTGCTGGGCGACCGGAGACACTGTATTCAGGGATTTTCCAACTTTCAGCTTCTGAGGTTGTGATCTATTGTGGGGCCCATTGATCATCCAAATAGACCTCCATTGATGTGCCATGCATGAGTCAATGGTGTGGCTCAACCTTGACTCTTGGGGACCACCAGGTAGGGTTTAGGGATTGGAATTGCCAGTGATTCGTTCCTTAAACGTCGTAAAAAATGCCCATAACTTCAGAAGCACCAAGCATAGTATCCTTTGGCATCTGAGACTTCAATTAGGGATCAAATTAACGAATATGGCCCTGGACTTGAAAAGAGACAGTTACTTAGGATTGACCTTTGATACTTTCCCAATCAATTCTCTTGATTTAGAGGGTTACCTCACTTATTGCATCACTGTCACTCTTATATCCTTACTATTGCTTATACTTGTTAATTAAATAAAAAATGAAGGACCTAAACCTAAGATTACTTAGAGGTGACCTGGTGATGTGATTGATGATCAATGACCCATGTCTATGTCTAGGCGGGCCCTCATAAGGCCTAAGTTAGATGGATGATACCCTCGGATGAAGAGGTTAGTCTTATGTGGACTTGTGACTCATTGTGAATAAGAATCGACTGATGGGTATTGGATTGAGACTTATGATCTGGACTGTTTTAGATAAGGCCATGGATTTGGTGGGCCTTGGTATGGATCCAACGTTGTACTTGGGCATGGACTGGGATCCATGGATTGGACTTATACTTGGACCTCTAAGGGATTTGTTAGGATCTTGCTCGAGCAAGGAAAGCCTAGACAGACACAGACTTGTATTTGCTTCCCTGAGTCAACACTAACATTCACTTAGTTGTTATAAGCTCAGCCTGTTGACTGATCATCACTGGTAGGAGCTATTATGAGTGTTAATTGATGAGTGAGCTATCATGATGAGCTATGTTTTAGATGGTCGGTGTGATACCAGGTCCAGTCTCCCGAGTGATGAGTGTATTTGTGGGGTTAGTCATTCCCCAGCACTGGTGGGATTCCCCGCCACGATTGTGTTCAATATGGGAGGGCCGCGGCATAATATCCTGCGGTATCCAGCTTGTGTAAATGTGCCATGTTGTGTTAGATTAGATACTATATTTACTTTGATTCTCAATGTTTATCTTGCTCAACTGCCTAAATTATGTACCATTGCAACTCTTATGATTATATGCTTGTCTCTATTCTTTTGATACATACATCCTATGTTATTTGTATGTCACGTCCCCCAAACCATATTAGAAATAAACCGGATTCGGGGAGTGAATTTTAGGGCTAATTAAATTTTTTGCCCTTTTAGGCCCAAGGATAGTAAATCCGCTGTGAGGATATTGCATTTCAAACCTCAAAACCATAACCCTTTGCGGAATCATACAATTAAAGGCATGGTAAATATCAAAATAATGAATAACAATTCTCATATATTAATTTAAAGTTGCGAAAGAACAATTAAAGCTAGTCAAAAAGCTAAATTATTTACAATGGCCATTCCAACAACTAAGGCCATTAAACAGAATGAAGTCAATGGAATAAAGGTTCGTCGAGGTAACAATAAATGAATAAATCAAAATCTAATGTAAGTCCCCGTGAGGCTCTTTAGTGCAAGGTATGATGACGCTACTCTACGTCATCGGCACGCCACTCTCGCTCCTCCTTTGCTGGTTGGAGATCCTCTGGGATCTCCTCACCTGCCTACTCCTCATAGTGGTACTCACTTGGGGTGTCTGTACAAAAAGGAACAGAGTCAACGACATGTTGAGCAATAGATAAGCAATGTACAATAAAACATAACATGCATCAAGTGTAAGAGTAAAAATGAGTACAAGATCATAAGGATACAAAGAAACAATACTAGGCATACTGCATGAGTAATAATCATCAGAATCATTAATAGGAATCTAACATCATCTAACAATCACCACTATCCAAACCATGCAAATGCAAGAATCAAGAGGGAGACTCCGAGGATGTCCAAGCCACCTCCCAGGGTACCAGTAACAATCCCAATCCGGACTACTGATACCAAAGTCCGGCTCCAGGGGGATCCAAGCTCCCGGTCCTGGGAATAGTAGCACGGTCCAAGCACGCTCTCAATTATTCAACGCCATGGACGCCGTCCAAAGCCGACTGCCCACCCCGATGTCCGAGTAACCGGCCCATCAATAAAACCCCCAAATTGCAGTTGGCCATGACATGCAAATAGTAATAACGTGGTGCTGACATGAGGGAATACCAAGACAATCAAGTCTGGCTAGTTTAACAAACGAGACATGATCATAGGGATTATCTCTTTCAAAACAATACAAGACAAGTCAAGCACACAAGATAGTCCCTTATAACTAGCCAGTCATGTTTATCAATACTTGACACAAGATCCTAAGGTACACTCTAAGTCAAGTCCAAGTCCTAATCTATAAGGATTTAAGTTTCATAATTCATTAAGTGTATTATGCCAAGGGAGTGTACAAGGAATAATAACAACGGATACAGTTAACAAGTTAAGGGAGATGTTACAATCCAATCCTAAGCAAGTGATGTCATTCATGTATTCAACATGTTCTAACGGAGTACGTGTGGAATCGGATCAACGATGCTTCTAAAAATTCCCTTGGTGTACAATCATGTCAGGCATCTATTGATTCAGTTCCATACGCATTCGGTTACTCCATATTTTAGCACACGAATACCTAGACACCCATCAAAGCATACCAAGCCACATGCTTTGATTTCCAATTCCGTTAATGGTCACATGAAAGTGGGTTAAGGGTTTCCAACATCTAAGTCCACGAACCTAGGTTAACGGTCTTGTTTCCAACAAAACATGGCCTGAGTTATTAATCTCCGTCATTACCTCACTTCCCGTTCTCCGATCATCGCGAGATATGTACCATTGGATTCTACATTCAATGAGCTCTCCAACGGTATATGGCTCGCGAAAATCCGACAAGCGGTTTAAAAGTTATGGCCTTGGAAACCTACCCAAACATCGGTCAAATGCTAAGGGTTCGAACTCTTGGAGGGAGAGTTCGAACTCTCGCCGTCCAGGCCAACACACCAGCGACCTTGAACGTTCGAACGTCTAAGAGGGACGTTCGAACGTTTAACGTCCAGTCTCCCAACGTCCGGAAGGTCCAACGTTCGAATGTTCAACATTCCCACGCCAAACACCCGCAGACTTCAACGTTCGAACGTTCGGAATGAACGTTCGAACGTTCGTCATCAGCCATCCATCTGCCAGTTCCAACGTTCGAACGTTCAGAGGAACATTTGAACACAGAAAACCCAATTTCGATGATTTGACGTCCGAACCATTGCCAAACCATTCCACTCTAATCCAGTCCCTTCCAATAGTGATACCTGGACGAAATTGAGCCACCGTGCTCTCCCAACAATCCAATCCATCCATTCAAGTAAATTAAACATCTATGGTTTACCAATTATCAATTGAAACAAGCAAAACCTAATCAAGCATGTTAAATTCCAAATAGAATCCTAACAGCTTGGCATTGGGGTATTCTATCATTGAATCCATATCAATCAACAAAACAAGCATCCATGTTATATTATAAATTACATATCTACTTGCCTTGACCAAGAAAAAGATGAAATTAGGGGAAATTCGAGGAGAAGCCTTCTACCACAAAAAACCACGATCTACCCCGCTCAAAAGCAATCTAGCACGAAAAGGAGAAGGAAGGTAAGAAAAAGATCAAGAACAACCTAAATCTAATCAAAAGAAAGATGATTGAAAAGATGAGGGGGAGGGAAATCTTACCAAACTAGGATAAATGGAAAGAGGAGATCACGAGGAAGAAAATTAGCGGTTCGGATCTTCGAGATAATCTCTCCCAAGAGTTCTGGGCTTGAGAAGATGAAGAGGAAGAAGATGAGGGCTGTTGTAGCTCTTTCCTTGCATAGTTTCGTAATAAAATTAGGGCTAATCCCTGTTTAAGAGAAGAATGGAGGAAAAAGGACAAGTTTGCCCTTAAGTGGGTCCAGTGAAGAAATGGGCAACTTGAAGGGTTTCTGATCGTTGGATCGTGACAAGCCAAGAAACAAAAATGATCAGCGCAATGAGACCTTTCCAACGAACCCAAAATCACGGCGATTGAAATTTTTCGGAAAAACACTCAATTTTTCCTAATTTGCAAACTACCCCCCTGCTATGATCAAACGAACTCAGAATCGCACAAAACTTCGCAAACACTATTCTAATTCTAAAAGAAACTCGTTCATGATCTAAACCCTCCTAATTATCTAACAATACATTAATTATAATAAATACAAAATAAACAAGTCAACAGGCCTACTATTGGGCCTAACTGACCCAGTAAGGTCACGGACCTTACAATTTGTACACTGTGACTTGCCAGATCTTTGGATCTGACCCATTATTTTTGCTTAGGTGTTGACCCTGAGTACGATGACAACACGCTCGTCGAGGCGCCCGTAGCAGGTAACTACGGATGGGGACCAACCGACCAAGAGGTCGAGCTGGAAGATGGAGTGTCTGCACTTGGTGTTTGAGTGCACTCTTATTTTGGGCTTTTGAGTGATTCTGTTGTGAGCAGGGAGATAGACTGATATGTTAAACTTATTAACCTTCATACTTTGACATTTAGGCTTGACTTTAGCCTTGCCACACTTGATTTATCTTTTATGATACCTTATGCTTCCGCTATTGTTATATTTGCTTCTGCTGTTATCTCAAATTGCTTCCGCTATATTATATATGCTTCCGAAATTCAACCATTGATTATATGTTGGTCAGAAAGTTTTAAATTTGACCTCACCGCGGACCTATGATCTTGGAAGTTCTCAGATTTTCCGAAAAGTAGTGCGCCAACTTCGGATACCTTGACGGAAATCTCGGTATTCAGAATTGGGGCGTTACATAAATAGCCGCAACAATGTGCGTCCAGAAACTAGGTAACAAAGAAGAATCGACTAGAACCCCAGGAAACGGCCTAGTCAGATCTTCAACGGTGGTTGTCGGTTCATCATGTACACCTGCAGCTTCTCCTTAACCTCTTACTGGTCATTTGCAAAAAGACCAACCTCAACATGTCTAGCACAACGTCTCTTATTGGACGTTGTAGTCCGAACTCTGGAAGTACCAGGCACACCCATGTCTGATAGTGTATAATAATTGATAAGTGAACCCAAAGTCCAAAAAATAATGTGGACAGTCTATGTTCAAACCTAATTGGCCGAAAAGAAACACTTTGTTCGGTTGTAAACAGCTGAACATAACTAATATGTTCGACTATTTACAGCCAAACAAAAAAGTTTTGTTCGGCTTATTTTTTGTTCAGCTTTAAATAGCTGACCATACGTCTTTTATTCGGCCTTTCAGAGCCGAACATACCTGAAAAAAGGGGGGGGTCGAGGGTGAAGGAGAGAGGGAGGGAAAGAGATGCCCTTTCTCTAACCCCTTTAACCCATTTTGAGGCCAACAAAAAAACCATGATATGCCTCCAATACCTAAAAAATGATAGATGGAGAGATGTAGAGGGAGATAGAGAGGGAGAGAAAGCATACCTTGACAATGAAGATTTCAAATCATGAGTGATAAGAGAGTGAGAATAGAGTGAGGGGGAACACAAGAAGAGAGTGAGGGAGTGACAGTGAGATAGGGAATGACATTGAGGGATAGGGGAGGAAGGGGGAGTGTAGAGAGAAGTTGAGGGAGTAGAGGTTAGGGTAGTTTAGGAATTTTGGGGTGTGTAGAAAGTGATTTTTGTAATCTTTTAGTATAAGTGGTGGGTGTAGAGAGAAACGGTGTATGGAAAGAAAAATCGTGTATGCATTTAGCTGCTCTTGTCATCCAAAATGTATCACCCATGCATATCGTTTTAGAAGGTGGCCGATACGAGTTTGAAGCCCCTGTTTCATAGAAAGAGAGAGATGTTGTTCCGTTCAATCCACATTGTCCACCTATATAAGATTTTATATAGGTGGCAAATGTTGATTGGACGAAACAACATCTCCCTATTTCTATGAAATAGAGATCTGAACTCAGTCGATACACTGTTAACACCAAAAATGTCACTTTGCCTCTTCAACATCAAAAGCTACATGGAGCCGCATCCCATCACAAATAGACAAATGCCACTTCAAGCATCAGATCTTGTCAGAAACAAACAAAAACTGCAAGATCCTTCAAAACAGCCAAGAGAAGGGTACACATGAAGTTTCGGGCCATTTCAACATCATTTAGCCTAACTTTGCCCTTTCAGCAGCTGAACAGGAATTCCCGGTGGGGGTGAAGCCAGAGACCATAGCACGCAAAACAGAACACACAGTTGGCCTCAAAATGCCACTAGGAGGCTCTACATCAAATTCCAGGCCATTCCGACATTATTTAGCCTAAAAAGGAAATAGTCGCAGCAAAGTCAGCTCTCCCGGCAGCGACAGTGTCGAAGATATCAAATCTTCAATCAGAACCTGTGGATGGTCTCAGAATACCTCCAAAAGGCTCCATGTCCAGTTTCAAGTCAAACCGACAACGTTTGACCCTCCATCAACCCTCGAACAGCAAAATCAAGCCTCTCGACGGCGAGAACCACCAAGGCCATCACTCTTCAAACAAATCACATGGGTGGCTTCAACGTGCTTCCAAAAGGCTACACGACAAATTTCAGGTCACTTCGATAACATTTGACTCAACTTTGACGCTATGAAGCCAAATCAGGCCTCCTTGTGGCGAAGCTCCCAGGGACCATGACTTCCAAATTAGAGCTAATGGATCGTCTTAAAATTACTCTAATAGGCTTCCTGTCAAATTTCAGGTCAATCGGACATCGGTTGACCGTACATCAAAGCGCGGCATCTTCCTCTCGACAAAATCAAGTCTACTGGTGATAGGACCCCACACGGCTTCAAAACTCAAAAAGAAAAGGCTCATGGTTGGTCCTATCTACTGCTCAGGAGGTTTCACCTCAAATTTCAGGTCATTCCAATATCGTTTGACCTTGTTTTGGCGTCTGACGGAAAATCGACAAACTCTACACAACCAAGTCTTTGACTTTTCCAGAAAATAGGAAACTTTGTGCTCTGATTTGTACGGCTTCTCGTCAAGTTTTCTCCAAGGAAATGAGGCCAATACATGTGCGAAAATGTCAGAAAAAATACCGGAGAAAAAAGAAATGAAAAAAACCAAAAAACAGTCGAAAATCGACAACCAAAAAAGGAAAAACCCCACGTGGTCACCGGCAACCTTGGCCCATGGTCACCGGCGACCATGGGTGCATGGTCGCCGGTGACCCTGGAAATCCGGGTAACCGGATTTTCGCCGAAAAGCCCATTTTTTTGTCCTTTTCACATTTTGAGCTATTTAGCCCCTGTGATTTTCCAAAAATCTGATTTTTTAAGCATGAAATCAGTCGATCTTCATCAACATCACGGATCCACCGCCGAAATCATGGGATCATCATCGGACGCTTCGAAATCACCAACCGGCCGACCAAGAAAGCACACTTTCTGCCCGATCAATTGAGAAATCGACTGGACAGATGTTACTGGCCCACTGGTATCAAATAATGTCTGAAGGTGCATGGTCATCCGATATCAAACAACATGTGGATCCATTGGCGATCATCGCAAGAAGAATTCCAAAAGACGCGGTGCGGCCCATGACTCTTCAAGCGCCCTGGCAACCACTTAATGTAGTTAAATGACCCGTTTTATAACAAGTTAATGCGGTCATTAACTCATTATTTTAGATGGCCCAATCAGAAGTGAGGAAAAATGAGTTATAAGTCCAAGCAATCATGGCATTAAATCATGTAACTCCCCTCATCATGGAGTTCAAAAGCAATTAAATGTCCATCATTCTCCATCGGCCAATCAAAAGCCAGGAAAAAGGAGTTACAAAATCATAAATTAAAAACATGTAACTCATCCCATCATAGAGCATTAATACAATCAATGCTCATAAACCCACCTGATGGCCACCAAAAGCCTATAAAAAAAGAGGTCATTCCAAGAAGAACGGGATTGATCTATCGAAAACCAAAAAGCCCGGAAAAATCCAGAAAATCAACAAACTTCTGCAAAAGTTGCTGCAACAACCTCTCCTCTGTCGAAGAGACTCTGCAACAAACACCACAAGGTGACCGAAGTCCCTTGGGGGCTACCCCCACCCCCCCCCCCCCCCCCCCTTAGGCCCTCTCTTTCTAGTCACATGGCTAGACGTAGCTTTTCAACCCGTCTACTCAGCTTTTTATTGGTTATAGGACTTTCTCTTGGTCTTTATCCTCTAAAAATCTAAAGTTCAAGCCAAACCAAGCGAATCAAAGCATCCTATGTTATCATCTGAAGGATTATAGTGAAGTCCATATATGACTTGCGACTGTCAATCTGAACGAGTTCCCGCAATCGACTGAGAAGTTAGAATTATTTTTCTTGCTTTTTATTGTATTTTGTATTTTTCTAAAGACAAAAAATCACAACTCTTATCTTTACATTTTGATGAGATTTGTAAATCGCCTTTCACGGCAAACAAACAAAAAAATCGCCTCTCACGACATTCAAAAAACCATGTCTCTTTTCTTAAATAAATGTACAATGAAAAACTAGAAAAAAGTTTATTTCCTTTTCTACTTGTGAAGATGGATCTCCGGACCACCACTTCTAAATTCAAAGTAGAGTAGAAAATATGGCATACCCGTACACAAAAATGTTGATGCTCGCTTTTCTCCGCTGACCCCGGTAGCCCCGGGACGGAAGAAGAGAAAAGTCGGGTCCATCAGACACCCTCTACAAACGCTTTTGGATTTCTTATTTACATCAATACTTTTACTATTTTGTAGAATTGGCTCACTTTAAGATTTTCAAAAGCACCGGTGTGTTTGATCCTAACCTAATGGCTGTGTAAGGATGCACATGAACTAAGCCACAACCTAGGCTCAGCTAGGCAAGACGGGCTTGAGTATTTGTCAAATAAGAATTCATATATTAGGCAGCTATGAGGATGTCTACCTAGGTTACAGAGCCAATTGGATGGTGCATTTGCCCTGACAAATTCAACACTAATGGGTCAAGATTTCTGTTCTCTCGTCTGACTTTAAGGCCTGAATATAGGCATAGAAACAGCCCAATTGGGTTAGAAAGTTTTCATTTCATGTGTATTTGTAGACTTAATTAGGACAGATTTCATCACAATCCCATTATTTCATGCATTTGAGCATAAATGTGGGCTTTTAGTCAAAATCAGTTAAAAACCCTTAATTTTGCATAAGTTTATGAGATTGATAGTTTTCATCACCCCTGGGTCGGACCAATTAGATTCTAAGCATTGTGGCCCCATTGCATCCATTGCATTAAGTAGGGCCCATGCAATCCATGTTTCTAATGCATTGCATCTTTAATTAATTCATTGCTAGTGATTTGGTTGTCTTATTGTGCAGGAATTGTCACAGTAATGAGGGCTCGCGTGAAAGAGAGAAATTGGAAGAAAAGAAGAAAGAAAAAGTAAAAGGGAACCACCCCTTGGGTGTGATTCCATTTGCACGCCCAATAAGGGGTAGGTCCCACTTGTGGCAGCACAATTTCTTCTATCTCTTTCCAAGTTCCCTAGATTTCTCTCCTATCAAAATTTGAGTTTTAAAAAGAAGGAATGAGTATTCTAAAAGAAATCTTTGGTGGAGTTTGAAATAAGAATTCTTATCCAAGAAAATATGTGGTGAGTCAGCAAAGAGAGATAAAAACCAAGAACGATAGAAGATCAATTTCAAAAAGGAAAAAATACCCAAGGGATGTGTGGATGTCCAACACTGGGGCCCACTTGCGCCCCTTGGACGTCCACATCATCTTTCCCTCTCCCTCTACTCAATCCACACCACCGGGTGACTGCAAAAGATGAAACAGAAAATACGAAAGTGCAATTTTGATATAAAACAACTTTGTACTAGAAAAAATTTTAAAAGAAGTAAAAGATGAAAAAAAAAATGGATGGCAGCAAAAGTGGCACCTTGCCTTAAGTATCATGTAGTGTGTCCTCATGCTAGCTTACATCGGTTAAGCCCACCACAATAGCAAATTAAGTGTTCTAAGACTGCTATTGTATGAATGAATGGGGTACCTCAATCAAACCCCAATTCTTAATTTTAGACTCGAAGTACCTCTAAATCTTCTTGACACTGCAAGGGTCGATAGTGTCGCAGGTATTGACATTCCACCTTAGCAGAATGTGAATGACATGGTCGACATCGACCCTTGAAAAAAATGATACAAAAAAAAAAAAGAAGAAGGGTTTTTAGGCAGGCAAGCTGGTTTGGTGTGGGTTTGGGTAAAGTGACCTTTTTTATGCAATGGCCACCTTAAGTTTTTTTTTTTTTCTTCTTCTTTTTTTTTTTTTGTAAAATCCTCTTAAGTAAATTAATAAAACTCGGAGGTAGTACTTAAAAGTCCTCGAAATATAGGATTCTTATCAAAGTCGATCCTCCGAGATTTATAATTGCTAATTGAGGAATTTCAAATTCTCGAGAGAAATTGTTAAGAAGTCTCCAAAGATTTGCTCATGAAGGATGACCTGTGTTTGGCAATTAACTAGTTAAGTTAAAGTAAAGTGAATCCAGATAAGAAATGACGATGAGTCATATCAAAAAGTACACAATTCTAAAATTTCCTTTGAATTTTAAAAAAAATGTTAAAAAAGCAATCTCCTTTCTCCATTAAAAGACAAAAAAACTCGACTTTTCTATACAAAAAGTCAAAAAGATTTCATGCCAAACACCTAAAAACAAAACAACATCGTAACCCCTTATATTTTATTCTCTCTTGATTTGATGCTTCACCTCACCTTACTTCAATTCACCGTACATCCAAACACAAAGGTAAGGTCAAAAATCAAAATGGATTCTCGCGAAGTTTTTATTTTTTCCTTTCTTTTGCCCTTTTTTTTCTAAGCAGGTGAATTATATGTAAGTTGCACGTAAAAAAGAAGGGAGAATTTCAAAAAAGTCCTTGAGTCTCGGCCTTATTTTAAAAAAGGACACAAGTTTTAAAACTTTTCAAATTAGTCCCTAAGTTTTTTAGGAAATATTCAATTAAGGACATCCATCTATTTAAAGTTATTTTTCGACAACTTTTTTTCTTTTTTTTAAATACTTAAATTACCCTTTATTGTTATAAAACTTTCCTTCACTTCTTCTATATTCTCTTCATTTTTCTTGCCGGTGTCTTCACGGCGATCAAGGACAACCAATGTTCCCACAGCGATTAACTGCATGTAGTGGCTGCCGAAACCATGTCATGGCTTTAAATGAAGGGTAATTTGGGTATTTTCAAAATATTGAGGGAAAAAAGTCACCAAAAAATACTTTTAAATGGCCGCATGTCCTTAATTGAGAATTTACTAGAAAATTTAGGGACTAATTTAAGAAGTTCCAAAACTTGTATACTATTATTAAAATAAGACTCAAACTTAAGGCCGAAACTCTCCCTCAAATAAACCTTGGCTGACATCATCCTATCAAAAGCCCTAGCCCTCTTGCTTTCATCCCTTTTCTCAGTCTTAAGAGGGTTCGAGAAAGGCAGGCAAGGGCACTTGCAATGGCTGCCTCTCCTTCAAATTCCCCTCTTTTTATCTCCATATGCAGGATAGCTGATGTGATCCTCCTTGTATTCTTCATCTTCATCTCCGTAGTCGCGCCATTGATAGACGCCCAGACATGTATAAGCAGTAGATTCTTTCCTCATGTGCTGGTGGATGTGAAATCGCAGTATGGAAGAGAGTATGGGGACTTTTTGATGGTAGAAAAGCCCGGGTTCTTTGTAGGTGTGGTGTGGATGGAGCTTCTCTTTCAGTGGCCTCTAGCAATCGCCAACGCCTATGGAATACTCAGAAAGAGATCTTGGTATACAACTACTTGCTTGATGTATGGAGTCTCTACCTGCACCGGAATGGTAAGCACCTAATGAAAGTAAAAAGCAAAAGAAGTGTCCTACAAAAAGCAAAATCAAAGGCATTTTCTGCTCTATGAATCCAATGGCCTTCTACTAGCTTTTGCAGACGTACCAAAAAAAAAAAAAAACCCTCATAACGAATGTGGTGAAATTAGATCCTTTATTTATCAAAATTGACATTTAATTATAAAATAATTAATTTCTTTTTGGTAAAATGTTTTTGATAATATTTTCTCCTAAATCTATTCAAATCATATGCATATTAAAATATGTGTGGTTAATTGGTTATGGTTTTTTTTTTTTTTTTTTTTTTTTAAATTTGTTCAGGCAGCTATCTTGGGGGAATTGGTTGGTTCAGACAAAGCTTCAAATAAGTTGTTGATGATGTATCTGCCGTTCTTAGGCATTTCAATTATGGCCATTTTGCGTGGTCTAGTTTCCTGTCCATCTTCAACTCCTGTCAACACAGCAAGGAAAGGGGAAAAGAGGGATTAGGGCACATTTCTTTCTTTATGTGTTTTTTCAATCGTACTACCAACTTTTATTTGTATGATGCAATGGGGCTTCTTTTCAGCTCTATGAATATGAGAATTTGGTGTTAAAAAGAAAGAAAACTAAAACTATTAGAGTTTAGGGTGTGAGATATCTAGATTAGTCTACTCAATAAATCAGTCCAAAAAGTATGTAAAAACAGAATATATGCAGCGGAAATAAAATCTCTAGCACACATCACAAGGACACTAGATTTTTACATGGAAAACCCTAATCGGGTAAAAAACCACGGACCCGAACTGGATCTAATCAAGTACTATGAATCTCGCAATTATAAGAAATCCAGATTTCTTCTCTAAATATCCCCTACCTAAGGACTGAAGCTACATTGTGTCGCTTCATTCTTCAACAACTTCACACAGTTGATTGCAACAAACTCAATCCCACGCTCGACTCTTTAGATCTTCTCGCAAAAAGATAATCTTCTACAAATGATGCAGAGGAACTTGGTTCTCTGGAGTACTTGGTAGCACAATTCTTCAAAAATCTCTAGAGGAATTTTCTCTCAATTAAATAATCAAATCCGTACTTAAGACTCCTAGTAATAATTCACTAAGAATAGTAGTCATTCTCAAATTTCTTTCAAGAGTCCGGATCGTACCGGGTCCCAGCGCCACCCTCACTATAGCGAGGTATGATCCTGCCATTCTCGCCATAGCAAGAAACAGTCTCGCTATAGCGAGGCCAGGTTTTGCCTCTTCCTTTACTTCTGTGTTCTGAGGCTGTTTGACTTTACAAACTGTATCTCCCATAAATCGTGGTGTTATCGCTGAAAATGAGAATTTGGTGTTTGTGACGCCGGTGGCATGCCAATAATGGGAGGGATATAGCTAGAAAGGTTTTATATATGACCTAGGTGTGAGCGTGTGACTACAAGTTTGAACAGTTTTAAAACGGTTAGATAATGAGCTTGTCTCTTCATTTTTTATTTTTTATTTTTTTTTAATTTTTGAGCATAATCAATTCCGTTTTTGTTTATTTTGAGTTGGGTGATGTAGAGGTGTGTGATGGAAGCATGAGGGAAGATAATTGATGATAGGACCCAGGTGGGGCTCTCAATCATGGCTTTATTTACCATAAGACGGAGTAGAGTGGAATAAAATCGAATGTGATTATTAGAGAAAAAGAAAGTGGAGGGAATTGATAGTGAAACAAAGGGAACATAACTCGGCATTTTATGATTTTGCTTCAACTCTATCTTGAGCCATATATGTGAACTTAAGTTAAAACCCAACATGAGCTTTCACACGAGGATGAACCCAAAAAAACTTTCCTCTTTTCTTATACCTAATGTCATCTTTTTATTGAAACGCCTTGTATCTTTAATTATATTATTGTGATCAAAATCCATCCATATTCATGATTTTAGTTGACCCACATGGCGACAACCTCCTCCTGCTCCTCTCTCTCTCTCTCTCTCTCATACAAGTGTTTTTATTAGAATTTCGGGTGTCCCCGTGGAACTCACTAGTTTGTCTTCCATACATGGAATATGAAAAAGAGATTTATATATATATATATATATATATATATATGTAAATTTGCTTACATAAGATTCATAAGTATGAAACATGTTACCATATTTGTTTGAGTGAATCATTTTGGCATGAGTAAATGTTGGATGCCTTGGACTATTTAGGAATGAAATTAAGACTTTTTGGGGTTTAACAAGTCTAGAAATTCTCTAGCGCGTGCATCAAAGTCCGTATAGAGGGGCTTACCTATAGGTCCGTCCAAATAGACCACATACAAGGACTACTCGTAACGTACACTGAATCTTGGGTTTGTGCTCACCAAATGGACTAGATCTTGGGGTCAATTATGAGCCCATTTTGAATAGTTAAAAATTGTGAGATGTTGATCGCGGGGTTAAGGTTATCATGCCAGCTCCTGTCACTTGTACATTGGTAGGCCCTGCCCAGATCTTTGGATCCCCCGTCCTCCCAAAGTGGGCTCCACAACAAGGTGCGCATGGAAGGACTCCATGTGCACCGTGTGCAACAATTGATATGGACTTGTAATAAGTCAATAAAAATTTGTATGATTCATATTAAGATTTTGATGCTCACTAGAGTAACAAAAAACTGAAGACAATGGTGGTTTCTTAAATCTTAACTTGTCAAACACGTCACTTACACTTAACTCTTCTAATTAAAGAGGTGTATGACACTTTTACACCCCTTTTGGTGCATAAATTTTCATTTGAAAATAGTTTCATCATACATCATATTCACACCTCATTAAACGCCAACAAACAGGATCTTAGCTAATTATTATACATTTACATCATTTACATAGGTAAATTGAGAGCAACCAAATAAGCCTTGTTTTCTTATTATTATTTAGCTCGCACGTAAGTTTGCATGCAAGAGAAGTAGGCTCTTTAAAATGTGTATGATCTACTAGATGGCTATCTGATCAATGACTATGACTCACCGTTTAAATTGGGATTTTAACCATATGATTGCCCTTGGACCTTACAATTTTTTCTTGAACAATTGAAGTTTAACTTCTTTTTTTTTTTTTTTTTTATCCCACATGGTTATTCATGCAATAATGGTGTCATATTTCATGGCCTTACAATATCATACGGCCCTATATATCACACAGCAACGTACTTAAAATTGACTGTTGCGAGTGTCAGGCCTTAGTTCAACCTTATACGGTATTATCGAAGGCATGTTTGGATGTATAGTGAATTGAAGTAAAGTGAAGTGAAGCGTCAAATCAAGAAAGAATAAAATATAAGAGGTTATGATGGTATTTTATTTTTAGTTATTTGGTATGAAATTTTTTTGACTTTTTGTATAAAAAGATGAAGTTTTTTTATCTTTTAGTGGAGAAAGGATGTTGCTTTTTTTACTTTTTTTTAAAAAAGATTGTGGGAATTTTGAAAATGTGTACTTTTGATATGACTCATTGTCTTTTCTTGTCTGGATTCACTTCACCTTAACTTAACTAATTAATTGCCAAACATGCCTAAAATTGAAATCGCTTCAGCTATGCTGGTGCATGGATTCTACTCCACTTGGATTATGGATGCATGGTCAAATCAATCACATGTAATTGAAGACCTACCCGCAACCATACACATCAACCATACACATCAAAGGCACCTACTTTCAACTACATCCTTTATTTTATAATACATCCTGCCTATGGTTCTCAATCAGAATTTAGAATACATGGGCATTTTAATCATTTGCAAAGAGCAGCAGGATTGTTATTTAAGTTAAAACTAAAGGGGAGGATGTTTTCAATGGTTGCTCTAAGTGGTTAGAGACATGGGTATGTTTGAGAGAATGAGTTTTGAGTCCTCTGTGTACCCAAAAAAGAGAGGAAATAGTAAAAAAGGTGACCATGGGGTTGTTTGTTTGATAAATGTACTTATGCATATGCATGATTACTTTTGTTTGCACTCATTTGCAAAGACATCCATAAATGACGCGTAAAAGTATTGTGTAATGAGGCCATTTTCGTATAAGATTTGTGTACACCTCTAGTTATTCATGGCATCAAATCCTTTTCGTATAAAATACAAATGAATAAAATAAATAGGAATTTATAGTACACTAAGCTCAATGAATGGCTATCAAAAAGGTTAGTGCCGAAGCATATGAGGTTATGGGTGAAAGATACAAGGAAGGAATTGAGATGGAATCCCTACTTTAATAGGATTTAAATTACTAGGGTCATTGCATGGTATTCATTTCTGATTTTGCCTTGATTCAATTTCAGAAAGAGAGAGTATTTGATGGTCATTTTTAATATTCATTTTGATTTGTAGCTTTCAACCACTAATAAAAATACGAAGTCTAATTTCTAGGAATTCAATTACATGAAGCAAGCAGGCCCTAATCTTCAATTAATTCTCTCACAAGAGTCATGTCAGATGCCCCGCAACTAGAAGGCCCGATAGAAAAATAAATTTAGATTCTCTTCCTTTCTGATGGGTAACTTCAATTTTTGGGGAAAAAGAGGGAGCTGTGGTGCAGTTGGATCGGAAAGTATCTTAAAAACCCTCCACTGTAACAAACGCTCAGATGAAAGCAGAGAGCATCATCCATGTAGAAAGCAACACCAAAGAGTACCCTCTGATTGTTGGGTATGAAAACAAATCTACAACTTAGAGATTATAAATAAATAAATAAATAAAGGCACACAAGTCTTTCGAGATTATAAAGCTCTCTTTCGGGTGGACAACTTTTGAAGCCTTCTACAATTGCGAAAATTCTGTGGCAACCAATCCAACACTACCCACATCATAATTTTAATTGAACTCAAGACTCACCAATTGCCATTCAAGTGACAGCCGGGTCTCACTGACTGTTTGGCAAAATAAACAGACATTCAAATCAAATTCCCTTCGAGACAAGCCAACTCAGCCAAGTCAGGGCCAGCCCAGAACCGGCTTCTGAACCACAATCTATACAAAGGGCTACACTCTATCCAACGCACCCACCAAACCAAGCAAATCACAGAGTCCTAGCCCATCAAACTGCTCCATACAAAAAGAGGGGAACAAAAAGGATGGATGGATGTGAATTGAAAACCAAAAACTACAGGCTAACCATAGATCTCAGAAACAGAGGATGGGCTGGTGTACAAAAATCTTAAATTTCAATATTGGTGGAAATGAACCTGAAACGTGAAATCAAATAGAGAAATCTGTCAATCTGAAAATGACATTCACCAACCACTAAAATAATAATATATTCCAGCCGTAGCAACTGCTAAAGATGCATTGCAACAACAATACTAAATGTTCACCTAAAGCCAGAATAGTACCATAATCTAAAACTCATTATTATTTCATAACATATTCCCACCCAAAAAAGGTGCCTTGTCTCAGCACCAACCTTAATTGTTTGCACAAGAAGTCCGGCTTCTCTTTATTGATTGTGTATAAAATCTATCTACACAAAAACTCACTTCTGAAACCCAACAAAATCTGACTTCCCTCGCTCGCTTGAGCTGCACTAATCATAGGCTTGTGAAATAAACCGATCCTATCACCCCTTCTTCCCTCCTTACATTACATTGTATCTCAACTTCTCCAGATCTACTGTTTTGCCTGCAAAAACAATCATAGAGGTTCATCAGGATTAGAAATCACACACACTGCTGTCTGCACAATCAGCATGGGACCAGACACTACTAATGGACATGGCCCATGTCTCAGAGATACAGATCATAATCTGGAAGTACACACGCTGGATGTCTAATAGAACCACCCTCTACCAGTCAGAGGACTTTGCTGCAACAGCTATCCATAATGGGACTTGCTATGTAATGAGGAATGACATGATCCAAACACAAAGCACGTGACTGAATACACTCTCGGTAAGAAGCACTTTACTAGGTACGACATGACAGGCACATTTCAGCAGCCTCAAAGGATGGAAAAACTAGGGAACCCAAATGAATCATCTGACCTAGTTGATCACCTAAATGCATCCTTTATCACGTCCTTGACTTGGGAGCCGCACCAAATTTTAGGAGTCATTTGTTTGCACTCATTTACAAATGTAAATGAAGCACGTTCATAATGGTTATGCATCATCACCTTTGTTTGAACTCATTAATGTATGTGATGCATAAATGAGGGGAGAAAATGAGATATATAAGAGGCCATTTTCAGCTTCTCATTTACATAACTAAGGAGGAGGTAAAGTGTTAATTATGGCACTATAGTCAGGCGGTAATACAAATTTTGCCACTCAGAAAGGTTCAAGGTTTGAACCGCATTAACCACATTATTTTCTCGAATGTGGGAACTAAATTTATGATCCAAAGTTGTCAATTCTGTTCCGCTCCGCCAGAATTGGCTGGAGACATTCTGGAATTGGCCTTGGATGGAACGGAATGGCCCCCTAAAAGTTTCCTATCCCAATTCCGTCCATTCCGGTCCATTCAGGTTGTTCCGGTTCCAATGCCGTATCAATTCCACTCCATTCTAGCCAAGGTTTCATACTTCTATTCATACGTAGTGAAAAATAGAAAATGGTCAATTGTAGAGTGTTGTTTAATTTAAGTGATGTAAGTATGCATTTTTCTTATTATTTTAGCATTCAACTATTTTTTCAATTTTAGGTACTCTTTTATATTTTTTCCATTTCTCAATTGCGCCTTTTTTTCAGAACAGAATATTGGAATTGACAAGAATGTCAAAATGTTCCACTACAGGTTCAAACCAAAACAGCAATCCGAACGGAATTGAAAACTATGCTATGATCCAAGTCATCCTTCTTTATAGGGCTAAGAAACCCTTAATAAGGTCACATTTAGCAACCAAATTATCAAGAAAAAGAATTCCACATTCCACAAAGTCGTCGAAAACCCACGTTTGACAATTGTAAATCCTCAAGGATTTGAACCTTTGGAAATCCCTATTTTGTGGATTTGTGCACATAACCCAATTTTTCTCAGCAATATGCATCCCTAAGCGAGGAATCATTGTTCCAGGGGTTCTAGGGGTAGTAAGGAATCCTCATATATGCAGATTCCTCACATGCTATCATACATGGAAATTCAAGGATTCTCACTACCCCTAGAATAGAGATTTATCATTGAGGGTTTGCATAGCTAAGAATTTCACATCGATATCATACATATCAATGTGTATAGCTAAGAAATTCGTATCGGTGCATAAAATCTACAAAAATGAGAATTTCCAAATCCTACGGACATGAAAATCATCAAAATGAGGATTTCCAATAGCCCAAATCCTCAAGGACTTACAATTGCGAAACGTGTGTTTTCCAAGACACATGGGAAAACTGAGGAGGAACCCCAAGGATTTGATTGTCAGGCATGACCTTAGGCTTCTAGGAAGCCAATATATCAAAGGAGAAGATTATCCGTTACAGCCCCATTTCAGAAGAAAAGGAGAATGCTACTACATAAGGAGCCCTTTCTCTATCAGTACACCTAATACGCATCAATCTCAAGTTAATCGTGACAAGTCATCTATGACATACCAAAAACAAGTCACTACTCACTAGATTCATCTGACTTTTTGTGCATCTGACTCTATGATGCTCCAATAATATATAACAGTAAATAATTAGTTGAATGAAAAAAGGCCAGTTCTATTGATAGAAAATTTATAAACAGAAATCTACCGTGCATCCAGATGTTAGTTCAATGAAAAACAAATCCCAGTTCTGTCAATAGAAATTTTATAAACAGAAATCCACTGCGCATCCATTTTTTTTTTTTTCCTAATGAGTCCTCAGCTACATTGATCCCAGTATCTGCTGGTAGATCACCTAAACCGGGGGTGATCTCTCTACCATGATAGCACCACTCCACAAGTGTGGTAGGTACGGTGCATTCAGAATTCTTTTTCTGTTCAAGATCAGGATGCCCATGAATTTAAGAGTAGAAACCCTTGAATCACAAAGTAAGACCCATGTGTACGCTCTTGCAACAATAACATTTTTTTTCTGGGTAACATGAATCGATCAAATATAATTCTGCTAATTTGTTGACAACATTAATTTAAGCAATCGTATTAAACCATGGGCACTGTCCTTGGAAAATTAGAAAATATAAATAAATAAAATCTTCAAGATTTGTCCCAAAACTTAAGGTGTCCCCTTCAAAATTCATGGAGAAAGATATCAAACGATATGTTAAAGCTACTCAATAGAAAATTACCTGAGAATAGAGGAAGGTTCCTAGGATTGCAATTGCAGCACCAAAGGCATTGACAGGTTGGACTGGCGTGCGGAAGATGATGATAGAGGATACTATGACAGATATCCGCTTCATAGTATTACCAATGCTAAATGTCAAGGGAGAGATTTCGTTCAAGGACATGTATGACACCTGGTTGTATAGATGATAGAACACACTTTGAGCAGCCACCCACCTACAATGTTATTATCCAAAGCCACAAAAAAGATATTTCTATCAGCCACGGAGGCATTAGAGAAATATGACAGAAAACAAGTGGCTATAGTATCCACAATGAAAAATTAAAAGTACATTGGAGTGCATTTATTAGGTCACTCACATGAGACAAATAAGAAACAATAAAAGCAGTCTATATTTTGTACACTGAGAAATAAGAATGTGTCTAAAAGTGGATAGCCGACACAATAAAGCTGCTTGATCCTTGATGTTCCTATGCTTATTTCATTGACATTGGGGAATCTCACAAGGTTTCAGAAACGATGCATCTGCCACCAATTAAAAGTAATAAGCAGGGGCCAATACACTGATGGATCAATGGCATAGGCACATTAGTCTCACGCAAGCACCAAGGGATTGACCCCTGGGCATGTATGTTGTTTTACCCTTATGCCCTTCCCACTAGCCATGTAAAAAAGCTGGGGCCTTTATCGGCGGTACAAAGACTACCAATAAGAGATGGTTGGCCATGAAGCATTGAGATGAAATCAGTTTGCAATCAGGCCACAGAAAAGAAATTATATGCAAACTACACAAGATAGAAAACAACAATTACAATAACAGTGAAATTATCAGCATAGACTAGCAGATTACGATCCAGGCTTCTCTATATGGAAATTATGGAACATACCCATGACACAATGATTAAAGACGCACCTCCCACATGCCCCCCCCCCCCCCCCCCCCCCCCCCCACACAAAAAAAAAAAAACCCCAAACCCCAAAAAAATAATAATAAAAATAAATAAATAAATAAATTATTACAACAGTGGCCCCTCCACCCCAAAAAAAAAAAAAAAAAGATTACAACAATGGGAGTTCACACAATGTATAAGTTTTTCACTCAACAAACCATGCTTTCGTACTAGTAAGTATCAGCCGCGTCATATAAAAAAGGAGACTTTCCATGTGAACCTTTTTTTCCCTAGAAAGAAGGGATAGGTGCTTCTTACATCCAAGGTTCAAAAAAGTAGCCAATACATAAAATATTGGCTGTACAGACTGTGACCAAAACAATAAAGTCAATTTATTGTCAGTCGATATACATCCAGAACAACCAATAAGGCCTGATAGTGCTGATACATATTTCTTTTAAGAGCTCACAAACCCATTTTTTTTATGGTTTTGCAAAGACTAGCTTGGAGAAAGTGTTTTGGGCATTTCTAGCAGAAGAAATCTAAAGAAAAAACCAAATAAAAGATCTAACAAAGAATTGAAGCTGATGTATAGCTTGAGTGTCATCTTTGAGGTAAGACAAAATCCACGAATGAGTTAAACATGTAGGTGTTCTTTATTTACTTTGCATAGAAATGAGTCTAATGCAACGTAGACCTCATGGCCACATGTGTGGGGCCCAAGTAGATTTAGGAGTTTTCCTATAAACTATTAACTAATAACAATTAAAAAAAAAGGAAAACTCCTAAATCTACTTGGGCCCCACACATGTGGCCATGAGGTCTACGTTGCATCAGAGTACCAACTCATTAGTCCACATATGGAGCTTAGATTGCTCATAAATGCATTATTTGGAACATTTACAAGGGTTTTTTTTTTATATTTTTCATATAAATATCTAACAAGTTATTGCTAAATAGGATATACCAACTATGGAGCTTAGATTGCTCATAAATGCATTATTTGGAACATTTACAAGGGTTTTTTTTATATTTTTTCATATAAATATCTAACAAGTTATTGCTAAATAGGATATACCAACTACTAAGTAGTAAACACAAAATGGTGATAGAATGCTATTTCAACTACTTCTCAATCAACATTTAATAGGTTTTCACATCAAGGACCTATGTAAAATGAGTGGAACTGGAAGTGAATAAAAGTATTGGTAATGTTTACTAAATCATCCAACAACAAAGGATATGAATTGAAGGGTCCAATAAAAACATTGATTTTAGTTGCTAAGGAAAATGAACAACAAAATCTAACACTTCCTAATATTCTAAATTTTTTGAATATTTTTACCTCAAATAAAATCACACCAAGGCCCAATACATCCATAGTCAGTATGTATCAACCAATACACATTGTTTTAGTAGTCAGCTGATACACCCTTCCCAATGACTTTTTGGATCCTTGTTCCAATCAGTAACTGTACTATGTTGTGGAATTGGCCAACTTCAAGATTTACAAGATGCATGTCAAATCACCCAGGCTGAAATTAGGGCATACATCATTTTCAAAAAGTACCAGTTTGTTTGATCATTGACCTACTGGCTGTCAAGCAGGGGATGCACGTGAGGTGGGCCAACCTAGGCCTAGCACAAAGGCCATGATGCAGAACAAACAATAGGTCGGCCAACCCATAGGGTCCGGTCTATGGGCCCAACATGACATCCCTTAATTTAGGAGTATTATTTAGGAATTTGATTTGTTTAGGATTAATATTAGTGTGTTTCCTATTTTGAGCATTATTCATAATATTAGAAAATATTATTGCTTAGGGATTAAGCCAACTCCTCTATATAAGGATGTTATGCCTCATTGTATTTAGAATGCATATTAGCAATTGATCTTTTGAATATGAGAGTTTTCTCTTTAGCTATGGTGTTTTCTCCTCCTGTGAGGGTGCCCTACTAACTGAATCCATCCTTGGATTCGATCAATCCTTCGGGAGATTGATCTATTGTTCAATTATGGATTCAGGTTGCGCCAATTCGTATCAGAGCAGCTGAAAATCCCTTTTGTTTTTGCAATAATTCTGCACTTTTTTTTTTTTACTCAAAAGATCAGTTGGCTTAATCCCTAAGCAACAATATTTCCTAAAATCTGAATAAAGCTCAAAATAAGAAACATACTAATATTAATCATAAACAAATCAAACTCCTAAATAAAAGGAAATCCCGTTGGGCGTTGGGCCTATAGACTAGACCCAATGGGTTGGCCGACCTATTGTCTGGCCTACATCAGGCCAGCATGCTTCACGTAGGATAACACTCACCCTTTAGATCTATAAGCTGGGTATAGGCTTGAAAATTTGGCCAGATTAATCTATTGGATGGGTCTGAGCATGTCCATATGAACTCCTAAATAAAGGTATATTCCGTTGGGCGTTGGGCTTATAGATTGGACCGAATGGGTTGGCCGACCTATTGTCTGGCTTGCATCAAGACAGCATGCTTCATGTAGGATATCAACAAGGAAGAAAATATCGGCCGCTACGCTGATATCGGCCGTGGCGGGCCAACCCGCCACGCTAAATGTGATTTAGCGGATACCGCACCCGTAGCGGCCGCTACGCTTTCATGGCGGCCGCTACGGGCTGCTACATTCCGTGGCGGCCGCTACGTATCGGAGGGGTTATAAAAACCCCACCTGACGACTTCTTTCCACTCTTTCCCCTCTTTCTCCATCTTCTTTCCTCTCTTTTCTCCATTTTTATTGCTGTGAAGCTTCTGTTTGTCCCCCTAGTGGTCCCAACTACATTTTGTCAAGATTTCTTGCTACCAAATCAAGAGATTCAACTATTCTAAGGAATCTAAAGAAAATTCATCATCTAGGATTCTACTATTCTAGCCCTAGGTATGCATTTCTTTGTGATTTTTTTTTCAACTTTTGATATTAACACTCTAACTACTATGAATCACAACATAATGGCATCATTGTCTTGTTTTATTGTAGATCCATGCTTCCTTTTGATCTTGCATGCATATTTTTTGTTTTTTTTAATATTTATTGTTAATTTTATTTTCGGATTTATGTTATTTAAAAAAAAAAACATTATGGAAATTTCAAAAACTCATGAAACATCTTGAAAATAGCTTCTAATTGTTAGATCTATGTTTTCCATAGATCATTCCAACATATATTGGTTGTTTTTTAAATTTTTTTTCGTTTTTATTTTCAGATTTATGTTATTAAAAAAAAAAACATTATGAAAATTTGGAAAACCCATGAAACATCCTAAAAATAGCTTCTAATTGTTAGATCTATGTTTTCCATAGATCATTCCAACATATATTGGTTGTTTTTTAATTTTTTACCTTTTTTATTTTCGGATTTATGTTATTTAAAAAAAATAAACATTATGTAAATTTGGAAAACCAATGAAAGTGATGAAACATCTTGAAAATAGCTTCTAATTGTTAGATCTATGTTTTCCATAGATCATTCCAACATATATTGGGTTTTTTTTTATTTTTTTCCTTTTTTTATTTTTGGATTTATGTTATTAAAAAAAAAAAACATTATGGAAATTTGGAAAACCCATGAACCATCTTGAAAATAGCTTCTAATTGTTAAATCTATGTTTTCCATAGATCATTCCAACATATATTGGCTGTTTTTAAATTTTTTTCCTTTTTTTATTTTCGGATTTTTTTATTTTTTGGAAAAAAAAATGTGAATACTTATGGACAACCCATGAAACCACTTGGAAATGCATTCTAAATGATAGATCTATCTTTCCCATAGATCAATCCATCACATTTTGAATGTTTATTGATTTTTATCTATTTTTTAATTTCGGATTTTTGTTATTTAGTCTTTTATTGATAACTTAAAATGCCTCGTGATATTAATCCCGCATGGAGCTTTGGTGAGGCAGTTGATAATAACAAGTTGAAAATCAAAAATGCAAGTTTTGTGGGAAAGTGACCAATGGGGGCATTACAAGATTCAAGCACCACTTAGGCCACATTTCTGGCAATGTTGCCGGCTGTACTGAAGTACCAAGGGAAATCAGGGAACAAATGAAAGCTTTGGTTGACCAAAACAAAGCTAGAAAAGTAGAGATAAAAGAAAAGAGGAGGCAAGATGTTGATGCTGCCCGTTATGAAGTATTTGGGGATGAATACTTTGATGAGGAAGATGCACAGATGGAGGCTGCACGCCGAGAGTCCATCATAAGTCAACAAGAAGAACAAGAACGTCGTGCATTTGCTGCAAGTAAATATTATGATGTAGGGAGCTCATCTACTGTGCCAAGGCAGCCAAGCAAGGGCACGGGCATTGCGGGGGCCATGCGTAGGGCATTTAACACCCGGGAACGGGATGTTGATGTAGAAATTATCTCTACTAGAAGAGCAGTTCCTCTCCCTGTTGATCCTCTAGCACATAGAAAAGAGGGAGATAAACAACCAAAAATATCGTGTTATGAAAGGGGTAATGAAGGCTGCAAGAGATATGTTAGCCAAAGCTACAGCAAAATGGCTAATTCATAAGAACATACCACCTACAGCAGTAGATTCCCCATATTTCCAGACTATTCTTGATGTTGTCGTCCAAGCTGGGCGGGGTATACAGGCACCCTTTGTATATAATATGGGCACTAAATACCTTGAAGAAGAATATAGAGAAATAAAAGCTTGGGTGGAACAGTTTAAGCCCATGTGGCAACAAAATGGTGTTACCATCATGTGTGATGGGTGGACCAGCGGCACCCAAACACAATTAATAAACTTTTTGGTGTATTCAGTTGCTGGGACCGTCTTTGTGAAGTCCGTTGATGCAACTGAACATAGACGGACGGCCACATATATATACACTCTTATGGATAGAGTTGTAGAAAGTGTGGGAGAGGAGCACATTGTACAGATTGTTACAGACAATGGCGCCAATTTCAAGAAGGCAGGTCAGTTATTAATGGACAAGAGGACCCATTTATTCTGGACCCCATGTGCAGCACACTGCATAGATCTCATCTTGGAAGAAATTGGAAGGAAGACAAAAGTGGCTTCACTAATCAAGGCATGTAGAGGAATTACAAGATTTATATATGATTATTCATGGATGTTAGGCTTGATGAAAAGATACACAAATAACCATGCCTTGGTGCGTCCAGGATTAACTAGGTTTGCAACCCATTTTCTGGCTATGGAAAGCCTTGTAAGGTTTAAAACAGAGCTGATTCAGATGTTTGCATCAGAAGAATGGCTTCTTTCGAAATGGGGCAATGCAACTAGTGGTCCGGGGTTTGAAGTCCCAAACCTTATGAGAGACAATAAATTTTGGAAGAAAGTAAGGAAGGTATTAAAGGTTTTTGAGCCTTTAGTTAAATTGTTGAGGCTTGTAGATGGTGATGACAAGCCGACAATGGGCTTTATATATGAGGCAATGGATCGGACAAAGCAAGCCATTATAGAAAATGTTAAATATCACGATAAATATATCAAAATTATTGATGCCCGTTGGAACGATCAGTTGCACCATCCATTGCATGCTGCAGGTAATTAATATATATCTTTAACACCTTTTATTTTCCTAACTAATGTATTTATTATCTTGTTTGCTCACAGTACATTCTGCATATTTTTAATGTAGGTTATTTTTTAAATCCCGAATTCTATTACCGCAATGTCGAACTGCATACCGAAGCAATAGATACGGACTTGCGAGTAGAATTACGAGAGGTATTAAAGAGATTGTTAAACCCAGATGATCAAATTGATGCCATACAAGAGGTGAGTGGGTGGTTACTTAAGAAAATTTAATTATGCTGGCAAGTGCCAATTGCCATACATGCAGTGGAGTTTACTGATTTATTTCTAATTTTCACATCGTAGATATCTATATATACATAAAGGAGAGGAACCTTTGCTGACCCTCTTGTGCAACGATCGATTGGAATAATGCCACCTGGTATGACTATGAACAAAAGACCCCACCCAATAGTCTTGATCTATATATCTTAATTTATTAGAAGGACTTGAGGGTTACGAATGCAGATTACAGAATATTTAATTTTCTTTATTTGTTTTTTGCATTTCAGCTGATTGGTGGATGAATTTTGGAGAGAGTGCTCCACATCTAAGGAAAGCAGCTGTTCACATCCTTAGTCAAACTACAACATCTTCCAACTGTGAGAGAAATTGGAGTACCTTCCCCTTGATCCACACAAAGGCCAGGAATCGGCTTACCATGCACAAGCTCAACAAGCTTGTATACTGTCATTACAATCTGAAGTTGAGAAACAGAACTAGGGAGAGAAGGGCAAGGGATGATCCTGCTTATTGTCCTATTAATTTGGATCACATATTCAGTGATGACGATCCCTTACTCCCATGGCTAGCCGAGATAGAGGATCCACTGCTAGATTCAGATCCGGTTTTTCAATAAACGGTTCAAGAGTTGATAGATGAGGATATGGGTGAGGCACCTGCAGAAGGTCAGCCACCTCAAGGAGAAGGTACCAGTAGGACTAGGAGGAGTGGGAAAGAACTTGCTCATATTGGATCTTCTGAGAAAACTAGTTCCACCACCGTCTCTTCCAGTAGCCATGGTTGAACTGGAGGAGGAGGAGACAGTAGGACAGGTGGTACTAGTGAATACTATTAACATGATGAAGACGACGACGTTCCTGTAGAGGAAGTACATGAGTTACCTCAATCTGGAAGATTTGATCCAAGCCATGGTTATCAACGGCGCCGAAGAGACTCACCACCTGGGGCTGGAAGTAGTAGTGAGCAAGGAAATATGGGTGGAGATGGTGGACAACAAGTAGCATCATGGACTGGTTCGTGGGACTCTAGGTACGGTGGACAAGGACTCTCACAATATTTTCCATATGGTCAAGTGCAACAAGGAGAAGAAGAGTCTTCAACTTCAGGGTCCTACTCACATGGATATGGACCATATGGTGACTATGGTGAAATGCAAAGAAATCCACCTCCACCTCCTGTAAGTTCCTATGATGCGGCTGCGTTGTTTGGATTTGTGGATCCCAATTCTCATCAATATCAAATTCAATATAGTGCCAACAGAAATGATAACAATGATGGGGATGAGGATGACCATGGCGCCTTGAATCTTGGTAAACATTCCTTTTGGTGGTGATTAAGGTATTCCTATTTCCTTCACTAACTCTCTAATCTCTACTCTTTGTCATTTCTAAATTGGTGTTGATTGTTGAATGTTAATTGTTGATCACTTCATAGTTCATTCACTTGATTGAATTTGAACCTTGAATGTTGAAGTATTGATATTTGATTGTTCAATGTTCAGTTGTTCACTAATGAGTAATGACCTAACTCTTAAGTCTTATGCCTTTATTTCATGTTCTAATTTTTTTGACAAACTTTACATTACTTTCTAAGTTAACATGACTAAGAAACATGAATACATATGAAAAAACTAATCATTACTATTATTTTCTATTTGAGTATGGATCCCCTGTTTGGACCAAACAGGGCAACCCTGTTTGGTCCAATGAGGGGGTGCCACATGGGGGGAAAAAAATCCCATCACCACATCCCATCTCCCCAATGAATTTTTTTTTTTTTTTTCCTCCCCATGTGGCACCCCATCATTGGACCAAACAGGGTTGCCCTGTTTGGTCCAAACAGGGGATCCATACTCTTTCTATTTATACAGCGATACAAGACCTCATATATTGAGAGCACCGCTACGTCCCCTTTTCTTACTTACTTTGGCAAAAGAACCACATTTTCTTTCATTTTACAATTTTCTGGATTTTCTGGAATTTTTTCATAATTTTTAGGCGAACGCTACGTATCACCCGCTTCATAGCGGTTTGGCGGCGGGCCGCTACGCCCGCCGCTACCGCTATATTCATCCATGGATAACACTCACCCTGTAGATCTATAAGCTGGGTGTAGGCTTGAAATTTTGGCTGGATTAATCTATTGGATGGGTCTGAGCATGTCCATATGAGCTCTTAAAGCTAAAAGCTCAAATACCCAATAGGATAGTGCATCTGGCCTAAAAGCCCAAATACCCAATAGGATTGTGTCTCTGGCCCAAAAATCAACACAAATTGGCCACTACTGATATCTTGGGCTGTGGTCAGATGTAACTTTAAGACCTGTCAGCTGGAAATAGACTTGATAACTAAATGGGCTGAGCTTGGAAGCTGTCTCAGTCCAGCCTGGACCCTGTGCAAACATAGTGAAGGAAAATACAGTGAAAGCTACATGAAAATAAATAAAAGAAAATATGAGAGAATCTATGTGGTTACCAGATAAAATTAGGTCCAATTTGTGAAATAGCTTTTTCCCAGCCAGCTGCCCACATCTGGGGCCCCTCCACTGCCACTGCAAAGGGTGTGAGTATCACAAGAGACAACATAGACAGACAAGCATAATAGTTCATTCCACCAACTGACTTCCCTTTCATCCCTTTCTTGGAGAATATGTTCCGGAATACAAACGCCAGGTTTGATATCATCGCCCCCATAAACCCTAGCAACAAGACAAAAATACCAAACCCAACCCCTCATCAGCAAAGGCTCCATACCATTTTCCATAAATAAATAAAATTGTTATAAAGACCAAATTTCTATTATAAAAAAAAGACACCGACTGCTTTTACATAGAAGGTGAAAACTTACACAAAAAGGAAAGAGGTAAATAGATAATTATTCAAAAAAAAAAAAATTTTTCATTTTATTCTATCAGGATTTTCTCTGAATATAAATACAAAAATTAACAGAAAATAACCAAATATTTCTGATATCCTTAATTTTTCTTACCTCTGAAATATTCGAAGGAAAAAAAATAAACCCCAAAAGTCCCTGCTTTGAATAACTCTCATTTCAAAGACTATATGCTTGTAACCATTTCGCTATGGCTATGCTGTGAAAAGCCTCCAATTTTCCATGGGCACAACTTTTATGTAGTTTGGTGCATATTTTTTTTAAAAGAAGAAAGAATTTAGAACCGCAGATGCAAAAATAAAACTCCACAGATTGCCGAACCCAGTGCTACTCAACAGCCCCAAATCAGACGAACAGGGTCAATTTCAGAAAGAATTCATCGAAAATTACATGAAGCCCATCAATTTTACCAACATTTACAGAAAGAAGAAGATGTACACCAAGAAAAAATCACACATCTGAAAACAAAAATAAATAAAAAGAACTAAAGAGAGAACGAAAAAGACGTCCTTTTATCTTCTTACCGGTCATGTTGAAATTGAGCTCAGTAACAGCAGCTAGAGCACACCCTCCAATGATCGGCAACAGCGACAGATAAACCGGCACAGGAAACGTCTCCCCAAGGAGAAACCTCGACACCAGAACACTAAAAGCTGGCTCCCCACTCTTTATTATATGCGTGAACGAAACCGCCACCTTCGACATGCTCACGGTAGCAGCAACGTGCCCAATCGTGTGCGCCACAGCCACCTAAACCAGCAAATTCACAAACAGTTAGATTCAAATCTCAAAACCCCTACAATCAAAACACCAAAAATAACCAAAAACCCTCAAAGTAGTGATCTTGATCTTCCTCTTCCTCTTCCTACCGGTGCAAGGGCCTTCCAGAAGTCCAGATCTGTCTTCGGAGCTTCGGCAATTCGCGTGGCCCACGAGATCAGCATCATCAAAGAACCCGTTGCGAGGGACAGCGTCGACGTGAGCCATGGGTAAGGGAAGGCGTTGAGGACTTTCTTGTTGTAGATGTTGAACACAACGTTCAAAGCCCACCACGTTGCGAAGTAGATTCCAATCTTCACCTTCGACGCTGCTGCAGCCGCAGATTCAGCCTTCTCGTTTGGAATCGGGACATTGGCCTCGGATCGATCCGCTTCGAAGGCTTTGCATTCGACGGTCAGCTTACGACGCTGAGGCTCTAGGAAGGAGGACGATCCGAGACCATCAACGGAGGAGAGATAGACAGGTTTTCGTGCAGAGAGAGATGGTCTCGATGTTTTGGTAGAAGATATGGAAGGGAGAGAAGGAAATCGAAGCTTCGGAGATGGTGATCTATAGAGCAGAAGATCAGAAACGGCAAAAGCCGCTGTTGATTGCTTCACAGAGCAGATCATCTTATTGTTTTTTTTTTTTTTTCCTTTTTATCCTATAGAGATCTAACAGGAAACAGCAACAACGAACGATCTTCGATGCTTTTTCAGTAACAACCACTCAAGATCGATTGAACTTTAAAAGGTAAAAGGTAGATAGATAGTTAGATCGTCGGATTCCTTCAGATCGCAGATGAACAGAAACCAGCAACCGATCAAAAGACCTATTTAACCGCTTTTTCCGAAACAGAAATCGCAGAGACTCGCAACTTTTCAAACGACGATTAAGGAAACAGATCGATCCGGAAACCTTCACCAAATGATCGATCGAGAGAATCCTCAAGAACACATAAAAAAAATCAGTTTCCAAGCTTTCTTTGAGCCGATCTCCCGCTTTTTCAAACAGAAATCTCGAAGCGTCTTCCGATCCTCGATGAAAGAGCCAGAAACACGTAGAAAAGCAGAGGATCTACACCGACTCGAACAACAAAAGCCTAGAAACCCTTCCAAAACCCTGGATCGGTTCCGATTCTTCGACAGAAACCTCGAAAAGGCAGAAAAACTCAAAACCTGCAGCTTTCTCCGCAAATCGAAGCGAAGAAATGAGAAATCAAGCTTTTTTACGAGATCAAACGAGAGGTTTTTTGTAAAGTAGAAATGGTAGGTCGAAGAGATCTGGGGATCTGATGCGCAGGAGGGAAAGAGAAACCCTAGAAACGTGAGATCCCTTTTCCTCGGTCGATTTTTTCTGGCGTTGAAAGTCGAACGGGGAAAGAAGAACGTGTGCTTTTTTAATGGGGAAATAACGTGGGGAGTGAGGAAAAGAGACGGGGAAGCAAGAAATGGAAGGTGGAAGTCAGCCTGAAGGTGGCAATTTACGGAACCGATCCGCGAACTGGACCCGGTAACATATGTTTCGGGTTCCTTTTTTTTACAGGTTGGATTCGGCTCACAAATCTAATAGAACCCGAAAAATTGATAAATGGGTTGCGGGAACAAAATACAACTAACTGTGGTACCGACCGCCAACTTGATTTGGACAGTTGAACTTTATACGGGTTGATTAAAGCATGGGCGGATATGCATTACATAGTATTGATAGAGGCTCGCTATTTTAAAATTATAGGTAGTTTTATGAATAGATTGTAATTAAGATTTTATTGAGTTAGAGAGCAGAAGGTAACAATATAATATTAAAAGAAAAAAGTGTTCTTAGTATTTGTTAGAGAGTATACTAAAAATGTGAAAGGAGACAAATTGTAACTCTTAGGGCATGTTTGGTTAAAGGCATTGTTGAAAATCAATTGGGCCTGTTGGGAATTTTCGGCACGATGAGACATCTTATCCCTTGGGCATTCCAAATACTCTGTTTGATGCAAGAATTCAGAATTTCATACCACATGAAAATGCATTTTTAGCCTCATGAATTCACAGAATTCCAGCATTTCAAATGCTAGAGTGGGGTTCGGCATTTCGAATTCTACTTTGGGGGGTGTATTTGTGTGACATTTGTAGAAGATTCTTTATATTGATATCTTATAAACTAGACTGTTAAAATATAAAATTGGAGCAAAAGTACTAAATATAACTGGAACAAATAAATATCATGTGAACTCCACTAAGTTAGGAAACACTTTTAGAGTAAAATCCAGCCTGGTTTTGATCAAGTTTTCTATCAGTATTCTCAATCATTTGAATCCTTGTATATTAAGAAGATTTATATAGAAATATATTTTTTTAATAAGATCTCATATAAATACTTATATCGTCAAAATGTTTATTACCTTTTCAAAAATACCTTATAAGCAACCGTGACATGAAATCAGTCTTTTATATCTTATCTATCCAATGCAGGGGCGAACTTAGGCACAGGGGTATGGGGGTTGAAGCCCTAACCCATGCCTAGAAGAAAGTTAAAAAAAAATTAAAAACCCCCTACAAATTTTAAAAATTAATATGTATTTTTTAACAGTTTGCCCCTTCCCCAATATTTCTTTTACATAGAGCCCCCAAGTTGAATGTCTTGGGTCTGCCCTTGATCCAATGCCATCCCCAAAATTTGTCAAGTTAATTAAGTTGTCAACATCCGCAAAATGGTTTAGTTTGGGATCAAATGGAGAATATTCCTCATGCTTCTTTACAAAAAAAAGTCATGGGCGTTTGAAAACAAGATATTTCAAGAGATTTTTCTATATTATCTACTAGTTTAGAATATAATCTATTCACCAAAAAAAGAGGTGTTTAGGTAACTTAGAAAGTACCTTTCAATGTCTCACTTTCTTCCAAAAACCCTCATATTAAATTATTTAAGCATATGCTGCATAAAATAATCTTTTGTTAAAAGATCATTTCTAAATACGCCAGAGTTCATGGGCAACTATTAATTATAGCGCCCCTCGCGCCCCCCACCCACCAAAGTCTACTTTGATCTTTTTTTATGAGCTATTTTATAAAAAGTTATGTGGTGATGTGAGTAGAGTATTTTTCTTCCTTTTAGAAACTTCACTCGTGACTTACTTTCTCCTAGGTCCTATTCACCCTATCTATAGCTACGTTTAGATATTTTTAATGAACTTTAATGTAAAAAAAAAAAAAAAACTGATTTGCTCAAATTGTTTATATTATATTTTAAATTACCTAAAAAATGAGACTTGCGTTCTATTACATATATTACAATATGCATCATCGGAATGGGAAGAAGGTTGATTCTTCGATTGTTCTAAGAGATCTAAGAATATGAAGACTATGGTGTGTCCCTCCTAGAAAAGAAAGTTCTTGATGTAGATAATGGGATGTACCCCATTGGTGGATAACTCTTACATAGTTTTGTCGAGCATATGGATAGTTATTTTTCATTTCTATATCATACATTTCTTATGAGAAAATGAAAGAATAACTTGTCTTTTTTTTATTTTTAAAAAAAGATAGTTCTTAAAGAACAATATGTGGTTTCCTTTCAAAAAAGTTTCAATGCCAATACAAATCAGTAGTTGATCAACTTACAAGAAGTGTGATGCCTTATAATACTATACATATATAAAAGCTAAAAGTAACTAGGTGGGAGCAAATTTATTGGAAATATCAAAGGGAAAGAAGGTTTCTCAATTAAGTTTAGAAAAGATTCTCTTAGAATTATTTTGTCTTTGGTTACCTATGTCGATCTTAAGCTTCAACAAATGGACGTCAAAACAATACTTTTTAATAGACGACTGGACTGAAGGTTTTGAATCAAAAGGTGATAAAAGTCAAGACATCAAATAACACTTTTAGAGATAATACATCCAGCATGAATTTGTTTATACATTTTGAATCATAAGTCAGTAAAAATGAAAGGATTTTTTTATCCGAACACACAAAGAAGCATTGTATTGATAGTATATTTATAGTGCACTTTTGAATATCTGTAAGACCCTTCGATCCTACATAACAGGAATGTGTACAGATAGATCCTACAAATTAGGGATTTTACATGATTAAAATAGATACAAGGAGATCATCCAACCACAGAAGAGAGATGTAGGATATCATTATCTATCATGATTGGAAGTTTGATAAGCTAAGTGGGTCATTGTGTGATTGAGTTGGCTAATAGCCCCCCGCAAGTTGAACAACAGATTAGTGAGGTAAAGCTTGTTTTTTTACATTGTAAGTCTTGTTGTGCTTAGTTCTTTTGTGAAAATGTTTGCCAATTGATCCATTGAACTGACATAACGGACTTGAATGTCACCTCGAAGAACTTTCTCTCTAATAAAATGATAATAAAAATTTATGTGCTTAGTGCGAGCATGATAAACAGGATTAGACGCCAAGATAATAGCATTAATGTTATCACAATAAATTATGGGAGGAATTTTAAGATAAATTCCTAAATCTTTCATCAACATGAGGATCAAAAATAGTTCTGCAACAGTAAGTGCTAGCGACCGGTACTCAGATTCTATACTTGACCTGGAAACCGTCGGTTGCTTTTTGGCATTCCATGATATGAGATTAGGTCCAATGAATATGGAATAGCCAGAGGTGGATAGTCTAACATAATGTGTAATTGTCCCCTTAAGAAAATAAAGAATTCTTTTAACCACCACACAATGAGTTGAACCTGGATCATGCATAAACTAACAAACCTGGTTTACCGCAAAGGCAATGTCTAACCTAGTCAATGTGACATATTGAAGAGTTCTAACAACAGTACGGTATTCTTGAGCACTAAAAAGAAGATCACCATCATACCGAGATAGTTTCAACCCAGTTTACACGGGTGACTTATAGGGTTCTGCATCATGCATAGTAGTGCGATAAAGTAGATCAAACACATACTTGGTTTGGGTAAGATGCAGATCTAAGGGAGATCTTTTGACCTCAATACCAAGAAAGTAGTGTAATGGCCCCAAGTCTTTCATACAAACAACCGACTGGGCTCCTATAATAGTTTAGGTAAGGCACACGTATTGTTGCTAGTAACCACTATGTCATCAACATAAATTAACAAGATAATAAATTCACCCTCAAATTTGAGAACAAATAGGGATGTATCTGTTGACAAACCATTGAACCCTAGACTTTGAAGGTAATTTGTAAGGTGGAGATAACACTCATGCGAGGCTTGTTTCAGTCCATGAATTCCCTTATGAAGCTTACAGACATGAGTTGAATGGTTTAGATAAACCAACCCTTATGGCTGGTCCATGTAGCCTTCCTCAGATAGTACACCGCGCAAAAATGCATTGTGAACATCAAGTTGATGAATTGGTCATCCAAGTTGAATAGCAAATGAAAGAGCAAGTTTAACTGTGGTGTGTTTCACCACTGGACTAAATGTGTCATTATATTACAGACTCGGTTGTTGGTTACTTGGTTGAACCCCTTAGCAACAAGCCGAGCTCTGTGTCTCTCTACAGTGCCATCTGCTCTTTGTTTAATTTTGTAGACCTAGCAACACCCTACAACATTTCATCCAGATGGTAATGGGACAAGGGTCCATGCACCCTATCAATGAAAAGCATCAAATTCTAGCGCCATTGCCTTACGCCACTCTACTGATTTAACTACTTGGGAGTTACATGCGGCTCACTTGGTGCAAGTACATTTCGAAAGACCTTTGGTAATGGGTGTTTAGTTGCTGTCAATGTTCTAGGTTTAAAGACACCATCAACTGCCCTGGTGCGCATAGTATGGGTGCACCAAGCAGGTGGCAGTGGATCTGGAATGGGGACAGTAGCATCATATGCAGGCTCAGTTGGCAGAGGAGGTTTAGCAGCAACATGTTGCAGGGCATCCATTGCTTCAAAAGGTTGTTGATGTAGAGCTATGGACTGTGGTTCAAGAAATGCAATAGGTAGTGTGGAGTTTGTGGAATGAGACCCATCTATTGTTTCCATAGGAGGTTCAAATTGCATACGTTGTGCATCAATAGTGGGATCTGAAGATTGAGAATGAGCATGACGTGTTTGTTCCACTCAGACAACATCGGAATGCTGAGAGTGCCCATGGTAGTTCTTTGGTAAATTGAGAGACAGGCAATAAATTTTGTTATCATGATTGTTAGAGACACAAATAACAATCGTTGTCTTTGGTAAATTGAGAGACATGCAATAAATTTTGTGAAATACTAGGCACATTAAGAATATTATGTAAAGAGAACAAGTTACCAATGGAAATATACTGAGAGGAGCTAGTGTTTGAGATGGAAAGACCATTACCATTGCAAACAAGGTTATTATTACCCATATATTCTGAATGTATGGAGAGGTTGCTGAGATCTGATGCGACAAGGTTGGTAGCTCCCATATCTGTGAACCAAGTCGTCTCCCATGTTTTAGCAGCCACCATAACCTAGAGCTTCTTAGGAGGTTGGCATCTTTGAAATGATAAGTCCAACCAATTAAAGCAATCAAGGGCCACATGTCCAAGCCGATTATAGATTTGGCATAAGGTAGTGGTTTGGCCGACTGAGACTGAGTAGAGGATTGAAAAGAGCCACCATGATTATGCTGAACCCGTCCACGGCCACGACCACGAGAACCAGTTTGCCCTTAAGAATTATTAGTGGTATATAAAGCAGTGGCTAGCTGCTCCACAGTAGGAGCAGAATGATGCGATTCAAGTCTTAACTCAAAGGTTAAAAGTTGCCCAAAAAGTTCTTCAAATGTGTTTGGAGTTTCACGATCCACAATAGAAGTATGAACTGGGTCATATTCTGGACCTAGGCCATTTAGTATTTGGTTGCATAGATCATACTCAGTAGCTGGTTGAGCGATAGCTTCGAAAGCATCAAGGATACCTTTCATCTTATCAAGGGATTCAGTAATAGAAAGCCTACCTTTTTCAGATTTTGAAACTATTGTTTCAATTGTCAGACCTTAGAGCGCGATTGAATCAGATGGAGCTTCTCCAGTTGCTGCCAGACTTCATGAGCAGATTGGAGACCCACAACCCTTTGCAGTACTTGGAGGGTGAGAGTAACATTGATCCAGAGAAGAACTAAGGCATCTGGCTTAACCCAAAGCTCATAAGCAGCATTGACAATAGAAGAGGAGATCCCATTCTTCTTCTTGAGAAACTTTTCAGGGCAAAGGGCAGTGCCATCAATATATTTTAAAAGTTTATTGCCCTTAGAGTAGGAAGAAATTGGCTCTTCCACAACAAGTAATTGTCTCTATCTAAACAAATGGAAACAAAATTGGCAATTTTGGAAATAGAAACATTGGTAGAAGGGGTAACTTGGACAACCATGTCAAAAGCAACAAAGAAGATCCTCAATAACCAAAATTGTTATGCAAGCAAAGTGCAAACAGATAGTCAAGATGCAATGCTTCAGGATGTTGTAAGCCAATAGCAAAAACGTGTTGCAGTATTGCAGTAAAACACGTGAGGTAATAGAAACTAACTCTTTGTAGCAACACTTGTCAAGAAGCTACTAGCACTTGTTGAAGCAAGCACCAAATAACAACACAGATCTGTAACACACAAATCAGAGAACGCATATTCTGCAATATGAAGATCGGTAGTAGATGATCGAATCAGGCAGGATTTGCAACTGCGAGTCACTACTATGGATCCAATCAGATCTGCAACAATATTAAAAAGACCACACTTAGGCAGATCAACACAGTTTTGCAGAGCACATATGTCTTAACAGATCCACATGGATCTATAGCGGAGCCAACCAGTTGAAGATGAATCAATACTAAATTGTTAGAAGACAATTTTGACAGATCGATTTTGCACCAAAGAATTTCGAGACTACCCACTTAGAAAAAAGAAGTAGCCAGGATCGAAATCTCTGATACCATGAAAGGATTTTATGATCCGAACACATAAAGAAGCATTGTATTGATAGTATTTATATTATGCTATCATGCTATCTCCATGAATATTATGCAAAATCTAATATTTACAGATTTAAATAATAACATAATAAAACATTGCAGAATGTAATAGTACAATATTATAATATTGTTGTTTGGCAATTTTTGAAGAATTTGACAGATTCTGAACTTGAATGTTTCGCAGTTTCTAAATATTATAAGGAACTAGGAACTAGAATTTCACATATACACACATACAATTTAGTTTGGTTTCAATCAAAATTATAAGGAAAGTAAAATGAATGTTACAGCTGAGTATGTTGTTGATATCATTCTCTCTATAAAACTATATACACAAATCCCCTACAAACCCAAAGGTCTTCTTAATCTCCGGACATATAGATGTAGTGCCACTTAGCTGCTAGACTTTTGACAATGTTGTTATCCATGGAGATAGCATTAGAGGGGAAGGGCTAATCAAGAAAAGAAACAAGAGGATCTAAGAGGTGAAGATGACTCCATCTAATTTGACAATGCGGTTTTGAGACACTACTTATGCTAAGGTATTTGTTGGGGCCTTGCTTGGGAGACTCAGAAAGAGACCATGAGAAAATACTTTCAGCAGTTTGGAGAGATCTTAGAGGTTGTTTTTGTCACTATTAGGGCTGGAATAGCTCTTAGAGAACTGAGGTCAATGGGTGACCTTTATGATTTCCATTCAATTGCGGCAATGCTCCTAGTTGGGGTTGTTTCAGTTACCCCTACTCTAATCAGCAAGGGCATGTCATAGGAACATGATTGTTGTAACTCTGCATGTAACCATTCATGGTGAGCAATGGGATCTTGCACATCTTTGTGCATATCAGTTTAAAATAAAATCAACATGGGCTCAACAGGGTATGAATACTTTACCACTATATCAAGTTTCTCGCATGCTGTTGGTCCTACAGTTCATCTGCAAAGCCACCACCATCACATTGAATATGCAAACATTGGCTAGCACTCAGAATTTCACATCAGCGTAGTCAGTCCCCTTCCAATGCGTTGTCACATTTTAGAGCCAAGGCCTTGGTTATGTGCAGTTTAGTTCAGACATTGTAGTGTAAAGTGCTAGACTACCTTTTGTTTTGCCCCTCTACTCTAAAGTCATTCATATCATTGATTTGCTCGAATGTGGCCCAGCATGGGCAAGCAATTTAATAAAAAGGCGAAAGATATAGATCTTAGTGCTACACACTACATAAGAGTTTTGATTTTAAATATAGGCTTGCTTTGCTTTTTCAATATTTTTGCAACAAAATAATCAAACGGTGACAATAGATTTTGCTACATCTCCATTTATTATCATGATCCACAGGATACTACTGAAACAGGGGATTTAAAACAAAAGCTTGTGAACTAGGTACCAATTGTAACACGATAGCATGATGAATATAATTAAAGGAAAATAACAAATAGAGTTAAATAGCCATGGATATCATGTACCCTCATCAAAATTGATGAATAAGAGAAGCACAAATCTGGTATAACTTTGGCCCAAAATTATAGTTCTAACTCTCTTATAGTTGCAACGATAGTCACTTAGATATAATATTGAGTATCGATCAATCGTGCAAAACATAGTTGCATACAGATCTTTAACAGTATAATTATTTTGTTTGACTATATAAAAAAGTGTATTGGGTAAAATGTAGAAGACGACCATCTGATTTGGCCCCATGAAGAGTCTAGTCTACTTCCACTAATGCTAAGAGTCACAGAAGCACTAGCTTAAGTTCCTATTTGTTTCTCGTAATTGAATACCTAGGATTTGAATAATTTTCTGTAAAGAGATTGGGAAAAAACTGAAGAAAGAGAAAAGAAAAAGAATGAGATGGCATACATTTCTTCCGTGGAAAATGGTATCCAGAAGGAGAAAAGGAGAAGACGCAAGAGAGGAAAAGAGAAGAAGGAGAGAAAGAGAGGAAGCAGGAGACAAAAATAAAAGGAGGGGAAGAGAGGATGCACAAGAAGGAGGGAGACCCATGAAATAACATAATATAATCTTGGAAGATTTCTTCCTATACAATAGGGGTGAAGGAAAAAATCTTTCAATATTCTAGGAGGATAGGAGATAATATTTGAAATTCTCAAGTTATCCAAACAACCCATTTTGAAAGTTAAGAAAACTTTCTTAAAAATAAAAAAAATCTTGTACTTTTTTGTGCATCCAAACATGCCCTTAATGTATTAAAACCCCATATCTATCACCACAATAGATATAATCCGTTAACTTTTAGATCTGTAATAAACTATTGTAGATTTATACTAATTATTCCTAGATCTACAAGTAACTAGTGCAGATCTATACTTGAGGAGTTCTGTTGTACTGAAATCAAGTCCCTGATCCTTTTAGCCTCTACAATTCCTCTCGGTAGATTTGATCCTCTAGACCTTTCATCCTACCACGTTATGACCCAATAGAGAGATGCTCTCAAATGGAATGGTGGAATCTCTTTTGAGAAGTTGTTCCTTAAGGCCCTTGACTAGAGAGAAATAGGAGAGAAAAAAGGAGGGAAGAGGAAGAGAAAATGTCCAAAAGGGGGTTTGGTCGTCCAGGCCCTTTAGGGTTCTCTCATGTACACTCCTCCTTTTCTTATGAGTGTTATATATATATATGGGAGCTGCTCTGGTGAGAGACACTCTCCCCAGATTTATGAGAGAGCCACATCCGAGCCCTCCATTTTCTGAGTAGATCCAACGGTGGATGCAAAAAAGTCAAAAAGCTTAACTTTGACATAGAGAGAGAAAAATGCCTCTTCGTTTTTTAGAGAGATCCCGCCCATAATTTCAACGAAAACCTCTCCACCCTCTTCTCCGTTTCTGAGAAATCCTCTTCGGAGAAACTCGACGACGCTGCCGTGCCCGATCAAGAAGAGGTGTCTCAAGTTCTCCATTTGCAGGGATCTAAATCTTTCCTTTGTAATGACCCTCATCCGTAGAAGGAGATGATCCGCTATTTAAAAGCCCTTTTTGGAGCAGCCCGACGACGACACTGTCGTGCCCGATCAAGAAGAGGTGTCTCCAGTTCTCCATTTGATGCAAAGCCAAAAAGAGATCGCAATCTTTCTTGTGTGACAACCCTCGTCCATAGCTCTTCTTTGCAAAGCTCGACGACATATAAAACGATGGACTATTCAACGCCGACGACGGATTCTTCCATTCAAGTTTATAAGGTGAGCTTTATGCCGGTCACTGGTTTGATGTGAGTTTTCAACAAATTTTTTTCCTTTTTATTTCCTGGTTTTCTGCAAGCCTATATGAAAGCTTCTTGCTTTTTTGGGATCTTTTGTTTGGACAACATGAAATTGGGGTTTTTTTACAACTCTGTCATTATTCGGCATATAAAGGTAGGATATGTTTATGTAAGTCATTATTTATTTACTAGGGATTTTTAGCACTTGAGATTAATTGTGAGATTTAAATGAAAAGAAAGAATTTGTTAGTCCAAGGTATGAATTTGTTAGACTAGAAAACATGGATTCATTGATGAAAGAATTTGTTAGTCCAAGGTATGAATTTGTTAGACTAGAAAACATGGATTCATTGATGTTTTCATTCTTTGTTTCCTTTATTGGAACTTGTTTTTTAGTATCTTCGACTAGGGTTCTTTTAATTTGCTCCAAAGTCTAATCTTTTGATTGGTTTCAATTGATATTATAAGTTGTTGTGTTTAAGTTTCTTGAGACTGGGTTTGATGAATCTCATCTTTAGGTTGGTTTCAGTTTATTATGAGTGCATTTTCTGAATGTTCATTTGGGTTTTATGGTCTCTAGTTCTTAGAGTGAGGTTTGTTGAAATATCTCATCTTTTGACTTCAATTGATTTTGAGGGAATTTTCTGAATGCCATTTTGGGCTTTTGTGTTGTCACTTACTTGTTGTCTTCTGTATCTATTTCTGGGAGGAAATTCTAATCATTTGATTGACTATTGTTGCGCCCATAGTTGCAGTTCATCTGATTTATTGTCTATAGGTCACTGAGCAATGGGAGTTAGTTGATAATCCTAACCATCTGTTGTCAAATTAGGCTTTCTGGAAATTTATAGATCTAAAGAATCACTTCTATTTAACAATCCCGAAGCTCAAATATGCAGCTTAAGATGATGGTTAACTATTAAAGTTAGATAAGCAGTCCACAAAATAAACTTAAGAGGGGACATTGATTGTAGGGTTTCCAATTTCAATTGTTAGGGCAAAGATGCTCGATGTCACACAATGACCCAATCGTAATTCATAAACTAAGCAAATCAACTAAGAACTTGCCCTATCCTTTACTTGGTTGTGATTTTGGGTAAACCAGGACATCCACTTTGTTTGGATATCTTAACCTTTATCGTAACTCAATTCAACAGTGGCTAATGGTTGGGAATAATGTCAAATTGGCCTGGGCAGGTTTGTGTGAGAGGGTTTTGATTGATCAAAGGTGGGTCATGGGTTGGGAATGGAGGGTTTGCTTACGTTGGTTACTTTCAGGTTTTTTTTTTTTTTAATTTTATGTTTGCATTTTAAAAATATTGTGCATCTAAACTGAAGGCAATATTTCACATTTTTTATTATTGTTTAACTTTGTTCTTAATTGATAACAACATTTAGAAGGAATCGGCTAACATCGCTGTAACGGAGTCCTTGCCTCAATCAGTTCAAATGCCTGCGATGTATTTTTCACAGCATATGCCCATCATGCATCCATCACATCAGTCGCAACAAATGCCTATGATGTATTTCTCTCAACAAATGCCGATCATTCATTCATCGCAATACTTGCAACATCCAACCACACAACAAATGCCCCTCATTACTGTCAAAGATTCCTCATCTCATTCAGTTACGATGCCTGTCCATTCATCGCAACATGTACACCATTCATCTACTATACTAGTGCAAGTCAAGTAAGTTTAGTTTCTTATATTTTTATCTACTCTTTAACATATGCTTCTAATACTTAAATCATGTCATCTCTTTCAATAATTTGCTTCTATGAGTATGTAAGAAATAAACATTATTTGATGTATTTCTTTTCCATTTTGGTGTGCATTTGGAACATTGTTTAGAAAGAATCCAGTACATCATCAACAGTTAGATTATTTATTCTAGATGTAAAAGAGGAAAATATACCAAGAGTAGTGATGTTGGTGGATAGCATAGAGGAGGCTTACAACCTCTACAATACTTACACTAAAGTTGCGGGGTTTAGTGTTAGAAAAAGCTCCAATGCAAGACGTAAAAACGAAGTGGTTTGGAAAAGATTTGTGTGTTCCAAAGAAGGCGTAAAAGTACAGAAGATGTGTGTTGCAAATGTTGTACAGAGGCGTGTTATAGACATTCGAGAGAATTGTGGGGCTATATTACAGGTAAGAAGAAATGAATTGGGGCAGTGGGTTATAAGCAAATTTGTTGTGGAACATTCTCATAATTTAAGTTCTCGAAAGGGTCATATATTACCATCACACCGTAATGTGCCTACACCGAAGAGTAACTTGATAGATTCATTTAGTGCCGCAAATATACGCACCTATAGTCAAATGGATATATTTGAAGCTCAAGCAAGTGGTCGTCCTGATATCGTTGGTTTCACAGAAAAAGATGTCCGGAATTATGATAGAGACAAAAAAACAAATAACATGGGCAAAGATGGTCAGAGGTTATATGAACATTTCAAGCAGGTAAAAGAAACAAGTCGATCACTTTTTTTTTCAATAGAATTAGATTCTGAGGGTCGTGTGAAATACGTGTTTTGGACCAAGCATATCTTTCGAGCGTCATATAGGGAGTTTGGGGACGTCGTTGGATTTGACACGACGTACAAAACTAATAAATTTGACTTGGTTTTGGTGTATTTACAGGAGTGAATCACCATGGGCAAACAACAGTATTTGGTTGTGGACTGCTTTCAGATGAAACATTTGAGACTTTTGTGTGGTTATTTAAAACTTGGCTTGAAGCAATGCCTGGAGACCCACCTAAATCGATCTTAACTGATCAGAACCCCGCGATGAGAAAAGCAATTAAGTTTGTACTTCCCACCACATGCCATCGGTTTTGTGTCAGGCACATAATGCAGAAGCTAAATGTTAAGCTAGGTGGTGTTGCAATCCACAATGGAGAGCTGCTTTGGAAAATAAAAGATGTTGTATATAACTCTGAAACAAAGGGGGGTTTCTGTCTAATTGAGAGAAGTGTTTGGTAAAATATAAAGTGCTTGACAATAAGTGGCTTAATGAAATATTCAAAAACCGTGAGTTGTGGGTACCAATATTTTTGCGCGGTATTTTCTTTGCGGGAATGATCTTGAATCAAAGAAATGAAAGTATAAATGCCTTCATCAAGCAGTTAGGGACAGAAAAGGATGGTCTGTGTGATTTTGTTTAGCGGTTAGAAGGAGCCATTGCCCGGTTAAGAAGAAACGAGCTAAAAGCTGATCATGACACTCTAAATGGGAAGCCGATTTTGAAAACTGATTGGCCAATGGAGAAACAAATGTCGGAGAGATATACAAGAAATCTTTTTTACAAGTTTCAAGAACAATTCATGTCAATGGCAACTTGCATTATACAACTTCAAAAAGATGAAGAAAATGGAAGGACTTATGATGTTTCCACATTTAAAGGTGAAAACGAAATTGTCTGTAGGGTCATTTTTATAAAAGATATGAATGCAAATTGGTCGTGTCAAATGTTTGACTTTGAAGGAATCCCATGTAATTATATTTTCTGCATCCTTAAACAAGAAAGGATATTTGTTTTGCCGGACCGATATATTTTAAGAAGATGGACTATTCAAGCGAGAAAGGGGTCTGACGTATACATGGAGTCTCTTCGAGCAAACAATCTCATTTGATAACTCGTTGGTTGCACGTCACGGTGATTTATTATATAATGCGACAATGGCTGTTGATGAATCATCTATGTCTGTAAAGGCATATGAAAATGCAAAACAAGTCTTATTGGACCTTATACGAACATCCATGCAAAAATGAAACTGTGGGGACCGAAGATAAGAAGGGGGGTAATTCTTGTGAAAAAGAAGGGAATAAGTTCGTTGATGCAAAGCTGTATCTTGAGCCAAAGTATATTAGCACAAAAGGACGTGCCAAGAGACTTAAAACCCCCAAAGAAAAAGCACTTAAAAAGGCCCCACTATGTCGAGGTCGTAACAGGCATAGCGTTTCGCAAGATCCTGCGCTGTTAAATAGGTAATCTCTTACATGGAATTCACTATTTTAATAATGTCATTCTAAACTATCAGCTCCTATTTATTATTTTTGAATTGCATTTTTACATCTTAGGGCCATTGCTCAAGAGTCTGCGAATTCTCAAGGTATAGCAGGAGATGATTCATGCTCCTTTGATCAAGACGACGCTTCTATCAATACAATTTCCAATGATGAATCTGAAGCTACATTTTAGGTGAAAGTTTAAGTTTGATTTTCTACATATATTTTTAACAATATTGCTTTACATTTGACAAATACATATGGTTTTCTTGCTTTCTCCGTTACTCTTTTGTCTTTGCAGCTGGTGTGAAGGAAGAAGAACAAATGTAATTCAAGCTTATGCTAATGATTGGAGACAATAATCTACAAATGATGACTCAGCATTGTTATGACACCTTATGCAAAGTCCTTCTTTTTTTTTTTTTTTTTTTTTTTTTGTTTCTAGTGTATTGGATAAGGCTATGTGTGGCCTTGCAACTGATACACAGTCACTATGTTTGCATGAAGAGCACTAAAGTTATTACTGTCTAAATAATCTCAGTGAATGGAATTGTTTAGTTTCAGGAATAAGCTTGTAAGCTTATGAACTAGCTCTTTTCACTTTCTATTGTTGATGATTTTCACTGTCTTTACATTGTATAAGCTTGTAAGCTTATGAACTAGCTCAAAATGCAAAGTGAGCCTAGTCAGTGATCCCCTTGATTTTGCTATAAAGGGATTTGTGACTTGCTGTTTTAAACTTGAACAGGGAAGAGATTTAGAATCTATCCCAACTCTGAACAACTTTGATACTGGTTTTAGGTTGACAGTATGTTATGTTCTTCTAATCCTTGTAAAGAACTATCCAACTAGATGAACAACAGCAGTCCCCCAAGATTCTTGGTGATCACACCCATATTTGTTAAAAATTTGATTTATATTGATAGAATTGTCAACATAAATATGTGGGAGGGAGACACAGTATCTACTCTCTTGGCCCCTTTGAATCTTAAGTTATGTTTTTATTTATATACCTCTTTGTTTTGTTTCGTCATAACCAATTGCAGCCAAGGGGAGTTAGATGTATTTAGATTTACAGCATGAGCAGGGCAATCCAAATAGGCCGGTGTAACGTGGACAGTATGCAACTGTGCAAGGATCATCTTATCATGCCTTGTGGCCTTTTCTCTTCACTGTCAAATGATACCATCAAACACTTGAAATGGAGCTCTAACCTTAAATGAAAGCTTTGGATCTTTGTGTGTGTGTGTGTGTGTGTGTGTGTGTGTTTCCAGAAGCATGTTGATCAACTAATTTCCTGGGCAAACCACACTGTCGGGAAAAATACAATGTCTACTCAGACCGTCAATTTTCTTGATCTCTAAGCGTGTGACCAAACGCATCTTTGCCAATGGAGGAGCCAGAATTTTCATAACTCTAGTCCTAAGTATTTTGTTTTCTAGCCAATCTACCAGTAGCTCAGTAGCAGGACACCTATCTCCAAAGAAACAAGAGGGATCAGTCTTCTGACACGAAACAATCAGTTAATGCCTGTATAAGCTTGGCCGAGTTGGGATCAGTTAATGCTTGTAGAAGCTAACACTAGAATTTCAGTACTCCATGTTTTTTCTTTGGCAAAAGGACCCTACTCTTCTTAAAGATGTGATTTTTACCACATCCAGATCAAAATTCAAGCTTCTATCAACATTGATAAGAAGATTCAGCTCTTATGAAACCTCCCTGTTGTTAAAAGAAAACCAAATTCTTTATCAAAAACTGAAATTCAAAACCTCCAAAACATATTTTTCCCAATGTTAACAATCACCAAATGTTTCTCTCGGGGATCTCAATTTTTTCCATCAACAGCTAAAAAAGGCCTTCTTTTTATGGTTTGGCAAAGAGAAGAAAATTGAAGGTAAATAAAGTAGGGAAAGAACAGCAAGGCAATTGAAGACAAATAAACTAATGAAAGAACAACAAGGCCCTCAATAGCCATCAATAAAGGCAGGAAGAAAAGGGGGAAAATGCTTTTCATGGGTCTAAGAGAAATGGGCAGACAGACATTGCCTTAACCAAGAACCCAAAAGAGAGGAAGAGAGGAAACAGAAAAACAACAAAACTCTTTACTCAAAATCACCTTGTACACCTCAAGCAACGACCAAAGAAAAAATTCTATAGACCCAATAAGAGATGTCTTTTGAGATGTCCTCGGAGCACAAAAGAAGAAGAAAATACGCTATGGCCTGTGGGTGGTTTAAAGTTTTCTATTTTTTCTTGAAGAAAGCAACAAAAGTGGTGGAATATGTGGCATGACTATAACCATATAACCATATGGGCAAATGACACTGATGACAGCCTAGCTAGAAGTCACTGCCAAGAAAGCTCGGACAGAGAGGCCCAAGATCTGGTTTTCAGATAAGGACTTAGATGGAGTCCAGCTCACCCACAACGATCCTCTGGTTTTGACCTTGAAGTTAAAGAACTTCTTGGTACAGAAAGTTCTTGTGGATCCTGGGAGTTCGTCGGAAATCCTCTACTTCGACTGCTTCAAGAAGATGGGTCTCAAAGAGGAAGATCTGCAGGCAGCACGCACCCCCTTGGTGGGTTTTTCAGCTCAAAGCCTGTGTACCCTAAGGGAAGGATCTCCCTAAAAGTCCAAGTTAGAGGCACCGCTTGCTAGCTGACTTCCTAGTGGTGGATGCACCATCCCATACAATGCGATAATGGGGAGAACTTGGCTGCACAATATAGAGGCTGTACCCTCCACTTGTTACCAGAAATTCAAATTCCCGTTAGAGAACGAGAACGACAAAGTTGAGGTGATCACGGTCAGAGGAGACTAGCACATGGCCAAGCAATGCTTGATGGCCGTGGTGCCTGGTGAAGCAGAGACAACGCATGTGCACATGGCCGAAGTAGATAGGGAGGCCGAACTCGAAGACGTCGGCCGAGCTCCAAAGCAAAAGAGCGTTGAAAATCTGACCGAGTTCAGGATCGACCCCAACGATCCTGAAAAATATTTTTTACTTGGAAGTCAGCTTGCGGAAGCTGAAAAGTCCAAGCTGCTAAACTTCTTGTTACAGAACAAGGAAGTTTTTGCATGAACTCCACATGAAATGCCTAGCATCAGTCCCGAGATCATGTGCCACAAGCTGAACATGGACCCTAAACACAAGCCCGTGGTTCAGAAAGCACGCAGAACGGGGATCCCACAAACCAAGGCCGTGATCGAGGAGGTTCAGAAGAAGTCCATTACCCGAACTGGCTAGCAACACGGTGGTGGTCAAGAAGAAGAGTAGGAAATGGAGGGTCTGCATGGATTTCACCGACCTCAACAAAGTCTGCTCCAAGGACAGCTTCTCACTTCGAAAGACTGACCAGATGATCGATGCCACTGCCGGGCATGACAGGATGAGTTTCCTCTATGCTTACCGAGGTTACCATCAAATTCCGATGTATGGGCCTGATGAAGAGAAGATCGCGTTCATAACACCTAGAGGCATCTACTGTTACAAAGAGATGCCATTTGGGTTAAAAAAACATGGAGGTGACTTACCAGAGGCTGGTAACCAAGATGTTCTAGGCCCAACTCGGTAAGACAATGGAGGTCTACATTGACGATATGATTGTTAAGTCTTGTTGACACCAAAAATGTCACTTTGCCTCCTCAACATCAAAAGCTACATGGAGCCGCATCCTACTACAAACAGGCAAAGCTGCTTCAAGCATCAGATCTTGTCAGAATCAAACAAAAACTGCAAGATCCTTCAAAATAGCCAAAAGAATGGTGCACATGAAGTTTCGGGCCATTTCAACACCATTTGGCCTAACTTCAATCCTTCAACAGCTAAGTGGGAGCTACCGCCGGCGACAGTGTCAAATACATCAAATCTTCAATCAGAGCTTATGGATGGTCTCAAAATATCTCCAAAAGATTCCATGTCGAATTTCAAGTCAAACCGATACCGTTTGACCCTCCATCAACTCTCGAAAGGCAAAAGCAAGCCTTTCAGTGGCGAGAACCTCTGATGCCGCCACTCATCAAACAAAGCACATGAGTAGCTTCTGCATGCTTCCAAAGGGCTGCACGTCAAATTTCAGGTCATTCCGACAATGTTTGACCCGGTTTTGACGCTCCGAAGCAAAATCAAGCCTACCAGCGGTGAAGCTCCCCGGAACCATGGCATCCAAATCGGAGCTAATGGATCATCTCAAAATGACTCCAATAGGCTCCCTATTAAATTTCAGGTCAATCGGACGTCGAATGACCACACATTAAAGCTCGACATCTTTTGCACGGTGAAATCAAGTCTAGCATCGACGGCACCCCAAACGGCTTCAAAACTCAAATAAAAGCCCATGGTTGGTCCTATCTAATGCTCAGGAAGCTTCACCTCAAATTTCAGGTCATTCCGACATCGTTTGACCAAGTTTAAACTCTTGGCGGAAAATCGGCTACAAAGTCTTCGGCTTTTTCAAAAAATAGGAAACTTTGTGCTCTGATTTGCCTGACTTCTCGATGGGTTTTCTTCAGTGGAATCAAGCCAATAAATGAGGAGAAATGTCAAAGAAAAATACAGGATAAAACATAAGCAAAAAAGCCGGAAAAACGGGGAAGAAACGGCGACCGGAAAAGGGGCCAAAGCCCCATGGTCGCCGGCGACCATGGGTGCATGGTCGCCGGCGACCTTGGAAGTCCGGGTAGCCGGATTTCCGCCGGAACGACTGTTTTTCCGATTCTTTCTGTGTTTCGCGATGTTTGGCCCCTGTGATTTTCTTAAAATCTGATTTTTGAGGCATGATATCCGTCGATCTTCATCAACATCACGGATCCGCCATCGAAATCATTTGATCATCATCGGACACTTCGAAACTGCCAACCGGCCGACCAAGAAAGTACACTTTCTGCCCGACCAATCGAGAAATCGACTGGACAGATGTTGCCGGCCCATTGGTGTCAACCAATTTCTAAATTTGCATTGTCATCCGACATCAAACAACGTGCGGATCCATCGATGATCACTGCAAGAAGAATTCCAAAAGACTCGGCGCGGCCAGCGACTCTTCAAGCAACTTGGCGACCGATTAATGCTGTTAATTGACCTTTTTATGGCAATTTATTAGGGTCATTAACTCATTATTTTAGACAATCCAATCAGAAGCAAGCAAATGGGGGTTACAAGTCCAATTAATCATGACAATTAACCATGTAACTCCTATCATTATGTAGATTAATCATGGTAATTAATCATGAAACTCCCATCATCATGGAGATTAAATGCCCATTATTCTCCATCGGCCAATCAAAATCCAAGGAAAAGGAGTTACAAAATTATGAAATTAATACTTGTAACTCCTCCCATCGTGAAGCATTAATACCATTAATGCCCGTAAAACCCTCCTAATGGCCACCAAAAGCCTATAAATAGGCGGTCATTCCCAAGGGAAGGGGTCCTGAAAAATCGCCTGAAAATTATCTTGAAAAATCGCCTGAAAATTGTCCTGAAGAATTTCTCTGCACAAAGAAGCTCTTCTGCCTTGAAGAAACCCTGCTGCATGAACTACAAGGTGATCAAAGTCCCTTGGGGGGCCACCCCCCAAGGTTTCCTCCTCTTCTTCTATCCAACATGGCCTAGATGCGGCTTTTTAGCCCATCTACCTGGTTTTTTATTGCATATAGGACCTTCCCTTAGTCTTTTTCCTCTAAAAATCCGAGGTCCAAGCCAAGCCAAGTGAACTAAAGCGTCAAGTGTTCTCATCTGAAGGACGATGGCAGAGTCCATACATGACTCTCGACCGTTGATCTGAACGAGTCCCCACATTCGCTTGAGAAGTCAGATCCCTCTTTCTTCCCTTTCTATTGTGTTTTGTATTTTTAAAAGAGACAAAAATCACAATTCTTGTCTTTCATCATTGATAAGATTTGTAAATCGCCTTCCATGGCAAAATCGCCTTCTACGGCACAAAACCGCCTTTCACGACAAACTAAACAAAATCGCCTCTCACGGCATTTTAAAATCTTGTCTCTTTCTTTAAATATATGTGCAATGGAAAGTTAGAAAAGAAGTTTGATTTCCTTTCTACTTGTGAAGGTGAATCTTCGGATCACCATTTCAAATTCTAAGTAGAATAGAAAATCTGGCATACCCGTACAAAAAAAAATGCTAATGCTTGCTCTCTTTTTTTCTCTTCGCCCCGCCGCACCCCGGCGGACCCGGGACGGAGGAAGGCAAGAAAGAAAAAGACGGGTCCATCAAGTCTATAAGGTCACATGACCACTTGGCAGACCTAAGTCAGACGTTTGACATCCTAAGAAAATTCCAACTGAAACTGAATGCATCCAAGTGTGCGTTCGGCGTCGGCTCCGACAAATTCCTGGGAAGTCTACTCACCAGAAGAGGGATTGAAGCAAATCCGGACCATATCTCAGCAATTCAAGTAGTACAGAGTCCAACTACGGCGAAGCAGGTTCAAAGGCTCACTGGAATGGTTGTCGCGCTCAATCGCTTCATCAGTCGAGCTTTTGACAAATGCCGACCCTTCTTTTAGCTTTTAAAGAAAAGTTCGAAATTTCATTGGACTCCGGAGTGCGATCGAGCTCTACAGGAGCTCGAACACTATTTGTCTTCACCACCCCTGCTGTCAACACCGAGGCAGGGGGAAGTACTCTACCTGTACCGGCGATCTCGGATCATGCAGTGAGCTCGGTATTCATTAGGGAAGAGAACGGGCAACAAAAGCCCATTTACTACACGAGCAAGATCGTCCTCGATGCCAAGACCAAGTACCTGCAACTGGAGAAACTTGCATTAGCACTTATCAGTGCTTCTCGCAAACTCTCTCACTACTTCTAGACATATACTTGTTACAGAACATCCGCTCAAGTCCCTTTTCAGAAAGGCTGACTTCTTTGAAAGAATTTTAAGATGGGCTATCGAGCTGGGGCAGTATGATATCCAGTATCGACCTAGAACGACAATCAAGGCCCAAGTTTTGGCAAACTTCATCATAGAATTCGTTTCTCCTAGTTCGGCACCTAGACAGCTCGATACTGAACTGGGGGGCAATAAGGATGAGGAAAAGGTCACGAGACAGAGCAAGAACCATCTTGGAAGCAGTTCCTTGATTCAGCTTGGAAGGTCTTCGTCGACGGATCCTCAACATCCAAAAGGGTCTGCGTTAGCATAGTCCTCCAATCTCCGGAGGGCCTTGTCATCGAACAAGCCTTAACACTTGGCTTCAAGGCGTCCAATAATGAAGCTGAGTATGAAGCACTCATTGCAAGGCTCAACAGTGCTAAAATCTTGGAGGCACAACAACTGGTGGTCTTCAATGATTCCCAATTGGTGACAAGCTAGCTGAATGGAGGCTACCAAGCTCGCGACGAAAGGATGGCAGCCTACTTAGCTCATTTAAAGCAACTCCTCTCTCAGTTTGAAAGAGTTGAAGTCAAACTGATCGGTAGAGACTCCAATTCTCATGCCAATGCTCTTGCCAACCTAGCCTCTGCTGTTGAGGTTGGAAATAAGAGAACCGTCGAAGTAGAAACACTAGAGAAACCAAGTATAGAGCTCCAGCCACCTCGGTAGGTTATGTGTGTTGATCTTGGTCCGAGTTGGATGGTCGCAATTATCGCTTATCTGAAGGATGACCAACTTCTTGAAGACAAGAATGAGGCTCACAAAATCAGGCTGAAAGCAGCTCGGTTTTGGTTGTCTCCGGTCTTCGGATGGCAAGCTTTATAGGAAGTCGTACACAGGCCCCTACCTCCAATGCGTCCACCCGAGCAAAGTTGAAGACTTCATTTATGAAATTCATGAGGGAATCTGCGGAAGCCACATTGGAGGTCGGTCACTGGCATACCGAGCTATCGGTCAAAGCTACTAATGGCCTTACATGTAGAAGGATCTCAGGTGTACGCCAGAAAATGCGAGAAGTGCCAAAAATTCTCACACTCTCTCCACTAGCCAGCATAGGACCTGAGCCCGCTCTCTAGTCCATGGCCCTTTGCTCAGTGGGGCTTGGACATCATGGGCCCACTCCACCGAATTCCAGGGAATAAGAGGTGGCTAATAGATTATTTCACCAAGTGGACCGAGGCTGAACCGTTGTCCTCTATCACCGAACAGGACACGAGGAACTTTGTGTGGAAGAATATCATCGCAAGATTTGGGATCCCACAAACTTTGGTCTCGAACAACGGGACCCAGTTTGATTCTAACTTCTTCAGAAACTTCTACAAGGAGCTCGGCATAAAAAATGTCTACTCTACTCCGGCATACCTACAAAGCAACGGCTAATCTGAAATCTCGAACAAGGTGGTACTCGATGGGCTCAAGAAGAGGCTTGACTGAGCTAAAGGGAGATGGGGCGAAAGAACTTCCCAGTGTCCTATGGGCATACAGGACCATTCCAAGACACTCCACTTCAGCAACACCATTCTCTTTGACCTACGGAATGGAAGCCGTGATCCCGCTTGAGGTCGGTCTCCCAACCTTGAGGTCCAGGCTCTGTGATCAAGGCCCAAACGATGTGAATCTGGCCCGAGAGCTAGACCTAGCCAAGGAGCAAAATGACGCAGCAGCTATCTGCCTAGCTGCCTACCAGCAACAATTGGCTAGGGGTTACAACCAAAAGGTCAAAGAAAGGAAATTCTTGGTTAGAGAATGGGTCTTGATGAAGACACTTCCCGGGGACTGGCACCGAACTGACATGGGCTATTCAAGGTGATTTCAGCCGCCGGATGATCAGCATACAGACTCGAGGACATGGAGGGTAAAGAGGTACCACGGCCATGGAATGCGATGCACCTCAAGAAATATTATTTCTGAATTGTGTTCAATTTTCAAAATCAATAAAAGGTATTCTTTTGGAAGGATTGCTCTCTCTTGTCTCCAATTCTTGCCAAGTTGTTGAACTTAACAATCACTACCTAACTGCTGCGGAGCATTAGGGAAGTGAAGAAGAGCCTTAAATGGTTAAGGCGCACCACGTTAGAGAACTCGGTGTCTACCACAGCGTTCGAAAATATGTTTGGTTGTGGAACTAAGTATTCTATGACTGAGGTGAATATCTTGCATCCTTTCTCGCCAGGTTGTTAAACCCAGCAATTACCTACCTAACTACTACAGAGCATTAGGGAAATGAAGAAAAAACCTTAGACGGTTAAGGTGCACCAAGTTAGAGAACTCGGTGTCTACCTCGGTGTTTGGGAATATATTTGGTTGCGGAACCAAATATTCTGTCACCAAGATGAATATCTTGTATCCTTTATGTTAAAGAACTGAATCCGGTTTGCTCTCATCGAGCTCAATTGCGAACCGAGCTACGTTATAGACAAATTTGGTATTCGGATATAAGTTTTTTTATTTACGAAACTTAAGAATGCATAGGGTTCCGGTTATTGAACCGAACTCAGTCACTTAAGCAAAAATTGACATCATGAACATGTAAAAAGCTCGGTTAGAGAACTGAGATCAAGCACAAAAAAAATGTTTGAGACATGCATTGAAAAAGTGTAGTTTTATTGAGGTATAGCTGAAAGTACAAAAATCTGAGCATTACATCAAAAGAAAATACAAAAAATTCAAGTAGCATCTCCTATGTTGGCACCAGTCTCGGTTTGCGCAGCGCCGGCTTCGGAGGACGGACCGGGGGCAGAAGACCATCCAGGATCCGGGCTTGGAAACTTGGGCAGATTTTTGTAAGTAGGGTGGTCTTTGGAGACTCCTGCCTCCTTCAAGGCAGCCATCCACCCGAGCTCCCAGACCTTCTGGCTTATTTTGAGGACCTGAGCCTCATATGACGCTGTCACCTCCTGCACCCCTTCCTCAAGAGCACATCGCCACGGCCTGGAGTTTTTCTTCGAGCTCAGCCTTATGCTTCTCCAGAGCGGACTGGTGCTCAGCTCGCTAATTCTCCAGGGTTGCTTCGAGCTGAGCTGCTCACCGCTCCTGAGCCTCTGTCTCGGCCTTTAATCTGCCAATCTCAATCGTCGCCTTCTCAAGCTCGGTAGTGAGGCCAGTGTTCCTGTCCACCTCCGCCTTCAGCTTTTGATCATTGGCTTTCAAGGCCGCTTGCAGGTCCTTCTTCTCCGCCTCTAGCCTGGTCACCTTGGTGTGAACATCCCGAAGCTTTTCAATGCCAACTTGGCACTTCTGTACTATCTGCAAAAGAAACAAATGTTAGAAAGTGGCAACTGAAATCAAACACTTGTTAGATGTTTTGGAAAACTCACCGAGATAGCCGACTGCATCGCCGAGACTGCTAGTTTCACGTCATCCAATCTCCTCAGCCTCTCCATATCCAAAGGCAGGGCGCAAGCTTGCCCTAACGCGGCGACGACGTAGACGTCATTGGCCACGCTGTCTTCCATTGTCAATGGCCTTCCAAACTCGACTTCGAGGTCGGGCCTCCAGGGAGCCGACCTGGTGGACTGAGATGCAGTTGCCACACTTGATGACGGCGGGGCCGAAGAGCTGGATGAGGCTTCGACCCTAGGCCTTTTTTCTGGCAGACCCTCCTCCCTCTGAGTCTCTGCATCTCGCTGCTGAACCCCAGTTGTAACGCCCCAATTCCGAATACCGAAGATAACACTAAGATACCCGAAGTTGGCGCGCTACTTCCCGAAAAAACCGAGAACTTCAAGATCGTAGTCCGCGGTGAGGTCAAATTTTAAAACTTTTTAAACAACATCATAATCAACAGTTATATTGCGGAAGCGTAATAAAAGATAGTGGAATCAATAATATCACGTAATAAATCAGATGTAAAAGTGCGGAAGCCTGATAGAAATCTCAAAGTAGTTATCAAAGTGTTCATACATATCATGATATCTACCCATGTCTCACTATAAAAATGCTTTCAAACCCAAAAACAATCTGCACTCAATCCCCCTGTGCAGGCTCTTCATCCTCTGGCTCAACCACTTGGTCAGCCGGCCCCCATCCGTAGTCACCAACTACGGGCGCCTCATAGATCGCATTAGCCGCTGGATCATGGTCTGGACCTAAGCACCAAAGATGGGTCAGATCCAAGGATATGGCAAGGCACCATATGCGGATAACAAAAGATGTATACACAAAGACAGTAATGACAGGTACATAATAATATGACTAACAAGTATACATGATCTAGGCAGTTGAGCAGTAATAGCAGTTTAGATTCAGAAATGTAAAGTACACGAAAACAATCAGACAACGAAGGGGCACATTCACACAAGCTAAATACACCGCGGGATATTATGCCGTGGCCCTCCCATACTGTAAACATCCCATACCATAAACAGTTTGCGGTGGGGAAAGGGTAATAACCATGCAAGGGATAACAGCCCTGAAATAATCATAACATACAATATACATAACACCGATCACACCCCTTTATCGCACCGATCACACCCCTTTATCTCACCGATCACACCCCTTTATCAGATTAACCCGGATGCGGTATCACACTGTCCGTGATGGAACTATCTTTTTCTTCTTGCTTTCCTCCGTCCCGGGTCTGCCGAGGTGCGGCGGGGCGAAGAGAAAAAAAGAGCAAGCATCAACATTTTTGTACGGGTTTGCCAGATTTTCTATTCTACTTGGAATTTGAAATGGTGATTCGGAGATTCACCTTCACAAGTAGAAAGGAAATCAAACTTTTTTTCTAACTTTCCATTGCATGTATATTTAAAGAAAGAGACAAGATTTTAAAATGCCGTGAGAGGCGATTTTGTTTAGTTTGTCGTGAGAGGCAGTTTTGTGCCGTAAAAGGCAATTTTGCCATGAAAGGTGATTTACAAATCCTATCAATAGTGAAAGACAAGAATTGTGATTTTTTTGTCTCTTTAAAAAAAATACAAAATACAATAGAGAAGAAAGAAAAAGGGATCTGACTTCTCAGGAGATTGTGGGGACTCGTTCAGATCAACGGTCGCAAATCATGTATGGACTCCGCCGTCGTCCTTCAGATGAGAACATTTGATGCTTTAGTTCACTTGGCTTGGCTTGGACCTCGGATTTTTAGAGGACAAAGACCAAGGGAAGGTCCTATATCCAATAAAAAACCAAGTAGACGGGCTGAAAAGCCGCATCTAGGCCATGTTGGATAGAAGAAGAAGAGAAACCTTGGGGGGGTAGCCCCCCAAGGGACTTCGATCACCTTGTAGTGCTTGCATCAAAGTTTCTTCAGGGCAAGAGAACTTCTTTTTGTGCAGAGATTTCTAGGACAATTTCTTCAGAACTCTTTAGACGATTTTTTTGGACCCTTTTCCTTTGGAATGATCGCCTATTTATAGGCTTTTGGTGGCCATTAGGAAGGTTTATGGGCATTAATGGGATTAATGCTCCATGATGGGAGAAGTTACAAGATTTAATTTCATAATCTTGTAACTCCTTTTTCTTGGATTCTGATTGGTCGATGGAGAATAATTGACATTTAATCTCCATGATGATGGGAGTTTCATGATTAATTACCACGATTAATCTCCATAATGATAGGAGTTACATGGTTAATTGCCATGATTAATTGGACTTGTAACCTCCATTTGCTTGCTTCTGATTGGGCCGTCCAAAATAATGAGTTAATGACCCTAATAAGTTGTCATAAAAAGGTCAATTAACAGCATTAATTGGTCGCCAAGTCAGTTGAAGAGTCGCGGGCCGCGCCGCGTCTTTTGGAATTTTTCTTGCGATGATCATCGATGGATCCGCATGTTGTTTGATGTCGGATGACGATGCAATTTCATACATTGGATGATACCAATGAGCTGGCAACATCTGTCTAGTCGATTTCTCGATTGGTCGGGCAGAAAGTGTACTTTCTTGGTCGGCCGGTTGGTGTTTCGGAGTGTCCGATGACGATCAAATGATTTCGATGGCGGATCCGTGATGTTGACGAAGATCGACGGATATCATGCCTCAAAAATCATATTTTAAGAAAATCACAGGGGCCAATCACCGCGAAACGCGAAAAGAATCGGAAAAACTGACGTTTCGGCAGAAATCTGGCGACCCGGCCGGTGACCATGGGGCCGGCGACCTTGGGCCATGGTCACCGGCGACCATGGGGCAAAGGCCCCCTTTTCGGTCGCCGTTCAGTCGCCGTTTCTTCGCCGTTTTTCGAGCTTTTTCGCTTTTGTTTTATCCTGTATTTTTCTTTGACATTTCTCCTCATTTATTGGCTTGATTCCACTGAAGAAAACCCATCAAGAAGTCATGCAAATCAGAGCACAAAGTTTCCTATTTTTGGAAAAGCCAAAGACTATGTAGCCGATTTTCTGTCAAGAGTTGAGACTAGGTCAAACGATGTTGGAATGACCTGAAATTTGAGGTGAAGCTTCCTGAGCATTAGATAGGACCAACCATGGGCTTTTATTTGAGTTTTGAAGCCGTTTGGGGTGCCGTCGATGCTAGACTTGACTTCACCGTGCAAAAGATGTCGAGCTTTAATGTGTGGTCATTCGACGTCCGATTGACCTGAAATTTGACAGGGAGCCTATTAGAGTCATTTTGAGACGATCCATTAGCTCCGATTTGGATGTCATGGTCCCGGGGAGCTTCGCCGCTTGTAGGCTTGATTTTACTTCGGAGCCTCAAAATCGGGTCAAACGTTGTCGGAATGACCTAAAATTTGATGTACAACCTTTTGGAAGCATGTAGAAGCTACTCATGTGCTTTGTTTGATGAGTGGCGATATCGGAGGTTCTCACCGCCGGGAGGCTTGATTTCGCCATTTGAGAGTTGATGGCGGGTCAAATGGTGTCTATTTGACTTGAAATTCGACTTGAAGCCTTTTGGAGGTATTTTGAGACCATCTATAGATCTTGATCGAAGATTTGATGTCTTCGTCACAGTCGCCACTGGGAGCTCCCGCTTAGCTGTTGGAGGATTGAAGTTAGGCTAAATGTTGTCGAAATGGCCAGAAACTTCATGTGTACCTCCTTTTTAGCTATTTTGAAGGATCTTGCAGTTTTTGTTTGATTCTGACAAGATCTGGTGCTTGAAGCAGTTTTGCCTGTTTGTAGTAGGATGCGGCTCCATGTAGCTTTTGATGTTGAGGAGGCAAAGTGACATTTTTTGTGTCAACAGTTCGTCTAATCACAGCTCATCATGACAACTCTAAGTAACCAGAATACAGCTCCTGCCAGAGATGATCAGTCAACTGGCTAAGCTTAGAATAACTGAGTGAATGTTTAGTGCCGACTCGGGAACTCAGTACGGGTCAGTCTCTGTCTAGGCTAATCTTGCGTGAGCAAGGCCCTAACCAAGTCTCTAAGAGGTTAAGGTACATCAACATGGATTGCAGTCCAATATCCAAGTCCAAGTCCAACATCATTGGATCCACTCCAAGGCTTACAACCGTGGCCTAAGATAACACAAGTACCATACCTTGTCTATTCCAAAAGTATTCATCCTAGGCTCATACAAAATGAGCTAACCAATCCATTAGAACTAACCTATTCATACTATGGTTCCACATTCCCAATCTTAGGCCGTATGAGGGCCCGCCTAGACACAGACACGGGTCATTTTATCTCCAAACATCACATAGGGTCACCTCTAAATAATCCTAGGATCAGGTCCTCCAATTTCCATTAATTAACAAGTTTAAGGCAACAACAAGGACAAGAGGGAAGAACAACTCATGAAATCCTTAAAACATGGAATCAAATGGAAATAGACAAAAGACCAATCCTAGGTAATGGTCCACTTTTGGTTTCGAGCCTCATCAGGTGATTGAATCCTTAACGGTAGTCTGAGGTGTCAAAAGTATTAAATATGGTGCACCTGAACTTGTGGACACCATGGACTACAATTAAGGATCGAATCCTCGATGATTCGAATCCCAAAACCTCAATTGGTGGACCCCACGAATCAAGGTTGAGCCATGCCATTGATTCGTGTGTGGCACACTTGATGGAAGGTCATTTGGATTGTCAATGGACCCCACAACAGATCTAACATCAAAGTCTACAGAATTCTGAAATTCACTATTCACAGTTTGCCCGGTCGACATCACACCCTGGGATGTCGACCGAGTGAACTGGATGTTGACCTCCCAGGTCGACATCCTACAGTGTCCACAGTCGACATCATGGCCGTGATGTCGACCGGGTCCACTGAGACCTGGTATCAAGCAGCTGGGGGGTTCTGCATGAAGTTCAGTGTATCCGGTTGACATCATGGCCGTGATGTCGACCGGGTACACATCATTTCAGCTCTGTCCAAAAATCCAGGTTTCAGCTATTTTCTATAAGTTCACGTGTGCCTGGTCGACCGAGACAGGGTCCAGTCGACCGGGTACACTGTCTGCGCACAGTTCCAGGAAAATAACTGAGGCTTGCATTTTTAGCCATTTTAGTGTGCCCGGTCGACCGAGACAGGGTCCGGTCCACCGGGTACACGCAAATTGCAGAATTCCAAATTTCTGGGATTTTTCCCTTTTCAATCAAATTTTCATTCCATTCCTCCCAATTCACCTCCATACATCACAAGTCCCTACAAAACATAGAAAACACTTCTATAATCCGTCTCTCCATCAATCCATCCGGGCCATTGATCTTCCAAATGGGAGAACCCATCCATCAATGGCCCATTTCCATGAAAATAAGCTCAAAAGGAAGATCTACACATGTATTATCATCTAACAGAACTGAAATTACATAAACAAGAAGGAGAAGCATGCATCTAATAAAATTGTATAAGGTACTTGCCTTAGTTTTAGAATTGGTGATAGAGTAGAGAGAGAGAGAAGAGAATCCAAGCTTCTAATAGAGTTGTAGCTGAAATTGGGATAGCCTCTAGCCTCTTTGTGCTGGAACTTAGGGGAATTAGGGTTTTCTTGAGGAAGAAGATAGGTTAGATGAGAGATGAGAGGCAATTAGGGTTTTAGGATAATGTTGCAATAGCTTAGGTTATATAGTTTAGGGTTTTAGGCTTATTACCAAAAGGGCAAATTTGGTTTCAAATGAAAATGAAATGGGGCCATGGGTATTTGGGTAATTAGGTAAGTTCTAGAATGTTCTAACCCTCATTAGTCCTCCTATTAATTCTAATGAAAGCCAAATCCTAATCTAATCCAAATCTAATACAAATTAAATAAAAGCTATATCTAAAACTTAGAAATGTTAGACATCTACTCCACTAATTCCTAATAATTAGCTTAATAAAGATAGAAATAACCTTATTAATTATTATTAAATTCAAACTGAGGGCCCACCAGGGGTGGGGCCTCACACTAGTACTTGGAGGAGAAGTAGGGGCGGGGCAGCAGCAGCAGGAACTACGGGGGCAACATCAGCAACAGCAGGAGCAACATCCCCAGGCAAGGGGGCATGAGGAGCTCAGTCTCCAAATACCTCAGCCTCGAGGTCCGCAATCACTAATGGGCGACGGCGCCTTTACATCTTTTCTTCTTCTTCTTCTTCCTCAATCTTCACCAACCAACCCGGTTCGCTTCTTGTCTTCTCTAGCGGGCGTCTGTGCAACAAATAGAAGGCATCAGTTCGGCAGAAACAAAAGAAGAATAGAAAAAAGCTAAGGGGTTCGGTGTTTACTTGGAGGGGTCCTGAAACAGCGAAGAACCTTGTTAAGTCTCTCCATTTCTGACGCACCGAACTCCCAGTTGCCCGAGACGAACAAGCGGTCGTCCCCGGCGTACCGGTTAGAGTTCTCCAGCTCATTGATGAAGCATTGCCGGTTAGACTTCACCCAAAGGTAGTAGGTGTTGTTGCCCCCTCCAGACTTGCACAGGTCATAGACATCCTCGATGTCATGGACACCGAGGTTAATGCCTAAGATCATATTCAGCTTGGCAACGCCCATTATAATTTTGAAGCCATTGGGCATCAGCTGGCAGGGGGGCAGATGTGCCATTTTTTCAGGCAAGTCCTCGTAAGAGGGTGAAGGGGGAATCGGACCCCACCCTCGATCATGGTCACCAGAAGGAACGTCATCCAGCTGTTAGTAAAAATAAGACCATCGAAAGGGTTTTCTTGGTCGTCTAATCTAACCTAAACGTCGTTAGGGATTTCATACTTGGCCCTAAACTCAGCTATGGCCATAGGGGTTTCTAACCAGTGCCTATAAATCCCCATTCCTAAGTTTAACGAAATTGGGAAAAGGAAAAGGAAAGAGGTAAGAAACCCTAGAAAAAAGAAACCCTAGAAGTAGAAATAAGGAGGACGAAAGAGGGAAGAACTTACGAAGCAAACTCTAGAGAACAATAGGTTCACGCAAGCTCGACTTCGATAGCTTTTTTCTCTCCAGCAGACCCTCTTTTCTCTAAACAAATGCAGAAGTGAAGAACAGGGAAGCAACACCCCCATATATAATGAAAAAGGGGCGCCGTTTCAAATTTTGAGGAACGCACGTGCAAGGCGTCACCTAGGGTACTCCACAGGTCTCCTCGAAGCGATTGGACAGCAAATCAAATGGTGACACGTGGTGCCACCGATACATCTTCTGCGGCAATTCTGGCAGGCTATTAATTTTCTCGGGCAGACGAAATGACATCTTGATAAGGATCAGACGTCAGCAACCAACACCGAGATGAAAAAGAACATGGGCTCCGAACTCAAAAGACTCCTCCAACACAGTACTTAGCTTCCGACCTCAAAGAGTTGGAGAACTCTAAGAGGCCAAAAGCTAGGGGCAATTGTGAGGGGACAATCCCATAACACCAAGATTATGCTAAGCTTCAGTAATAGTAAAAATGGGTTTGTCTTGATTTCGGTCTTATGTAGCTCGGCAATAGTGTTAGTTCGGCAACAGTGCCATTCATGTGCAGCTCGACAATAGTGCTAGCTCGGTAACAGTACCAGTTATATTCAGCTCGGTTGCAGTGCTAGCTTTACATACGTCTCGACAACAGTGCCAGGACGCACCCATCTCATGGCTATTTCTGATCTCGGTATAAGTACTGGGTGTCAGTCAAGTATGACCATGCTCCTATGAAAAGGACAGACACGTTACAGGACGTGCCGTCAGATAGGGTGGGCGACTGATAAAAAAAGGAGATGTCCTTATCAGGTGGTCACGTCAGCAGTCCTGGAAGGAATGGGAAGCCGTCCAATGGGACTCTCCCTCCACCTACCACCATGCCAGGGTAAGGTCCGATGGGACTTCACCACCAACTACCTCCACTAAGGAAAAGGTCAATGGGACTCCCGTCTATATATATGCAAAGGGTCAGTCTCAGAAAGGTACGCTTAAACGTTTACATGCACACGCATATACCTAAGCATACACACTATTCTCCTCTCTACTCATCCTTCGTCTAGTTGCAGAATTAACTTAGGCATCGGAGTGCCTTCTGCTAACAGCAGCCAGGGCCTCTGACCTTTGTTTCTCTCCTTCCCTTTCAGGTCTCAGGTGTGCAGTCTTTCCCCAAATAGTTCTACATCCATCTAGTCAAGTTCGTGTCAATTTTGGCACTTACACTAACAATCGGAAGGTTGACATAAAAAGTTTTGAAGGTGGGGAAGTTTAGCCCGCACGAGAGTGTCTACAACCTCATTCTCATTTCTTCTACAGAGACGTACTTCCCAAACTTGGAATTCTTCTAGTATGTTGAGGAGACATTTCCAGCTGTGCATAAACTCCCATGAAAGAGTAAGCTCCTTCAAGTTGTCAAGTAGGTTGTCTCCTCCGAAAATGACTTTGCTGACACCATTTGTTACGCAGGCCACTACTCCTTGAAGTAAAGCAAGGAGTTCCAACTTCAAGAGGGCATAAGGCTTTTATTATTGCTAATTTAAATATTTATCCAAATCGATTAATTCTTCTGATTCTATATAGACAGCACAAAATTTGACCTACATTTTTTAAGGGTTCGATTTGGTACAAGTCATATGTAAAACCTTGCTCTCTCTGTAAAATCTATGTCTTATGATTATCATCAAAGCCTTGTTCCGACGATGCAGGGCTACATAAGTTTTGCTTCTCCATTTTAATTTATACTCGACTAAATATACAAATAAATTGTACTTTTTTAGATCTACCGTCACTATCTCCATCCACATCTTTTTGCCTACTCATTTCCCATGGTAAGAGCCGAACTAGGCCCCCTATAAATCTGAAAAATCCCTTGCTATAATGAAGAATTTCAAATTTTCACATTGGCCCTCCTGAAAAACTTGAAAACCCCTTTAATGTTACAAAAAAGTTTAGGATTTTTCAGGGGCCCCCACCCCCAAGGAGTTGTTTCTTACATAGTGGGCCCCTCAAGGTAAACTTTTTGGTCCCATTCATGCCCCTTGGTGGGCCATCAACTTAAAGTTTTCCTTGTTTGTGCCATTGACATCTCAAATTGGTTTCTTTAATGGTAACCCCTAGGCCCGAAATTCTCTTATAAAGAACTCATTTTTATTATATCCTTTGTAATTTTAATACACATCCATCTCAACATTTACATCTCCCTCCACTAACTCTTATCCATAATAGCTATCTAATTTTTTTTTTTAAGGGGAATAGTCATGTGGTGAGGGACAAACTTACCACATAGGGCTCCACTGATCATAAGACTTTGGGGGGGATGGAAAAAGACTTCTTGGATGGGTTCATTATTCAAGTTTGGGGTTAATCCTATGTTTCTAACCCCTTCATCTATATAGCTTACAAATTTAATGACTTTATATTAAAAAAGATTTGACCTTTGATCCAACTGTATCATCCATGAAGATAGGTGAAAATTTGATAGATCTACTGTTTTTAAAGAGGTCCCATGTATATAAATGATTCGGATATATCATAAACTCGATTTACTGGTGAGGGATGGATGTACAAAAATATTTTCCTTTTTAAAAACCTCAAATTACTAGTATATAATCCTCTATCCAACTTTTTTTTTTTCAAATTTATACTGTGGCGCACCACATGGCGACTCCTTTGTTTTCCCTTTCCAGACTCGGTGAACATTTTACCCGTCGTCACATCGTGTACTCATTCGCTCAACTACCCCTCTGTTCCCTCAATTCTCTCTCTATATCCCTCTAAATCGCAGAGCAAAAGAAAGAGCAGACAAAAAAAAAGTCAAAAACCAACGATGGGGACAACAGAGATTGGGATTTCTATCTCAGATCTCTTTCCGCCAATGCCAGAGACTCTTCCACAGCTAGCGATCCTGCTTCTGATCCATCTCTTCTTTAATCTGTACAACATCTCTCTCTCAATCTCTCTCTACACTTGATTTTCTTTTGTATTGATTTAGGGTTGTTTCCTTCAATCTCTTAAATCTCTCACAGGTGAGGAAGCTGTGTGAGATGTGCAAGGCGGAGAATTCGGAGGACTTGGCTGCTAGGGTTTATCCCCACATCAACAAGCTCTTCCAACGCTCGGTCGCCTCTATTCCTCACTCACGCTCATCCAACGGTCTTCTCTTGCTGGTGGGTTTTCCAAGACTACGCTCCTTTCCAAATTTTGATTTTTGTTGCATTTTTGCAGTATGATTTCTGGGTACTTTGTATTGAACTGATAGGAATTGTGAAGGCCGGTTTGGGTGTGGGGAAAAGTTAGGAGGTGAAGGAGACTTTTCTCTTGGGAGAACTCTTCTCCCCTGTTTGGATTTATTTAAGAGGAGAGGAGAAAAGTAATTCTCCTCTTAACTCCACATTTTGCATAAAGTTGGAGAAATGAAGAAATGGGTTTCTTCACAATGGGGTGTGTGGAAAAGATCATTTTCTATAACGGAATTAAAATTTATTATTATTATTTAAAATGTGAAATTTTCTTAAGGATAGATCAAAATGGAGAAATATAATTAACATAGCTAAACCCAACATCGCGCTTTGATGATTATTATTTAAAATGTGACATTTCCTGAGGATTTTGCCCAGACGAAGACATGGCTTCGTATAGTGGAAGCCATAAATTTCTGTTTGAATAGATATCATGAAGGTTTTGTTGTTAGAAGCCAGAAGAGATCTTGTGGAGGTTCTATTCATTATCTAATCGAAGCCTGAGCCCTAGGATCTTGTTTTATTTTTATTCTGGATTTTCCAAAGTTGTGTAGGTTCCTTGATATGTGTTCTAGCTTTGCTAGAGTCATGCATCCTTGCTTCGTCATTCCTTGTCGAAGTTTTTGCTCGTTGAAGCCCAAATTAGCCGAGTCATAGCAGTTCTGGAGTTGATGAAGCCATGTCCCTCTCGTTCTCTAAGTCTCCAAGTTGTAGCAGTTCCTGAGAAGAAAATGGGCCACCAGGTGGAAGCTCTGGAGTCGTAGTAGTTCTTGAGTAGAAAAAATGCCCTTTAATATTCTTCTTTTATTAATATTGGCGTCCTTGGTACTCAGGACGGAGACCCTTTGTTATTTTAAAGGGGGCTTTGGTCGCAGGTCTCTCAACACATCATTTTATGGCAAACAATCCATGAATTAAAGTCATACAGCCAAAGGTCCCTCTCACGGATTCTTGTACCTGAAATGTCAAGATTGCCCTTTCTTTAAATCATATCCAATGATTAGTGGGATATCCCATTCATAATGGTCAACTACCATTAAATTGGCGACGATTAATAGAATCCCATTAATGAGATTTTCATTCAAATAAATTCTAAAACCACACAAATAAATTTCAAAATAACTCGAACAAATTTCAGATAACGCAATAATTTTAAAAAACGTAATAAATTTAAAAAAATGCAATAAATTTCAAAAGAACGCAGATAAATTTAAAAAGATGCAAGTAAATTTCAAAAGATTCAAATAATTCAAAAAATATAAATAAATTTCAAAAGATGAAAATCAATTTCAAAATATCCAAATAAATTTCAAAAGATTCAAATAAATTTCAAAAGATTCAAATAAATTTCAAAAAATGTAAATAAATTTCAAAAGACGAAAATAAATTTCAAAAGATGAAAATAAAATTAAAAAATGAAAATAAATTTAAAAAAATGCAAATACATTTGCCAAAACTAAGATAAACCAATTTTCCAAATTTTAGAAAAATTTGCTAAAAACTTAAGTATTTTTGTCAAAACTCAGCTAAATTTATTTCAAAAAATACAAATAAACTTAAAAAACACAAATAGATCTAAGAAATTGCAAATAAATTTTCCAAAAACACAGAAAGATTAGTTCAAAAACTTAGTTAAAATTTTCAAAATGGAGATAAATTTTTCAGAAACTCAGCTATATTTTTAAAAAACTAAAATAATTTTGCCAAAAACTCAGATAGATTTGTTCAGAACTCAGACAAATTTGTCCTAGAACTTAGATAAATAGCAAAAAACTCAGATAGATTTGTCTAGAACTTAGATAAATTTACTTCAAAACTCAAATAAATTGGCGTAAAACTCAAATAAATTTGACAAAAAATCAAAAACTCAGATAAATTTGATAGAAAGTCATATAAATTTGTCAAAAACTCCCTTATCTGAGTTTCTGAAATTCAAATGAGATGAAATATATCAAATTTCAAAATTCAAATGGGATGGAACGATTCCAAGCCTCAGTGGAAACTGACCCAACTAGGTCTTGTCTTCTTCCTCTTGTGTTCTGTTCCAGAACTCTACAACCGGAAGTTTGGGAACGGTAGTCTCCGCCCGTTCTTCTCGATCTTCGGTGATGCGTGGTGCAGTGTGGCACCGTGGTCTCCGACTGGCGAAGAACGACAGATGGCGGTGAAGTAATCCGAATCTGGACTATCTTCTCCGGCAAGATGGAAGCTTGGAGCCTTTGTTTTGCTCTGCTTTAGGTTTCTGCACCAGCAGCAAAACAAAAAATCCCTGAATCCTCTTCTCTATTCTCCTTTACAGAAAAGAATATGATCTCTCTTTGTGCCACAAAAGGACAAAAGTTCTACTTTTGACCAAGTTAACAAAGTTTCAACTCTTTCTGGTTTCTATTCATAGAAACCAGACCGAGACCACTCTTACAGCAACACAGGTGTTGACGATGGTCGCAAGATTCGATCAATTGATCTCCGTTGATGAGCACATAGAAATAACAGAGGGAGAATACAAGATTTGAAATTTGAAATTTCAAAATTTTATGCCTAAAACGATTAAAGGGGCATATCTGTCACGAAATATGCGATCGTGCCAATGTACGAACCTTTGGCTGGAAAATGTTTAGCTGCGTGGACTAGAGCCCTTAAACAGAAATCGCGTGGACCAGAAGCTGGAAACATTCCACTCTAGGGACCTTTCACTAATTTTCCCTATTTTAAATAAGAGTTCGGTCCTCAGGTATTCACGAGCAAACCTAGTCTTATAAGATAATCTTGAGCTACCATTGATTGAGTACGGTTTCGATGGAATCTAAGGAAGATACCAGTAATCCTAGTGGTTCCTCTTCTATAGTTCCTCACCTAGATTGGGAAACCTAAACCCTAATTTTAGAATTACTGCATATCTGTTTAATGGAAGGAGCTTTGTTGATATGTCATATCTAGTGGAATTGTCCCTTGTTGGGATTCCGAAATTGGGGTATGTTGATGGAACCATAATGGAAGTATCCATGAATAGCTTTAAATATGTTTATTGGAAGGTAGAAAATATGTTGATTATGGGTTGGATCCATAGTTACCTAGTTCATTCAAGAGGCCTTCGAACTGTGAATAGTTCATTTCGAATAATTCATAGTTCGATTTGCGAACTACCTGAGAATTAATTTCATGTTATAGATGAATGTTCCAAAAACTCTCTGGTTAGATGCTGTCCTCACAACAACATTTCTAATAAATTGCATGCCATCCAATATTTTAAGAGGAAAATCACCAATTCAGTTTTTAAGACCATCAGTTCCATATTCTCTATCCCTCCTAAGGTCTTTGGATGCGTGTGTTTTGTCCATATTCCTGAGTAGCAATGAGACAAACTGGATGCCAAAGCCATGAAGTTTATTTTTGTAGGATACCCAAGTACACAAAAGGGGTATAAGTGTCATTTGCTAGGGAGGAAAGCAAGGTATTTTGTTTGTATGGATATTATATTCGTCATGAACACACTCTATTCTTAAAAAAGGTCTGAAGATGAAAAGTTCTCATAGCCATGTGGGAGAAGCCTTAAATAGCAAATGATTTGCCAATTTACAAGAAAGGATCGGCCATACGCGAGGACATCATGGGATGGTCTCTAGGAATGGCTCAAAGATAGGGATCGGATAAGAGATATGGATGGGAATTCAAGAACAGTCTCTAGCAGAAAAGGCTCCTCTCAAAGACGAGCACAAGAGGAAGTGACACCAATAGGAACTCAAAACCAGCCTCCAACGGAAAAGACTCTAGAAAAGCCTTCTGAAAAAGACACCTCTTCAGGTTTATTCGCAAAGGAAAAGCCAAGTTGGAAGGACATTGTTCTCATCTGGCCTACCATCATCGAATGTCCAAGATCTAGAAATTGATAGCTTATTACTTGATTTGACTCCTAATCTTGGTGATGACCTATTTTTATTGCTCTTCCTCTTAAAACGGGAAAATGTTCATGTGTTACTCATTGCCCAATTCAAAGTTTGGTGTCATATCATTGCTTGTCACCTACATTTAGGTCATTTGTGTTGCAAATGTCTACTGAATGCATACCCTCATGAGTATCAGATACTCTAAAATATCGAATGTGAAATGCCATGATGATGGAAGAAATGCACACACTTGACAAGAATAATACATGGGATATTGTTGATCTTCCAAAAGGTAAGCGTGTAGTGGCAACTGGGTGTATACACTGAAATATAACCCTAGATGCTATAGTTCAGTGATGTAAAGCAAGGTTAGTGGCAAAAGGATTCCGTTATATGGTATGGACTACTTCGAGAATTTTTGCGCCTGTGGAAAAGTTAAATTCATTTTGAGTTATTCTCTCTTGCTGCAAATACTAGATGGGTGTGAAAAATGCATTTCTCCATGAAGATTTACCGAAAGAGGTCTGTATGGAATTACCAGCAGGGATTTCATTAAAGAATTTAAGTGGGCTAAAGCAGTCTCTACTTGCTTGGTTCAATTGATTCAGTCAAGCTATGTGTCACGTCCCCCCAACCTGATTAGAGAATAAACCGGATCTAGGGAGTGGATTTTATGGCTAATTAAAAATTTTCACCCTTTAAGCCCAAGGATCGTAAGTCCTCTGTGAGGATGATATATTTGAAACCTCTTTCCAAAATACAACATGCAGAATTATTCATAAATCACTTCATAATTAATAACGAAGCAAATGAAACTAATTCTCATTAATTTTCATTTTAAATCAATAGCCAATGAAGGCTAGACAAGATATTAATTATGTCTTAATTACAAATGGCCGTCCCAAACCTAGACCATTTTAAAACATATGAATCAATAAATAGAAAGGTTCAAGCCATGAATAATAAATGAATGAAGACGATTCTAATATATTCCCATGTGAGTCTCTTTCGTGCCGGGAGTGATGACGCTACTCTATGTCATCGGCACACCACTGATCTCCTCACTTGCTGGCTCCTTATAGTAGTCACTTGGGGTGTCTACACACCAAGGAATTAAAAATTGGCCGAGTTCGAGTGTATTGAGTCGAGTCCCCTAGACTCTGTACAGGTCCAGGGGGACTCAGCCAAGTTCTAGGGGACTCGGACGAGTCCCCCTGGACTTGTCCGAGTCGGTCCCTGACGAAGTGGGGGGCTTTAAAAGCCCCTCAAAACCCTAAAAGCATTATTTTTTTTCTTCTACTTGTTGGAGATTGAAGGAAACTGTCTCCAAATTGTGTTTATAGCATCTAACATCCTCAAATCCATCTATTTTGAAAGATCAAGCCTACCAAAGAATCCAACCACTATTCACATCAAAGAGGGTTTTTTTTTATTTCTCAACTTTGAGGTTTGTTTTCTTGATTCTACATGCATATATGGTTTAGGGAAGATGCTAAGATGAAGATATTGCTTGAAGATGGTTTGGACGATCATTATTTTTTCTAAAAATGCAATTTTTTTTTGAATTTTTGGGTTGTTTTTTTTTTAATTAAAAAATCCAAATTTTATTATTATTAGTTACTTATGTTCTTTGTATGAAATTATTATTTTGGGTGTGTATAACATGGATCTATGGTTCTAACCCTAGATCTATGCATATATGTGCAATAATAATATTTTCCTTACTTTTTCTTGTAAAAATAATTATTAATAATATGGATTTTTTGCATCTTACATTATTAAATTATGTAGAATAGATGATTTCATGTGTGGGTTGTTTGTAGATGAAATTTCAACTATTGTTTGGTTAAAAGAATGTGATTTTCATTATTATGATGTAATTTTAAAAAAATAAAATAAAAATTCGAATTCTTTATCATTATTTATTTATGTTTTTTGTATGAGACTATTATTTTGGGAGTGTATCTAACATGGATCTATGGTTCTAACTCCAGATCTATGCTTGTATGTGTAATAATAATATTTTCCTTACCTTTTTTGTAAAAATAATTATTAATAATATGGATCTTTTGCATTTTATATTCTTAAATTATGTAGAATAGATGATTACATATGTGGGTTGTTTGTAGATGATATTTCAACTATTGTTTGGTTAAATGAATGTGATTTTCATGATTATGATGTAATTTTTAAAAAATAAAATAAAAATCCGAATTCTTTTTCATTATTGATTTATATTTTTTGTATGAGACTATTATTTTGGGAGTTTATCTAACATGGATCTATGCCTATGGTTCTAACTCTAGATCTAATGATCTATGGTTGTATGTGTATTGTGTAATAATAATATTTTCCACTCCTTTTCTTGTAAAACTAATTATTAATAATATGTTTTGGTAAGGGGTAAGACTAGGAGACTATTATTTTGATTGTGTAGAACAATCTAACATGGATCTATCATCTATGCTTGTATGTGTGCATTAATAATATGTTCTTTTTGTTTCTACATTCTTAAAGTATCAACATTTGATTGTGTAGAATCTTGAATTCTTGATTGTGCAGATTACTGTCACTTAGATAGTTAGATTATATCACAAATGGTCCCAAAAAAGAAAGAAAAAGAAGTTGACCCTGGATGGGAACATGGGGAGATGGTTACAGGAGACCGTCATAAGATCAAATGCAAATGGTGTCATAAGATTCTCAGTGGTAAGATACACAAATTTAAACAACTCCTATCAGGTATACAGGGGGAAGCTAAACCACGTGCAAATGTCCCCACTGAAGTGAGGAAACAAATGAGAGACATGTTACTTGAAAAGAAGAATGAGAAAGAAAAGAATAAAAAATTTGATGAGAGGGTTGTAAATATACAGATGATTGACACTTCTGAGGATGACTCTGAAGGTGGTGGTGATGTTGAGGAGAGGGAGTTAAGGAGGGCTATGAGAGCGAGCCGTGAACAGTTTACTTTTGAGCAGGCTCGTGTGGATGAGACATGGGTTGGGGCCGGTTCTTCCAGAGCTCCTCCTGACCCTTATCGGGATACAACGAGGAGAGGGACATTGGATGCATTCTTACATCGATCTCAAAGTACAAAACAACCAAAGATTAGTAGCTCTATCATGGGTGATATGAAAGTTAGAGCCATGAAAATGGGGAGAGCCATCTCAAAGTTCTTTCATTATAATTGGATTCCACCGAATGTTGCTAATTCACCATATTATCGCTCCATGGTTGGTACTATAGCTGCGGTAAGGCCCGGAGTTAAACCTCTATCCGCTTACGAGATTGGCAGAAAGTATCTTGACATGGAAGTTTCTGATTATTGGAGATACTTGGAAGATCGCTTCAAAACTTGGGAGGAGTATGGGTGTACGCTTATGTGTGATGGCTGGACAAGCAACAATAGGCGACACATTATTAATTTCATGGCTTATTGTGTAACAGGAACAGTTTTTGTCAGGTCTGTAGATACAAGCGAGCATATAATGGATGCACAATATTTGTACAGTTTAATTGATGATACCTTAGGTATGGTTAAAAATTGGCACAAATATGTTGTTGCAATTGTGACAGATAATGCGGCTAACTTTAAGGCCGCGACAAAGAAATTGCATGATAAGCATAGGAGTATTATTTGGGTGCCGTGCGCGGCACATTTTATTGATCTTATGCTGGAGGACATTGGCAAATTAGATGATGTCCGTGATACTATTGATGAGGGAAAGATGGTGACATCTTTGATTTATAACCGTCAGATCATGATCGATCTGCTAAGAGAAATGAATGAGGGTCGTGAGATTTTGAGGCCGGGTATCACACGCTTTGCTACGCACTTCATAGCCGTTGAAAGTCTTTGTCGTGCCAAGGCTAACATATTGCAGATGTGGACCAGTACAGCATATGTGAAATCAGATTTTACACGTCAACCTTTGGCACGCCGTGTACAATAGATTGTCCTGGGGGAGGATTTCTGGAACAGGGCAGAATGAATTACTAACTTACTCGAGCCTCTTGTCTTGGTCTTGAAACTAGTGGATGCTGATACGAAACCCACAATGGGCTTTGTGTATGATGCCATGGATAGAGCAAAGCTTACTAGAGATCAAAGGTCCAGAGGAAAGTATGAGACTTATTATAAGAAGTTATGGAAAATCATTGATAATCGATGGGACAACCAAATGCATCAAGACATACATGTGGCAGGTAAATTTTGACTATTATGGTTATTATAAATACTAACTAGTTACTGTTTATTACTTTATTTTGGAATCCAATAATCAATACTTATTACTTAATGATGTCATGGCATGCATCTTATTACTTGAACCCGAGCTGCTTCTATAGCAAACACTTTCCAGCCATGAATAAGTTTTTCGTGGCTTGAAAAAAAACGTTAGAAGCTATGATAGATAACCCGCAACACCAAGTTACAATTCTTAACCAAGTAAAGATGTCATAGATCATGACATTGTTATTCACAAATTAGTGGGCTAAGTGCTAACTTCTAAATTTTAACTTTTATAGTTGAAAAACTACAAGGACGCTCTAGGTAGTTTTGGATCAAACGCAGCCATATTAGGTCGTAAGCAAATGAATCCATGTATTATTTCAAATTTCAATACTTAAATTAGATGAAATATAGTAATTTATGAATTATAACAAACAATTGATTTTATTGTTTTGGTCTTTTAACACAGCTGAATGGTGGGCTACATTTGGCGATGAGGTTCTCCATTTAAGAGCTTTTGCAAAAAGAATATTGAGCCAAACAGCCTCATCTTTGGGATATGAAAGGAATTGGAGCACATTCAGTTTGATACACACTAAGTCCCGTAATTGCCTTACTATGGCTAAGTTGGAGAAGTTGGTCTTTGTCCATTACAACATGAGGTTAAGGGCAAGGAATCTGACGAGAAGAGACAACAGAGACTACCAACCGATTAATTTGGATTATATATTCGAGGAAGATGACCCTCTTAATGAATGGTTGGCTGAAAGAGATGATCCAATATTGAATAATATAGCATTCCTCGATGAAGCAATGGCTGATGTTGAAGACTTTCAGTCGGATGAAGGATAGAATTCCCCACCGCAACATCTTAGTTCCAGATCTGCTACGCCTACTTCTACAGCGCGATCAGCGCGTGAGAAGGGTAATGGTGTAGCAACCTCGTCATTGCAAGGCTCACAACGTGGTCATAACCGTGAGCCAGAGTTGACATGTTCTACTTCAGAACGTGTTGAGGGGGCTAGAGATAGATCAAAATCGACTGGTTCAAGAGTACCAACTTTCCAATACGTGGGAAAGTCAAAGGATAAGAGCACCCATGCAAAGACAAGTCAAAGCCAAAGGTTGGCCACTCATGAAGAAGAAAAAGAACAGCAGAAAACATTATCTTCTAACAAGATTGGCTCACGAGAAGGAGGTGAATAAGGCCAGAACGAGGAGGCATACGAAGGTAGTGATGGCGGTGGTGGACATGACAACATTAATGTATATTATGGTCCAAGTGAGCCTGTTGGTGGGTCACGTGGGTGGGGCAGAGGTGAAGGAAATGAGTCATCGGATGAATATCCTCAGCCGCATCAAATGGCATCAAGCCCTTGGATCACAAGTTCTGATAGTTCATTTAGCTATGGGCAACAATATGGACACTCACACCATGATCCTTCGTTTGAGTATGGACGGCTACAGCAGTATGGTGGATACGTAGTCCTTCGCATGGGTATGGGGCCTATGGGCAACAACAATATGGAGTATTACTAGTACCCATGGCCACACCCCCACATGTGCAACCACCATATGCATTTCCTCAACTTCAAGTTTTGGCTCCATCACCAAACTATGGAGAAAGTTCTATAACTCCAAGAGCGGGGCAATGGTTCTTTCATTTTGATGTTGCTTAATACTATCGTCAAAGTCGAAATAACGACAAAGATGAAGATCTAGAACCTACAAGGCATTCAACGTGGAATTAGTATTTAAATTTTAAGAAGAAAGAGCCAAGGTATGGTTTTACATTTTTATAAGCTATAAATATAATTGAAATTTGAAGCTTAGTTACATCTTTGATGATTGATCTTACTAGTGGACTTGATAATTGAGATTTGAGAGTGGATATTGAAAGTTCGAAACATGTATATTTTATTTTCTACTTTTTAGTTTTAAATTTTAATTGCAATTAAATTATAAATTGCTTGCAATTATGTTATTATTATTCTATCCTTAAATAACGTATTAGAATGATCAATGAAGAGAGTAAAACTATATATATGGATGGATTGGATGGATGGAGGGAATAAAAAAGGAGAAAAACATTTTTTTCATTTTTTTTTTCACTTAACTTGGGACTCGGCTCGGAGGGCCGAATATGAGTTCGTATTTTGGAACCCTGCTGCACAACAAGGAACAAAGTCAACGACATGTTGAGCAAGAATAAATAATGAATAATGACAATGTATATCATGTATCAAAATGAGGGCATAGACAAGTATAATCATGTGAACACAAGGTAAAAGAATGAGGCATATAGCATGAATGGAAAACAGGAATCAACAATGATAAAGTCCTAGCAACATCTAGCAATAAACACCATCCACACACATGCAAGATGCAAGAATCAAGGAGACTCCAAGGGTGTCCAAGCCACCTCCAGGGACCACTAGCAATCACATCCAGATCACTGATACCAAAGTCCGGCTATAGGGGGATCCAAGCTCCCAGTTCTAGGAATAGCAGCACGGTCCAAGCCCGCTCCCAGCTATTCAACGCCATGGATGTCGTCCAAGCTAACTGCCCATCTCAATGTTCAAGTAACCGGGGCCCATCTAAACAACCTCCAAATTGCAGCTGGTCATGATATGCATTCCTCCACTTAGTGGATCCAATTGTGGTCGGATAATGAATAGTGAAGTGGTGTTGACACGAGAAAATCAAGACAAGCAGGTTTGGGTAGTCAACATACACGACCGAGATCAATGGATTATCTCATTCAAGCCAAGTTACAAGACAAGTTTATACCAATTGGTAATCCCTTACATTCTAGCCATCCTATTTATCAAGCAGAAAATACAAGGGTCCTAAGGTACACTCTAAGTCTAGTCCTAGTCCTAGTCTTAGTCCTACAAGAATTTATGTTTCATAATTAATTAAGTATTTTATACCGAGTGAGTGTAAAAGGAAACAAGTGCAACAAATACGATTTCAAATCAGGGAAGAAGCTACAGTTCAACCCTAGGCATAGGTCGTCATCCATGTACCATAAATCACTTAACGGAGTACGTGTAGAAATTGGGCCAACGATGCTTTAAGTAACAAATCCTTGGTGTACAATCATGTTAGACATCAATTGAATCAACTTCCACATGCATTCGGTTAATCCATGCGTGATATACGAATACCTAGACAACCATCAAAGCACACCAAGCCACATTCTTCGATTTCATTTCCCATTATTGGTCATGTGAGGGTAGGGTCAAAGTGTCCAACAACTAAGGCCCAAACCTATGTCAAAATACATTTTAAAAGATGAATAGAGTAACACAAGTTATGGGCTAAATTCATTGGTCTAAATATCCACTTTCATTTTCAACCTCTGATCATTAGGGATATATGAGCGATTAGATTCTACATTCCAAGAGCTTTCCGACTGTATATAGCTTGTGAAATTCCGATGGACGGATCAAAAGTTATGGCATTCAAAGTGGTCCCTTTTAATAGGTCCCCACGGGCCCTCGGCTTCCGGACGCCCGACACGAGCCTTGGACGCTGCCTTCTGGCGTCTGGACTAGTGTTGAGAAATTCGTTTCGGATGTTGTTTCAGTTTGGCCTCCAAACTGAAATATTTCTGCTGATTTGGAATTTCAGTGAAACATTTCGGATTTATATTTCAAAGAAAATTATAAAATTAAAATATATAATACATATACAAAAATATAAGATAAATATCAAAAATAAAAAATATGGTTTCATGCCTTTGGTTTCTATATCAACAAGAAGAAGGAAAAAAAAAAGAAAAAAAAAACTCAACCCAGCAAACCAGTCCAGCAGGCAACAGTTGAGAAAAACAAGGAAAAAACACATGAATGAGGCCCAGCCCGAAGCCCAGTCCAAAAGGAGGAAAAAAGGCGGGTGGGTCCAGATTCTGAATCAACCGTAGTATAAATAAAAGGGAATTTTACTAAATAAATGGTGCTAAACATGTATACACCCATTTTAAACAGAAATACATTAATATATCCATTTTGGTGTTTGTATAGCGTTTTTGGACGCTTTTACCCCCTCTTTGTCCGAACGACATCGTCCTCTTCCCCCTATTCTCCACGCTCACAGCTCCTTTCCCACTCCCATAGGGCGTGTCCCGCCATTTTCTCTCTCTCCCTTTCGATACCCTCTCCCTCTCCGCATGCCTTCTCTGGTCCCTCCTCTCTCCTTCCCTCTCGCCTCCCTCTCTCCTTCCCTTTCGCTTCATCTCTCCTCCCTTTCACATGTTAAATGTTCATAGATTGTTGTAAAAGTTATGTAAAATGTCAAAAATTTCCCAACTTATATCTAATTTCTTAGATTGCTACCGGGACCAAATCATGATCGAAGCACTCCAAATCTTATTTTCCCTCCCATAACCAAAACCCATGTTCTCCAAAACTTTGAATAGTAATCCCAAATCACCATTTCAATAAAGTCTTCTTCATCGTGGTCTTCTTCTTCCTCCATCAACTCCAAAAACCCTAGCGACATCACCGTCCTTGTTATTGATCCTCCCATCAGATGATTCCTCTGATGCGGCTTTGAGTCAGTCATGATCCTAGAACCAAAAGATACTTCTATGTATGAGATAGAAACTCTGCCAATGCCATATCCCACCCACGTCTCTCGATCTGTAGAAGCTCCTCTTGATCTCTTGCTTTTCTCTCACTCACTACCAAGGTGAGAAAAAACTCTCTCTCTAACTAATTTCCATGTTACTTTGATTGAAAAAGAGATTCCTCTTATTTTTGATAGATCATTTCTTTCTCTAATGATTTTTATTAGATTTTGCAACACAGTGAAGAAATCTACCATCTTCTCTTTGCTTTGCTTGTATTTTCTAGATGGGTTTCACTTCTTAATAGTTGATTGTATTTTTTGTTGGGTTTTGCACCTCGGCGTTCAAATTTGTTGCGTAGTGGATGAGGAGTTCATCGAGGACATGAAAGTTGTTCATATTGTTCATATTATCCTATGGTTGTGTTTGATCCAAGTACGAAAATATGAAGCATATAACAAGTGTATATTAAGTTGGTGCGTGTAAGTGAGATTTCACAATTGTTTGGTGTGATTTTGAATGCTTTGAATGGTCTTTTGGGAATTTGATGTGTAGCATTCTTTCTCCGTTCTAATTAGATGTATTATTCTGTTTTCTATTTGAGTTATGATTACATGAATGAAGTGATGTTATACTATTGGAAAAGAGGTGTTGTTGAAAGTAAAAAAGAATTCCAGTCTATCTTTGTTGTTGTAGATTTACATTGAGAAATCACGTGTGTTCATTAATGGATGAACTCTTCAGCCTCTTCTTTCCCTTCTTCTTAGTAAAAAATATTGTCCTTGCATATGTAATTAATGGGTCTCAAATGTTTAGGTATCTTTGTCTTCGAGGGACAAAAATACTCTGCTATTTCATCCATGGACAACCTGAATGTACATTGATATATTAGTTATCCATTTGACCTTTAATCTTCCTCAATGTATGTGTTTTACCCATTTAAGGTTTTGGTCAATATCCTCCACCAGCAATGATTATTTTCTTGATAGTGCATTAACTTGTAAGATCTCGAGGGTTGGTGCTAAATGTGATAAAAGGGTTGTAATTTGTTGTTTTCTAGAAGATGTCAATTACCTAGTATTGGATTGTGATTCATTCTTGAAAAGAAAAAAATGCTGGCTGGATTGCAGATTTTGGGTCTATTTCTTTATTGTGAATTTTGGGAAAGCAGTCGACTTATTTATTATGACTAATTATCTAATATAATATAGATGAATATTTTTTCATATTTAGATTATTATCACTCAGACCCTTTTTGTTATGCTACTTTTGAATGGATTTTCCCTTTATCCCCTCATTGGTGACCATTAATTGTATTTTATGTGTTACTATGAAAGCATACTATTTTGTATCTTTAGGTCTAATTATCTATTTCTTAAAAGACAATAGTAATGATACTCACTCAATTCTAATTGTCTCTAAATTGGAGTAGATATTGGTTTGTGATGCCTCTTTCCCTTTTGATTTTATTTAATAAGCACACTTTCTCCTTGGTAGCAGGGTTAAAGATATTTTTGTGACGTTCTTATATCATGATGTCTTTGTTGCCCCCTCCCAATATAGCTAGAATGTTTGACAAATTGTCTCAACTTTAGGTGGCTGAATCATATTTTTCCCCAAGATTGATGATGTTCAGTCATATCTAACTTGAATAATAACATCTATACTGTGTGTACCTCATTGTAATTTTGTGTGAATGTGCTTTGCATCCGTGTGATAATAATGCCATAATATATCATCTACTAGAAAGTTGGAGTCTTTTTAACTATAATAACTAGCAAATAAAAACCACAAAGCTCTTTCCCATGTTGTCTCAGTTAAAGAGCAGCAGACCACATATGATAGCATATCAGAAGAAATACCTTAGGTTTCTTACCAAAATCATGTGATGTGGGAAATTTTAGTCTAACATTTAATTATGTAATTAGATTTTTCTATTCTCCTAAATGAGTTAGCGCTAAGTTGAAGAATTCCTGTTTACATGTTGTTATTAAAACTATTTGATACTTATGGTCCATCTCTCGGGGGAGTACTTTCTACTTTCTGCCAATTTTCAGAATTAGGTAATTTAGTGAATTTATTATATGGAAGTGAATATTAATAAAATGACTATCCAACCCTCCTCCTTGATTTCTTTATTTATTTTGCACCTAACTAGGTTTGAGCTTCATTTGACCCTGGGCCGTGTAGGATTTTTTTCTTTTCTCGTGGGTTAGCCATTTGATTTGACCTCTTGAATTTGCAGGATGGGAAGATCCTGTAAAATGAGTTGGAAGTAGTGGAGAGAATGAAACAGGATAGAGGCTACATCTCCCTATATTTCATCACTGACCAGAACAACCAAAAAGGTGGAAGTATATTTTCTCTTTGTTAGTGTCTGTGCATGCAAACCCCCTTTCTTAGTGTATGTGTGTATGCAAACCCCTGGTTGACCACTTGCATGTAGTTAGCATGGTTGTCTCCATTCTTCTTTGACCTTTTTCCTTTTTTTGAGTTTAAGTCCATAGAATATGTACTGTTGGAAACCATTGGGTGGCCACTTTTAAGTGATTATTGTGTTTGCAAGCTGTCATTCAAGAGAAGATATCGTGAACTTCACTGGATTTATTTAAATTTGCATGAGAGGAAATACTTAAGTAATTATTGTATTTCAAAGTTGTGTTTGTTATTGATTTCCTTTCCTGGCAGGAACTTGAAGATCCTCCCATCCTTATACATGAGAAGAAAATCTACAGTATAAATGTAATGGTGAAAGTAATTCTCATCCTCCTTTATTTAGAACTCTTAAGATCCGCTCATCCTTATACATGAGAAGAAAATCTAGAGAACAATGTAGTGGTGCTCGGGAGTGATGCTTTAAACTTGGAGGCCCAGGGATCCATCCTTGGGCATGTTTGTGATACTAAGGAGCCAACACTACTCAACAGGTGTGTGTTGGCAAATAATGTTTACATTAGCACTAGAAGCACCTATGAAGAATCCAACACGGTGTCATGTCAGATACATGTCTAACAGGGTTTTACTTGGGTAATTCCTAAATATTTATGGAACATAGGTTTCAGCCTTGATGTTTACTCAATACCGGCTATCTTTCCGGAATAGGGATGGGTTTATTTCTATGGTAAAACTCTTTTGGAGTGATAGCAAGTCATGGAAGATCATAGTTAATAGTATCTGATACATATTTGAAATGGTTATGTGGTTAATTCCTATGAGTCCATGGAACGTAGATTTCCATCTTGATGTCTTATTGCTGGCTATATTTCTCAAGAAATAGGAACCAGTCTATTCTTGTGAAGTTGGATTCTTTTGGAGTGCTGGTGGGTCACAAAGAACATAACTAATGGCTACATACCTGACTATTTTTTATACGGAGTGAGATTATTATTATTTTATTTTTTTTGTGATGATTGTTTTGTTCGTGGGCTGATTCTGTTTTGCATCTTGTTCCGTTCCTGATAAATCACCTCTTATTCTGGTCTGTTTCTTTCTCCCTTTAAATGTCCTTCAATCTTGTTAATAAAAATAAAGGAAAAATAAAAATAAAAGAACATCCATGTCTGGAACTCAAATGAATTATGCATTACAGTTGCTTCTCTTTTCTGTATGTTGTGCTCTAGAAAAATCCTGCTTTTTATGTCAACTTGTGATTTAGTTTGTTCAGCTTTTTGTTTATTTATTTATGTTTTTTTTTCCTAGTTTGGAGGGGAGGCAAAGAGCTGAAAAGAGGAACAGAGATTTGAGAATCAAGTGTTCTTCTGCTTGAGTTTTTTTTTTTTTTTTCTTTGTGGGTGTGTGTGTGTTCAAGTGTCCTTTTGGTTGGATAAATGTGGGATCTTTGGCATTCTGTTTGTCATGTTGACCAGGAATTGCCCTTTCTTTTTCATTATGTGATGGATGAATTTGAGGCTTGTGGATGTTGTATTTGTAGAACATTTTGATTAGGTAGAAGTGGCTTCCGAAGTTGATTCGATTAAATCTTTATTGACATGGATACGCTTGCAAGTTAATGTATGTTTTTTTGAGTTCGTTTTTTTCTGAATCATCAATGCAATTGTCTCATTTTAATTACAAAAATGTCATTTATCTCTTTTATTAACTTACAATAAAGAATTTGATGAGAATTTTTTCTTTGAAGATTTCATTGGTTTTGTGCAAGTTGAAATGTTTTAAAGCCTGCACTTGGTATGTTATTGTTAAGTGTTATTAATTTTCATTGGAGTGCTATCGAATGATTTTAATAATGTTGTTATCTGTTGAGTGACTTGATTAGAGATACTTACGTTTTAGGCCCTCTGTCATGTCTTTAAATTCAATTATAATGCCCTAATTTTATTTGCAGTTATGAGGACTGGTGCAATGAACGCTGCATCAGGATCTGCTTATGCTGAACTTGGAAATACTAAGGTTATTGTTTCCATGTGAGTACTTATTTTATGGCACTAGAAGGATTTTGTACTATCATTTTGTTTTGTTTCCCCCCTTTATTGGATGCTGAAGAATGTGCATTTTTTGGGTGGCGTAATACACACACATATGTTTGTGTTCACATGAGATTAGTTCTCATATATCCAAGTAAGAACCAGTGTGCATGCGGCCCACTTTTGCATTTCAATAAAGAGCCTTCAATATCCAGACTTTAGCGTGAAATCAAATCGATCAAAGTGCAGTACATGGAAAATCAAGGAGTTTTTTCTTTTCTTTTCCTGCCCCTCACTGAATGGCCTGTATGAATCATGGTTGAGAAATGAGAGACTTGGGGGCTGGGACGAATGTTACTTTAAGATTAAAATTAAAATGAGGATGGAGATGCCAAAACTTGGACTGTTTCACTTTTGACAATAAGGTTTTGATGACTTAGCTACTCATGAGTGAATTTTAATTGTGATATTTGTCAAATTGAATTATAAATGCATTTTCGGAGGCTATCAAATCTTAATATCATTTTATCCTTCCCTAGTTACACTTCATTTTTGGTGAGTGCTGCTTCATTCTTAGTTCTAACAATTGAGTCTTAGTTTCGTTTATTCAGCTAAGACATCACCTTTTCTTTTTTCCTAGTGGAATCATCCTAATTGAGGTATACTTTTAGTCCTCTCTTATCAGCAAGTTTCATTTTTATGGTGTTAATTTTTATTTGGCACTTTTGTGCATCTTGATGTTATTGTCAATGTTGTTTTGCTTCTTTTATTTTTATGGTATTAAGTTTTCTTCACTTATTTAGATTTGGTCTGAGAGAAAGCAAAAAAGACTTGATGTATAGCGACATTGTTCAGTTGAACTATAGTGTGAGCTTCACAACCTTCTCCACTCAAACTCGTGGACAGGTGCAATATGATGCTAATCCATGCATTGTAAAGTCAACTTTGATGGTAATTCTATATGCTTTATGCTAGTACTGATGTGATGAAGAAATTTATGTCCATTCAGGGATTAGACCACAAAGAATTTTCGTCAATGCTTCATAAAGCTTTGGAGGGTGCAGTCATACTGGAGTCCTTCCCAAAGATGACTGTTGACATTTTTGCATTGTTGTTGGAATTTTTATATTGATTCTGAATCTTGGTTTCCTGGTAGCATTGGCCTTCTATATTTAGCTAAATTTGGTTGACAGTTGTAACAGAGTTGTTTTCACTGTGCTGCTAATAAGATGTTGTGCTCATGATTAGAAAATTGCTCAAAAGTGAAATGTTAGACTGCTAGCCTTTTCTATTGATAAAGATAGCTTTCAGCTGATGATAGAAACTGGTACCAGTTTCATATGTTTTTTTAATGGTCACTATTAATGGAAGAAAAAAGTAATTGGCTATTGTGTTTAATTAGTAGAAAAGTTGTTCAAAATTTAAGTTTAGGCTGGTTGTAACCTTTTCAATTGATAAAATTAGCATCTGTTGATGAAGAAAATGGTACCAGTTTTTATATATGTTATTTTTAATTTATATTTTGGATGTATCTTCAATAACTAGCGAATAACTTATTTTGCATATGGTATGGGTTATTCTGCTTTAATGTACAGGGGAACTCCCTTTACAGCAGATTCTCTTTCAAGGCCTTGACGTTTCTGATTAGTGCTTAAAGGTTTGAAAACCCCAATGTGCTGTTTAAGGGTCCCAAATTAGATCAACAATATGACATCCAACCAGCACAATCAACAATTATGATTTTAGAGCTTTTTCTTTCATTTTTGTTGTCCAGCAACGAGACTGGCCCTGACTATAAATTGAGATACATAAACAATGAAAAAGGATCACAAATTTCACCCAGATTAGTGATTTCTAAATTTTTTGATAACTATATCGTTACAATCCTTTAATGTTTTCAACGAGATTGACCCTGATTATATATTGAGATACATAAACAATGAAAAATGCTCAAGAATTTCACTCAGATTAACGATTTCTAAATTTTTTTTTATAACGATATCGTCACGATCCTTAAGACTCTTTCCTTCTCTTTTCTCTCTCCGACAATGAGATTGGCCCTGAGTATATATTGAGATATATAAACAATGAAAAAGGCTCACGGAGGTTACCAAGAATACTAAATTGCAAATATTCCAACAACGAAATCGTTACCGTCCTTTAGAGTTTTCAGTCTCAAATTTGTTATCCAGCAAGTTGATGGCCTCGATTTTAAAATGTGATCTTTAAACAATGGAAAGACTCATGGATGCTGCTCAAATTGATATGTTAGTATATTCATGTAAGCAAGAAAATGACAATCGTAGTGGCCTTCCATCTTATAACTTGACTAATATATAAATGAACTGGGGTTTTGTGGCTAAGTTTGAATGTATGTCCTAAGGAAGAGGGTTGTTATAGCTAACGGTATAGAATTTGATAATGTGTTTGAGAGGGTGTTTGAGTTGTATACGAGAGGGAGAAGAAGTATATGTACTCCCACCCGGAGAGTTCGAACCCTCAGTCTCTCTGGAAAATGGCTCGAACTAGTCAATGAAGGTTCGAACCCTCAATGGCAGGGTTCGAACCTTCTGGGTCTCTGGAAAATTGCTCGAAATAGTTGGTTACTGAATGTTCGAACTCTTATTGGCAGGGTTCGAACCTTCATTATCTGAAAATTTTGAAAACTAGATTTTGAGTGAAATCATGAGTCTCTTATTGTTTATGCATCTCAATATAAATTCACCATTATTTTCTTGTTGGATACAAAAAACGGATGAAGAAACTATAAATGGTGGTAACAATATCGTTATTAAAAAACAATGTCGGGCACAAAATTCAAGTTCGTATGAGTAGGAATTCAAGTTCTTAAAGATTTAGGCCTGTGATTTTACCTTACTATGAGATCTTCCTTGAATCATGTTGAGACACTATAGGGAACAAATAGCGAGCCCCACTAGTGCACAAAAAAGGCTTCGTGATTCTCGATAGCTCTTCCTTCTCTTATGGATGGTAAACCTCAGGCCTGGTGTTCTTTGAGAAAGACAAATGAAGATGATGATGAGTTTTGGCCCCACAACTATAATCTAGCATCAGGATAACAATAAATTGAAGTACTAAATATCAATCGCATATTACTAAGACTGATAGTGAGTGTTGAGGGTGAGTGTTGAGGGTTATAAATTGATCATATATAGGACGGGTGGTCATGCAGGCCACGAGGTTCCATGGTAAAGGACCAAGAACCTAGATCATGATCCAATATAATCTAGATTCTAGCCTATTTGTTACATTGCTTGCAAACCAAGAATGATTTGGACAATGAAGGACCTCGATGACATCATTGTTGTGTTTATGGATGAAGATGAACAGACAAGGAAAAACGAAATTCAAGAGGGCATATGAATTGAACATATTTAAGAGAACATGATGTGGAAAAAAGAAGATTTAGGGAAAAAAGGCTTTAAGAACTTGAATTCTGACTCCTAAAGAACTTGAGTTTTGTTTTTCAAAATTTTTTCATAATGATATCGTTACCATTATTTATAGATTATTCATGAATTTTTTGTATCCAACAGCCAAATGACAATGACTTTATAATGTGATGCATAAACAATAAGAAAGACTGACGGATTTCACTTAGAATTTGTTTTTCCAAAATTTTCTGATAACGATATCGTTACTATTATTTATAGGTTCTTCGTCTATTTCTTGTCTCCAACAACCAAATGGAAATAACTTTATAATGAGGTGCATAAACAATGAGAAAGACTTACAGACTTCACCCAGAACTTATTTTCAAGATTTTATCATAACGATATCATTACCATTATTTACAGATCCTTTATCCATGTTTTGTATCCAAAAGCCAAATTGCAATGAATTTAAAATGTGATTCATTGACAAGGAGAAAGACTAAGGAATTTCACCCATAAAATTTTTTTTCAAAATTTTTTGATAGTAGAGTTGTTTCCATTATTTACACGTTCTTGGTCCATTTTTTGTGTCCAACGGCCAAATGGCAATGACTTTATAATAAGATACATAAACAATGAGAAAGACTCAAATAACCCCTGCCTTGATAAAATTACCATCAGGATCCATCCAATTAACAAAAAAATGTTTTACCCTAATGATTTCGAAACCTGAAAGAATAGAAACGTGCACAGATTAAAAAGGTAAATAAGAAGTAAAGGTGCATTATGTCAAATCTCTAAATCACTGAATCACACCTGATGCTAGTAGTCAAGACCTTATTATAATTTAAATTGCCAAAGGCTATTCATGTATTATGTGTGAGAAGTTAACACACAAACTAATTGATATGAAGAATATAGTATCTAAAATCTCTTTTACAAGCTTTTGAGCAAAACTTTTCTCATGGCCCATCTAGCAATCAAAGAAATATCTAAATGAATTCTTACATGTGCACAACACGGTACACAAACTGGTGGTTCCCAAAAGGAGTTGTTTCAGTTTTCTCAACACATGCCACCTAAATTATAAACCAAACCATTACAAATCAAAAGGCAATTACATCAGCTCCAATGCTTAGACATGTCTAAATCCCCAAATCAACACTTGGGAAGTCATCAGTATTCATCATTTTCTCTGTATGCTTTTGAATTCCATGGTGCTCTTTCATTTTGCATTGGCAATAGCACAACCAGGTGGTCCGCCCAAACCAGATGAGGAATCCAAAAGGAATGCATCCTCACATTTATGAGTATCTAGCTCCACCTTGTCCGTGAAGACCTGCCCAGAACAGTATGGCATGAAAGAAAGCTCTTTAATGCTTTTACTGTATTGAATTTAGAGGAAAAAAACACTTTCATAAGGCGGGCAATGAAACCAAAAGGCATTCATTGTTTAACCTCTTGAACTGTGTACAACATTTGGTTGATTCAGCGGCGCACCACTATTCTGCACTCGAATCTGTTTGTTCCCTATCAAAACAGTAATATATAAATACTAATTTACTACATGCCGAAAGAGAAAAACGCCATTGTGATAATTTGACTAACTAAACATGGCACATAAGCAAAATGCCCTTAAACACATAACTAAAAAGGAAAATTTGAAAAGTCATTGTCATTTTATGCACCCCATTATAAAGTCATTGTCATTTTGTTGTTGGAGACAAAAAATGGGCGAAGAACCCATAAATAATAGTAATGATATCGTTATTAGAAAATTGTGATTCTTTCTTATTGTTTATGCATCTCAATATAAATTTACCATTATTTTCTTGTTGGATACAAAAAATGGATGAAGAAACTATAAATAGTTGTAACGATATCGTTATTAAAAAACGTCGACAAAAAATTTAAGTTCGTATGAGTAAGAATTCAAGTTCTTAAAGATTTCCCCCCCTAAAAAACATCTATAGATTATCCCAGCTGCAATTATAAAATGTTTTTTCTTATGTTTGTTGTTATTCTTAACCTTATGGGATCTATGAATTGATTGGGTTAATCGTTAATGGTGCACTGCTAAAATGTTTTTATGTTTGTTGCACCCATCATGTCTTTCTAATTTTGTATTGTAATGCTCCACCTTGTTTTATTAATCTGAAAGCCTAAAATTATACGTGTGGGGTACTTGGTTGATTGGGCTAACAAAAGAAGATGAGAACATAGGGATATAGCTCTGTTGGATATCATGCTTCTCACCCAATTGGCCAGTGTTCGAAGTCCCTATGGCTGGGGTCTCTTTAAAAAAAAAAATGTTACGGAGCTCAAATGGATGGAAGTGGATATCAAAAACAGGGGAAGATTAATATATTTCTTACTATCTCATCAATTTATTCAATTCAGTAGATACAGAGCATTATTCATTATTGTAGTATAATGAGTATCGGCATAGCTATGTTTCAATAAATAAAAAAGATAGAAAATACTACAATAATTTAAACTTATAAGTTAAGAAGTAGAAGGATTGATCTCCTTGTGACATGCCATTCTCAAAGGAATGGGAGGATCTGAAAAGGCTCCATCAGCTATTTGTTTAAACACCCATTCATTGGCTGCCTCTGTGTAATGAACTCCATCCCAGTTGATCCTAGCTGATGGATCTTTGCATGCTCTAGCTATAGTTTCAGTCCCATTAACTACAATAAACTCTCCACATCGAGCGCTCCTGTTGAAATTGTATTTGCCTCTGGTTCCACAGCATACCATAAGAGGATGCTCTTATCCTACAACACACAAAAATAACGAAAATTCCTGATTGTTAGTTTTTCTTGTTTCAACTAGGAGATATTCCTCAAATCAAATCCCAATTGAGAGAAACCAGAAGCATCCTTTTAAACTCAACATTTAACACTGCTTTAAAGTTTTGGGTATTATCACAACTGGGTAAAATAACTAGTACAACATGATACTCTGTCCCACTCAACATTTGTCTTCCTAATTAAATGTTATCTTCCTAACAAAAATAAATAAAAAATAAAAAATTATCATATTGGTTTGAACTGTTGCAATATAAGGCAGGTTAATCAAATCACATTGGGCCACCTAAAAAAGTACTGTCAATGTGTCTTTAAAGTTGGAATCAACAATTGTTATCGCGTGATGGATATAGCAAACTTTGCATTGCATGAAATTTGTCATATTGTCATTCTAAAAAACATCCTTATTTATATTGGAGTGAATGAGATGAAGGAACTTAATATAGTTTTAAACCTATTCAAATTCTAATTCAAACTTATTTGAAAGTTCTAAATCAAACTTTTGCAACATTTCTAAACAAGTCAAGCATTGGATACCTAACTTCAATTGAAGCAATGGCAACAAGTACACCAATTTGTTGAGAGATGGGAAAGGTAACAGTAGTGGTAGAGGATAGGTATAAATTCTGTTGTTTTGTCTTCACCACTCTTTTTTTTTTTTTTTGCACCCCCGACTCTGATAGAGGCTAAAGTTGGGTTATTTTTGCTGTGTTTGTCTTTGGTTCCCTGTTTTAATGAAATGCTTTACTTTAAAAAAAAAAAACCTTTTTGAGAGATGGGGAGCATCAGAACTCGTTTTATTGGCAAACAGAGCAGTTGATTGAGTTTTTTTTCTTGGTAAAAAAAGAAACTTCCTATGACTAGATGTCCTGGAAGTCAAATGCTGGTAACTCATATTATGCAAAAATCAGATTCAAGTGTTGGGTGGTTTGGATTACTTATAAATGACTATTGTCATGTTATTATTAAGGAATTACATGTAAGCTGAGAGTGCAGGCCTCATGTTCTGTAGGGCCCATATTCTTAAATCCAAATTGCTCCTGACAAATCTAACAGTGGACCCAATCCAACTGGAATACTAATAGACAGTACGCGGGGTGGGGGGGGGGGGGGGGGGGGGGGGGGGGTGGGATGATTTTACATGTGTTGGTGGGATGATTTTACATGTGTTGGGGTTGTTTTGCATGTGAACCCCTATATTACATGTATGTGACCTTCATGTTTGCCAAGCTGGCTGAAATTCCCCTTTGCCTTGAAGAGCTGAGAGTGATGGTGCTTGCAGTACAGACTTCATGTGCAACAAAATTTGATGGGCTGATCACACAGCCTCAATGAGAACATTTGAAACAAGGCCTGTGGTATGAGGTGCCGTCAACAAACACCTGAAATTCAAAATTTACAGAACCAAACTGTTTCTTAGTTGTTGCCAAAGCAAAAATTGAGATTCATAAATTAACACCAGTTGACATGATTTGAGTAATATCAAAAAAGAGGTGTACATGAATCTTCCTCTCTCCACAGAAATCTCTTAGCTTATTCTGTCTCCACAAGGGGTGCATCTTTTCAAGGAGAACCTCAAAACTTCTTGAGCAACAGATTTTTGTGTGAGGGAGAGGAGGCTAATCCTCAAAGAAATGAAACAGCATTTTCTTAGTCATGCGTAGGGATCATCAAGGAATTTCCAAGTTAAATTCACCAAGAGCCACTGGATTAAAGAATACTTGCTGTTTTATCACAAGTGTAATACCCAACTCTAGAACACCGGAAATTTCTCTAAGGAAAATGTGGACCATTCATTTTATTATTTATCACTACCACTGATGGCTCTCTCATGCATTAGCAGAGCCACTCAGCATCTTCATGAGACATTTCTAATTTTGCCACCCGTCCAGTTTTAACACTAATGAAGCATATACAATAAAGACCTATAGAGATTTGAACCACTTTCAAGTCCATCTCTGGTAGCACCTTGGATTCCTCTTGAGCAGTAACATCCCTACCATGCTTGTACATGCCAATGATCAGGCCATGTTGCCTTGCTATTGTACGATCCCGGTCCCACATATTTATTATTTTATTATATTTTAATTAGATATTATTATTATTTTAATTGAATGTATTTTAGTTATTTAAGTGGGTAAAATTAGGTGGGGCACACGTTAGATTAGATACATAAATTGATGAGTTGGGTTAATGGGTAGATGGCCTGACCCGTAGTTTGACCCAATGACTTAAGCCCAGTAGTATTCTTTTTAACCTAATCCCCTTTTTAACGAAACCCTTCTTATCTCTCCCCACTAATCTCTGCAACTCCTCCCGGTTATCTTCATCTTCTTCCTCTTTCAACTTCCCAAGCCATACCAGCTTTAGGATCCAGCCATCAGAATCAAGATCAGAGGATACCAGCATTCTTCGTTCAATCTTCTTATCTCAGGTAACCCTCTCCTCAAATCATTAGGAGTAGATCTATATTCTTAGGTTATCTTCCTATTCTTTCCAATGTTAGGTTTTGGGTAGGAATACCATAGATCTGTTCATCTGAGCATTCCTTTCCCATATTCTTTGTCAGATCGGTGGTAGGATTATTCTCAAGCGCTGTGGGAATCGCGGTTTGGGTATTGGTTAGGATCTGTGTACTTTTCTTCAACCCCGGTAAAAGGCAAGTACCTAATCATGATTTATAGATTTAATACTTGTTTTCTCGTTGATTGGCATGTCAATGCATGTAGAAACCCTTTGTTGCTTTTTATTTATTTATTATGTGATGCAAATCTGTTTTTGTGGTGAAATTAGAAACTCAATTGATTTCTTCAAATTATATATTTACTGTGCTAATTTCGGTTTTTATGATGACCACCGCCCACCCCTGATTTCAAAAACCCCTTTTTCTTTTCTTCATCTGAGATTCTATTAGGAGATACAAACTTTACCTATGTTTTATGGAAAATCCACCAATAAAACCACATCTGTGACTGGTATCGTTGGAGACGGTAACCATGTGTTGGATTATGGGCCCAGGTGGGCCATATGATGATGAATCTGATCCATGGATCCGAAGGGGGACCCACGGGCGACTTTAGTGGGGCTGGCCTTGTAGGTAATGGATACCCATGGCCCACCATCCAATGGGTTGATCAGAGAGGCTGTGAATGAGGGGAAAACTGGTTTGGCATCAATCATGTTGTGGGACCCACTTGATGACCTGATCCATGATCAGGCCCGATCTTGTAGCCGTGTAGATCTGGGCGACCCAAATGATGGAGTTGGCCTGGGGTTGGAAACGGTGGAGTCCACTTTCCAGAGGGTCAAGATGCTTCTGCTTCATTTCACCCATTACAGAACTCGGTTCTTTGATATGAATAAGTGAATGGAGATAAGTGAATGGAGATGATGATGAGGTCATCCCATGTCACTCCCATGTGACTTTCGTACAAAATTGGTGGGATGAATGGAAAGGTGGGATATGGTGTTCTGTGAGTGTATGGGAAAAATGTAGCCATGACCAATGTTACAGATTTGACTTTGAAGTTATGTGAAATTGTGTACCTTGTCCTTTTAGGTTATGGAAATTAGGAAAAAGGTCCTGATTGTTTTATAAACTGAAATTAGACCCCTTTGGCTTATTTTGAAGGTGGAAAATGTTTTGGATGGGGTTCTCAGGTCTTCTAAAATTATAAACTAAGATTGGTATTTATCATTATTATTTGAAAATTAATATTAAATGATATATTTGGTTTTTAATGTGTTAAAAGTATGTTTTGGTACCTTATTATTCGAATCTTTGGACCGAGTAAATACCGTCTAGGCACACGGTATCTTACTAACATTGGGTTTAGTACTTCGTATGACTTCGGGCAAATCTTAATGGATTCGAGCTCAACTCATTCCTATTGGAAAACCCTTAATTGGGTCTATGCACCATTGATGGAAAAGTGATGCGTTGATCTTTTATCCATTAGAGATTCCTGTGGTTATTGGGTACGAGACTTTACGTTTGACCTTAGGATTGGCTTGTGATTATCCTTTGACATTCGGGTTTGCATATATATAAATGACTATTCGAATATGATATGAAATGTGGAATGGCAAATACTTTATTTTGACTTATGATTTTTGTGTCGGAGCATTATCAATCAGGTCTATTATGAATATATGTTTATGTGTATATGTGGGTCATTTTATGGACGACTGCAGATCGATATATGGATGGTTGATCGCCGATGTGACTGGATCACTTATAATCCGCTTTGATTATGGACAGGTTATCCTGATTTTGTTTTGATCGGTTTATGACCACCGACGTTATGGACGGGCTTTCCCGATTTATTTAGGGCTGACCACCCACAACGGGGACACTTGTCACCGTGTGATTCTATATTGCTCCCTTTGTATCGTTAGCCTTTTGTTTTACGTTCTTTCTCATTATTATCTCTGTCATTGTTTCATTATGATCACACTTATCTATATTCTTCTCGTTATTGTATTAAATTTTGAATTATGATTATGTTCTTGCTATTTACTTTGTAATATTTGGTGCATAGGTACTGAATCCTACTTTACCCAGGAGACGGAGGAGGATCAAGCGTTTCAAACGTTTGAGCCAATTGTTGAACCCGAGTGGGATGGCGGAGATGGCTTTGGAGCCGTCTAAACCAACACAAGAGAGAACGTCATCTTAGAATTTTTAGATGAACTTTCTTTTAGTATTGAGACCTCTTTTAGAAATTATATAATTCTGCAATTTAACTATTAATGTTTATTTGATTTTTGTGTTGGGTTTCATTTATGAACATTGATTACCAATTGAATAAAGCTTCCGTTGCATTTAATGAAATTTATTTTGACTCACCACATATTGAAATTTTTTTTGTGGGTCCACTTTTGGAAGCTTGTGTTGTATTAAACACAGGAATTTGAATTTCATTTATTTTTCACGTTTATCCCTAATTCTTATTTTGGGAGACGTGACAGCTATGCTTCTAGATGAAGCAACACCCATGACATTAGGCTCAACTCATAAAACAAGAGCAGTTTTGCCTTCAGCAAAGCATTGCCAGCAGGCCAGCAATGGGGATAAAACCACCACGGCTTAACTCTCTTGATGGGTCATAGTCATTACCTCATAGGATAAATAAAAACTAACACCTTGACCATATCTGAACATAACAGTAGGATTTAACTCAATAAACATTGGTTGACTGAGCCTATAAGCAACACAGTGAGATCATGATTTATCAGGTGCACCCTTGGTCTAACTCGAATATTGGTAGGCTGATCATGTTCACACGAACACCATACTAAGACAATTAGGAGTTCTTCTATTGAGATGATAATAAAGTTCATCCATGCGTGGACCACGTGATAGACTGGCCTGAGATTTAGGTCAAGATATTTCTTCTGAGGGCTAGCATATATGGCAGTTGTGGATATTCTGAACCAGAACCAAGACTGGTTCAGAAAAAACTCCACACATTTGAAGAGGCATGGTTGGAAAATCGTTTGCGTATCAGTTAATCAGTAGCATTGTGACACCCAACTCTCATTAATGCAAAACAAAACTGGCACAACATTGGCTACCAACCAAAGTTATTTTGATCGAGAACCTGTGGCACAGTAGAAAGTACTCCCTATTGCAACTTCTCTACCCAACAACCATGACAAGGCAAAGGATTCCGTGTTTAAACAAAGACTATAAAACCAAAAGCAAAGCAATGTGCTGAGATGAACTTTAAATCATCTAAGGCCTAGTGTGCTTCCTTTGAAGCAGTGAGCAATTGTGACTGAGGATCTCTCCTTGGCATGCATTGTAAAATCTGTGGGAAGGGTGAAGGATACACACAAATAAAAAAAATAAAACCCACCACCACCACAGGCAAATCCTAGAGCTAGAATCTAGAAAATGCAAGTACATTAACAATATCATGGAATGAGTAGAGGAAGTTTAGGACAAAACCCTCTGGTACAGAAAGATCAATTTATAGCGTCTAAGCATTTCCTTAGAATGTCATTTCACAACACATCAATTTTTTTGATTTCTTTGAACATGAGAAAATGGCAATAGCCCTGCATATAAAACAAGTTTGATTGAGAAAAGATTAGCGCATGCTGATATGATTTTAATGGAAATGCCTCTGCTCATCGAAAGCATTAAATCAAGTTAACCAGGGGGACTGAAATTCTTATTAGAACAAGAAGGTTTCTGAAACACTATGGAAATGACCATGCAACCCAATTTAGAATTGCATGGCACAACTAAATGGAAGAATACCTTGGAATCCATCAAAGTGGGATTTCAAGGTAGCTTTCACAACTAGCTTCCTCGGAAGACAAGTTATTTGAGCATATATGTAACCTCCTGAAACAGGAAAGAAAGAGCAGAATAATCGACATCAATCTCACAAGCATTGACAGGAAGTCCTAGTGACAAGTATGTTAGAACAAATCACAGAGACAAGACAATTCACAAATAGAAGAAAAGGCAGATCAGCTTGAAAGAATAATAGATTTCCTTTGATAGCACACTGAGAGGAAGTCCAACAGACAAATCTGTTAGCGGAATTAATCGTGAGAAATTCACAATAGTTAAGTTTTTTTTCCTCAAAACTGAAACTCCTCCAAAGCTACACTTTCTTGGAAGGCACGCATTAATTTGTAACTGAAGAGTTACAGGGACTGGAATTATTCAGGTTTGGCATTTAGGCCAGAACTACATAACACAGCTATAAACAGAGACTCAAACTGTGCAGCAGAAAAGCAAACAATACATATGATATAGGTCAATTCATTTAATTAGTCAAACACTCCACAAAAACAAAAAATCAAACTGGAATTTTATTAGAGCCAAGAAGTGAGTCCTTACCTGACCCTAAGCATTTTACAAAGCTGGTCCCAGAAGTCCATAATATGACATCCTGACAGAAATTTGGAGCCACCTTCCCTTCCATTAATTTTAAGAAGGTGACCATAACCATTGACATGCACTACTCCATGCAAAAGGTGTGTTGTATCTGCCAACTGCATATACAACCAATCTTCTAAATCATCTGAAGTAATTTGGTAGTTGCAAGACTTGCACCTGCAAAACAAGCACATTTCATAGTGAACTAAAGGACCAAAAAATCCATAATGAGAGCTGTAGGCGGTGAAAACACGACACCGACTTAGATCGAGATGAACTTCTTAGATCAGGGAAGACCAAACGCCACTAAACGCCAAGAACCTAAAAAGGGGAGGAAAAAGTCTTGGGTTAGAGCCCCTGGCTGCTGTGAGCCGAGGGCGCTCCGATGCCTGAGTTAGTTCTCAAAAACTAAGCAGGAGGAGGGAGAGGAGAATGAGACGATCTCATGTATTGTCTGTTGCGTACCTCTATGGGGCTGGCCCCATGTGTATATATGTGGACATTCCTCGTTCATTCTCTCTGTGAGTGGGGGTAGGTGGGGTGAGGTCCCATCGGTCCTTACCCTCACATTCAGCGGTAAGTAAAAAGGGAACATCCCATCCGAACCTTCCATGCCTTTAGTCAGTTGATGTTAAGGGATGATAAAGCTAACTTCTTATCGCCATAAATGAGCAATCCTATCGTTATAAATGAATGCTCCTATCTGTCAGGGCGCGCCGTACTTCCCGGAGGAAGGTGACAGCCCATTCTGCCTCCAGCGTTTTGTTCCGAGACTTAGAACGGCTTGGCCGCGCTGGGCATTTGTGATGAGCTGGCACTCATGCCGAGCTGCTGAGCTGCCTGCCGTGCTGGCACTCCTAACCGAGTAACCGAGCTGTGATTACAGAGTCCGAGGTGGACAGCAAGTACTACTGTAATCCTCGTTTAATCTCGTCATTACGGTGTTTTACCCACACAATTGCCCCCTAGCTTTTGACCTCTGAGAGTCCTCCAGCTCGAGGAGGTTGGAAGCTTAGTGACTGACTAGCCGGCACCGCTACCGAGCTCGAGAGAGGGTCACCGAAGTGTGGGAAAGGGTTACCGAGATAGAAAAGCTTTGGATCAGAGGGGGTCCCTCCTGAGCCTGATGACCGTCACTGACGTACGACCCCTTTTAAGATGTCTCTTCGCCTGTTCAGGATATTTAATAGCCCTCAGATATTGCGCCGATGGTGGCACGTGTCGCCTCTTTGGTTGCCACACAATTACTTTGAAAAGACGTTAGGGCTGCGAGATGCGACGTTAGGGCTGGCTGAGGGGACACCTCTTTAAAGGCTCTTCTTGAAAGCCGAAACGACGTCTCTGGCCCTTATAAATCAGGGTTTCTCCTTCGTCTTCACCTTCTTTTACTTTTTTCGAATTTCTACTGCACCCTGCAAGAGAACTTCTTCAACGTCTGCAAGTTTCCGGCGATCCTGTCTGTGCAGTCCCCTTTCATAGGGCTTCTTTCTGCTTCTCTCTCGTCTTTTCATCTGGGTAGACTTTTGTCTGGGTTGAGAATGGGGATCTATAAACATCTGTTAGGAGACCCGGGTTCCATAGCCTACTTTAGGAATGCGTACAAGATCCCAAACAATGTGGAGGTCAGACCAGATGGCCCTCACGATGGCCTCGCCTACCGCGATGGCTGGATGCCATTCTGGCTGGTCTCCATTGTGGAGGGAGGGGTCCGCTTCCCCCTTCATCCACTGGTTAGGGACTGCCTCAGGGAGTGGAGGTTGTGCCCATGCCAGCTACTTCCCAACGGATACAAAATTATCATGGGAGTAGTGCGGCTGAACGAGATCCTGGGAATCGGCCTCGGTGTCTCGGACATCGAGGATATATATGACCTCTGCAAATCCGCAGAAGGGAACACCCATTACCTCCGGCTGAGAGTCCGCCGGGTTGGGTTTGTAACCGCGCTGGAGGATTCCAACAAATACGCGGGTGAAGACTGAGTACTCGTCAGAGGAGGATGAGAGTTCGGTGAAGCGGAGCCTAGCACCACGGTTCGGATTCCTCGAAAAATAGGAACTCCACCAAGTAAAGACCGAAGTCTTTTCGGTTTGCAGTTTTTTCTTTCTTCTATGCCTGACTAACACAATTTTCTGTTTATGCAGATTTCCGCGAAAGGAGAGAGTTTGCCAGGAAAAATCGTTGGAGGGTGAACAGTGAGTGGCACGAGAAGGTGAGAAACTACCGCAACCACAACTGTCGTGCTGCGTGGTCCCTCCTGGGGTATAGGCCCCACTACAGATCCTTCAACACCTCGAGAAGGGTGTCAGGAATACACTCCGTGTTGCGCGGGGAAGGCGTCAGCTCAGGGTCAGCGACGACCGCGGTGCCTAGCTCGACGACAGTGACTGTCGCGATACCTACTGGTCGTCTGGTTGAGTCCGGACACCGCGTTTTAGCACTTCCGGTCGCAGAGCTTGACAGGACCTCTGGAGCCGAGCCCCGGCCTTCGCGAAGGCAGAGGCTAGTAGCTTCCAGCTCGTTTGAGAGCTCGACGTCTTCCAGCTCGGAGGAAGAGGAAGAGGAGGGAAAGATGCTATGCCAGCGCGGGTAACGCTACGCTGCAGAAGACCTGTCTGCCGCGGCCTTCGGGGACATCGGGGGCGAGGCCCAGGATCCCCCTCAGGCCGTGGTTGCGACGCCTTCGGCTGTTGCGGGCGGAACTCCTATTGCCCCGGTAGCCGAGACGGTCCGCGCAGCTACGACCGAGGCCACTCAGTCCACTGCAACCGAGGTCGCCTCGGCTTTGCCTCCAGCGACTATCGTTGTAGACGACTCACCCCCAGACCGTGTTACAAGGGTTGGAGGTCGGGCTCGCTCAGCCGAGGTCGCTGAGGGGGGTCGACCCGAGAGGAGAGCAAGGGTTGAGGCCTCGCCTGGCCCCTCGTCGCCTCCGCCAGCTGGCGGAACGATCTCGCCCCCTCTGCTGGCTCCGTGGAGGCCGGCCATTGAGGAAGTACTGGGGAGGCAGCTGGCCGAAACAGACCATGCGACCGATCCCCAAGTGGTGGCCGCGCTGGGACGCTCCTACGCCCTTCCTCAGGACATGGCGAGGTGGGCTGAGATGGACAACGAGTCGCTCCTGCTCTCCTCGATGCGCTCGCTGGTAGCGGTAAGTGTAGTATTTCTCCAGAGCCTTTAGTTCGGTATTCTTTTATTGACATCTGGTTTTCTTCTTGCAGCTGTTGCAGAAATGCCAGATGGGCATAGAGAGGCTGGACGCAGCCGAGGCCAGGGAGGCTGAATGGGTCGCCAAGAGGGAGGAGCTGCAGGCGTCCATAGCGGCTAAGGAGGCGATGCTGGTAGAAGAGGTGGGCAGGAATGCTGGCCTCGTCTCCGACCTCGAAGAGTCCCAGGTCCTCGTGGAGAATCTCAGGGAAGAGCTGAAGGATGAGGGGACCCAGAACCTCCATCTCGCCTCTGAGCTCGAGAATCTCCGGACCGAGGTAGTGCGGCTGGAAGAGGACCTGCGGGACGCCAGAGGGACAAACAAGAGGCTCCTCTCCCAGCGGAACTCGGCGCAAGGCTCCCTGGAGATGGCCTTGAGGGGGAAAGCGGCCGAGATCGAGTCTGCTCTGGCGAGACAAGAAGCCAGGCTCAAGGAGGAGTTCTTGGCTGAGCATAACTCCATCATGGGGGAGGAGGTTGGAAAATTGACAGTTGACTACAAGGCTCAGCTGCCAGGGATCCAAGACCGAGCTTGGGAGCTTGGATGGAAAGTAGCCTTGAAGAAGGCTGGGGTTCCTGAGGATAGCCCTCTCCTCAGGAATCCCCCAAAATTCCCTCGCTCGGACTCGGAACTTATAGCCGTATCTCTGGCTTCCCCTTGCCTTCCTCCGCAAGCCTGCTTGGAGGCGAGCGCCGCTCCCGAGGCGCCTTCAAAGGCCCATCCAACTGCCAGCGCCGAGCTTGAAGACTCCCCTGCGCCCGTGGTCGTCCAGGCCCCTTCTGAAGCTGCCGCTCCTGAGGCTAGCGTTCCCGAAGCGAGTGCGGTCGTTTCTGAAGCCACCTCAACCGTGCCTAAGGCCAGCGCGATCGTGGCCAAGGCTGCTCCAGAGATCGACTGCAACGTAGAAGCTGTAGCCCCTTGAGCCCCCATTGTATTTTTCCTTTCTTTCATTGTATTTCTTTTATCCTTGTAATTCGAATTCTATCAATGGAACAACGATTTTCTTTGAATCCCCTGGCTTTCTTTTTTCTTCTTTGATGGAATGAGTGCGCAGATGACGTGTGCCTTTTTATGCTTCATTTGCTAAGTGGTTGGTCTGAATAACCGAATTCCTCGTAAGTCTTTAAAAGTTAAAATTGGATGTCTGCCCTTGACCGAGATTTAGTTTATAAACCGTGGTCCCAATCCGCACCCATAACCCTTGAGAGCGGAAGCTGCCAAAACTCGGGGTGTTCATGAGCGACGAAGTCAGCGTTCTTGGACATTTTTGGCTTTACCGCCGTAGCTGGTGCTGGGGCCGAGCTAGGACGGCTGGCACCTTGACTGAGCTGCCGAGCCGGGGGTGGTGCTGTCACCAGACCCTGGGATGCTTATGGTTGTGCCGCCAAAGCTGGTGTAGGCACCGAGCTGAGGACGGTTGGCACTCTGAACAGAGCTGCTGAGCCATGGGGGTGGTGCTATCACTGGACCCAGAGATGCTTATGGCTGTGCCGCCAAAGTTGGTGCAGGCACCGAGCTGAGGAAGGTTGGCACTCTGAACAGAGCTGCCGAGCCGCGAGGGTGGTGCTATCACCGGACCCAGAGATGCTTATGGCTGTGCCGCCAAAGCTGGTGCAGGCATCGAGCTGAGGACAGTTGACACTCTGAACAGAGCTGCCGAGCCGCGGGGGTGGTGCTGTCACCGGACCCTGAGGAAGCTGGCATTGCGGCCGAGCTGCATAACTTGGAAGCAATTTTGAAAGAGATCTGCTCAAGAATGTTCCTTTTTATTGCTGTTTGAACCCTTAAATACATGTTTTCAGAAGTAGAACTTTTTGAGATGCATTGTGTTCCATGGTGGCTGCAGCTCCTTGCCTTCCATGTCCTCGAGCCTGTACGCGGCCCTTCCCGCTCTTGATAGCACTTTATATGGCCCCTGCCAGTTGGGTGCTAATTTCCCTTCATTAGGATTTCGGTCGCCAGGAAGCGTTTTCTTCAGGACTAGTTCTCCCACCGCGAATCTCCTTGGTTTGACCTTCTGGTTGTATCCCCTGGCCAACTGCCGTTGATAGGTAGCCAGGCGGATAGCTGCTGTCTCTCTCCGTTCTTCTGCGAAATCCAGCTCTCGAGCTACGTTCAAGTCGTTCAGCCCCTGGTCACAGAGTTCTGACCTCAAGGTCAGGAGGCCGACCTCAAGGGTAATGACTGCTTCCATGCCGTAGGCAAGGGAGAATGGTGTAGCCGAGGTGGAGCACCTTGGAGTTGTCCTGTACGCCCATAGAACACTAAGAAGCTCTTCTGCCCACCTCCCCTTGGCTCAGTCGAGTCTCTTCTTGAGCCCGTTAAGGATCACTTTGTTTGAGATCTCGGCCTGGCCATTGCTTTGTGGGTACGCCGGGGTGGAGTAGACGTTTTGGAAGCCATACTCCTGGCAGAAGCTTTTGAAGAAGTTGGAATCGAACTGGGTCCCGTTGTTGGAGATGAGAGTTCGAAGGATTCCAAATCTCGTGATGATGTTCTTCCATACAAAGTTCTTCGTGTCTTGCTCGGTGATGGAGGACAGAGGCTCCGCTTCGACCCACTTTGTGAAGTAGTCCGTAGCTACTATCAGCCATCTTTTGTTCCCTGAAGTTCGGTGTAGCGGACCGACGATGTCCAGACCCCACTGAGCGAAAGGCCACAGGCTGGATAAAGGGCTTAGGTCCTGCGCTGGCTGGTGGAGAGAGTGTGAGAACTTCTGGCACTTTTCGCATTTCCTGGCACAGACTTGGGCATCCTTCTGCATGTACAGCCACCAGTATCCTTGGCTGATTGCTCGGTAGGCAAGCGACCGACCTCCGATGTGGCTGCCGCTGATCCCCTCATGAATTTCGTAAAGGAAGTCGTAGACTTTGCTTGGGTGGACGCACTGGTGGTAGGGTCCGGTGAACGACTTCCTGTAGAGCCTGCCATCTGGGGAAAGCCAAAACCGGGCTGCTTTCAGCCTAATCTTCTGTGCCTCCATCCTGTCTTCGGGCAGCAGGTCGTCCTTCAAATAGGCGATGACCGGATCCATCCAGCTTGGACCGACCGAGGTCCACGCACAAGAGTTGCCGAGATCGCTGTAGTTCGATGCTGGGCTCGCGTAGCGTCTCTACTTCGACAGTTCTTCTATTACCGGCTTCGACCGCTGAGGCGAGGCTAGCAAGGGAGTCGGCATGGGAATTGGACTCTCTATCGACCTGTCGGATCTCAGTCCTTTCGAACTGGGAGAGAAGTTCCTTCGTGTGAGCTAAGTAGGCCGCCATTCTGTTGTCCCGAGCCTGGTAGTCTCCGCTGAGCTGGTTCGTTACCAATTGGGAATCACTGAAAACCACAATGTGTCGAGCTTCCAAGATTTTGGCACTGTTTAGGCCGGCGATGAGTGCTTCGTACTCGGCTTCATCATTGGATGCTTTGAAGTCAAATGTTAGAGCTTGCTCGATGACAAGGCCCTCCGGAGACTGGAGGACTATGCCAGCGCCAGCCCTATTGGACGTTGAGGATCCGTCGACAAAGACTTTCCAGGACTGTTCTTGCTCTGTCTTGGTTGCTGCCTCTGTATCCTTCTTGTCCCCTAGTTCGGTGTCGAGCACGGTCGCGCCGAACACTAAGAAGTGAATTCGATAGTGAAGTTCGCTAAAACTTGGGCTTTGATGGCCGTTCTGGGTTGATACTTGATATCGTATTGCTCCAGTTCGACAGCCCATTTGAAGATTCGACCAGAGAAGTCTGCCTTTCGGAAGAGAGCCTTCAGTGGGTGCTTGGTCACGACCACAATAGTGAAGGTTTGGAAGTAATGGGAGAGCTTTCGTGAGGCGCTGACGAGCACTAGGGCAAGCTTCTCTAGCTGTAAATATCGAGTCTCGGCGTCGAGCAGGATCTTACTGGTGTAATAGATAGGCCTCTGCTGGCTATCTTCTTCTCTGATGAGCACCGACCTCACTGCGTGGTCCGAGACTGCGAGGTACAGATACAACACTTCGCCATGGGTTGGGGTCGATAGTAGCGGAGGTGAAGAGAGGTAGCGCTTGAGCTGTTGCAGGGCCTAATCGCAGTCCAACGTCCATTGGAATTTTGAGCCTTTGTGTAGGAGCTGGAAGAAAAACCTGCACTTGTCGGAAGCTTTGCTGATGAAGCGATTGAGCGCGGCAGCCATGCTGGTCAGCCTCTGAACTTGTTTAGCCGAGGTCGGGCTCTGGAGCTCCTTGATCGCCGTGATCTGGTCATGGTTTGCTTTAATCCCCCTTATCGTGACCAGGCTCCCCAAGAACTTCCCGGAACCGACACCGAAGGCGCATTTAGACGCATTTAGCTTCAACTGGAACTGGCGGAGGATGCCGAAAACCTGGCAGAGGTCGGCCAAGTGGTCCTGCGATTCTCTAGACTTGACGACCATATCGTCGATGTAGACCTCCACTGTATTCCCGAGCCGCGCTTGAAACATCTTTGTCACTAGCCGCTGGTATGTCGCCCCTGCGTTCTTCAGTCCGAAGGGCATTACTTTATAACAGTAGGTGCCCCGGGGTGTGATGAAGGCTGTCTTCTCTTGGTCAGGTACGAACAGAGGTATCTGGTGGTACCCTAGGTAAGCGTCGAGGAAACTCATACGGTCTTGTCCAGTAGTGGCGTCAATGAGCTGGTCGATCTTTGGAAGGGGGAAACTATCCTTGGGACAGGCTGTATTGAGGTCGGTGAAGTCGACATAGACCCTCCACTTCCCTATCTTCTTCTTGACCACTACTGTGTTGGCTAGCCACTGCGGATAGTGGACCTCCTTTATTGCTTGCGCTTCTAGCAGCTTTTCAACCTCTTCCTTCACGGCCTCAGCTTGTGGGATCCCAGCTCGGCTTGCTTTTTGAATCACGGGCTTATGGTTAGGGTCCACATTCAACTTGTAGCACATGACTGCTGGGTCGATGCTGGGCATCTCGTAAGGCGTCCACGCAAAGACCTCTCTACTCTCGAGGAGGAGGTCCAACAGCTGTGTCTTCTCGGGCTCGGGGAGTTGGCTTCCAACTAGGAAAAATCTGTCCGGGTCGGCTGGGTCGATCCTGACCTCGGTGAGGTCCTCGATGCTCTTCTGCACCAGGGCCCTGCCAACATCCCCAAGCTCGGCTTCTTTGTCCAGCTCGACCACATGGACTTGGGACGATTCGGCTTCTCCAGGCAGCACGGCCATCAAGCATTGTCTGGCCATGTGCTGGTCGCCTTTTATAGTGATCACGTCGGTCCAGGCAGACGGGTTTTCTAGGGGGAACTTGAGCTTCTGATGACGGGTGGAGGGCACAACCTCTATGCCATGCAGCCACGTCCTTCCCATTATAACATTGTATGGGGAGGGGACGTTGACGACTAGGAAGTCAACTTGCCTGGAGCCGCCTCCTACTTGGACTCTGAGGGAGATCTTCCTCTTCGGGTACACCGGTTTCGAGCTGAAGCCGACGAGAGGAGTTCGGGCAGTTTGGAGGTCTTCGTCTTTGAGTTTCAGCTTCTGAAAGTAATCGTAGTATAGGATCTCGGACGAGCTGCCTAGGTCGACAAGGACTCTCTGAACCAAGAAGTTCTACAGCTTCAAGGTGAGCACTAGAGGATCGTTATGTGGGAGTGCTACGTCCTCTAGATTCCTGTCGGAGAACTATATTCTGGGCCCCTTTGTCTTGGCCTTCTTTGCAGCTGGTTCCGGCGCCGCGGTCAACACCTGCTTCTAATGGGAGGCTCTTCTGGCCTCGGCACGGGCCTGGGAGCTCCCCTTAGGCGGAGGAGCGAGGTGGATGACGTTGATGATGCCCTCCGGCTCGCTATCCTGGCTGCCATCATCTCGGCGTGGAGGTTGGCTGTTGTCCCGGCCTTCCTCCTTGACGTAGTCCCTCAGGTGCCCCTCTTTCACAAGGTTCTCGAGGTGGGACTTGAAGCTTCTGCACTCATCAGTTCTGTGCCCACTTTGTTTGTAATAAGCACAGAACTTGCCCTGGTCCCGGGAGGAGGGGTCACCTCTCATCGGCTGCGGCCACTTGAAGAAGGGTTGTGCCTTTATTTTGTGGAGGAGCCTATAGATGGGCTCCTTAAAGATTGTGTTTACCGCTTTGAAGGTGGCGGCATCGTTTCCGGTCCTCCTGCTGCTCCCTGAGGCTGCGACCGAGGTGGAGGGGTTCCGTCGACGATCTGAGGACCGGGCCCTGTGTCGATCCGGAGACGGGTCTTTGCGTCGGTTCTCCTTCCTGGAGGACCTGTTGTCTCTGTCTCCTTTGGATGGTCGGTCCTTCTGGGAGAGGCTGAAGTTCTCCCGCCCGCGGACCTCGTCCTTTTCTGCCCTGATGAACCGGTTTGCCCGGGTCATGAGCTCCTTTATGGTGGCTACAGGGTACATGACCAGCTGCGCCCGAAGCTGAATACCCGAGCGCAGGGCCAGCTGAAAGGATTTCACTGCCATCTCCTCAGAAGCGCACTCGATCTGGCTGTAAACAGTCCAGAAGTGACGGGCGAACTGGGTGACGTTCTCGTCCTCTCGCATCCGGAGGGCCATCAGGTCAGCATTAGTCTTTGGGATGACGCGGTGGGCCTGGAACTTCTCCAGGAAGGACGTCCGAAGCAGTCGCCAACTAGAGATAAAGCCGCCATGGAGTGAGCAGAACCATCGGAGGGGGAGATCTCCCAGACTGGAGGAAAAAGCTCGACAGTTCAGGAAATCGTCGTCCCCCCAGACCGACATCCTCTGGATGTAATGTCGGAGGTGAGCCACAGGGTCCGAGGTTCCATCATACAGGGTGAACCTCGGGACGTTGAACTTCTCAGGGAGGAAGTACTTTCTGATCTCCCTGGAGAAAGGAGATGCGGCTGTATCTTCAGCTTCAAAGGCGCTACACTGGTCTCGGGTGATATCAGCAGTCTCCATATTCTGGCGAATAGTCTTCTTGACCTGCTGGTCAATCCACTGTTTGAGCTCCTCCTCGTTTTTTGGTATCCTCCGCTGCTTCTTTGGCTCTACATGCTCGTGACTGCTGCTGGAGTTTTCTTCTCTGTGGACCCGATCACGCTTCTTACTATCGAGGACGTGCCTCAGGTTCTTCTCGTGGCCTGGAGGAGCCTGGCTGTGCCTGGGTGGAGGACCAGAGGCATGGCTACGCCCGTGAAGTGGGCTCCGAGCCCCTCTCTTCTCCTGGAGTTGCTGTTTGAGCCGTAGGATAAGCTCGTCCTGCTCCTGAATGAGGCAGTTTTGAGCTCTGATCTCATCCAGGCGAGGGTCTTTGTCTTCGTCAGAGTTGACCTGATGGTGGGACTGAGGTCCAGCTCTTGCTGACTTCTCACGCAGCTTGGTGACTGACTTGTCACCTCGCCTGGTGTGCTCATTGCTATGGTGGGGCTGCTCTGGAGGCATAACATTGTGAAAGGAAGGCATTGTCAATCCCCTAAACTGTGATACCGACTGGACTGTAGGGGACCTTCCTCCTGATCTTCTCTGTCGAGGGGGTGGACCTTGTACCAGCACAGGCTGCGTGGTTAGTCCTTTGCCCTTGGAGGGTCCTTTGCCATTTCTGGTTTTTGGAGGCATGGTGTTGGAAGGCTTTTTGTTCAGTGATTCCCACAGACGGCGCCAAACTGTAGGCGGTGAAAACACGACACCTACTTAGATCGAGATGAACTTCTTAGATCAGGGAAGACCGAACGCCATTGAACGCCAAGAACCAGAAAAGGGGAGGAAAAAGGCTTGGGTTAGAGCCCCTGGCTGCTGTGAGCTGAGGGCGCTCCGATGCCTGAGTTAGTTATCAAAAACTAAGCAGGAAGAGGGAGAGGAGAATGAGACGATCTCATGTATTGTCTGTTGCGTACCTCTATGGGGCTGGCCCCATGTGTATGTATGTGGACATTCCTCGTTCATTCTCTCTGTGAGTGGGGGTAGGTGGGGCGAGGTCCCATCGGTCCTTACCCTGACATTCAGCGGTAAGTAAAAAGGGAACATCTCATCCGAACCTTCCATGCCTTTAGTCAGTTGATGTTAAGGGATGATAAAGCTAACTTCTTATCGCCATAAATGAGCAATCCTATCGTCATAAATGAATGCTCCTATCTGTTAGGGCGCGCCGTACTTCCCGGAGGAAGGTGACGGCCCATTCTGCCTCCAGCGTTTTGTTCCGAGACTGAGAACGGCTTGGCCGCGCTGGGCATTTGTGCTGAGCTGACACTCACGCCGAGCTGCTTGCCGTGCTGGCACTCCTAACCGAGCTGCCGAGCTATGATTACAGAGTCGGAGGTGGACAGCAAGTACTACGGTAATCCTCGCTTAATCTCATCATTACGGTGTTTTACCCACACAAGAGTTATTACAGCGGCAATTTTATTGGTTGAAGCAGAGAAGTGCAGAAGCATTTGCATATGGTGATTTCAAATATGGCTTCCATACAACAATCACACTAGACAATTAATCAGTTTTCTTATGATTCTCTCCTAACTTGCATTAAACTTAATAGTCATCTGCTATAAATTATTTTGATGAAGCATGAAGAGATCACATTATCAGGTGTCAACAAGTGAAACAGCAAACCGGCATCACAGATTTTGAAATCAAGTCCTTATTCCAAAAGGTTGCTTTGTTTATCAGTACACTAACAATCAAATTTATCAATAACAGGCACCTAAATATACAGATGGTACATTGGATAAAATTGTGAATAATTTACACATGGCTAACATGCCTAGTCATTAACAGAGATGCTATAAGAAACCTTTTTCTTAAACTATTACACGATAGCTAGATTAATGTTGCAACTTGCAGGAATAATGGTACAACCCCACCAAAGATGTTCCTGTTCACAAAGAAATAATCACATGATACTCGAGATTGATCTGCATGTACAGAGATGTTGAGCCCCTCCCATAATATAATACACCGTACGCAAAAGATCCCTATTGAAGTGTATTTAATGTGATCTAAAAAGTCTGCTAGCACACAGTAACTGCAATACCGGGTGAGAGATCCAAAAGTAGGGATGGAATAAAAAGTACCCAAGATCTAATTCAGATAGAGAGAGAGATTGAGACCCTTTTGCCTTTTCCCATAGTTAATCAACTTAATAAAAAACAAGAGCAAGTAGAAAGATAAACTACATCTCTAACGATCCAATCGATGATGTCTCTCTCTCTCTACAGATTTAGGGAGTTTTTCGACCTTCAAATAGACAGGATGAGGGAAAGAGAGAGGAGGGAGCGGAGGAGAAAGAGAGAAAAAGCGGGAGAGGAGAAAGTTGGAGAAGAGAAGAAGAAGAAAACATTCGATTAAGGTGCTAGGGTTATAATTCCATGACGATGTCGTTCGCAGAATAAGGGGTAAAAGCGTCCAAAATGAATGTACGAATACCAATACGGGCATTTTGGTGTATTTCTGTTTTAAATGGGCTACTACCTGTTTTGCAACACTTTTTTGGTAAAAATCCCTTTTTTTTTTTTTTTCAAATTTACACTTTGGTATGCCACGTGGCCACTCCTTTGTTTTCCCTTTCCAGACTCGGCGAACATTTTACCCGTCGTCACTCATTCGCTCAACGCCCCCTCTGTTCCCTCAGTTCTCTCTCTATATCCCTCTAAATCGCAAAGCAAAAGAAAGAGCAGAGACGACAGAAACCAACGACAGGGACGACAGAGATTGGGGTTGACCCCAAACTTGAACAATGAACCCATCCAAAACCAACGACAGGGACGACAGAGATTGGGATTTCTATCTCAGATCCCTCTCCGCCAATGCCAGAGACTCTTCCACCGCTAGCGATCCCGCTTCCGATCCATCTCTTCTTCAATCTGTACGACATCTCTCTCTACACTTGATTCTCTTGTATTGATTTAGGGTTGTTTCCTTCAATCTCTTAAATCTCTCACAGGTGAGGAAACTGTGCGAGATGTGCAAGGCGGAGAACTCGGAGGACTTGGCTGCTAGGGTTTATCCCCACATCAACAAGCTCTTCCAACGCTCGGTCGCCTCTATTCCTCACTCACGCTCATCCAACGGTCTTCTCTTGCTGGTGGGTTTTCCAAGACTACCCTCCTTTCCAAATTTTGATTTTTGTTGCATTTTTGCAGTATGATTTCTGGGTACTTTGTATTGAACTGATAGGAATTGTGAAGGCCTGTTTGGGTGTGGGGAAAAGTTAGGAGGTGAAGGAGACTTTTCTCTGGGGAGAACTCTTTTCCCCTGTTTGAATTTATTTAAGAGAGGAGAAAAGTAATTCTCCTCTTAACTCCACATTTTGCATAAAGTTGGAGAAATGAAGAAATGGGTTTCTTCACAATGGGGTGTGTGGAAAAGATCATTTTCTATAACGGAATTAAAATTTATTATTATTATTATTTAAAATGTGAAATTTTCTTAGGATAGATCAGAATGGAGAAATATAATTAGCGTAGCTGAACCCAACATCGCGCATTGATGATTATTATTTAAAATGTGACATTTCCTGAGGATTTTGCCCAGACGAAGACATGGCTTCATATAGTGGAAGCCAAAAATTTATGTTTGAATAGATATCATGAAGGTTTTGTTGTTAGAAGCCAGAAGAGATCTTGTGGAGGTTCTATTTATCATCTAGTCGAAGCCTGAGCCCTAGGATCTTGCTCGATTTGTATTCTGGATTTTCCAAAGTTGTGTAGGTTGCTTGATATGTAATCTAGCTTTGCTAGAGTCATGCATCCTTGCTTCGTCATTCCTTGTCGAAGTTTTTGCTCGTCGAAGCCCAAATTAGCTGAGTCATAGCAGCTCTGGAGTCGATGAAGCCATGTTCCTCTCGTTCTCTAAGTCTCCAACTTTGGATTTTCCAAAGTTGTGTCGGTCCCATGTATATAGATGATTCGGATATATCATAAACTCGATCCACTGGTGAGGGATGGATGTGTAAAAATATTTCCCTTTTTAAAAAACCTCAAATTACTCGTATATAATTCTCTATCCCACTTTTTTTTTCAAATTTATACTGTAGTGCGCCACGTGGCCACTCCTTTGTTTTCCCTTTCCAGACTCGGCGAACATTTTACCCGTCGTCACATCGTGTACTCATTCGCTCAACTCCCTCTCTGTTCCCTCAGTTCTCTCTCTATATCCCTCTAAATCGTAGAGTAAAAGAAAGAGCAAACAAAAAAAAAAAAAAAAGTCAAAAACCAACGACGGGGACAACAAAGATTGGGATTTCTATCTCAGATCTCTTTCCGCCAATGCCGGAGACTCTTCCACTGCTAGCGATCCAGCTTCCGATCCATCTCTTCTTCAATCTGTACGACATCTCTCTCTCAATCTCTCTCTACACTTGATTTTCTCTTGTATTGATTTAGGGTTGTTTCCTTCAATCTCTTAAATCTCTCACAAGTGAGGAAGCTGTGCGAGATGTGCAAGGCGGAGAATTCGGAGGACTTGGCTGCTAGGGTTTATCCCCACATCAACAAGCTCTTCCAACGCTCGGTCGCCTCTATTCCTCACTCACGCTCATCCAACGGTCTTCTCTTGCTGGTGGGTTTTCCAAGACTACCCTCCTTTCCAAATTTTGATTTTTGTTGCATTTTTGCAGTATGATTTCTGGGTACTTTGTATTGAACTGATAGGAATTGTGAAGGCCTGTTTGGGTGTGGGGAAAAGTTAGGAGGTGAAGGAGACTTTTCTCTGGGGAGAACTCTTTCCCCCTGTTTGGATTTATTCAAGAGGAGAGGAGAAAAGTAATTCTCCTCTTAACTACACATTTTGCATAAAGTTGGAGAAATGAAGAAATGGGTTTCTTCGCAATGGGGTGTGTGGAAGAGATCATTTTCTATAACGGAATTAAAATTTATTACTATTATTTAAAATGTGAAAATTTCTTAGGATAGATCATAATGGAGAAATATAATTAGCGTAGCTGAACCCAACATCGCGCTTTGATGATTATTTTTTAAAATGTGACATTTCCTGAGGATTTTGCCCAGACGAATTGAAGTTTTTCTGGAAATTTTGACGAAACGAAATGAATTTCATAACACTAGTCCGGACGCCAAATCCCCGGAGTTTGGATGCCCTACACCAGTTGATGTGAGATCTAAGAAGAAGAGGACCCACTGATGGGCTCCACCAAGGATGATTTGCTTCGTTTAAATAGTTTAGTAATTTTTGTAATTTGAGATTTTAGTGATTTGATTTACTTAGAGATTTTAGGGAGTGATTTTAGGAATCACCGAATAATATTAGTTTCTTTATTTAGACCATTCCTCTATTATAAATAGAGAGGGATGCTTGATTGTGAGGCATGCTATATTCTTAATAAGAATTTCAGAATTGTTCTTGTGAGTTCTCCTTTGGGGTATTTTCCCTAAGTGATCTTAGGGTTTTGAGTCTTAGGGCTTGATCTCACCGTCGGAGGTATAGATCTTCATCGTGGCCTCTGGGCGGCGCCACCAGTTGATATCAGAGCAAAGATCCAATCTCGGATCGCCGATTCGAGGTAACCCGTGAATCTCGATCTCCGTGCATTACCAACCATCCATCGTTTGCTACACCATCATCCATCACACCGCACCCCATCTCATTGTCCCGAAACCACGCCCACACCCCTCTGCCATACACCTTCCACATCTCCCATCTACCAAAACCATCACCACCACCGACATCCCTTTACCCAAAAAAAAAAAACCACCACTGTTCTGGCAGCCCTCCCTCTCACTTAACACTTTGCCCACATCATCCATCTCTCTAAACCACCGAACTCAAGCCCCTCTGCCATACACCGTCTCTGTTGAAGCCTTTCAAGGCCCATTAAAAAAAAAAAAAAAACTGAGAGAGAACACAAAAGTAGGAAGAAGAGAACAAAGAGAAAAAAAAGGGCAGAAAGTAGAAGAAGAGAATAGAGAGCAGAAAAAAAAGGGCAGAAAGTAGAAGAAGAGAATAGAGAGCAGAAAAAAAAGGGAGTAGAAAGAAGAAGATGAAGAAAGAGAAGAGCGTAGAAGTGTACCTTCGCCCGCAAGCACCCAGCGCCAGAGCCCTTCGTTCTTCTTTCCTTCCAACTCAACAAGGAACTCATCTCGAGCCCCTTTTCATTACATTTGTGTGCATGAAACCCAAGACAAAAGCAAGAGGGCCATTCCAAACGAGTTATCTAAGTATAACACATACTGGGCCTAAGTTTGCTGGCCCAACCCATTTAGAACTTGGGTAAACCCAACCCAAGTTAAGGAAAAAAAAAAAAGAAGTAAAAAAACAGACAAGATTCTCTCCCACGTGTCTTCTCTCCTGGGCCTAAGTTTGGGCCCAACCTGAGCCCAAGCCCAAACCTGCAGAAACAGTTTTAAATTTTTTTTTTCTCTCCCAAGTGCCTGCTGGTGTATTACAGCTGGGTTTACCCTAAGTTCAGACCCGACCCAAAAAAAATAAAAAAGATTGATATCCATGCCTCTGAGGAGTCATGAGAATTTTGCACACTCAAATGAAACTCAACGAATTTTCTATCAACTTCTATACAGTGCTTGGTATTTTGAGAATGAGACTTTAAGCAATTTCTTAATCTGAAGGTGGATGAATATATCCGTCAATTTCGGGAGTTGCAAGGCATATGCAATTTGAAGGAAGGTACAACACATGATTTATCTCGTTATGTCAAAGGTTTGAGACCAGACATCGTGGAAAATATGAATCATTGCAACAACGGTCAAGAGGCATACTTGAAAGCCTTCCGTGTTGAGCGTATGCTTCGACGGTCTCGCATGCGACAATGTCGACCAAGAGCTCATGTTGTTTAGAGACTTTTTGAAGGAGAACATAATCCCACTCTTGTCATTCGGCGACTCCTCAATTCGAATATGAAGGAAGAAGAAGAATGGAGCCAAGCTATGAAATTTCACACGCGGGTGATAGTCATTGACAAAGCTATTAATATGGTTATTGACAATGGTAGTGCGATTAATTTTGTCGCATAAGAGGTTATTGACAAGCTTAATTTACCAACTGAGGAGCTTCCTAAGCCCTACCAAGTCACATGGTCTAATGGTCATGTCGGTATCTTTCATGCTTGGCGGCTTTGAAGATTAGATTTGGTGTGATATGATCCATATGAATATTACTCCTGTCCTTCTTGGACGTCCATGGCTTTTTGATCGGAAAGTGCATCATGATACAGAGGCAAACACATATACCCTTTTCAGGAATGGTAGATGGAGTAGACTCATGCCAATGACTTCAACATCTGTGTCGTCGTTTGCACCTTCAATAGAAGCGCCACAAATGGAGCAAAAACTTGAAAAAGTGGTCATGATTGCACCAAAAGAGCGGACTTCGAACATCAAAGCTGACATTGAAGAGCAAGTTCATGGCAAAGATGATTTTGTGGCTACAAACAATATTGATCAAGGTAGTGTCAGTCAAGAGCCGCAAAAGGTTGAGGAAGAGCAAAAACAAGCATATATTGAAGACTTTGATGAAGTTAGCGAGAAGATTGAACATCTGTTGGATCCAAATGTCAGGTCATTTCCAGAAAATTCAATTGGGTCCTCAGAAATCAAGTCGATTGTTCTAGTAATTTCACAAGAAGATCAAGTTGTTGCAGTCCCTCGCATTGACTTCATCTTCAGGGATCGCCAATGGAAGCTTGATGATTGCATTCAGATATGGCAGACTTTACAGTTGCAGTCTCTCATGGAAAAAGTGCCCGTTCGCGCTAAATATAGACATCAGAAGAAGCGATGCTTCCGATATACTTTTAGATGGTTGAACACATTGCGTCACACTCCCAATCCATGCCATGTAGATCCAAAGAAAATGCAGACATTTGTGCGTTTGATTTTCGACCCAGGCGCACATTTTTCGAACTTGTGATTGGATTCTCTCCTGTGTTATCAACCTTTCAACTTGCCGGAGTCAAGTTTTTCCAAGGGGGAGAGTTGATGCAGTGAGATCCAAGAAAAAGAGGACCCACTAATGGGCCCCACCAAGGATGAATTACTTTCTTTAATTAGTTTAGTAATTTTAGTAATTTGAGATTTTAGAGATTTCATTTACTTAGAGATTTTAGGGAGTGATTTTAGGAATCACTGAATAATAGTAGTTTCTTTATTTAAACCATTCATCTATTATAAATAGAGAGGGATGCTTGATTGTGAGGCATGCTATATTCTTAATAAGATTTCCAGAATTGTTCTTGTGAGTTCCCCTTTGGGGTATTTTAAATAAATGATCTTAGGGTTTTGAGTCTTAGGGCTCGATCTCACCGTCGAAGGTGTAGATCTTCATTGTGGCCTTTGGGCTGCGCCACCACTAGTTTGGCGCCCTGAGATGCTGCCTGCTAGCGTCCGGACGCCAGGTGGCAGAAACTTCCCAGACGTCTGAAATTTCCCTGTTTCTTCTTCTTATTGCCTTCACAAAGGCCATAACTTGTAATCCAAGAACTTCCATGCTCTCCCAACAATTTACAACCATTCAAGCAAATCATCATTTTTCTAACCCAGCCATCCATTTCTATTACAATTTAGTTCCAATTACCATTAACCTAATCCTATCATGAACTCCCAAATTCACAACCTTAACAAGCTTGGATTTTCAGTAATCTAACAATAGCATCATGAAATCACGGAAAACAAACACATGCACAAATTAAACATTGCTTAGGTTCTTGCCTGATCAAGAGATGAAGATGGAGATTAGGGAAATTCGAGAAAGAGAACTCTTCCACGCAAAACCACCGATCTACCCCACTCAAACGCAACCTAGAACGCGAAGGAGAAGGAAAGGAAGAAGAGGATCAAGAACAAACCTAAATTTAAACAAAAGGAAATAATTATGGAAGATGAAGATAGGAAAAAGCTTATCAACTTAGATTAATGGAAAGAGGAGATCGAGAGAGAGAAGATATGCGGTTCGGACCGTTGAAGATAGTTCCTCTTGGCTGGGTTCTAGAGTTGGAAAAGATGAAGAAAAAGGAGAAGGGCTGTTGTGGTTCTTCGTTGCAGAGAATAATTAAAAAATGAGGGCTAATCTATGTTTAAAGAGAAACGGAAGGAAAAAAGACTAATTTGCCATTTAAGTGGGTACGGTTAGAGAATGGACTACTTGAAGGGTTTCTGATCGTTGAATCGCGACGAGCCAGAGACAAAGACGATCAGCGTAATGAGACCTTTCCAACGAACCCAAAATCACGGAGATCGAAATTTTCCTGAAAAACACTCAATTTTTCCTAAATTGCAAACCACGCCCTTGCTAGGGTCAAATGTGCTCGGAATCGCATGAAACTCCGCAGACACTACTTTGGTAATAAAAGAAACTCACTCATGGTCTAAACCCACCTAAATATCTAACAATACAATTAATTATAATATTTAAAAAATAAACGGGTCAATGGGCCTATTAATGGACTTAATTGACCCAGTAAGGTCGGGGACCTTCCACTATGTTAAAGAGTAATTACAAGAAATGTCTTGTAGATCATATATTGTTTGTTAAAAGATATAGATTACGAGTTTCTACTTTAATTGTGTACGTGGATGGCGTTTTTCTTATTTATAATGATGTGGAAGAAGTGAAGAGATTAAAGAAATATCTACATTCTGAACTCAAAATCAAGGATCTTGGTGAATTGAGATATTTTCTTGTGATTGAATTTGCGAGGTAAAAAAGGAGAATTATGATATGCCAGCGAAAATATACTCTTCATCTATTAGAAGAAACTAGAATGCTAGGGGCAAAGCCTGCAGATACTCCAATCAAGTAGAATCAGTGACTTAGTGATGATTGTAGAGAGTTACTTCATGACGTCAGATCATAACAGGATTGGTGGGACGGTTAACGTACCTAACCATAACTTGTCCAAACATAGCTTTTGCTGTTAGCCTTGTTAGTCAATTTATGCACGCCCCGATAACAGGACATTTAAATGCTGTATACATGATTTTAAAATATCTCAATAAGTCACCAGGACATGGGTTTTTGTACTTTAGACATGGACATCTAATGGTGGAGGCATATACTAATACAGATTGGCCAGGTTCAAAATTAGATAGAAGATCTACAACCGGCTATTGCATCATGATAGGTGGAAACCTAGTTTCATGGAAAGCAAGAAACAAACTATAGTATCCAAATCCAGTTCAGAACCAGAACAGTGAGCAATGACACTTGGAACATGTGAATTGATGTGGATACGGATTTAATTATATGAGCTGGGATTTTGATGCAGGATCGTGAAATCTAGCCTAAGATGAAGATTCTGATATCAATTGACAATGAACAATCATAAATCAAATTATAAAATAACATTAAATTCACCTAAGATATGCTGAATTCCAAGTTATCAATTATGCAATAATTATAAGGCTTGTTCACAATCCTACGATGCAAGTCCCTTTTGAAAATTTGATTGAGGTTTCCAGTGAAAGACTCAATCTCCACCAGTGTATGGATCATCTTTTACTCAATTAGATTATTCTTGATTTCCCTCTAGGGTTTCAAGAATAGGCTAGGCTCAAAATTGGACAAGCGAATCAAGTTATATGGCTATAATTTAACTGGAATTAAAGTAGTTGGCAATAGGGAAGATAAACATAAGTCTTGAAAATAATAGGGAAAGTACCTTAAATAACTCCGATTGGGGTTCGGCCAAGGGGAGGGAGGGGGTTGGAAGGTGTCGGTCAAAGGGGAATGTGGGGTTTAGGGCTTCCGCTGATCTGGAAAGGTGCTAGGGTGGTTCGGCCGAAGGGGTTAGGGGCGATTGGGGTGCGGCTGATAGGTTTTCTAGGTGGTAGTTGGTCGCTCTATTGGCTGAAGTGATATTGTTAGGCCAGTTCACCTGAACTGAACTGAATTTGACAATAATACTTTGACTCATGTTACCTTTTAAAAAAAAAGAAGCCTAAACTGATTGGATAAGTGGAATGACTGTTTAAACCTCAACAATATCAACAGTTTAGGTTGACTAAACCTCACAAGGTATAAGGGTTGAGCATTGGAGATTGATAGATAACCTATTGAAGTTTAGGGGTCTTCTGGATGCTCATATACTAGTGGCTATTTTGAACCATGTGTTATAATATTTAATGTAACCTGCCTGTTTCCATGTTATCTGGATGAAGCTTTCTTCTCTGAAAGGTTGCCCCTAATCTTTCTGTTTGCTTTGCTCGATACAGGCCATTCTTCAATTTTTTCTTGATTTCGGAGAGGTGGTTCTACATGATGCTGATCCTAGTTTGCGGACTTTTTTCCGGTCATGTTTGAGCCGGTAATGACTTTCTTATAACATTAAAGAAATTTTTTTTTTTCTGGAAACTAATGGCTTAAAAATTAAGTTGAAAATATCATTCATATATTGTTTATTCTAACATCTTGGATATATCTAACATCATGCGAATAACAAGACTTCTCCACAAGATGGACATGAATTTGATGCAGTCACGTGTGCTGAGAGGAAGCCAAGATGGTCAATAACCTGCCTGAATATTTTGCTCTACAGCAGCATACAGTGACTGCTCTCCCTTGGAGACTGAATGAGACAAGTAATATGGGGATCGACCCATCCTATTATGCTAGGTGTCAAGCATAAACCCCATAAATCAATGGAAAAATATTCATAGAAGCAAACAATGGAGAAAAAAGTGGCTGGAAATTCACTGTTATTTCAATTTATGAAACTGTTGAACATATCATACTCTAGCAATCGACCCTGCTGTACATATATACTACTATAAATCATATCAAAATTCAAAACCCTAAACATCCTACCAATTAGTGCATGTTTGGTATCTCTATTTTTCACCTCTATTTGTCTATTTGTCTAAATTAGACAGAGGTTAGAAAAATTAGAGCGTTTGGTAGATGACTTTATCCTCTTCTTATTTTAGAGGAGTAGAGGCAAATCCTCTAAAATTGAAATGCTCAATTTCTAGACATGTGAAAAATAGAGGCATAGGCTCTAAAAAATGTAGAGGCAAATCCTCTAAAATTGAAATGCCCTCTTTTTTTTATAGCTCTTTTTTTAATGGCTCTATTTTAAATGGTCTGTCAGAAAAAGAGTAGAGATGCCAAACTGTTGGAAATAGGTGGGCCTCTAGGATAGGTTTTCAAAAACTTTTGACCCACTTGACTTAGGGATCAACTATCCAGAAGGCTACAAAACCCAATCTAGGATCCATGTCCTCTTTGTCATGATCATGTACAGTAGAAAACTCTATCTAGAAGATAAAAATAGCAGCATACAAGCAACCACGAAATCCACAACATACAAGGAAGTAGATCATACCTATGGAGCTCGGTTGTGCTCTAAGAGAGGAGTTGATTTCTTTCTTTGATAATGAAACACTTTCGCAAACTAAATCAGAATCTCCAAGACCCAATCGTCTTCCACGCTATGACCCATATCAGATTCTCTTTTCTCAAGAAGATGGGTGGGATCTCCAAGAGAAAGCTCTTAAGGAAACTATAGGAGAAACTAGAAGCGGAAAAGAGAGTAGTCTGTGCAACTATTGCACAAAACCAAGCTTAGGCGTGAATCCCTAGGTGGGATATATATGTGGACGTCTAGCCCTATTCCTCTCTATTTATAGCTTAAAGCCGCCTCCTCTTGGTTTATTATTAGAAGTCCTACTTCTATAATAATTAGCAACGTCTCTTCTTACTAATTTAAATAGAAGTCTCACTTTCATTATAATTAGTAATTTTCTCATTTTCTAATTAAAATAGAAGTCTCACTTTCATTAATAATTAGTAACTTACTATTACCACTATTAGAAGTCTCACTTCAAATAGAAATAGTAACTTTCTATTTTCTTTTAGAGTTCTACTAGAATTAGTATCTTTCCAATAACTTGGGCTAGCGTGGGGACCACTAGGGATTCCTTAGATAGCTGGCTCCAACTGGGATACCGCGACCCCACATATCATGTACAATCCGGGCCCACAGTTAATTGCAAATAACTCCACTATATATATGCAATTGAACTCCAATCTTAGTAATAAATTACATGAAGACCCTAAACTTCCCTATATCCACAAGTAGGCCCCTCCATCAATATCCATGGATCAATTGGACCTGTCTTCCAAACTAGATCCATATCTTATTATCCTTGAGCCCCAATTAATTATAATGATCATTTGGTACCGATCCAATTAACTCTTAATTGGAATGGGTGCACACTTACCAATGATAAATCCATTAATTGGCACAAAGGGATATTAAAGATAGATTCCATCTTGACTATCGAATGTTCCCACAGCTCTACTACCACGTACCCAAATCACCGAGGTGTTGACCTACAATTGACCTCACTCATTGGTGATTCAAAGCAAATGAATAGATAGAAACTTGAGTTCATTAATGTCTCAGGATTGAGAGCCTATTGCTAGGGAATTATGAGAGCAGACCTTAAAGGAAAGACAGTGTTCATAATGTGCTTCTCATGGTCTTTCTATACATCCAATGTACCAGCACTATGATCCAGAATCTTACATTTTGATGATCGAGACAAAACACACTATCTCATAGTAATCAAAGTACTGCAACCTTGTCAGATGAGATGTCTAGTCTCATCACTGGTTGTGAAGATATTCAAGTACAAGATTTGCTATACATGTCTCCCGTATGTGGATCTCATCCATACACATGTATTGCATCTAGTATACTTATGGACTCCGGTTCATCTTATAAACTATCATGTCATTCATATTGGTTATGTGCAAATAAGTAATAAAACACTATTAATCTCATGAAAGGAAAGCATGAATATATTGATAAATAAAGAAATTAATCAATTTATTTCATCAATCTTAATAGATTGGGACCATAAAACTAACACAAACATGGCCTAAGACTCCTGCTATAATTAGAAGTCCTTACAGTAGGTTCTTACTCGAAATCAATAAAGAAATTATTAGAAGAAAAATAGGAAAATCAGCATCTATCAGCATCTTTCTGAAAGTTGGTCAACTTTGATACTTTGCACGAGAATTCCTGTGTGGTCCATGTGACCCACCCTTGGATCAAGATCATCAAGATCAAGATCAAGCCAGGGGAATCATGGGCGACACTAACCATGTCTTCTTTTCTTGGATTGGGCCTGATTTGGTCCACCAAACTGCAGCCCAAAATGACTGCACATACACCCCTTTTGACTTCAGATTTTCTAGAAAAATTGCACAAAACCCTGCTATTATTCTCTGTTATATTAAAGCAGTCCCAGGCTGAAATCTTCTTGTCATCTTCCTCAGGTTTAGGTTCAGAACCATCCGTGTAGCCCCAGAGTTCTTTCCCTTCTAAATAGATTTGAAACTGGAAGGCCCACGATGTGTATTTTTTTCCATCGAAGCGAATTAGGGCGATCTCAGATTTTTCCATTACTACCAGTGTGTAAAAAAAATTTGCAGACCACTATGAATAGAGGCAACAGTAAGGACTTGATGGAGAACAATGCATAGAATAGGTGCAAAAGATTAGACGACCCTGTCGTCAATGGAAGGTGTTGTAATTGGGCTCCGCCAATTTATCTACTCACAGATCTGAGGATGGGGATGAATTCTAATAGAAATATTAGGATAGAAATAGCAGCAGCAAACTCAAGTTTCTCACGTGACCAATGCACACAACAGTGCATAAAAAAGTAGACGTCCCAGTCGTCAGTGGAAGGATTTCCACGTGGGCCTCAGCAGATGATCAATGGTCAGATCAAGGACTGGGGATGGAAGGGTAGAGTAATTTCGCAACTATTGGAAGAAGTCTCACTCAAAACGGATCAAAATCCACAATTTTGAATGGTTGTGATGAAATCTGTTGGACAAAACTGAAATACCAAATGATATGGTAGATGGCCTACCTCTGATGAGCAAAAATTGCTGGAAAAATCACCATAAATAAGAGAAATATCAGGTGACCCTTGTTTGGCTATTTTGCTGTCATGTGATTTCGATCTTAGGTGGGCCACGTTTCATCTGTGATGATCAAGGATGATCCAAGATGATCATACTGAAGGGACTTGTCTCTGAGGGCTTCCAGAACTTGGAAGATGACTGCGAGGATCTTGAAGAAAGATTTAGGAGATGTTGACCATGCTCTGATGCAATGTCATCTTGAGAAGATGAAACATAGAATAGAGAAGAGAGAGAGAGATAGATAGATAGATAGATAGAGAGAGAGAGAGAGAGAGAGAGAGAGAGAGAGAGTCTCCTTAGGGTAGACTTCTTCTCATATATATAAGGGTTGATTGCCCTCATTACAGAATCCTTATACAATTGAAATACTAAATTATAGCTACCTAATATAGAAAGTGGACCTAAGTTAGGACTAGACTAATTGTAATTAAACTAAACTACAATAGCTAACTTAAAATACAATTGGGGCCCAGATGGGCTGGATTGACACTAGGACCTGCTTTGCACCCGGTTTTCATGCTTGGGATGAGAAGGTTTGGTTGAAGAGAGAGCTTTGGTTGTGGCGGATCAATCTGACCAAATGGAAGTTCTGGATGAGGATTGAGAGGATAATGTTCATGGCGAAAAAAATATGATGATGGAGGAAAAATTGACTGAAATTGCTAATATTTTGGGAAAATCAATGGAAGGTAGTATAAGGGAACTGAGGAGGTTTGTTCATGAGATGTTGGCAGAGGAGAAAGATAAATGTACAGTGGCTAATCACAGTGGAAAAAAAATCAAAAGCACAAAGGGAATTGGAAAAATTGGCTGTCCCAGTGAATTATTATCGGCCAGCCAGGGATAGTCAAAATGGTGTGAAGTTATTGAAATTATGCAGCTTCTTTGTTGGAATGTCCGTGGAATGAACTCAACTTCTAAGAGTGCAGGCCTTTTTAAGTGCTATAGGAGTGAGTATATTTCTATTCAAGAAACTAACATGAAGAGGATTGACGATTAGATTCTGCGGTTGTTTTGTCCTTGGAGGAATTGCCAATATGCGTTTTGTCCTTCTATCCGTGCTTTTGGAGGTATTTTATTAGCGTGGAATGCAGCTTTTTGCTGAAAATAGTATGAATTTGTGGGGAGATTTACTATTTCAGTTCTTTTAAAAGATGCATGATGTGACGCTGAATGGGTGGCTATGTCAGTTTATGGGCCTTCCAATGCCAATGATAAGGTGGATTTTTGGACAGAACTCAATCAGGTGGCTGGAAGGTGGAACCGTCCATGGTTGTTAGGAGGAGATTTTAATGTTATCAGGTTTCCAAATGAGAGGAAAAGAAGTTGTTATATGTCTTCATCTATGTGGGATTATAATAATTGGATTAGGTCTCTTGATCTTTATGATTTGCCTTTGAGAGGAGCAGAATTTACTTGGTCTCTAACATGCAAGAATGTCCTGTTATGAGCCGATTAGATCGATTTTTAGTTTCAATGGAGTGGCTGGATTTATTTCCTGATTGTCCTCAAAGAGCTTTGGCTCTGCCGATTTCAAATCATCCCTTTGCTCCTTCAAACATGTATGGAAGATTGGGGTCGTCCTCCTTTTAAATTTGAAATTGCTTGGCTGTTAGAAAAAGGATTCCCTATGTTGTTAGAGAATGGTGGACCTCTATAACTTTTAATGGTTGGATGGGTTATCAGTTAGCTCAGAAGCTAAAATTTCTTTAAGATAAAATGAAAGGCTGGAGAAAAGATGTTTTTGGTAGCATCTTGGAAAGGAAGAATCAATTGTTAGTTGATATCATAGTTATCATTATCGTACGATTCACGATACGAATCGTACGATTCGTATCGTATCGGTGCGAAAACGATTCGTATTGTGTACCGGAATCGCATTTAGGGGTTAATCGTTCGATTCATGTTAGAATTGTACGATACGATACGATTCAATTGGAATCGCACAAATCGTGCGATTCTCTCACGACAGGAATAGAAAGGTTTCAATGTCTATTTTTGGAGTTATTTTTGGGGCCTTTTCTGTTTTGTCAAGTAGTTGCATTTAAAAGAAACTAAAATCCCTAATTAAGAGGGATTTAAAGATTGAGATTGGAAGAGAATGCAAGAAGATTCCCCTTTCTCCTCTTGCGACTGTGTTGCTCCTCCAGGTATGTTGCATGCTTAATTTTTATATCTTCTTTTTCCATCTCGTCATTTGTGCTTCATGAAAGGAATTGATTTGCTTCATTTCCAAATTTTCTCGTGCGTCTATTCCATCCTTTCGGTGCAATCCAAAGCAAGGAGATTCGAGGTTTCAGTGTTTTGCTACAAGCCAGAACTATTTGCAGCGGTCTTCGTTCGTTGCAATGCAGAGAAGCCCTCTCGACTTTCACTGCATTCCGGAGAAGAGGAGGAAGCCAGGAACCTTCTCGTTGAAGCTAGGTACGCTTTTGTTTGCATGTGTGTTTTTTTTATTTTTCCTCCCATCTCTCACGGTCAGAAGACACTTTTTTTTTTTTAAATCATTGGGGCCCAACAGGTGGGCCTCAGTGATGGATCTACAGCCAGCTTCTTTCCTCTTTTTGTTTGTAGCTCAAGCAGTGGGGCCCACCTAAGAAATCCAACTGTTTCCAGCCAAATGGACTGTTTAGATTTCACTGTGGGTCCCACTGATGGATTTTAAGCTTTGCTTTTTCAATTTGTTTATTAACCTGTGAGGCCCACTATAAAATCCCAAGGTTCCCAACTGCTATGTGGACCCCACTGGCTGTGCTGTTGCAGCAATTTTTTATCCTCATCAATATATATGGCGAACACGTGACCCCACATCTGAATTGCATGCTGTAGCAATTCCTTTCCATATGCTATGCTGTCTCCCACTTTTATTTCATGAATAGTGGGTCCCAGAATTCCATACAATTTTACCAATGTGGAACTCACACAGTAACACCTGGAGGTAGCAATTTTTCTATTTCTAAAATATAAATGGAACTCACACAGTGACACCCGTAGGTAGCAATTTTTTTTCTTTTCCCTTTTTTTTTTTTTTTTCTGTATGTTGTTCTTTCTCTCTATTCCTTTTTCTCTTTTTTCTAATCTATCTGGTTTACACTATTCTCTTTTCTTTTTTCTCGCTTCATTTTTTTTTCCTCATCTATCTGGTTTACACTTTTCTTTTTGGCATGGACTATTTTGCTGGATGATATGGCCTTGCTTGAATTTAGTTACAAATATAATGTTTTTCCCTTTTAACACTTGGGCATTTTAATTTTACAATCTACTTGCATATTTTTAACGTTGATATGATAGATATCATATGTTACCTTTTTTTTGTTATATCTTAATCAAGTTCAGCGTTTCAGATAGTAGTATAAAAAGATGTCAATATTGGTGATGTATTGATGTTGATATGGATGGAAAATGGATAAATTATAGACATTTATAATTTTTTCTATTTTTTCTATATTTTTTTAGTATTTTTTCATCTATATTAAAAAAAGTAGAAAATATCCTACGATTCATGATTCGATTCGCGATTCGATTCGATTCGACCCCTTGAACGATTCAAGATACGATTCGCGATTTGACAACCTTGGTTGATATGCAGATGATAGATGTGAAAGAGGAAGAAGGATTAATTGAGGAGGAAGATTGGGCAAATAGGCAATTCCTTCAAGAGGAATTTAGTAGATTGATCTTTCAGGGGGAGATCAAATGGAAGCAGCGCTCTAGAATTAACTGGTTGGAAGTAGGAGACTGGAACCCGATTTTTTCATGCTATGGCTACAGCTCATCTTGGTGTTATTCGAATTAATGTTATTGAAGCTAGAGGAAGGAAATGGGACAGAAGGGAGGATATAGAAAGAGAGGTTGTTCATTTTTTCCAACATTTATATACTGGCAATGGTAGATCAGGACCCCATATGGATGGAGTTTCATTAAGAAGGCTTTCACCTCTTAGTGCTTCTTCTCTTGAGCATCAATTTAAAAAATAGGAGATAAGGGAAGCAGTGTTCAGTCTTGGTGGGGATCGTGCTCCGGGGCCTGATGGATTCCCAATTCTCTTTTTTCAGGAATTTTGGGATATCTTTTTTTTTTAAAGGTGAATTTTGGGATATCTTGGAAGATGATTTGCTAGTCTTCTTCAACGAATTTCATGCCAATGGAAATGTCACAGGAGAATTGGGGGCTTCCTTTATAGCTTTGATCCCAAAAAAGGAGGGAGCTGTTTCAATTAAAAACTATAGACCCATTGGTCTCATTGGAAGTTTATATAAGATTTTAGCTAAAGTTCTTGCTAATCGATTAAGGTTGGTTCTTCCTTAGATTATTTCGGATTTCCAAGTTGCTTTTGTAGGTCACCAAATTCTTGATACTGCTCTTATTGCCCATCAGTGTATAGACTCCAGAAATAGCCAGAGACGTCCAGGTTTAATTTGCATGATGGACTTTGAAAAAGCTTATGATATGGTGGAGTGGGATTTTCTTCAGTATATGATGACAAGAATGGCTTTTGGAGAAAAATGGAGGAAGTGGATTCACTGCTGTGTTTCTTCAGCCCATTATTCTATTTTGGTGAATGCTTCACCAAAAGGATACTTCAAGAGTTCGAGAGGCCTTCGATAAGGAGATCCTCTTTCACCAATGCCTTCTGTTATAGTGACAGAAGCTTTGCATGCATTATTGGAGAAAGCTAAGCACAATAACTTAATCAAAGGCTTTGCATTGGAGAAAGCCAATATTAAGGTAACAACATTTACAGTTTGTGGATGATACAATTATATTTTGTGATGCTTCTTTGGACCAGGTGGAAAATCTGAAGTATATTTTGAAATGGTTTGAACTACTGTCAGGTTAGAAGATTAATTTTGACAAGTGTGAGCTGATTGGTGTTTGATAGAGGCTAGTAACGTTGCTTTATTGGCACAATTTTTTGGGTGTAAAGTCGGTAGTTTTCCTTCTGAGTATTTGGGGCTCCCTTTATGTCTCGAATTGCCAAAGAAACATCTTTGGGATCCAGTTGTATAGCGGATAGATAAAAAATTGAGTACTTAGAAGAGTAGATATTTGTCCATGGGAGGTCATGTCACTCTAACCAAAGCAGTTCTTTCTAGCATTCTAATTTAATATCTTCCTTGCTTTCGTTGCCCTAAAATGTTTTAAGACGGATAAAAAGACTTCAGAGGGATTTTCTTTGGAATGATTCTATTGTAAAGAAAAAGTACCATTTGGTCCAATGGGAGCGGGTATGTAAACCTGTCTCAAGGTGGTTTGGGTATCTGTTCTATTGAAAAAAGTAAAGAAAGCCTTATTGGGGAAGTGACTTTGGAGAGTGGGAGAACCAAGATAAGGTTTGTGGCAGCACCTTATTATTTGTAAATATAAGGTGAGTAATGATGGCTGGTGTGTTCCTATGCAAGGTAATATGATTTCTGGTATGTGGCGGTTTGTATTATCTGTCCAGGTGGAGTTTGCTCGATGGGTTCGGTATAGGGTCCATGATGGTCGTCAGGTCAAATTCTGGCAGGATGAATAGTGTGGGCAATCAGCGTTGTCTCATCAATTCCCAAATCTTTTTTTGTTGGACACTCAACAACATGGTTATGTGGCAGACAATTTTTCTATTGAGGGTGGACATGTAGTGTGGGATTTTTCTTTCCGAAGAAATTTGTCAGATGGTGAAATATCTGATTTTGCTTCCTTGTTGGGTTTGCTCAATAACTTCTACTTTTCAGTTGATAAATTTGATGTAAGAGTTTGAAAACCAGATGTTAAAGGGTAGTTTTCGGTTATGTCTTTCTATGATGTTTTGAATGACAGAAGTGGACTAATGGCTGGCTGGAAATCTTTTTGGGATCCATCAGTTCCGCCTAGAGTGTTAGCTTTTTGTTGGGTGGTAAAGAAACATATAATTTGGACAATTGATAAGTTGAGGAGAAGAAATCATTTTATAGTTATTGACTGTCTGATGTGCTTAAAAGACAAGGAAACTGTACATCATTTGTTTATACATTGTCAGTTTGCACGTAAAGTTTGGAATTTCGTGCTTCAATGCTTTGATTTGAATTGGGTGCTGCCAAGGACAGTGGAAGAACTCTTTCTGCAATGGCGTTTGGGTAGAAAAGGTGTAAGGGTGGAAGTTAGTTTTATATGCTACGATTTGGAAGATTTGGTTGGAAAGAAAGATACGAGTGTTTAGAAGTATTAATAAACCTGTTGAGGAGATCATACAGTCCATTGTTTGGAATGTGTCGGAGTGGGCTTGTAACAGAAAGGAGTTTGGAGGGATCTCTTTGATAGATCTTAATCGATCTTGGGCTTCTGTTTTTGAAGGGCATGGGCGTCCAACAGTGGTGACTAGAGTTGAGTGGATTTGTCCTCCTCCTGGAATCTTAAAGTTGAACTTCGATGGCAGTTTCCTAAGGAGAACTAATCAGGGAGGTATTGGTGGTGTCCAAAAAAAGTTGGAATGGAGATGTTATTCGAAACTATTGTGGGCCTGTGGTCTCTGTGGACGCTAATGAAGTTGAAGCATATGCTCTTTATATTGTTTGCCGTGAGTTGGAAAGGATAGGAGGATCTCATGCTATTATTGAAGGAGATTCTTTTTCATCTATTCCATGGGCCTTAGAGAAGTCTATTTATCCTTGGAGGATTGTGGATTGGGTGGAGGAAGTGCAGGATTTATAAATAAAATGGGTGCCTCTTTTCATCATGTTCTATGAGAGGCTAATTCAATGGTGGATACTAGATAGTCTTGCCAGGGTAGGAGTTTCTAAATTTTCTATCTTATATGATGTATAATTTTTATTAGTTTTTTCCCTGTAATTGGTCGTTTGTACTTGTGGTGAAATAAAATTTTTACTATTAAAAAAAAAAAAACAGCAACTATTGATTGTGCTGGCGTGGGATTACCCAATAGGGTTTAAGGCATTGGAGAAAAAGTTTCCATGTAATGTATTCCATTTGTTTGTGAGAATCCCTTTTTTTATTGGTAATGACTTGAACCCACAACATCAAGGCTGCTATAGTGAGCACCTTCCACTATGCACTGCCACGGGCTCATGTCGTTTGTGAGAATCCTTTTGCGGCTACATGGTCTGACCCTCTCAATGGACCCATCAACTCTGCTTTTTATTGAGTGTATTCGCTTAAAACCAACAGTTCTTTTGCAAGAAGAGGGACTGGCTCCCGCATTTTATTATTCTCAAAAGTCAGTTATCTCCTCTTTTATATATCCCTTTGGAAGAGGAAAGGCACCTTTACAGTCCAAGGAATTAGAGGTAACTAGATAATACACAGGGTTTTGTGTCCAGATGACAGTTAAGCAAGCCTTACAGTTCCTTATGCCTGTTGAGTGTGTTTATCTGATAGGCTGCCTCAAGGCAGTTGCGTCTAGGCCATTCTCATCTGCTGAATAACTACAAGAAATGGGAACACGAGTTATATTTGGAATCTTGGGAAGGTAGGTTGGCTGGTTCGGGGTCTACCACTCTCTCTTGAAATACATCCTTAAGAGTGGGAAAGGATGGCAGCATGAACTTAGAATGTGAACAGGCATAGTTGACTTTCTGGTTAAAGATTTTAGGAAGAGAGTAAACTTGCACTAGGTTTTTATTTTTTTTATTTTTTATTTTTTTTATCACTTATCACAATTTTATTTAATAAGCATAGATTGCAGAAGATACATGTGACCTTACCACACAAGAAGAGGAGAATACCACAAACAATCCTGAGCACTCTTCCTTCTGCTAGATCATATAGATTAATCATTCTCAACTTGATTATAAGCCATGATGCCCAGATATGGCAGGGGCATGCCATGGGTGTGTCGAGGGCACAGTTTTTACACATGAAAGTGAACTATTGGATATGATATGACACGATACATTGCCTATTTTGAAGTAGCAGGTATCTTAGATTATAAGGTCTTGTAATGTGTTGGAAACATATCTCCCAATTGATCTTCTGGTTGTACAAACACAATACATAAGATTCTTGATTCGCGATATTCTTTGATAAAATGGTAATCAACCTTGAATATGCCAACTGTGTAAGTGTGCTCATATACTGTACCTATTGAACGAAAAATATTCTTCTGCGACCATTTCTTCTCAACGGTTGGTGTAGTCTCCTTGAGGACCATGAGAGTTTCACCTTCATAGCGAACGACGATCTCTAATTCCTCGGGCTGGGTCTCTTTCCCTTTAGGATCATTTGGTGTATCCTTCACATCACTTTCATTTTCAATGCAGTTTATGCGTTTGGGACATTCAAATGATTGGTGCCCCTTGTTGTTTGCAATGAAAACATGTGATCCTATTTTGGCCTTCATGTTTGGTGAAAACCTTTTCCGAGGAACTACCACTTGGTTTAGAATCTGCGTTGATGGGGTCTTTTATGTAGTTCATTTAGATGCACTAAATTTTCGGGCTTGATATTTTGTAATGTCTTTGGCCTTGATTGCATGTTGGATAATCTCATCAACATTATCAAATTTTTTGATTGCAAGTATATGTTGGATTTCTATTCTCAACCCATGAAATATTAGTCAACTAAAACATCACCCACCTCATTTAAACCACAATGAGCTTGCATTGTCATAAACTCTTCAGAATACTCAATAACCGACTCGGATCCTTGTTTCAAATCTTGAAAGCTTGAACATAAATCTCTTGAGTAATTGATTGGGAGGAACTTTTGTTCCAAAAGATTCTTCATTTCAACCGATGTCTCAACATGATCTATGTTTTATCTCCTCCTTTTTTGTTTGCAACTCAGCCCACGATATCGTAGCATAATTGCGAAATCAAATTGCTACCGGTGTGACTTTATGGCCCTTCGTCATTGGCTTGTGTGCAAAAATATTTTTCACACTAACCAATCCATACATTCATCTGGTCACAATTTTCCAGCATATTCGGGAATCATGATTTTAATCGTTAAATCTCAATCAACATTGATTGCCAGTTGATCTCGTTGATTTCGAGTATTTCTACTTATCATCTCGGTTGTCAAGATAGGGTTGTGATGGATCAGTAGGAAATGGCAGCTTTGATACCAATTGATGCAGGCCCTAGGGTTAGGGCTTGCGTGGAAGTGCCGAAGTATGTGTCCGCAGACACTATCCGAGATCTCCGCAGAGATCAACATGGGGGTGCACCTCAATGGATAAAACCCATACAATTTCTATTATTCAAAAGTCTAAGAAATAAATCTCTTACAATGCATATAGATATATAGGTAAAACAAAACTTAGGGGCTAAGAAAAACTAATCCAGCAATAGAAACTATCCTAATTACAACTCTTTCAATAAATTAGAAACCTACAAACAAAAATAATTAGGGAAATAAAAACCAGTCCAATACTATCTTGGGTGGTCCGACTTGTGGGCCAATCCATTCTGCATCATGTTGGGCCTTTAGTAGAGTCAATTACAAGTGGTTGGGCCAACAAGCTGTTTCTAATCGTTGGGCCCATTGGCTGGTGAATGTTGGTCCAGAAAGCTTCCGGTGGCACCCCTTCCTGGTGTCCCTTCTCTGGTTGCAGCTCTTCATGCAACCAGCAACCATTGCAGGCCCTCCCAAGTCCCAACAGCCATTTTTTGCCAATAGTCATGGCCCTTTGTACTCCATAAATTTGGCCTCAAACTATTGTGGGTTCTCGCATCCTATTATTGGGCCCATTTTGCCTTTTGTTCTGGTTTTCTTGATGTGCAAACTATGGTCTTCAGCATTGGCATTTTGCTTTGCAAATTGTAGTCCAAAAGAACATTTGTCTGGGTATATTTGTCTTAGAGGCTGACTGACTGGTTGGCTACCTGTTGCAGATATCTTCTGGTGTGGGGTATTTACTGTCTAAACGAAAGCGTGATTTGTGACTCAGGCGAACTATCTCAACGATATCCACTCTGACAATCTTAAGGCAGTAAATGTCTTCTTTCTTCTTATTTGAGATGGATTTTGCCTTGGTGTCATGCATGATGGACATATCTCTCCAGGTTGGAGAGATATTTATATTATGGGCACAATCATAAGATCTATCCTTAACTCCCAAGGGAAGGATAAAAGAGGAACACTACATTTTACGTGGTACTATAGTGTACACAATATAGTATTCTTCAACATGGAGTTCCGGCCTTTTAACTTCTATCTGATTTACTTTGACTACTAAACTATTGATAGATATATGTTTATGTTCTTAGACATGCCATCTATACTGGATCTTGCTTTACTTTGACTACTAAACTATTGATAGATAGATGTTTATCTTCTTAGACATGCCTTCTGTACTGGATCTTGCCTTCTGTTTCATTTGCTAATCCCACTTGGGTTGGTTTTCCTTGTCAATAATCTTGGTAGACTCTCCATTTCTTCCATAGGGTTATTCTTTTATTTTTTCAAGAAAATTATTATGTTAATGAAGACTGTCAAGTATGTTACTCATTTCTACTTTGAACCTAATGGTAATTAGTAAGCCTGAACTGATCTTCTAATGTTGGTCTCAGGGAGTTTGCTGACCCTGTTGTTGCGGAGGCAACCCTTAATTTTCTTTACATGAACAAAACAAAACTACTGAGTTCTTTTCCCACCTTACTGCCGCAGGTATGAACAAAATTATGAGCACTTTACATTATTGAGGAATTTAGAATGACATAAAGCAATCATTTAACTGTTCTCATGCTGTGAGCAATAATTAAATCGAATATTTGCTGCTCTTGCTGTGGCTTCAAGAAATATGAGTGACCAGGTTGGTTCTCTCAGCAAGCAATAATAATTTGTGGTCGTTTGTTCTAATTAAGAAAGATTCTCACTTTTGACTGAAACCCCTTTTATAGGCATCTGAAGCAAGTCATGACTCATGAAACAATTTGCTTTTGAACTCCAGCGGAAACCTTAGTGTGTTGACTTTTGTTTCTGAATTTCTAGGCAGTTATGTTTTATTTTTCAATTCCAAGGAAATCCTCAGCAGATTGCTTTGCCAATTGCCATTCACCTGAAAAGCTTGCAGTTAACACATTTGAAAATTTGCTTGTATTGTGTCTTGACCACCGTCCATGGCGATTTGTTTATTGGATGAAAGTGAAAGGGTTGTTCAAGTCCAAAGTGTAACTACAGATGGATGGCAGTATTTGTTGTTGGTTTTTTTTTTTTTTTTTTGGTACAATTATAATATATTAGGCCAGAAGGTTTTGGATCTAATTTTGACCATCAGTTATAATTTTGACTGACAGTCAACCATCTTTATTAAAATGTTTCACATTCTCTTCATATAACTACCCACTCATACCCTTATCTCATCAAACTACCCATTATTCTCCGCTTTAACTCCACTTCTTCCTTTTTTAAGTCTCTTGCTCCACCCCATCTCTTCCACTCCCTTTTTGCCCAGTTTTTTTATTTTCATTTATGCAACTTACTTAATGGATGAAAAAAGGTACTCCACAGAACCTTTTTAATGTAAGAATTTTTAATTTATAATGCAACCATGCTGAGCACGGGTGGTTGTGCTAGTGTTGATTATGGTCCTTCGCATTTTGATAATTTGTGAGTGAGTATAAAATAAGAAGAAAAAGGAAAGAAATAGAGGGAAGAAGAGACTAATCCAGATTAGTAGAAGTGAAGAGCAGAGAGCTTGCCCAAAAGAAGAAAATGGTATGTCATCCCACATGAAGGTTTACCTTTTTATAGGAGTTTTATGTCATGTCAATCTTCAGCTACCATTGGATCTATCAGCCTAGCACAATTTGCATCCATTAGTTCCATCATGGTGAATCCCCAAGCAAAGCCCTAATGGATTACAATACAAGGAGATTAGAAAAGATGACTGACAGTATGGTGCCTGGTGCTCTTCATGTGAAGTTCCAAGATGGTTTTCCTCCCGTTTATGCTGCTTAGCATCGGAAAAAAAAAAAAAAAAACAGTATTCTCCATTCCTTACATTCCCCCTCAAGCTGGTGCATGAATGTCACACATACCCGGCTTACCCAATGTACTGGTGACTGGTTAGTCATATACAGTTGGTTGCTTTAGGGAGAATATCTGCTAATTGGCTATTGGGATTTACAAAAGTAGGCAAAAATTTGTAAAGGTATGTTAATTATCTGTATAGTTGCAGACTATCAAAACTTAGACTCTCTCTCTCTCTGTGTGTGTGTGTGTGTGTGTGTGTATGCGCGCGCGCATGCATGTGTTGAATGTCTCTTATAATCTAGAAGATTAGATAGAAATCTGTTAGGACCTGTACTTTTTTATCTTTGAAACCCTGAATTATCCTATTAGAAAAAGATCAAGCAATCACTTTGTTACTCAAATTTTCCTTTTATTTTGAATGATTGTTACTAAAATCTTCAGCAATTCCTGTCTTTTCTACTTCGGTTTCTAAAGTATGTTCATGGTATCAGAACTTGTTTTCTGGATAGTATCCGCACGACGTGTATGATATGTGTCTGCAATACCTTGACCCAGTGGGGCCCATGTAGTTGCCCATCTATTGAGATTTTTGTCAGCAGATCATTTCTCGGACGTCTCTGAATCCAATAGGCTATTATGTTTTCTTCCCTACCTATCTTTCTCTTCCTGTTCGGCAGATGTCAGTGTGTGACTGGATATTTTAGTGGAGGCCCACTTTAGGAGTTCGGAAAGCTTAAAAAAATCAGCCCATCTGGATTGTTCATCTTTTTTTGAGTAATACTGGTATCTGTACAGAATTTGGGAGGAATAGAACGGGTCCTTTGACCTCTTTCTTTTCTGAAGAATTTTCTGACAGATTTTATCGAAACTGTCCAACTTCTTCTATATAGTTTGATTTTAAAAATCTTTAGTAAGGGTCTTTTTTGTTTTTGTTCCAGTTCTGTACCCTTCTGTTGAATCTGATTTGAGAAAGAAGTTGACATAGTTATTTTTCAAGTTTGCTTTCTAGTGTCGCCTGCGAATACTGTTCTTTCTGGGTCCCTTGACAGAACTATTTTGTAATCAGAATGCTTTTTTTTTTTTAACTCTGTTCTACACTTGTAAAATAAAAATGCTGGTTTCGAATGAGCTTCTGGGATTCAAGTCATGCTTGATGGACTCAGTTTTGGGTGTTGGTCTCCATCTGCAAAAATATTGGGTGGCAGTCCAAGCAGTGGCCTGTAATGTGCGCTTTGAACAAGAAATCTGTCACCATGAAAGGCCCAAAACAGTCCATAAGTGCACTGTTTGGACTGGATATGCAAAACAATCTACTTTTGGGGACTGTCAGGCCTATCCAGGGAGTTGTGAACCCACTGCAGGTCCACCATATGCCGGGCCCATAGGGGGCTTTTGGCCCACCTAGAACAGGCCCAGGCCTGGTCAGCCAGATGTTGTGGGCCAGGCAACCTTCCCAAGATGCATGCGCAGCTTATAAACATACTTCTTGCGCAAGTTGAGTTTCTTTCATTCTTTCTTTAAGAGTATGTTCAAGGTTAGGATTGATTCATATCCTTATTATTATTTTTTATCTAAGATGTGGCCTGGTTTTGAAGTTGGATTTTAACGTTGTATATTGACATATATTTATCATAAATTATCACTAGGCTAGAGGATTCACTGGCTGTTTTGAGGAATTTACAAGATTTTGCAATCCTTGGGATGTGTGTTTGGTTGGAGATCTCCTAAGTTTTTAGGTTTTTATCCCCAGTCCAGTTCTGCATGTGGGGTGATTTCTTTGTTGATCATTTTCCTTGCTCTGCCGTTGTTTGCTGTCTTGAAGAAGATCCAGCCAATCTTGGGAGCAGTTAAAGTCCAAGGATGCCTATATCCAAAAACTAATTTGTCTTGCTTCCATCAACTTGAATATCGGATGGAAATGCACCAGGGTTTTAAAAATCTTGGGCACTGGTGTTGATTTGATACATATATATATAGAGAGATAGAGAGAGAGAGAGAGCACTCGCTGAATAGAGAAACCTAAGGGAAGAATAAAATTGGAGATATCTGCAATTTGAAGATGTGTAGAGACGTGTGGGAGAATAATAGAGTGATCATCATAAGCTTCTCTGAAGGAGTGACAATCAACCTCAATATGTTTGGTATGCTCATGGAAGATAGGATTTGATGTAATCCGGATGGCATTGGTATTGTCAGCATGGAGAGGTGTAGGGTGATCCTGAGTGAAACCTCGCTTAGATAGAATTTGTTGAACCAAACAATTTCAGAACAAGCAGAAGACAACACAATATTTTGCCCAAGTAGGAAACTTGGAGACTTGCTTTTGTTTCTTACATTTCCATGAAATTAGGTCATTGCCAAGATACATACACCACGAGTTGCAGATTGACGAGTGGTCTGGCATCCTTGTCCAATTGGCATCATAGTAAGCTTTGAGGTGTAGAGGGGAACGAATAGTTCATTTTACTGCTGAGTAGTACCCAATAAATAAAGAATAATTTGTGTTGCTGCTACTAGAGATGGGTTGGGATCTTACAGTATCCAATTGGCATCACACTTAATTAACTATAAAATATCATTAATCATCAATGATCATAATTAATTAACTAATAAACATAATTATTTGGGGTTGGGATCTTACAATTGTTTTGTTTCTATGGCCGCTTTAGTAATTTCAGAGCTTCATCTTACATTGATTTCCCATGTGTCCATATTCCTTGCAACTATAACATTAAATCTTGCTCGTATCCCTAGGCTTGGCTTGACTTGCATGGGCAGCAACAAAGGAATTGGAAGTAATGCCCTTCTGTTCCATGCTTGCTTGTGTGAAGCAACGTGGCTCTTCTTGGAGCAACTCACTAATGCAGGTTTTTAATGATGGAGAAGGGACACTACTCATTAAGTTTGATTGCACTGATTCATATTTTGACTCATTTTCATAAGAAATGGATCCCTCTAGCTGATCGTATGGACTTTTTGAAGGGTTAATATAGCATCATAAGGAATAGTGGCATATACCAATTCTGTGAATTCAGTCCATGGGTTTATGAATCCATTATATTAATCCTGGATTAATTTGTTGTCTTAAATATTTCAAAATTTCATATTGTAATTAAAATCTTCTCTTTGAATTGTCTTGATTTTAGACTCTTTTCATGTACTCCACATGCCTTTCGTAGTCTTATAGGACTGCAGGTTAAGAACTATCTGAGATCTACAGTGCTCAATATCCGACTAATGATCCTGGCATTTCGGGTTTCTTATTAAGCCAATTAGTCTCATCTTTGGATTTTGTAGTTGTACTATCCATGCAGCCCCACAGGTCCCTCCCTTTGACAAACATGTGGAACTGAAGTTCTCATGAGAAATAGTTCTTCTCATTAAATTGATTGTCCAAAAGTTCAGATTTTTCAGCCATAGGATCACAAACTAAGCTGAACACTCAATGCAGTAAAAAAAAAAAAAAAAAACAAAAAAAATGGGGCCAGAAGTTCACAAAACTTGCAGTAGAATAGCGATAAAATGTTTCAATCCAAAATTAATGAGCGATATGCCTTCAAATACACAAGAACAGTACTTTAATCTACTTTGAGCAACTGATTTTACTAGATTTGGGAATCAAATGAGAGATTTCACTGGACGTGGTGAAACTTTATGCATGAAACTGCTGTAAGTGCAGAATTGGTAAACAACATACCTTGTGGCCCAAAAATTCTAGAGAAATGCCAAGAATCCAAGATAATATGGACAGACCCATTTCTGAAAGTTTGGTGCTGATTCATTCTCCCAAGTGGGGCCCGAAGCAGAACCCCTAGATTCTGACAATTGACCAGAACTGCAGATCCTCTTTGACAGATCTGAATCTGTAATTCCTTAAAACTACAAATCCTTTGAATGAAGAGATTCTCCTAGTTGACCCAATTTAGAAATCCTAGATCTTTGATTCTCACAGGTGGGCCACACAGATCAAAACACGGTCAAGGTTAATGTTAATAGTCACAGAAAAAGCTCTAGAAATACCCAGTGAAAGATATATTTAGAGAAGTAATTATCTAGCGGTCTTCCTGTAATGAAGATCAACATGGATCAGACCCACTGCCTGATCAATCAAGGACAGATTGTAAGTCCGAATGAGGAAAACAACTAAACTTCCTAGATGCAGAGGTTCTCTGATACCCTGACGAAACTTCCAGAGAACAGAGAAAAATACAGGAAGAAGAAAATTGTTGGAGAATTTTGAGTTCCAATCCCTTGGGTAGTCTCCTCAATTTAGAATCCTTGTGTATAATCTTTTATAGAATAATTACAGCAACCATATCCCCCTTAATTTGGAAAAAAAACAATCACATTCCCCTGATTGAGGAAGCTATCATATATTACATATACTATCTAATCTATGGAATATATTATAGAATGGATTTGATCCGCATGAGTCCATGTGCGAGAGCTGCCCGTGGATCAATGCTCCTTAGCCACCGAGAACTTCTTGACGCTCCTGCAAGTATGCAAACCCTTTAACCCTTTTTCTCCATCAAATTTTCTACTGCAAGTATGGATCAAGCTCCTGATGCTCTTGCAAGTATGCCAATGTAACTAACCAAAAATTTGAGCCTTCTTTTTCCCAAAACCATTTTTCACAACCTTCCCCACCCCCACCGCCTAAAGCTCAAAGGAAGGAAATTATGGGAGACATATTGGATGACCAACTGGTTTCCACCAGACAAGGAGGCATATAGAAGTTCCTTGTCAAGTGGAGAGAGAGACTGCAACATGATAGTACATGGATCACCCATGATGACCTGTAGTGCCTCAACCGGGACCTTCTTATCTCACTAGATGTGAGACTTTCTCAGCCGAGGGGAATTAATGGGAACACCAACCCTTATTCCCCCAAGTCTTTCAAGATCTACCAACAAAGAATGCATAGGATTGAAAATCGAGCTACTTTATGAGTGGTGACGCGTATCCAGACTTTGATTGCCTAGATTTTGCGAATCCACCGTTGGATTACCATCTTGATGACATCCAACGGTTGGATCTCATTGGATCTAGCTTTTGATGGATGGAAGGCCCGATGTGCGCAATCATCTTGAAGGCCCCAACCGGGAAGTGCCACATGGGAAGAAATAAAAGAGTTACCGAAGTTAGGAGGGGCCCAAGTGAATCAAAAGAAGACTCAAGAGGGGCCCAAAAAGAAACAAGAGAAAATAAATAAAGTTTAATGAAGGGAGGCCCAAAAGGGGACAATCACTTAACCAAGAGACTTCTTGGGATTCGTGCGCAAACCATGATGCGCATGAATCCCATGCCGCGCCTTCCCTATGTCGACATGTTTTATTTTTATTTTATTTTCTTTTGTGTTTAGGTTATGATGATGTCATCCCTCTTTAGGGCATTATGTCCAGCCCTTAGATCTACGTCATCCCCACTGTTAACTGACCTCTAAACCATTAGATCCAGATCACTAGCCACAAGATCTCTTCATCTGACAATCAAAACCTCTTTTTCCAGCCATTCGACCCACCTACAAACCATTTTATCTCAGCTGCCAGCATTGGATCTTTTAGATTTAGTGGCTGAACCTCTAACCAGGCCCCCCAAATCCATTGGCCAAACCTGATCCATCATATATTTGGAAGATTTTCCGGTACTTAACCATCGCAACCCTTAATTCGTCCATAAATCTGAAATTAACTTTGGCCTTGAACATGCTATGGGAACATTAATTTCGGATCTGAATTTAATACATAGCCCCAAATTACACATTGTTCAATTACACCCAAGTTGAGGCAAGCCAATTGTTCAAATCACGGCAGCGGGAAGTCGGGAACATGTAACTCTCGTGAATTAGCTATTCCCTAAGCAAGCGGAAGTTCTAACTTCCGTTAAGATCATTCCCTCTCACAACTATAGGGGCATTTATTGCGGGACTTGTGACATTGCCTTGGTTCATTACAAATTACCCATTTAATTTTCAATGTTAGATAGTGTGGATGGTGTGATTTTTTTTTTTTTTTTTGCTGGAAAAGGATGGTGTGATTTATAATTCAGCACTTGTTATTAATTTTCAGATTGATCTCATCATTCCATATTAGGATAGAGTTCATCTTGTCCTGCATCACTGTGTATACTATTGCTTGATTGCTTTGATTACTGCTGCACCATTCGTTTCAATTCATTCCGACATATGAGCTCCTGTCTCTCAACCCACCAAAGGTGGGTCTGTTCATTATGTCATAATCTGATGAAGAGCAAGTTTGAAATTTTATAATACTTATGAGTCTTTTTGGAAAGCAGTTGAAACCCAATTCTCTGCTGAAACTAAAACTTTTTCTAGGTAGAATATATTTCATTATATTTTGTGGTTTTCTTTTCACTCATGGAACCCGACCTCAATTATCTTGTCCATTAACTTCTTATTAAAATGGCATTGCAGAAAGAAAACACAATCATTATCTTATACACAATAAAAAATTATCACATTCTTAAGCACTAACCTTCATTGGCTGTTACTTAGCTGGTTATGGACATGTGTGTGAGTGCGTGAGTTTGATGCAGCCTGAAATCCCAAAAGGAACCCAAGATAGTATACAACTGCTGAAATGCTGCTGTATTGCAGTACAGAGTGACTGCAGCCTTATGATTTTAGTGGTAACGGTGAATGTAGTGTGCTGATCTAGTAAAAACTGCCAGGCACCAAATTAAACCAGCAGAGATCGATGGATACTGATGAAAAGAAAAAACAAATTGGAGAATCAAGTAACAATCAATTTTATTGAAGAATACTCATGGTCAACTGTGTCTGAGAGGGCATAGTTGACTGTTATATTCCATAGCAAAATATCCACAATTCCTTGCAATTAGATTGAATCATGCCTTGACACTTGTTATTTTAATCAGTCCTCTTGGCATAATTAATCCAATGGTGACTATCTCTACGACCAATTTGATTTTTGGGCCCATGACCAAGGTTGGTCATACCTAAAGGTTTATTGCTTTCAAATGTGGCTATACAAGCAGCTCAAGTTGGCAACATGTATAGCCAACGCTCTTTCTCTCTCTCTCTCTATATATATATATATTTATGGGAAATGATCATGTACATACACCTCATACTATATTATGGTATGAGGTAGTGTGCTGGGCCCACCTATCACCAATATGAACCATCCACACTGCACACATAACCCCCCCTCCCATGCGGGAATTACAATGGGTTTGCATCCATCCGAGTAAGTTTTTTAAATATGAAGTCGTTAAACTTGTGGGCCATGGATGAAGGGGGTTAAAGGCATGAGATTGACCCATTTTTGATTTCTAGGGCCTACCCAAATGGATCTTTCCATTTTTTCGCTCCGTGTCTTGTGATTGTTGGGGCCCATCCAGGTACCTTGTTCCGTATTACGGTACATACATGACATACAGGAGCAAGGTGGCCCAATGTATATGTACGTAAGTTATCCTAGCACACCTTTTCTTCCTTTCTTTTTTCTTTTTTTTTACATGCCCGTGTGCACCTTAGAGTGGGGCCACTTGATGGTCCACCTGAATGAACCACACAGAAACCCCCAGTAGTCACTGGATTCCTTGGGTTTGCACCCATCCAATTGGACTGGAATGTTGGATCGACTCTTCACACATTTTTAATGGTGAAAATTTGTGGGCTGTTGATGAAGGGGTTATGATGATCATGTGAACCCCTGTCACCATACACCATTAAAGGCCACCAAATCTTCAAATTCCCCCGGGTCCCATCCCTAGGCGGCCCCATTACCTCGTTCATAGGCACTATGAGGATGATATCGGGGGTTGACAAGATCTAGATGGGCCCTACTGGTGTATAGTGCAAGAGTGGCTCGTGTGATCATCCTAACCCCTTGATCAACAACGGCTCACAAATTTTCACCTTTAGAAATAGGCGCAAGGTCGATCCAATAGTCCCAATCCATTTGGGTGCAAACCTAGGGGTTCCCCTAGTATCCCTTCTTTGAAACTAGCTTTACTGGTAGTGTTTTGGAGAGTTGGTGAAAGATTTTGGCCTTATTGTCGTTCCTACTTTGGAACTAGTACCTTAAAAAGGAGTAAGTATCTCCTTAAGAGAGGCTCTTAGAGCCCAAAATAAGTACATATTTCCTTGACTAAGGTACCACAATATAGAGGTGAAATTAGTGCCATTAATGGCCTTCTATTCATCGATGTGAGAACTCATATAAATGAGTTCTCTGTTCTCGATGACTATTAGGCATGGTTTAAAAAATTGGCCGAGTCCGAGTCGACTTGAACTTAGCACATACCGAGTTGGGTCGCATGGGACTAGGACTTGAATCATGTGACTCAGCCGAGTCGCAAGGGACTTGGCCGAGTCTCATGTGACTCGTCCCATAGGACTCGGGCCTCCAACTGAAGTTGGGACCCTGCCCGACTTGGCTGGGTCCCATGTTACTCAGCGAGTCGACTCGGACTCGGCCATGAACAAGTCGGGTCCCGAGTCCGGTTTTTTAAACCTTGCTATCAGGCGCGCGCGGGGGGGTGGAGGGGGGGGGGGGGCGGCTGTGTGTGATCCATTTGGATCTACCGTTGGTGGGCCCCACTATGAGGTATGTATACGATAATTTTTGTATGTATGGATAAATAAATAGATAGATAGAGAGAGAGAGCACATGCTCAAATAGCTCATATGTGAACTGCTAATGAGATGCATGTCTTGCAATTAAAAAAGGAGACGTTTGGAGGTTTGCCCATTTTAGATAAAACAACGTCATCCAGAGGGATGCAAAACTCACACTGTGTGTGAAAAACCTCAGGTGAGCACTGCTTGCCTAAATACCTAGTAGAGCATACATGGTGATCTATCCGAGTGGATCATAAACATAAAACAAAGACCCCTCTTGACAGTCATTGATCCCGGGTTTGGCACCCCTTCGAATGGATTGGACTGTTGGATCGACTGTGTACTCATTTTGGATGGTGAACTTGTTGGCAGTTGATCAAGGGCTGGGTTTGATGATTCGAGCCTTTGACACCATGCATAGTTGTGTGTGTGTGGGGTGTTGGTTTGGGGGGGTGGATTGAAACGTTCGGTCCCATCCCCTGTGGGGCCTTAGGTGGGTCCCATAGGAAACAATGCTGACCTTATTGTGAGCACCGTGCTAGGTGAGGGGCCCCCCGTGTATATATAGTTATGTTATGCTAAGAGATACCTTATGGGTTTGCGTGAGATGTAATCTTTCAATCACCATGTGCTAGGTGAGGGGGCCCCCGTGTATACATATATATAGTTTTGTTATGCTAAGAGATACCTTATGGGTTTGCGTGAGACGTAATCTTTCAATCACCATGTGGGATACCGATGACAAATCCAACCCCCTCATTTGCCAACGCCCAATAAATTTGTGACGGTGATTATTATTCATATTAGTGCCAAATAAGGGCAGGCTACGTTTTGCTAAGAGGTACCATTCACGGATTTGCATGAGAGGTAACCTTTTTACCACCATGAAGGATAACCCCATAGCAAATCCAACACCCTCACACTCAGTAACCCCACATGAATTAGCAGTCACCCTTATTTGGCACTAATTTGAATAATAATCACCGTCGAATTAAATCTCATTAAAAATGTAACTTAAGAAACCTTTAGAATTTAACTCGATAGTGATTATTATTCAAGTTAGTGCCAAATTAGGGTGAGACAGTGAGTGCCAATTCATGGGGGGCTAGTGAGTAGGGGGTTGGATATGTCATGGGGTGTCCCAAATAGTGGTAAAAAGGTTACCTCATGTAAATTTGTGAGAGGTACCTCTTAGCAAAACGTAGCCACACACACACATATATCATCTTCATCATCATTAAAGGCTTGTCCGAACTATGTTGGGGTCAAAATGAGTCTCTCTTAACGTATCGCGTATTGATGCTACCCCTAAATGCTCAGGAATGCACTCATTTCTGATTCTATCTATGCTAGTTTTATTGTGTATATATAGAGAATGTTCAAGAACATGATCTTATATATATGATAATGATTGGTGTAGTTGGGCCCCCATGTATGTCGTATCCTTACACATGCACTAACACCCACCCTCTTTCATGAATTAGCACTCGTCTAGTTTTTCCTCATTGATGAATTGCGTGGGAATCACATAAATAGATCTTTATCTAACAATTTTATTATACAACTTTGGGGCTTAAGCATAGGGTTAGAATGATTACATGTGGCACACCTAGGTCAGACATAAACCTCTTACATATGCAGTCATCATTCATTTTGGAAGGGCAAACTTAGAAAGCAAATTCCTTGAAACATTTATTCAATGAAAAAACTACATTAGATTAAATAGTTGAAGATAGCCATGCATAACTTTGGGGACCCACTATATACCCTTGAGCTCTTATGAGAAAGAACATTAGATTCTAAATATTTTCAATATTTTGGATTTTATCTATATACCTTTTTTTTTCTGGGTCAGATTGAAATTCACGGTGCAACGGGTTTCAACAACCGTGAACCGCTGTGCATCGGTGCACCGATTCACTTTTTCAGGTTGGCAGCAAGGCTCTCCTCTTCCACTATTAAAATTGTGTTCTCTGCCATCCACGAGTCTTCAGTTTCTCGTAGTGTCCCATACCAACTTTCTAGTGTGTAGTTCTATATGGTTTCTTCTTAGGTGATTTTAAAGGTTAACTTGGGCATCTCATTCATGACAAATATTTTATTTGTTTCCTTTTTTTTTTTTATAAATGCCTCATTTGTCACTGATCTGCATCTATTCTTTGCAGTTTTTCCCATTGCTGTTAAAGCTGATTGCATGGAATGGAGAGAAGTAAGTTCAGTTCTTTATTGATTTTTATCCGAGCTTGGTCATGAAAGGGCAAGTCCCACATATTCTTGACTGTTTTTTTTTGTCCTCACCAACTTTCCATCATGTCTATGGAAATTGGATGCTGCTAGGTTTATCAATGGAAAACTTCTGTTACCACCCAGCACCTTTTGTTCACTGTGAAGGCATTGAATTCCCAAGTCTATCCCTTGGATTGCGAGCCTATCCTCACCAAGGATACAATCATTCTGTTTTGCTGACTGGAATGTAAATAAAAGATGTCCATCTCCTAAGCATTCCATATTCACTGACGTTTTGACTCTTCTTCCTTGTTGATCTGAAGTAGGTCACATCATCAATCAAGTGTTTCCCTCCAAAAGTGATCCCCGTTTTATTAATCACTTAAAATAGTAGTTATATATAATTTTTTGTGATTTGTGTCATAGTCGTCATCACCATCTTCTTCATCATTTGAGCCTTAACTTGTCAATCTGGGTGTGCTTGAAGAGGTTTATAAATTATAATATAACGACATAGATACTATGATATCTTATATCTCTAAACCAAGGTTGGAAACTCATAACTCGGACTCGAATCATCCTATGTAAAAAAATTGAATCGGATAAGAGTCAATGCGGAGACTCGGGAGGCTCATTTTTTAAATAATTTTTAAAAATATTTAAAAAATAATCCATTCTTATAAAATATAAAAATACATTTATTTACATGTATTCAAAACTCAAGTTAATAAATTTAGTTATGCTAGAAAAGTACTTCACTAGGAAAATGAAAGTAAAATGTTGCATGTTACATAATTTGTTAGCCCAAATATGAAATTGAAAAGATCAAATATAAGTTTCAAATTGCATTCAAGTCATTATTTTTAAATTGTCAACTCTAAATTTCATGCGTGATTACTTATAAATAAACTTTAATCGTTGAAAATTAGATCTACCTATCAAATGGTCTAGAATGCAAACTACTTATTAAAATGAGATGACTCGCCGAGTCTCCCTATTTTTGACTTGGCTCTTCATCAAAATGAGAATACTCGGGAGAGTCAAGAGTCAACTCGGAGAGTTTTCCAATCATGCTCTAAACTGTAGATAAAGTTGTGTGATTTTATTTGAATCATTAATCATGAGGAGCAAGTCTTATGGTTTACTAAGATTGTGTAGTTCAAAAATGTGCTGGACATTTTACATTTTCAGTCAACTTGTGAAAAAAATGTAGGGTTATTTTCATTTTTTTTTTCTTTTTTTTTTTGTTTCCTTTCTTTCTTTCTTTCTTATAAATTAATGTAGGGATACCATTCCTAAAAAACAAAAAAAGAAAAAACATAATGTAGGGATTTTTTAAGAGGGGCCTAAAAACTTTCTAGAGGCTTCATGTAATTGTAATCTTTTTTTGAGAAAAAAACAAGATCTTTCATATAACTATGAGAGGAAATTGGCTAGAGTTCTGAGTGTCTTTCTTCCTTCCTTTTCTTCTTCATATTCGTCTTTTCATTTTGCTATGAACAAGAATGCTTGGATGTTGTGAGCCTATCGAGCCATATTTCCATAGCATATCCAATGCAAAATAATGCTCGGCTGTTATGCTTTCTAGCCATGAAAAAAAATCTTTACTTTTTTGTTATCATTTTAATTTTTACAGCTTAAATATAGTTAACTGAAAGGGCAAATAGAAGTTTTTAACTTTATTAGGATCCATTTACACTTGATTTTACTGCTACTTGAAAAACTAGGTGGATGAGGACATCAGTTCCAAATACACCAAAGTGTATCAATGGCGCAAGAAGAAAGTGGCGTACAATGCTCCTTTATGGATGAATCAACCATTCATGGGCTTAATCCATCAAGATCATGAAGATCCACCGTTGGATCTAACACCTGGCTTGATGAAGACCTTCTGTAATAGATGTCAGGATGACATAACAACGGGATGTTCCATAAGGGAAGAATTATTGAGGATCAAGGGCAAAGTAAACGTCTGAAAGAAGAATGAGGAAGATCAAAGAGGACCTGAGATGGGGGTGGGGGAAGAGAGCAAGAGAAAGGTTGGGGGGGGGGGGGGGGGGGGGGGGGGGGGGTGGTGGGTGGGGCGTGGTTTGATTCATGCACATTCCCAAGTGCACGGCATCCCTTTCCCCGCTCCCTCTCCTTGTCGACATCTTTATTTCTTTTATTTATTTATTGATTTATTTGCTTTTCCTATTTCTTGTTTATGTTATTTCTTAAGTTAAGGATGTTATTAGTTTAAGATTTGATCTCAGCCATCTATTTCCATTTGAGGGCCTCTTTTTATTGTTTTCTCTTATAAGCTAAGAAGCACGAACATGGGACACCAACACGACACGGATACGCAGACACAACATTTCTCAAAAAAGGACACAGACACGTCGAGGACACGTTAATATTTAATAATAATATTAAATCTAATCATATACTAAAAAAGATAATATCATTTTAACTTTGTAATCAATTGAGCAATCAAATAAATAAAAATCCTAGTACCAATGTACCACTGTAATATTCCCCCCCCCCCACCCTCTCATTAAGTTTCTCAAACTTGGTTACATATTTCCAACAGAGGCCTATTTATATCTTCTTCATTGGAGGGGTTTGAGCTAGAGCCAGGAATAGAACTCATATTCCTAAATTCCAGAGGTGGAGAAGCAGCTGATAAATTAAAAAAGAATTATTTGATATAAAGGACAGCAGCAAAAAATAAAAAACATCAGCAGCAAGGACATTTGTAGATTTGCATATTTGCAGTGAAAAAAAAAGCATCAAGGAGGTTTGCAACAACACAGCAAAGAAGAAAACAACAAAAACAAAACATCTAATGATCAGAAAAACAGCAACAGATTTGAAAAAAAAGTACAGAAACAACAAATAGATTTGATGAGCAAAAAAAAAAAAAAAAAAAAAATAGTAGCAGATTACAAAAAAATAGTACAGGAACAACAAACAGCAAATACAGATTTGATGAGCCAAAAAAAAAAAAAAAAAGCAGCATGAGGAAAATCTAAAAAAGAAAAAGCAACAAAATGTTTTTCGCCACAAAAACTGAAAAAAAAAGAAGCAGCAGCACAGAAAGAAAAAAAGAGCAGTATAAAAAAAAAAAAAAAAAAAAACATCGTACCTAATGAGCAGAAGTAGTACCATAGGCGAAAAAAAGGAAGTAGAAGCAGTATCACAGCAGATCTTCTTTGTTTCTTTTTCCTTTTCTTTCTTCTTCTTCTTCTTCTTTCGTTAGGGCCGGACGGACGAATGGGGTTTTTTGTCTTTCGTTTAGGGGATGGATGGACAAATTAAAGGAGCCCCCTTTCCTCTTAAGTTATAACATGTCCCCCAGTGTGTCCCTAACATGTCCCAGCGTGTCCCCAGTGTGTCCTGAATATAAAATATAAAAAAATAAATAGGATACTCTTTTTGGCGTGTTTGACACGAGTTTGAGCGTGTCTGTGTCTGACACTTGCAGGACACGGACACGATGGCCCCGGAGAGGTGTTCGTGCTTCCCAGCTTATAAGCTTTGTATCCCTCTTTGAAAGAAGTTAATGATTATATGAATGAAAATCATTTTCAAGGCCTTCATGAGACGCCTTTGATAGGGAGTTTGGCGTGAGGCAAAGGTTCAATTTTTGTTATCAAGGTATCTTCTAATTTTAATTTGTTTTTCCAATTAAAAGAGGATAGCGTGTCCCTAATGTGTCCCAACGTGTCCCCAGCTTGTCCCGAATATAAAATATAAAAGAATAAATAGGATACTCTTTTTGGCGTGTCCGACACGTGTCCGAGTGTGTTTGTGTCTGACACGCGTAGGACATGGACACGACAGCCGCGGAGAGGTGTCTGTACTTCCCAGCTTATAAGCTATTTATCTCTCTTTGAAAGAAGTAATGATTATATGAATGAAAATAATTTTCAAGGCCTTCTTGAGAGCTTTCTCTTGCAAGATCTTGTTCCTCGCCTTTGATAGGGAGTTTGGCGTGAGGCTAAGGTTCAATTTTTGTCATCAAGGTATCTTCTTCCCCATCTCTTCTTTCTTTTCATTGCTTAATGCCCAAGTAATAGCCAAATCAGCCCCAGATCCATTCACACACATCCCTAGGCCTGTGCTCATAGGTCCCAAGTCAGATCCCCACCTCCCACTCCATCTCCCTCCACTTCTCCTGCTGGCCAAACGCCTCCCCCACTTGTCCAGCTCTTGTCCAGCTCTGAAACTGTAGATCTAGCTTCAAACCCTAATCAAAATCCTAAATCAAACCCCAAATCATAACCTTAACCCAAATCCAGCCCCGCACCACCTTCCAAACTCAAGACCTAACCAACCCCAACCAACCCAACCCCCCTACTCCCCCCACCCCCACCCCACCACACCCCCACCCCCCCCGCCCACCACCACCCAAATCTCAAAAAAAAAAAAAAAAAAAGAAGAAAAGACCTGGCTGAACCCAACCCATTCCCAGCCCCCGGACCCTCTACCCTCATATTCAGCTTTTTTCGTTTATTCAAATCTGAATCTGAATTTACCCTTCATAAATTTCCCCTACTGTCAATTTGCTACCACTTGAGCCAAGCCTTCGTCAAATCCTCAAGGGGCATGAAAAATCTGCTTGTTGTCGGCGATTCCCTAGGCAAGTGGAAGTCCTAATCTTCCATTAGTTCTGCCTCCCAATTCTTTGAGGGATCCAACTGTAGGATTGTAATAGGGTCTTGGATCATTATTTAACTACCTTAACTGAATTTTAGATTGAATGGTGCGCAAACATTGGTTTTAGAAATTCAATTTAATGTTTTATTCCTTATCTTGTTCTCAAATTGCACCATTGAAGTTAGTTCAATTACCTATTTCACCCTACAAGTGATCGACTCCTATACTGCTTGATTCGAACAATTCGGGATACGGTTTGCTCATTTTGGGTATTCTGAGGCGTTGCCATGTGCACCCATCTGTAGAAGATGAAGAGGTCCAATGAAAATGAATAGAGAAAGAAGACATTGGAAAAACAAAGAAATGACTTTGGGAACTAAAAAGAGTGCCCTCAGTCTTTACACTGCCTCTGTCTGAGAGAGAGAGAGAGAGAGAGAGAGAGAGAGAGAGAGAGAGAGAGAGAGAGAGAGAGAGAGAGAGAGAGCAATTGTACTTTCTCTTTTCTCAAAGTGTTTGACTATGTTTTAGGATTCACGTGAAATTTGTAAGGCTCTTGTTGTGGCCCGCCTACTAGAAATCTAAATGAATTAAAACAATTGTGCTCCCCTTGATTATGGTTTGGCTAAATTTCATTTGAAAAATAGATGGGTCTACCATAAAACTAATCACACTTATAAAATATAGAAATTTTATAATACTTAAAAATCTGTGTGTATTATACTAGTCGTATGACAATGAGAGCATCTCTTATCAAAATAAAAAAATTTCAAGGACATTCAAGTAAGTGGCATATATTTTGATTGGTTTAGTGGTTTAGATTTTACTAGATCGGATTCAGCCTAGCAGTTCAAAGTTCAAACTACAAATTTGAAATCACCGAATGTCTCTACAAATAAACTTTGGGCTACCCACATAAATATACTTAAATCAAATTCCTCTAAACATATGAGATAATTAAATGTCCTCTAAGTTGGACTTGTTGTCCCAATTGGCTTGCTTTTTTCAGTTTTTATTGGCACATAATCTAGCATGTACCCATCTGAAATTATGTTGGGATTTTACCTAAATAAAGGCCGAATTAAAGATTCCTTGACTTTTACATTGATTGAAAATTTGTGAGTCATCGAGTAGAGTATTATATTTCATTTGGAATAAAAAAGGTATTACTGTTGCACTTTGGAACCTCTTTACATTATGTTTCTCATGTTTCGCAACATGTATCGGTTAGTAATATAAAAAGTGGAAAAGATTTGCTCATTGTTTTGTGAATATTGTATATTATTTTACAATCTTCTATGGGTTGTAAAAGATTTATTAATTCCAGCAACTTGTGAGAAATTATAAAATGTTTGAGGATGCAAACTGGATTCAGTGTGTGCATCTTGAAATTGCAGATTAGAGAAATTATTTTTGAAGGTTTTCCCTGGAATGATGTCTCCTGGATCATATCTTCCACTGTTCCCATCACTTGTGGATCTTCCAAGTGAGTTTCCCATTTGCTTATGTAATCAATGATTTACATGTTTTTTTTTTTTTTTTCACAATTTTATAGTTTTCACTTCATGTTTCATTAAATAAACATAAATAAATGAGGCAATCCACTGGTTGCTCAGTGGTGGTGAGGCACCTCCCTTCCACAGAATTAACAGTGCCTTCCACAGAAACAACCAGGGATCAATCCCTGGCTGTAGTGCTTTGTGTATGTGTGTGTTTTTAGTCACTCACTTTGCCTAGTGAGTTTCCTTTTTGCTTATCTGATTTCATCTAAAAATACTGAGGTGCACTTCTAAATTGAAGTTTGTACTTGGATTTGTGTTTGACTTTACAACTAAATATTTGGTAATAACTTCAGTGTTTAATTCTTGGATTGAGTTAGAAATTGGATATAAAAGAGAAATTCTTATAAATAACTGTAGGAAAGTAATTCTGACCAATAACTGTAGAGAACTTCAGTGTTTAATTCTTGTGTGTGTGAGAAGTTCTTGCAAATAACTGTACTTGGATTATTAAACTCTAAATAGAAGAGAAGTTTTTTTAGGAATAATGGAAAGGCGATGGACTTTGTGAGGTATCTAGGGGCTTTTTTCTTTCATTTCACGAGGAGCACTAATGATGTGGCAGATAAACTAGCTATTGAGGGAGCGAGGGAGTGTCATGACAGTTTGATTATTATTCATGATCCCAACAACCAACACCCCCCCACCTATCGAGGAAAGAATTATAGAGTTAATTCCTAAACCCACAAAACTACACTCAAGTTCTGGGATCTGGTGATTTGTATTTTATATTTTTGTATACATTGCGATTATTTTGGTTCTTGTTATCCTATCAATTTGGAAAGACTCATTAGTTTCCATTTAGTATTAGGTTGTCTGCTTCCTTCATTAGCAATAAGCTTTCTAATAATCTAATGTCATCCAAAATCAGTTCTGGTTGTTGCACTGGAAAAAGTAGAAAGAAGCTCAGGTCCTCTTATTGGGAGCAGCATTGCTTCGATTCAGAAAAGTACGGCTCCTGAGGTTGACTTTATAACCTGTTGAACTTACTCGAATGGAATTGTCATAAAATACTCTTTGTCATCTAAGAATGCATTTATTGTTGCAGATGCTACTTGCGCTGATGGATGAGGCTTATACTGGTTCGGCAATAGAAGATAGAGGGGGGGACTCTGGATCTGATGATAACAATACTATAGATGTTGCTGATTCTCTGTTTCTTGACCTTCTCAAGGATGAAAATGATGGCTTAGCTGTATGGTCCAAATCACCTCTACTTTTGCCAACATATATTATATTAGATAGTGGCTGAGGCATGTGCATCCCAATGATTCAGCCATGACCAATATAGTCCTTAGCTAGCTGCTTCGCAAGGAAGTAAAGAGGCAGAAGCGGTATGGGCCTATTCCATTCCTGTGGAATGGTGGCCCAGGAGGCTGTCCATTTGAAACAGACCTTTGGGCAATACGAAAGGGAAGAGTTTCCTACTTTAGAAGCTGTCCATTCCTTACTAAAGTCTGGAATGGCGGTCTGGGAATAAGAATTATAATTTGAAATAGCCCCAAGGAAATAACAAAAATGACCTTCCTCGCTTTACTCCTGCTAACAGGAGGGAGATTGACCCACTCACTGCATGGACGGGCTAAGCTATGAAGCTCTTCGGTTAGTAGCCATTAACCTTTTGAAATACCTTTTGAAATACTCTCTCTCTGGTATGATCGATGCCCCGACCTGTTACCGTGCTACTGTAGCATTAACTGTAGGTGCTATAGCCATTCTAGTTGATCTATACTGTCTCTTGTATAGTCAAGGCCGACTTGCTACTGTAGCATGTAATTTTCCGGGGTTAGAGGGCGATATTGAAAATGTATTCAGAGGACACGTCAATGGAGGAACATTTGGATGTAAATCTCGGTGGTCTTGTGTAGCTGCATGTGTCAACATGACACAGTACGTAATTAAACGGTCTATTAAGTTGGCCCAACTATTTATTATTTTATTTGACTAAGCAGAAAAGTCAAGGGTGCTTCGCTCTGCCGTGAGAAACACATGTGAGTTATTGGCCATTGGCCAATTGTATTTTAACCATCCATTTTCTTCCTTTGTTTCTTTGCTTTTCTTTAATTTTTTATTTGTTTTTTGGGATACACTGGTCAGTTCGACGAGTAGACTGGCTTGTTGACACATGGCTAGACAGGTGGATCCTGCTTTTCATTTGCGCGGTTCATCATAGTTGTTGCTGTGCATATCTGCAATCATATCTTTCTCATTCTAAAACTTGCATTTTGCTGCACTTCATGTATTGTATATTAGTAGGGGTCAGAACTTAGCATCCTATGTTGTGGATGCAAGGCTTTTTAGTAGGGGTCAAATTTCTCTCTATGGTCAATGAGAGTTTCTACATTTTCTTTTTAGTCTCCCAGCTGAAATGAACAGTTGATTAACTTGCTATTTATTCGTTCCAGGAACGTCATTGGACCTCGCCTGCAATGGCTTCTGCACTACAAGCTGCAATTAATAGTGCTCAATCTGACAGGCTAAGACAAGCACTGCATATGGCTCCTCGGTTTCTTGACGTGTATTTTGCAACAGCATTGCGGAATGTTAATGACTGTATGGAGCTTTTTTTCTTAATCTTCCTTTTCTCATCATCTTCTATCTCTGTAATGCTTCTTCTCCTCCTCCTGTTCGTTCAGTCAAGCTTTACTAGTGCATCTAACTTGACTCATTTTTTTGGTTGTTGCAGCACTTATTTGTGCTCTGATTCCACTACTTTTTTCAAGAAATGATACAATTTTTCCAGACAAGGTTTTCTCTTATGAGGTTAGTGAGCAAGATTGTATTAACATTTTTAATCTTCAGGTATGTAACAGGTAGACCCAGCATGTTGACAGCCTGTCCCAGAATAGCTGTCTCCACTCGTAGGGTGGTCTGTACATTTTTCATTAACTGACAGTAAATTTTAACTCTTCATTCGTTTCTTATTTGTTTGTCCCAACCAATGAGTAGATTGGCATGATTTTTGGCCTAGTATAGATAAACAATGGGGCCCAATTAGTGCATGGCTTGGATCATAAACATGTGCCTGTTATGCATATGGCCATCTGTTGTTGGGCTGGATGTGTTTGGATGGGCATAGTAAGTGCTAAAGTGACTCAATACTTCAAATATTTAAAATGCCTTGGCAAGAGGCTAGAACTTCACCGCTATACTTCGTTTTGGGCAAGACGCCCTTTATTAGACTAATTTTTTGCATTAATATGACCATAGGTTTCTGTTTTAATATCTTAATATCTAATATCTTTTTTTTAGGTATATCTTTATCCTACATTTCCTGGTTTTTTAAAGATACTTAGCTGGTTTTTCTTGATAGGAATTTCTGTTTGTGTTTCTACTGATACCTTCATCTTGGTAGGAGCAAGGTTTAAAAGGCTGGAGTCCCCGACTTGGCAAGGGCGAGTTGAATGGGACTCAGCCGAGTAGGGTTCGGTCCTCTTCCCCAGGCTAATTATAGAGAGAGAGGCAGCTTTCTCGTGCAGCACCAGCAAACAGCTGCTCTCCAAACTCCTCCAATTGCAGCACATGCACTTTCTCTCTCTAGTCCACTATTTTATGTTTTTGTCCTTTTCTACCCATCCCCCTTTCCTTAACTCCTCCAGCAACAACACATGCTCTCTCTCTCTGGTTCACGTTTTTACTTTTTATATTTGTCTTTCTCCTCCAATCCCCTCTTTCTTTCTTTGTTTTTTTTAAATGATGCATGCGAGTAGACTCGTTCGATTTGCCCAAGTCCCATGGGACTGACTCGGCAAGTGCCGAGTCCGCCGATTTTTTAATCCATGGGTAGGAGTATAAGATCCTTGACCAAGGGCATGTTATTCCATAATGCCTTCTATCTAATAGTTGCATGTGGACCTCCAATCAAATTGTTGCTCGATTGATATAGGCCTTTATTCTGATCTACCTTACTGTGGATGTGGACTTGTGATACTCCATGCTTAAAAAATTTGTTGAAAAGGAGAAACCTAACTCTTTGATGGGTGACCAGCAACTAGTTGTCTTTGAAAGAAATATAGCATTAGCACATTAAATTAGGAGGGCAGATGTTTTATTTTTCTCTCTTTTCTGTTAATATAGAATGTATTATTAACGAAAAAACAGAATTCTGTTACAAACTATCAGAGGAAAACTACTTCAGAAAAGTACTGTCTGACATCTAAACTATAGCAAAACTACCAGCGATCAAAGTAACTAACTCCTTTGGTTCTCAAGCAGCACGGTCTGTGTTCTCCCCATCTTGCAAACTGTTTCCTTCAGTCATCTCCTGCCTGTCCATCGCCTGTTGTTGCAAATATATTTTCTGGATTTCAGCTGGTAAGAGGAATGGAGGAAGCAAAGAGGGATGGGGATGAAGGAGAGATAATCAGTAGAATGCAGTCACATCTTGACCTCTGTGTGAAGGAGATGTAGCATGGCCCACCAATGATCAACATGGAGATGGTCCATCAAATGTCAGGTAGTGTCCTAGCACAAGATGAAAGAAGATGAGGAGAGGACAAACCCTTGCCATATTCTCCATATTTCTGTAATTATGTTATATATCCATGGATTTCTCAACTATCCCTCATTTGGTTTGTCTGATTATTTCTCAGTGCGAATTGAGGAAAATTCTCTTCTTTTTCTTCCTCTTAGTCCTCTACTTTCTTTTTCGTTTTTCTTTTTATGTAGGTCATGTAGGTGAAGGTCGGGTCGGGTCGACCTGCATCGAATATGCGTTGTGTTTGTTTAACCCGTTTTAAAAAAGGGTCTCGCATATGGGTCAGGACGCACTCTGTAAAAGCCCGATTTGACCCGACCCAACCCGTTTGCACCCCTATTTAGAACCAGAGCTAAACCTGTTGTATAGTAGATCCCAAGCTCAGGAGTCCCAAGAAGATAACAAAGAATCATTTAAACTATTGCCAAGTGAAGATGATGAGGCTTGGCCAGAAATTGGCTCTCAATATTGACATCATGAGATATGTCAGAGCGTATAATAATCAAGTAGACTAAATTGGCAATAAGTTCTTGATAAAAAGTAGGATAAGAAAGATCTCTTTCATCTTGATGATATTTGACATTTAGCTGCATTGGAGTATCCACAAGAGTGGAGTTATATAAATGGGCCATTTTAAAAAGGTCCTTAGTGTAATTATGTTAATTGGTGAAGATACTGTGCTCAGATCTCTGGACCTCATGACCAAGGGAATTTGTGAGATGACCTAAGTCTTTCATATGAAAGGTAGCACATTAAGTGCCTTTTTAGGCTGATGAATTCCACTGGCTTCATTCCCTGTTATAATGATTCCGTCAACATATGCAAGCAGAATAGTTATGCCCTTTGAAGATCTATGAAGGAACATGGCTGGATCATTTTCACTCTGATGAAATCAAAGTTGAATAAGAGTGAGCTTTGCGAATCAATCTCGAGGAGCTTGTTTTGATTCATCAAGTGATTATCTTAATCGGCAGATCTCTGTAGAAACAAAACGACCAAGTCCTTGAGGGGGACACCTGAAAACCTCCTCTTTGAGATCCAGTATAGCTTTTTGTATGGATTTCCAATGGTTGTCATTATCATCATCATCATGGTCATCATTTATATTTGAAACTTGAGTATTGATGGTTCAAATTCAAATAATTTATCAGCCTTTAGTGGATGCTACATTTTCCTAAATGGTAACCCTGAGGCAATCTTATCTTTGTAGGTTCGCAAGAGGCTTTTAGATTTCATGCTAGCCGCATTTCAGCGATGTCCAGATTTTGTTTCACTGCTGAAGGTATTTCTTTGCGATGTTGTTGCCCATCTATTTAATGACAAAAGTCCTTTTAACAGTTCTCTCTACAATTGTCTTCTGCTGCTCCATACCGTACAGCAATCATCATTATCATAACATTTATTTAACCATGCAATATATATTTTATTCCTGTAACTTATTCTGTTTTCATCAACAAAATAAAATTCTATGACAATTTGGTTTTATCTCAACAATACATAATATGTGGTCTATTCTACAACGAATTATGTTAATTTTCTCCTCAACATGGTGTCTTTCTGTTGTTTGGTTTCTTTTATAGGTTTTTTTTTCCCTAGAATTGTTAAATAGAACTCATGATTTAGATAACATAATTGTCTGTATCATTTTTTGTGCATCTTATAATGGCTGGTTGTATTTGGCATTTCATACTCTTTGTAGACTATAGTATCGGAAGTTTTCATTGTGTTTACAATGAACTCACGCTCTAAGGTGAGAACATTGATTACTGTTGTGGCTTGATAAATTGAAGTCTTCTAAAATTTCATTTTTATATTTTTCAACCAAAATACATTTTGAATATTAATTAAATTAATATTTCTGCTGGATTTTTGTTTGGTTAATACTTAATATGGCAGTTTTTTATCTTCTTATTGAATGATCAATTATAACCTGCCTAAAATATTGCAGAAGCCTATCATTGACAGACTTGGAGAAGCTTATGATAGCCCTGCAAAGGTAATAAAGGACTTTTGGTATGATAGCATGACATTTAGCTCTATTTTTATGGAAGTGAAACCTGGAAAAGTTGTTATGATCAATTGGATATCGAGTTTCATTTGGAGCATGAAGGCAATTTGTCCAGTTCCTATCTGGATAGGAGTGTTCTGTACTTACTGTGCTGCAATAGAGTTTAATCTTAAGATTGACTAATTTGCATATGCCAATGTTGTTTTTGGGGTCCACTGCCTCTAACTTATTTGTCCGTCTGATGAAATGGTAAATGGTGTATATGGATGTACTGCAAACTGGAAGTGGTTTGAATATTTCCGAAGACAAGATGACTATCCATTTATTGTACTTAAGGGAGTGGTGAAAATATGATGTGTGTTGGGTGAGGGTAACTGTTTTTCTTCTCATTTGGCTCAGAAATATCAGCGCCAACCAATTATGTTCATTTGGAATGGAGGGGAAAAGTTTCCAAACTAACGTGGCTTCTGATTTCTACTTATCCTAAATGTGCAGCAGCCATTATTTCTGTCTGAATATTTAAATGACTCCTGTGATTTGTCTACACCAGGATAATGCTGAGCTCTGAGTCAATGTGTTCCATACTTCCAATTGCCCAAAGAGCGATTTGTCAGTTTCTATGGGTGCAGCATAAGCCTCATGAATCACGATCATACATCATATTTTATTGAACATACAACTATGTAAAATGTGTTAATACAAACAGAAAACAGACCTTTGCCTCTTTTACTTTAAGGAATTGAAACTAAAAAAAGAGTTCTATTCTATTGGATATTTAAGTTCTATTTGGAGCATAAAGTCAATTGTCTAGTTCCTATCTGGCTAACTGTGTTCAGTACTTCTAACTGTGCTTCAATAAAGTTGGATCTTTAGATTGACTAAATTGCTTGTGCCAGTTTCATTAGATGGGTCCATTGGGTTTACCTATTTGTCAATCTAATGAAATAGTTAATGGTGTATTTGATGTGCCCCAAACTGAAAGTTGTGCATATCTCAGAAGACAAGGTAACCCTCTTCTTGTACAAAGGATGGGATGAAAATTTGAAACTTGTTAGGTTAACTTTTTCCTCTTGTTTGGCTGAGAAATAGCATTGCTAAGCATGTCTCAATATATATATATATATATAGATATTGATTTACTATGGAGAAAAAAAATCTATAACTATACTGTCTTAAATGTGTAGCAGTATAGATAGCCCTCAATACTACCTCAATATTCAAATTACACTTGTGATTTGGCTACATCTAAACCAATGTTTTAAACGATGTGGTGCAAATCCATCTGTTCCAAATGTTTTAAACGATGTGGTGCAAATCCATCTGTTCCAACTGCCCCAAGCATGGCGTGTTAGCTTCAAAGAGTGGAGCATGGGCCTCTTGAGCGGGCCTTTTCTTTTAGTAAACAAACAACTACAAAATATATTTACATAGGGGAACTTTTCACAAATTTGTTTTTTTAGAACTTTTTATAATTTGTGGGCTTGACTTATGTTTACTAGTGTTAAATTAGATTATGAAAACTTTTAAACTCTTAATAATACAATTTGCTAGTACCTATTTCTTTTAAAGGAAAATGTAACAGTGAGGTGAACATCCCTTGTGAAGCACAAATGATGCATGTGCTTCATTTGGGGTGTGTGGCTTAAATAGGCCTCCTTTGATGAGGTGTACACCTCAGACAAAAGCCACTCCTCGGAGTTGAGCCGTAGTGCATTTTTAGGATGTCTCTCCCTGATGCAAGCGTTGTGTTGTGACTTGTAAACAAAGTTCTGAGGACTGTTATTTCTTAGTTTATAAAACAGCACATCCATCTCAACATTCCAATCGCTGCTAGTATGGTGTAAAACATTACAACATACTAGCAGTGATGAGAATGCTGAGATGGATATGTTTTAAAACTAGGAAAGATAAGAATAAAAAATGATTGCTTTTGGGAGCATTTTGGGGTAGCATCAATAGGTTTCAAATTAAGAGAGACTCATTTGATATGGTTCAAGCATGTCCAATGCGAGCCAGCAATGACACCATTAGGAAAAGTTTTCTATTTAGATTGATGGCCCGCCAGGGAAAAGGGGTAGGCCAAAGAGGACTTCTATCAAGATAGATATGAAGAGTACAAACTATCCCAGGATTTGGCTCATGATAGATTTGAATGGAGAAACAAAATTCATGTAGCCGACCCAAACGTAGTTAGGACGGCGCATTGATGACGACGACGATTGATTGATTGCTTTAAAGAAACCCAGTTTAATACAATTGTCGTCATCACTATTCAAGTGGTTTTGCCTCGGTTTTCCCTTGAGTGAGACAATCGTCGGAGTTCTCAACAATAATAACTACATTTACGTGCCATTAACAGTAATAAAAAAAACTCCAAAATTTGTTGCGGCTAGAAGGGTTTTTCCGAACTTTTTTTATATATAACTTTAGTGTTTTTTTTTTTTATTCAATAGACAGAGTTAGCATTACAATTATGCTGGGCTATTGGAGAGCATGGAGGTGGAGGTATGTCACACAAGGATGTAGCTCGCGAGCTTTTTGAGAGCTTAGAATTACTTTTATATGAGAACCTTTTATCCAGGTCAGTGTTACAGTAACTTTGCAGGCTCCAAAATTGTGCTTCAGCAAATTGATTTTTATGCAAATGCTTTTGCGTTTTCGACAGTCGTTTGGGCTTAAGCCAGGACCCAACTAGTAGCTCAGATGGTGCACCCTTCAGAAAATCGTCACAGGCTAGGCTCTTATGCTTTGTTGTAACAGCAATTGCGAAGCTTGCTACATACCACCGTGAATTGCTTCCAAGGGCCCGTGTTTCCTTGGCCAAGGTCTGTCTTTTTAAGCACATCTACACACCAAAAGTAAATTGTTTCAAATATTTTGGCAAAATGGATTTCTATTAGTTTTGATGTGTCTTTACAGCAGTGTAGAAATATGCACATTTTTTTCCTTCTCCTTTATGGTGCTAAATTGAATTGGAACTGATAATGATTTTATGAGTTGGGAATCGCTAATATTAATGCTATAGGGAAGAAGGCAGGAAAATCGAGTTAGGGTTTTCATTGTGATATGCATAAGCATATACTTTCAGAACTCTGGAAAATATTACATAATTAGGAATCAGACTCCACTCCAGAAAACAAATAATATCATATCCAGAAAACAAATTGCATGACATGAAAAGAATTACCTTTTGTGCTAACCCCACTCGATCCTTGGTGATTAACTTTGCTTGAGATTCTCCAAGTTTCAGCTGCATTGTGTTGATAGGCTCAAATCTTTTTGTTTCTGTGCCATTTATTCTTAAATCTCATCTCACCATTTGAGCATGTAATATCTTTAGATGGAATCCGTGAAACTCATCAAGCATCTTTGATCAAAGTCAACTTTTTAAATGGACAATTATCCTTTAAAAGCGAAGGGCAATATTTGGACACATGATCTTGGGATTGATACATTAAGCTTCCGTCAATTCTACATATGAAGTCTCTACCAACAGGGAAATGCTTCAGTTTTGGTTTGAGAAATACAACAGCATATATTTTTTTTAAGATAAAATTTATAACATTTGGGAATGGTTTTGTAAGAGAAAGGAGTTTCAGGGAATCAATTCAGATGATCTGCATAGATCATGGGCTGCATTTCTAAAAGGGGGTCTGAATGCAAAAGTTATAATGCGGAACCAGAGGGAGATGCGGGTGGGCAAGGATAGAAGATGTAGGGATAGGGGTTGAGATTGGGCTCTCACCAAACTCCGATCCGGAGGCTGTAGTAACTTGGGCTCTCACCAAACTCATTAGAGATCTCGAGGAGGAGAACTAGGAGAAAACTCAATTTCATTATTCGTTAACCATCACTTTTTACTCATTAGCGAAAGAAGCTTTACATCATTATGCAGGAAAATAAATAACCCTAGGACAAATCTAGACCATCCAAACACATTGATGGGCATGATTAAAACATCCTACTAAAATAACTTAAAACACAAATAAAGTTCTAAATAATAAAAAAAAAAAAAAAACAGAAAATAAGCCCAAAGGCTTGATCACGGCGGATGGCTTGGGCCAATTGCCGGGTCGACCCATGGGGGAGCATGGGTCTGTCTAGCATCAGATTACCCCCTTCTTGGAGAGAACTCGACCTCGAGTTTTGTAGATGTCCTCAAGGATCGAAAGTCAACCCTATGAATTTCTGATAGGCAACTTGATCCTTGGTTTCTGTGCAAGACTTGAAGGCTTGGCGCATTGCTGCTTCTGATTTTGGAATTCAGCTTGGATGTGAGATCTAACCGTTAGAGTCTTTGAATTTCAGCTGTCTGCATACAATCTTCTAATATGAACGGGTGATCTTCGAAGATGAAATCACTATTTGGAACCTTAATGATTTGATCTTCATTCGAAACTTCTTGCAACTTGATCTTTCTCTTATGATTCAATTGGCTTTTCTGGAGGTGGTTCTACATTTATGTCTATCGGGTCTTGAGTTTTCTTGTTAACAATATCTTAGTATTCAACTTTTTCTGTTGCTTGCATTTGTTGATCAACACTGTCCAAAAACGGAAATTTGGAGACAGCTGTAGTGATGGAAGCTTCTGGATTTTCTTCTTGTATCTCAATGTTCATATTACTCATGGTGATCGCCAATTCTCCATTATCGTCATGACCGGACCTCTCAATTCTCTCAATTCGGGCACTGATTTCCTCATCTTGCTCCTCTTGTTGTAAAGCAATCATCTGTGCCATCATGTCTTGCATTTCCTTGGAAAATTGTTCTAAGGTAGCATTGAATCGGGAGGAATCTTGAATTGGCTTCTCAACACCAGTCTTGATTTCATTTGCCATGGTCTCCACAATATGTGCTTTTGTGGATCGTTGAAAATTTCCTGCAAGAGGCTTGGTGATTTCCATGTGAGACCGATTAAGCATGCGCTCAATACGAATTGCTTCCCAATATGCATCATGCATGGTCCTACAGTCCTTCATATTCTTTTAATATGCTTGGTCTCAAACGCCTGCTAAAGCTGATACAATAATGTTCATCATTTTCAACTAGGCAACATGCTTCTTGTTGCCTTGAAAATTGATCAGCATATTCATCAACAGTCATCTCTTCTTGTCGCAAAATAAAGAATTTCTGAAAATGATCCATATTCTTAACATACCAATCTCCATAATTATGTCTGAACTGGGTTATCAAAAAAAAAAAAAAAAAAAAAAAAAAAAAAATCGTTTGAACTTTGAACTGTATGCTTTGAATTTTATTGAAAATTTCTATGCGTTCCAACTTCATATTGACTTGGATGTAAAAAATAAAATAAAATTGAACCGACCTTCTGTGTTCGATCTCCTTGATAGGATTATGCAGTTGAAGACAGATCATTGATCAGGGCTCCAATGGTCAAGATATAACTATTTGAAAATCAATGGCTGAAACTTAAATTTCCAGAGTCTAAATATGTCTCGGCTCAATCAAACTGTAGTCGTCGACTGTTTGAATCCAATTCAATGCTAGGATTTTATATCAGCAGCACTGTGCCCCCCCTTTTGTTTTTCACTTTTATTTCAGGCCGAATCCTAGCTCAGGCCTAACTACTGAGCTTGTAACTGAGCTCTTGCGGCTTGGGCCTACCTGACTTGGACCGAATCTGCACTTCACTTGGTTCTGGTCTTCATCCAGAATGAACGCAATATCATATGAGACTAGAGAGTTTTTGTCTTCCCACTGGGCCAAGGGACCTGAATCGGACTTAAGACCAAGTTGGGCTGAACTTGTGTCACGGGAGATACGTGTGGGACCTCCTTCGTCAGGAATTCAAGTAAGCGGGGTCAAAAAATACTTATCTTCCGCAACCCTGCCACTAGGGCTGTCAAAGGGTTGGGCCCGGGCTGGGTCGAGGTTAAGCTCTTATCCTACCCTCTCATTTGCAGACAGGGCTTAACCTTCGACTTTCACATAGGGGGCCTGTAATTTTTAGGCCCTTACCCTACCTTTAAATATTTAGTATTAGAAAAATGAGAGAAAAAGGATAAAAATAAAAGGACTTGAGATAAAAATACTATTTGAGCTTCCTATGAGTTAAGGCCTATCCATTTAAATTTATAAGCCATTCAAAATTAATGGGCTGCCCATGACACAAAAGTACACGGTTTATCTTAATTGGATGTTACAAAAGGGTCAAAAATTTAATTCGGATCCGAGATCTTTCGATCCCCACGGTACTCTGTAAGGATTGAACAGTGCACGAAAGACAAAAAATCTCGAGTGGGCCACAAATCACATTTAGGTTTTGTGATTTGGAAATTTAAAAGTCTTTGAAGAGTCTGATGTTTGCTAAGTGGTGGTTGAGTGGCCACATGTTGAAAGATGTGTGGTCAAGAATACAAGGACATTTGCTTTGTTTTTCAAGATGCTGCACATGGCGAACAGTAGAGTTTTCATATCACAAAATCCAAAACAATCAAGAGTCATTAATGGGAAAGCTTTTCATTGTGATTGGTGAAGACATGAGGCTACACGAGAACCGATGAGGTTACACGAAGATCATATCGCTCCAAAACTCAAGTCTATAAGCTCCATCACCTCCATCGTCTCCTCCTTCTCTCCATCAACTCCTCTCTCTCTCCCGTCGACAAAAGCCTTCGCCTTCGTCCCTCATTTTCTATCTTTTAGGTCAAGCTCTTAAATTAAGTCGGTTCAAAATCTTCCCATGAGATTGTTTTTAGATTTCAGTGGGGTCAAACTTCTCATAGATGTTTTTTTTTTTAGATCTCAATGGGTCAAAAGCTTCCCACTCAGAGGTTCACAAATTTTTTTTTTTTTAATATGTTTTTAGATCTCAGTTGGGTCAATCGACCCCATTGTGAACAATGGGGCGCTGCCCTTGTCTAGAATACAAGGACATGTGCTTTGTTTTTCAAGATGCTGCACATGGCAAACAATAGAGTTCACATATCACAAAAACCAAAAAAATCAAGAGTAATTAATGGGAAAGCTTTTCAAAGCTTTTCATTGTGATTGGTGAAGACATGAGGCTACACGAGAACTGATGAGGTTACACAAAGACCAAATCGCTCCAAAACTCGAAGTCTATAAGCTCCATCACCTCCATCGTCTTCCCCTCTCTCCATCGACTCCACTCTCTCTCCCATCGACAAAAGCCTCCGCCTTCGTCCCTCATTTTCTATCTTTTAGGTCGAGCTCTTAAATTAAGTCGGTTCAAAATCTTCCCATAAGATTGTTTTTAGATTTTAGTGGGGTTAAAACTTCCCATAGATGCTCCTTTTAGATCTTAGTGGGTCAAAAGCTTCCCACTCAGAGGTTCACAAATTTTTTTTTTTTTAGTATGTTTTCAGATGTCAGTTGGGTCAATTGACCCCACTGTGAACAATGTTGCGCCGCCCTTAGCTCGAACTGCATCCATGCAAGAGAATAAAAAAGGAAGGGGATCAAACCCTCTTTCGCTGTTGCTTTTCGAAGAGGAGAAGATGGATGGGATGCTTTTGGAGACGAGGGTTGAAGACGATGGTGCCGGTGACGTGGAAGGTGGGGCGCGTAGGTGCGATAGTCGCTGATTGCTTAGCGACGCAAGAGATGAAGGTGGCCGCAACTGCTCGACGAGAGAAAAGAGATGGAAGTCGGCCGATGTTGGTGATGCTGCTGGTGGGGTGCTTTTGGTGCTACTGGTGTCGTGAAGCGACTTCGTTGAGTCGTTCGCAGGTTAGCTCTGCATACTAGGTATGCTTCTAGTCCTCGTCCTTCTTCCTTTTGCTCATCTTTTTTTTTCTTTTCTTTATTGTTATTTGCTTTTCTTGTTTTCTCCTCATTTCCTTTTTTTTTTTTTTTCCTGAGATGGAATGTCCGAGGTCGAACAATGCTTGGGGAATGAATGTGATTTTAGAGGGGTGTTTGAGTTATCTGGGTTCGGTTGTGCTAGGGCTGAACGTGTGGTTCGGATTAGGGCAATTGGGTTGGTTTTGGGATTCAATTGAGGGATTGTGGCTTCGGTAGATGCAAATAGGGCTCGATAAAATTGTTTTGGGTCCAAATTGAAGTGATTAGGAAACTAGGGTTCGGGAACTGGGACTTTTAAGATATTAGGGTTCAGATTTTGGATGGCAGGGTTGTGGTGATGGGGTGATGGATGAGGTGAAAGAGGCGGGGAGGGTTTGGACATGTCATATTTGATAAAGATCAACAAGGGAGGTGAATGTCACCTGATGAATTCAGGGCTGCCAGATGAGATGGTGATGGTTCAGCGGGGACCACGGAGTGCTGATTATCAAATTCAGATGGATCGGTCTTCGGCTTTGATATCAATTTGAACTGGAGGGAGATGTGGGGCGGGCCAGGACAGAAGATGGAAAGATAGGGGTTGGGATTGGGCTCTCACCAAAATTCGATCCGGAGGCGTTGGTAACTTGGGCTCTCTCACCGAACTCCAAAGCAGGAGGCATTTGAGATCTCGAGGAGGAGAAATAGGAGAAAACTGAATTTCATTATTCATTAACCATCACTTATTACTCATTGGCCAAAGAAGCTCATATTATATAGGAAAAGAAATAACTCTAGGACAAATCTGGACCATCCAAACACACTGATGGCCATGATTAAAACATCCACCAAAAATAACTAAAAACACAAATAAAACTCTAAATAATAAAAAAATAACATTAAATAAATGGCTCGGGCCCAAAGGCTTCGTCAAGGCAGATGGACTGGGCCCATTGGCGGGCTGGGCCCATGGGTCTATCCTGCATTAAGTTAGGCTTGGAGTTTATTGGGTTAGACCCCCTAGGGGAATCCTTAAACTAAACTTTGATGGTAGTTATATTCTATCAATTGGAAAAGGGTATTGGTGTTGTTATTAGGGACTGGACTGACAAAATTGCTTGGAGTTTTTTTGGCCTATGGATTCTTCGGATGCCATTGGAGGTGAAGGTTTTTCTTTGTTGGTGGGTTGTCATGAGTTGAGTTCCGGCGGAGGCTTCAATGTCATTGTGAAAGGTAGCTCTTTCTCTGCTATTCACTTTTTTTTTTTTGAAATGGTAATTTGTATTGATCAAAAGCTTTACAGTATAAAAGAGCTATACTGAGAAGTGATTGAGAAAGATCCCTAAAAAAACAGCCACCACCCAAACTGGAGGGGGACTACAAAGAGGCGCAAAGGCCTCAAAAAGAAAAAGAGAAGATGAGATCCAAATCAAACAGCCTTGATCTCTCTCCAATTGAACATAATTGCATCGATGGTTATGCCCCAAAAGTCTAGAAGATAGGAGACCCAAGAGGCAAAACAAAATTTCATTTTGAGGATTATGTCTTCTTGGGTGGAATTGATCCCTTCGAGTTATCTTCTCTTTATCTGTTTCCATAGAGTACATATGCAAGCCAAAAAAGATAAGCGCCACATGGCCTTCCCTTTGGTGGTGTTAATTGGACAAATCCACTCTTGGAACAACTTAGGTAAGGACTTTGGAAGAACCCAATTGCAATGGAAGTCATTGAGGATCAAGGACCATATTGCTTTAGTCAGCTTGCAATGAAGGAGAAGTTGGTCGATCGATTCCTCATTAGCTAGGCAAAGGGGCAATTATTGGTTACGAACATATTTAGGAGCGTGAGGATTTTTTTCCGAAAAGTGAGCCATGCAAAAACTAGAACTCGGGTGGGGGGGAGGGGGGGGGGGGGGGGTGTGTGTGGCGCTTGATCTTCCAGAAAGAAAGGAGCAGGGTAGTTGAAAAGGTGGAGAAGAAGGAAGATACAGAGAAGGTACTGTCACGTGAAGGGGCGGGGGCGCTTGATCTAGAACTCGGGGGTGGGGGGGGGGGGGGGGGGGGGGGCGCTTAATCTTCCAGAAAGAATGCCAGTTGCCTGAAGGAGCAGGGTAGTTGAAAAGGTGGAGAAGAAGGAAGATACAGAGAAGGTACCGTCACGTGAAGGGGCCCAAAGCTTGATGTCTGGCCCCTCACTAGAGATGTCCATCCTTGACCCTAGCATTGTTGGTGCCGGTATCGAGATAATCCCTAACTCTAGTGTTGTGGTTTCTGGCGCAACTGTGAAGGTTAGGGAATTGAAGCGCTAGAGAAAAGTCACCAGCCCAGACGTCATACCAAAAGGAAATTTTCTCCCTGTTACCAACACGGTAATGAATGGAGTGAGCAAAGGTATCATTCGTAGAGCAGATCCCTTTCCAGAAGGTAGAGCACCTTTGGGAAGGAGGGGAGATGTCTCAAACGTTTCTCCTCACTTTGTATTTGGCTAGCAAAATGCTTTTCCACAAACTATTTGAATCTTCCCCTAGTCTCCAAAGCCATTTTCCTAATAAAGCTTGATTCATTTTCCTTAAGGATGAATACCTAGCATGCCATAGTCTTTTCGGGAGCAACCAATTCTCCAATTGACCCGGTGAATTTGTAGAAGATAACAGCCGGTAAAATAAGATCCAGGCCCAGCCCAACAAGGCCCATGTACAGCCTGTATAATATCCCACGTGTGGGATTTAGTCAATACATTGTATAGCTGATTTCTTTCCTCTTATTTCCTTGTATAGACTAGGATATATTCTTTCATTATTCTGTTTGTAAACATAGCATGTTTTAAAGCCTTTGATTAGACATAATCACATTATAAAACCTTGCAGTAGTTCCTCGATTGAGGTAAGACCTTTTCCTCCAAATCTCCTCTTCCTTCTTATATTATAACAGAATTTTCTTTGATTCATCACGTCCCTGCCGAAGGAAATCACGTTGAAGCTTCTCAATGTGGTCAATAATAGCACTGGGACATCTTAGGATAGACATGCAGTAGATAGGGAGATTGGTAAGCGTAGATTGGATCAAGGCGACTCTAACACCCAAGGATAAGTACCTTGCTTTCTAGTTAGGCAACTTTTTCTCAATTTTTTCAACTACTGGGTTCCAGACAGAATTTGGCACCCTGTTGAGGCAGAGGGGAAGAGCAAGGTAAGACGATGGGAAGGAGTTAACTTTACATCCCAAGATGTCAGCGAAATGATGAAGGCAGGTGTTGTCAACAGAAATCCCAAGAAGTGCACTCTTGGATAGGTTTATGTTGAGGCCGGAGACAACTTCAAAGCATGTGAGAATGGCGACCATATTTTTGACCTGATCATCATTGGTATTGCAGAATAGCAAGGTATCATTTGCATATTGAAGATGGGAGACTGATGGCCCTCGATTAGATTGCAGTTTTCTGCTTTTGAGAGCATCCGACTGAGAGCTTCTCCAACGATGGTAAATAGGAATGAAGATAGAGGATTCCCCCATATGCAAGCCCCTATGAGTCGAAAAGAAACATTTCGGGGAGCCATTTATGAGAATGGAGTAGGTAGCAGTTGAGACACATTCTTTGTTCCATGCTCTCCATTTTGCTCCAAAACCCATCGTGCGCATCAGGTAGATTAGGAAATCCCACTCCACCATGTCAAAAGCTTCTTCTAGATTGGTTGGTAGAGGTGCATGCCCTTTAATGTTTACTCTCTTTGTTTTCATTTAGGTTTTTTTTTGTTGATGCGGATGACGGATTGAGGTGTGGGGGCGGTCAGGGATGGAGATGGAAGATGGACGGGGTAGGCCATGAAACCCCGAATATCTTGGCGTCACGCCAAACTCCCTATCATTGGCAATGAAAAAGAGAACTTGTGAAATCCAAAATCACTTTGGAGATTTTGACTCATCATAATCTTCAATACCATAGCCAAGGAGGCTTTACATCCTTAAATAGGAGAAAACATAAAACTTGAAAGTTAGAACTAATTTGGACCATCCAAACACATTGATGTCCATGATTAATACATCTATTAAAAAAACAACTTAAAATATAGATATGAACTCTAAATATGATAGAATATTTGGGCTAGGGTTAAGATGATAGGTCCAGATGGATGGGTTGGGCCCATTGGCTGGTCGAACCATGGGGGTGTTATAGTATGTAATGAGAGAAGGAAGAAGGAGACGAGAGTCGGGGAGAAAACCGATAACTCAATGGGAGGATCGTTTGTCTATTTATAATTTCATTATTCCTTAATCAAGGGCTTTAAACATGCTAAGTAATACAGTCAGAATAAAGAATAAATCAATCTCCTAATCTGTACATGGAAGTAATATGAGAGAAATCAGCAATATAATCTAACACTAAATCCCACACGTGAGATTTTATATACAACTATGTACAGGCCTTGATGGACCTTGATGGGTTGGGCCTAAGTGGGCCTAAGCCACACTATCTTCTACAGGGGGACCATGGGTCTGTCCTACATCAAAACTCCCATTCTTGAGAGAACACGACCTTGAGTTTTGTAAATATTCTACAGGATCAAATATGTCACACCTCAGTTCCGGATCCAGAGTTTACCGCCACGGTCCCCGGATTTGACGCATGACTTTCCGAGTTAACCAGGAACTTCCAGGATCATAGGTCCGCAGTGAGGTCCAATTTAACACTTTTCCAACAATATCAACAAGAACAGTTAGGTGCGGAAGCAAATATAGAATAGCGGAAGCAAACCATAAGTCTCATGGTACCATCATCCATGTGTCAAATAACAGCAGAGCATAGTCCAAGCTAATCTCGAAGTATAAAGTGTGTACATATTAGATGTCCCCCAAATCTTGCTATAAGGTCACCCAAAATCCCAAACAAGAAGTCACTCAAAACCATGTATAGGCTCTCCATGCTCCAGTGCCGCATCAATGACATTCGGGCCCTATCCGTACTCATCGACTATCGGCACCTCGAGGAGCACGTCTCCCTTGGGGATGGGATCGGTAATAATACCTAAGCACCAAAAAATGGGTTAGATCTGAAAAGACCTTGCAGCACAATATACTAATAACTTAGTTTAGATGCATCAATATATAGGAACAATAGAGTAACAAGGTAACAACACTTGCAAATTTTCAATATCATAAGCAATAGGGATCAATATATAGGAACATGCTAAACCATCCATCTAATCATTATGGCACATCCACACAAGCTAGCACTGTGGGAAATTATGACGCTGTTCTCCTGTACCACCTTCGAGTTGCGGTGGGGGAATGCACAGGATCATAGCCCTAGCCTTATCGTATTATCGTAGTTTGCTAGCCGTATATTGTTATTATTCAGTCTCGTGTGATACCCTAGTGGCATACGTCCACCTTATAAGCTCATCATGATGGCCTTACTCATACAATAGCTCTTACCAAGGGTGATCAATGCCAAGGCTAAGCACGTATCAACCGAGTGGATGTTTTATGCCGACTCTAAGGAACCACATAATCAAGTCAAGTGTCTCGCTGGGCTACGCTTGCATGAGCAAGGTCTCTCGTATCCATACATGGTCCGATATACAAGTCAAGATTCTCATCATGTATTTCATACTTATCAGATCCATATCCATATTCATTTTCGTATCCATATCCAGGTCCATATCAAATGCAATCAATGTATCATACATTCATGTTAGTTGTTAGGTGCCTAATCATAGACAATTCATTTACTCCATGGTCATCACATCCATCCATTCGTTAGGCCATAGAATAACCTGCCTAGCCACAGACACGGGTCAAGTGTTCTCCGTCCATAGTCAAGGTCACCTCTAGGTCAATGATGTAGGATTGACCCATGGTCACCCATGGGTCGACCTGCCATTGGGTTCAGCGCATTTGCCGTGAGCAAGCTTTTGGGCCTGATCTATTTATTTTATGTTATTTTTCTATTATTTAGAACTTTATTTGTGTTTTAAGTTGTTTAGTATGATGTTTTAATCCTGGCCATCATTGTGTTTGAATGGTCTAGATTAGTTCTATGGTTATTTATTTTCCTATATAATGATGTAAAGCCTCTTTGGCTGATTAGAATGGTTGATAAGTAATGAAAATGGAGTTGTCTTCTCCTTCTCCGTTTGGAGATCTCTAATGCTTCCTGGTTTGGAGTTTGGTGAGAGCCCAATTGCCTGATGCCTTCGGATCGGAGTTTACTGAGCCCAATCTTTTCCCTATCTCCATCCACCCTGCATCTTTCCCTCCACTATCCACATCAATTGGCATTAGAGCCGAAGATCGATCCAACCCAGATTTGATCATCGGTGTTATCAGTTCCTCTTGAACACGGCAGATTTTCAGATCTGTTGCACCATCTCTACATTCAAATCCACAACCCATTCGAGCATCATTCCATCTATCAGAACAGCAGGTCTACTCCATCCCTGCCAGTCAAACTTGCCTCTCATCAAACCACATCAGTCCATATAATGAAACCTCAGTCCTTGTCAACCCTCACCCCATCCACATCAATCCCTAAACCTAAAGCCCAAATTCAACATCGACCCAAAGAATCCCAAGATCCCCAAAACCCTATAAATTTTGCACAATCCCCAACCCATTCCCCGAGCCTCACTAAACCAATCCCTAACCCAGTCGAACCGATTTAGGGCCATATCCAGTTTGGCAGAACTCAATCCAACCCTTGAACCTAATCCCTTTTAATTAAAAAAAAAATCATTAGCCAAAGCCTCAAATCACCACAAAACCTTTGACCGAACCCCTTCTTCCAAAACCAGCTGTCCCCAATCCCCCAGCATCTTTGCCACATCTGTAGAGACCAAAGGAAAAACAAAAGAGAGGAGGCTGCGGAGAACCAGATGAGTGAAAAAAAAAAAAAAAGAAAGAAGGAAAGAAAGAAAGATCAACAAAGGAAAAGCAGTTGGCGTACCTGTTTTGCATAAGCCCGATTTTCATCAGCAAGCCGAGCATCGCCGTCGCCAGCAGCACCACCTTCAGCACCCCAACATCACCATCTTCGCCGTCGAGCGATCTTGTAGTCATTGCACCAGCAGTAACAACGACGCCATTGTCGGTGGCCACGACTCCTCCCCAGTTCCATCGCCAGAGCCAGCACCACCTCCTCTTCATCGTAGTCATCTTCGCAGCGAGCCTCGAAGTCCGTCGCCGTTTCCACCTTTTCATCATCATCGCCTTCATGCTCTATCTTGAGGTGCCAAAGTAGAAAATGGTCGAAACCCCTTTCTTGTATTCCTTTCCTGCACAACGCACAAGCCTCATGTGTTGGGCCAAGCCCTTAGAGCCATTTGTTGAGACCACCTCTTGGGCTTGGGTCTGGTTCAGTTCTGACCTAACAACTGGGCCGGTAATCAGGTTCAACTTGACAGAAGAAAACCAAGAGTGACACAAAAAAAAAAAAAAGGCAAGTGACGACAGGGTGCAGAATCAAGTGTGAGCTCAGATTCCATCAAGTTTTCAGCCATCCATCTTCAAATGCCCAGATCTTCTCCATCCGAACTCTGATTGTCGATCCCAGTGTTTTGAAAAGTGAGAGGCGCATCAACGCGCTAAGGTCTCCTAGGGCCTAGGCGCGAGGTGAGGCGGGGGCTTCATTGAAGCGAGGCACGCATTTTGTAGATAAAAAATATATATATTGGTATAGACATATAATTCACAAATTAGAAGAAAAAGGGCAAGGAATATTAGAAGAATTCTAAAAGTCAGAAAGCTTTCATCACTCTAAATGCTAAACATTCAACAGAAGTACCAAAATCCATCAAATACCAATACAACTTCAAAGTCAAAGCAACGACACAATTGCTCCTAAGGAGGATCTAATAGTCATCCTCAACATCTACACAATGCAAAAAAGATAATAATAATAATAATAATAAAAAAGAGAAGCATAAGTAGAAAAAGAAGATTTGCGGCAGCATAAGGAGATATAGACAGCAAATAGAATGCAGCAGTAGCTGGAAAAAAGAAAAACAGCAGCAGAGCAAGGAAAAAAAAAAAAAACAGCTGCAGAAAAAAAGCAGCAGCAGAAACAAGCAGAAGTAAAGGTCACCAAAAAGCAGAAGCAGAAACAGTAGTAGCAAGAACACCATCAATACTATCAGATCACCAAAACAAAACAAAATAGAATGCAGCAAAAGCTTAAAAAAATTATAGCAGAAAAAAAAAAAAAAACAGAATACAGTAGCAGCCAGCCAGCAACAAAAAATAAAAATAAAAAAGGAAAAAAAGAAAGCAGTGGCAGGGAAAAAAAAGAAGAAAAGAACAGTAGCAGTAGAAGAAAAGAAAAAGAAAGAAAATCAGCAAAAGAAAGAAAAGAAACAAAATGAAAGCAGTGATGATGTACTTGTGCAATGGTGTGAAAAAGTCGGACGCGAGAAGAGCAGCTTTTTACTCCTTCCTCTTCTTCTTCTGCCGTTGCTCTTTTCTTTTCTTTTTTTTTTTTTTTTTTTGTTTCGTTTCTGACTTAGGGCATGAACCAATTTTATTTTTTATTTTTGAAAATTTTAAGTCATGGGCCGCATTGACCGAAGCCCACTAGGCACGTGCCTCATGCCTCATTCAAAGGCTCGCGCCTTATGTGCTCAACTGGCACTTCTATAAACTCGCCCCGCCCCAAGGATGTTGAAGCGTAGAATGCTCGCCTGGGTGCGCCTTGCGCTCAGGTGCGTGCCTTTTACAAGCCTGGTCTATCTGTCTTCATCTGTGAACTACAATTAGTGAGATCTACACATCTGGTCAATCCTTGCATCCAAACAAATATGGAATTGCTAGCTAATGTGGAATTGCAACTTCTTGAAATCAAGAAAGGGATTAAAAGAATGACATATGCAATCAAATATGGAGAATGGTATTATGCAAATAAAGACTACTTTGAGCAGTATATTAATTTGACATAGGGAAAATTGTCCGTCAATGAATAGGCCGATGAATTTGGAAGGCTACATTATTTATGTGAATTGGGAGATACACTTGATTTCAATCAATTTTTCAATGGTTTGCGATTGAGCATAGTGAAGAATAAAAAAAAAGAGTGCAAAGATATGCATGAAGCATTTTGGGAAGCGATCCGTGTTGAGCGCTTGATAAAACGCCATCCCCTCCGGAGAGCTAAGATGCAAGAAGAGAAGTCTTTGCAAACCAGAGAGGTCCCTGTGGTGGAATCACTCATGGAGAATGCCTCAGATGAATTTGAAGAAAAGGAACTTGAGTCTCATCATTCTGACAGTGCTGATCAAAAGATGCAAGCAGCAGGTGAAACGAAAGAGGAAGACAAGAGCCTTGAAGAGCTGGAAATAGCTAGCAAGCCAACTATCCAACCGATGGATCTAAGTGTCATATTGTAGAATATAGTGTGGCTTAGGCCCATGCCCAGCTCAATAAGGCTATTGTGTAGACTCACACACGTGGGATCTAGGATAGATTTTATATAGCTGATTTTTCTCAATTAGGAGATTCTTTCATTCTTTCTATGACTCTAATTTTGTATTCATGCCATGTATAGAGCCTTGATTAAGGCACATAGAGATTATAAATACAAGGTCAATCCTCAATAGAGAAACGACATTCACTGCAATTATTTTTCTTCTTCTTCCATCCAATCTATCATGGAATCAGAGTTGTGGTTGTGATCAATCTCTCATCCCTCATTGATCAAATCCCCCCTCCTCTTATTGGCCTGCATCCTCTCTTCTTTACTGCTACTATTGCTGCTCAATAGTACCTGACGTGCCTCTGATCAACTGTGGCCCACCACTGATCAACTTCAGATCACCAAGCAACCTCTACAGCTGGGATCGCCAGTCCTTATGGAGTATTCTAAGGATTTTTATGGATTTTTTTCTCACCATTTGAGATAGGTTTCATCCCCTTCTTCCTCTGTCGATTTTGATATTCTTGTATCAGATAGATTTCATCACAGCCGTCCAGATTTGTGGATTTGTATCCAATCCTCATCAACCTTGGACTAGAGGAAGTACTTTTGGACTCCTTCCAGAGGTTCAACCCTTATCTGTGATTAGATCATTTTGTGGGGCCCACGCATAGATCCTGCCTCCACAATCAAGGTTGCCTAGGTGCTTTTATTGCATTGTTTGTGCTGTCTGCTGCTGGATTGCTCATCAGACACCTCATCTGCTGAATTAGCAGATTTCTAGCAAATTAAAATAGATTTTCTTACTGTATTAGCATACTTCATCTATTCTGCCTTCTGTTTCACGTCTGATTGGCTTTTTTATTTATGGTCTGTGTACTGATCTCCTTTTTAAATTACCTCTTTGCAAATTGACAAGTATGATGTTATCCCTGTTAAATTTAACGAGCAGAATTATATGTCTTGGTCCTTTAATTTAAAGAACTTTGTTGAAGGACAAGGCCTTTTTGTTTATCTTGATGGGTCTATCACTAAGGCACAGATTACAAGTGCCACTGACTCCAAAAGCTTAGCCACCTGGTCCAAAGAGAATGCTAAAGTGATCACTTGGATCCTTAACTCCATTGATCCATCTCTTGTTGTGGCTCTTCAAGCCTACATTACTGCAGTTGACATGTGGGCTTATCTCAAGAAAGTCTATCATCAAACCAATAAGGCCCGGAAGTTTCACTTGGATAGTGAAATTGCAAAATATACTTAGGGGGATAAAACTGTGCAGGAATACTTTAATGGTTTCCTCACATTATGGACTGAAAGAGACTCAATGTTGATCTAAACAGTCTCTTTGGGATTTCTATATGAGGCTCTCAAGTTGCAAGAAGAAACTCACATTAGTCAGTTTCTTATGAATCTACGCCCCGAGTTTGAATCTGCCCAGTCGGCTCTCATGAATAGAGAAAATTCTGCTAATCTTGATACCTGCTTTCAAGAGGTCCTTCGCGAAGAACTTCGTCTCACCTCCCAGCGTACTATTTTGGAGCCTGGAGGAACCAAAAGCCTTCCTTGCTCCTCTTCCTGCTGACTCGACTCTTCTGGCAACCCCAAATCTGAAGCAGACTCAATGTTATGAATGCAAAGACTTTGGTCATATTGCCAAAAATTGCTGTAAGAAATTGGTTTGTAGGTATTGCAAATGGTACGGTCATCTTATTGATGATTGTCGCAGCCTATAGCGACGGAATGAGACACAGCCTAAGAAGCATCCCTCCAATATGCCAAGACAGAACATTCCAGCTGCATTTCAGGCTCAAGCACCCTCATCTGATACCGGAAGCACTTCCTCCAGGGCTATATCCATAACTCCTGCTCAAATTCAAGAACTGATCCAAAACACAGTTACCTCTGCTTGTGCGTCTATGGGCTTCTCTGGTGGTCGGTATCAAACTCATTCCTCTATAGCTTTTCCTGCATTCCATTCTTCTGCATCTCCTTCTTCTCCTGTCACCTTATCCACATGGTTCTTAGATTCAGGAGCCTCCAATCACATGACAGCTGTAGAATATAGCTTTACAGATTTCCACCTTTACCTAGGAACGAGAAAATAACCACTACTAATGGTGATCAACTACTCATTTCTGGAGTTGGTATCATTACTTTACCTAGTGTCTCTGGCCAATCCATCACCCTTCCCATTGTTTACATTGTTTGCAAATTATCAGCCAATTTACTTTCTGTAGGCCAACTTATTGATGATGGCTATCTTCTTCACTTTTCTTCTTCTGGTTGTGTTATACAAGGGCGGCAAATTGGGAAGGTGATCACGACAACGAGTAAGCATGGACGCCTGTTCTTGCTGAACATTGGACACCATTCTTTCTTTGCTTCTTCTTCTAGTAATTCCAATAAATTGTGGACTGTTTGGCATAAACGTCTTGGTCATGTGAACAATGCGCATTTAATCTCCTTGTTTAAGATTGGTTGTTTGGACTCTTCTTTTGATAATAAAATGATGTCTTCTTTCTCTCAATCAAAGTGTGAAACTTGTTGCTTAAGAGTCATATCTTACCATTTTCTATTCATACTTCCCATGCATTGGAATCTTTTGACATTATTCACGCTAATGTTTGGGGAATTGCTCCTACCTTAAGTAGGACCGGCTTTAAGTACTATGTAACCTTTATTGATGATCATTCCCGTTATACTTGGATATATTTCATGCGATTGAAATCTGAAGTGTTTTCGATTTTTCAAAATTTTTATAACATGGTCCAAACACAATTTCAGAAAGCTATCAAGATTCTTAGATCAGATTCTGGTGGAGAATACATATCTCATGATTTCTTTACCTTCCTTTCTGATAAAGGCATTCTTTCACCAGAAATCCTGTCCACATACTCTTTAGCAAAATGGAATTGCGGAAAGAAAGAACAGACACATTCTTGAAACTGTTCTTACTCTTACGCCATTAGTTCCTCCTAATTTTTGGTGTGATGCTGCACAGATTGCTGTGCATCTTATCAATCGTCTTCCTAGTTCTGTTCTAGGACAGACTACTCCTTTTGGAGTTCTCTTTGGTCATACCTCTTCCTACTCTCACTTGCGTGTGTTTGACTACTTGTGCTTTGTTCACCTTCCACCTACTGAGCGCACTAAATTATCACCACAGGCTGCCAAATGTATCTTTTTGGGCTACAGTGATGAACACAAAGGATATTTGTGTTATGATCAATTCGCAAAACATATGCGAATATCTCATAATGTGATTTTCTTGGAACAAGTTCCATTCTTTTCTTTACAATTAGACCGTCATCCTATTGCTGTGTCCTATATTCCACAATTCCCGGAGTCTGCTTCTCCAACAACTCTTCCCAAAGTCTATGTCCGACGTAACACGGCTCCTATGGCGATTCCCTCTCCTGCTCATCTCCCAGAGCCGCCTCCTGAATCTTCAGGTAATAACATTTCTTCTGCTAGCATCATCTCTCTCCGACGCTCTAGTCGTCCCTCTGTTACCCCTAACCGCTACGGTTTTCCTGCTCTTTTTACCTCCTTGGATAGTGCTCCTGTACCCACCTCATATTCACAGGCCTCAAAGGTTGCTTTCTGGCAGGATGCTATGAATGAGGAATTGTTTGTTCTTGAAGCAAACCACACGTGGGATTTGGTACCGGCCCCTGGTGGAGCATCTGTGATTGGCAGTAAATGGATATACTCCGTCAAAGTACACTATGATGGGAGTCTTAATCGTTATAAAGCCAGATTAGTTGTGTAGTGTTATAAACAGGAATATGGAATTGACTATGAGGAAACATTTGCCCTAGTGGCTAAAATGACTACTGTTCGTACTCTTCTTTGTGTTGCTGCAGCCCGCAACTAGCCTCTTTGGCAAATGGATGTCTAAAATGCCTTTCTACATAGGGACTTGCGAGAGACTGTTTACTTAAAACTTCCTCCAGGATATGCTTGTCCTCCAAAGCATGTGTGTAGATTGCGGAAAGCTCTTTATGGACTTAAACAAGCTCCCAAGGCTTGGTTCGATAAATTCCGGCAGCAATCCTTTAAGCCGGATTTCGTCAGAGTCACTCGGATAGTTCTTTGTTTTTGAGATGGACACAAAGGGCTACACATTCCTCTTAGTTTATGTTGATGATATGATTATCAGTGGCAATGATATTGCTAGAATTGCGGATCTCAAACTCCATCTTACTCACCACTTCAGAATGAAGGATCTTGGTCCTCTCACCTACTTTCTAGGGCTTGAGTTTGTGCATAACAAATCTGGTATTAGGGTCCATCAGCGCAAATATGCTATGGATTTGATCACTTCGGCCAGGCTTGGTGATGCTCACACTTTTGATACGCCTATGGAATTAAACAGCAAACTCAGTTCAGATGATGGCCTCCCCTGGATGATTCCTCTGTTTTCCGGCGGATAGTTGGTGGTTTGCTCTACTTAACTATGACTCAGCCGGATATTTCTCATGCAGTTCATACAGTTAGCTAATTTGTTAGCAATCCCCACAAACCTCACATTGCTGCTGCTTTACGCTTACTCTGCTATGTCAAAGGCACTCTTTACCATGGTCTCTTCTACCATTCTGGTACTTCTTTGCCTTTATCCGCTTATGCGGATGCCGACTGGGCTAGTTGTCCAAATTCTCGGCGCTCTACCATTGGCTGGTGTATGTTTATTGGGGACTCTCTAACTTCATGGAAGTGTAAGAAGCAAACTACTGTGTCGAAGTCTTCTGCTGAGGCAGAATATCGGGCAATGTCATCCGCTAGTGCTAAAATCATCTGGCTACACCGTCTTCTCTGTGAATCCGGTGTTCTTGTTGGTAGTTCTACACCTCTTCATGGTGACAACACTAGTGCTACCAGAATTGCCAACAATCCGGTCTTTCATGAAAGGACGAAGCACATTGAGATTGATTGTCACTTCATCCGTCAGCATGTTATTACTGAGAAGATATGTTTGCCTTATGTCTCTACTCTTAACCAATTGGCAGATATATTCACCAAGGCTCTTCCCAAAACGTGTCATCATGATCTTACTTGCAAATTGATGTTTTCTGCATTACCGCATCAATTTGAGGGGGAGTGTAGAAGATAGTGTGGCTTAGGCCCAGGCGTTCCTCAATAAAGATACGACATTCACTGCAATTATTTTTCTTCTTCTTCTTCCATGCAATCTATCATATATCACCTACGGAAAAGCCAATAAGTTCTTTTGAAGAGAAAGATGTAGTTCAAGAAGTTAACTAAGGAGATCAAGTCATTGTGGTACCACATATTGATTTCTTCTTCGGAGATCAACCATTATTACTTAAGATTTAGAGCAGATGGTAAAAATCCAAAATTTGAAACATCTAATGGTTAGATCTCACATCCAAGAAAATTCCAGATTTCATAAGCATTGGCTCCCCCATTTTCCTTTTAAGTGGAAGACAAGCTTGAAGTTGAAAATGTTGAGTCCAGCCACCAAGCCGTGCAAGAAGTATGAAGATCAAGTAACACAATGGGAAGTTATACGGTTAATTTTTTTTTTTTTTAAATCCTGGAGGACATCTATAGAACTTGAGGTCAAGTTCTCTCCAAGAAGGGTAGAATCTGATGTAGGAGAGACCCATGGTCCCCCATGGGTCGGCCCGCCAATGGGCCCAGCCCATTTTCCTTGACCAAGCTTTTGGGCCCGATCCATTTATTTTATGTTATTTTTCTATTATTTAGAACTTTATTTTTGTTTTAAGTTGTTTAGTAGGATGTTTTAATCCAGGCCATCAATGTGTTTGAATGGTCCAGATTAGTCCTAGGGTTATTTATTTTCCTATATAATGATGTAAAGCCTCTTTGGCTGATTAGAATGGTTGATGGTTAATGAAAATGGAGTTGTCTTCTCCTTCTCCCTTTAGAGATCTCTAATGCCTCTTGGTTTAGAGTTTGGTGAGAACCCAATTGCCTAACGCCTCCGGATCGGAGTTTTGTGAGAGCCCAATCTTTTCCCTATCTCCATCCACCTTGCATCTTTCCCTCTGTTGTCCGCATCAGTCAAGGTCCTCCAGTTTCCATTTATTACTCAGGTTTAACATTGATATGACAATAGTAAGCAATGCAGAAAAGGGAATGTAATCATGTGACATCTAGAATCAATCAAGGGAAAGTAGTATCAAATAGTCCAACCTAGATCAAGGCCCCCCTTTCAGGTCCAAGGTCCCCATTCACCCAATTCCATCATTAGAGGCAGTCTCAGATGATGAGAGGGGTCTATTTTGGTGCTCTGAAGTTACAGGGCATCTAAGACCACCTTTAAGGACCTAATTGGATTCCATTTCATAGCCCTATCCCTACTTTGGGTGGTCACATGAGTCAAGGTTAAGCCTATCCCTTGACTCATGTTTGGCACATCAATAGGGGTTCACATGGAAGGTCAATGGGGCCCAAGAATAGCTAAATTACAAAAGAGAACAATCCTGGAAACTCTGCTCACAGTATACTCGGATGAGAGAAGTGCTGGGTAGCCCAAATAGTAGATGGCTTAGCTCGAGCGAGTGAGGGTCTCCTCGCTCGAGTGAGCAGACTTCCTGGGAGCTCCCTCGTCCTAGCGAGCCTACTCGCTCGAGCGAGCTGAGGTATCGCTCGAGCGAATAGTCAACCTCGGGTTCCAACGAGCCTCCTTGCTCGTGCGAACTGATTGCTCGCTCGAGTGAGAATTTCAGGTTCTGTTCCTCGTCCATCTACCACAAATCCGTCATCCCTGGTCCATTGATCTTCCAAATGGGAGATCCCATCCATCAATTGCCACCATAACAATAGCTTAAAGAGTTAGATCTACACATCAAGAGAAACCCTCTTAAAGCTTAGAAATTACATCTAGGGGCCTCTAACTAGGTAACTGACTCTACCAAAATACGTCTAACTCCCTAACAATCTTATAAATCCCCAAAAGACTCTAAATCATATAAACTGGGCTAAATTCCCAGGAAAGGACTAAACTACCCTTCTTAATCCCAACTAATTAGCATAAACATGGTTAGTACACTATAATTAATTATAATGAGGGCCCACAAAGGGGCGGGGCCTCACATAATATCTCAATCGAACAACTTCCCAAGGTGCTTCTTGATCTTCATATTCTTCACATGATTTTTTTTTTTTTTTGGTATCCTCTTCACATGACTTAGGGTGTGTTTGGTTCGGCTTTTTAAAATTCAAACATGGTTTTATAAAAATATCTTCTGAAAATCTACTTCTTCAAAGTAAAGCTTTTTAAGATAATGTCTTATGGCTGGATCAACTTTTGCATTTACGTTCTAACAGCAAAAGCATCCAAGGCTGTTTGGTTTGACATACATAAAGCAACTGTATAATATAATAATAAATAAATTTACATTAAATTTTGTAAAAAAAAAACTAAAAAATAAAGAGAAACGGTCTTATATGGATGATCCGTAGGGTACAAATTCCAGATGATCCATACATGCTTAGGGTACGAATTCCTCCTTGCCAATGCATTTGTGCAACCATTTAGAGAGGGAGGATCCTCTCTAGCGTCTGGATCCCCGGTAATCCACCTTGGGGCCCACATAATGATAATCCGAATTCCGAACCGCTCATCTTGATATCCATCAATTTCAGTTCAATAGAAGTTGGTCCCACATGATGGAAACATGATTTAGTAAAATCTGATGGTGGGAACCACTTCTATTGAAGTAAAATAGGAGTATGTACCTTTGGATGGGGTGGGATTCAAGATCAACAGTTCGGATTATTCTCTTGTGGGCACCACGTACAGTTCTGGGGATGCCATACATATGAAGCTTTGATCCCAAGCCAAAGGACTAATCAATCTCAATCTGATGGTGGGACCCACTCCTATAGAACTTAAATCTGATGATATACCATTGAACGTGATGGGATTCAAAATCAACGGTTCAGATTAGCATCATGTGGGCCCCGCAGTGGAGTTCTGAGCACCCAAACCCTCTACCATCTTCATCCTCCCAACCCAAAAGGACTCCCTCAGGAGTGGGGACTCTAGGCATTGCCTTCTTGCTGGCCTTTGACTTCCCACCTCGTAGGCATGACTCCTAATTATAGAACTTGAATAAAAAAGAAGTGAAATGGCAAATTTAATTAATTATCATTTGCACAAATTAATCTGATAAAGAAGGGGAAAAAAAACCCCAAATCATCTTGTCTTCCCCACTCTTCAAGAAGAGAAGAATAAATAAAGGACATTCAACACAAAATACATGCAAACAAATTAGTCCGAAGGAATCTATGCATCACGACGCAAGGAGGTGAAATGGAATTTGGGGGGTTTGGGCTTTTTGGATTTGGCATGAAGTTCATGGATTTGATGGAATGGTATTTGGTTGCAATGGGGCTGGGATTTGGGTTTTCGGAGTGATATGGAATGGTGTTTTAATGCTGTTTGGTTGTGGCTATTAAAGGATGAAGTGGTTCAGAAGTTGGGTTTTGGCTACATGCAGTTCAGCTGTTGCGTGAAAGGCTTGTGTGATATGCGGCCGGGTCTGGGAAGGATTAAGATGCATTCTGCCAATGAATTTTGATGGTCTTGGAGGCTATGGTTTGATGTTGGGTGGGCTGGCAATGGAGTTTTAGGGTTTTGGATACGTAGAGATGGTGTTCAGGAGTTGGGGATTGAGAAGAACTAAGGTTTGGCTGATAGAAGATGAAGTTTGGGGATGATCGGACGGCAAAGGGAATGGGGAAAAATCAACAAGAAGGGACTGAAATTACCCGAGCAAGCCGATTTTCGAATCCGGGTGGATCGATCTTCAGCTCTGATACCAAGTGATGTGGACGAGGGATCGACATTCGAGGCAGGCAAGGATGGAGATGGAAGATGGAGGGGGTAGGTCAAGGAAACCTTGAATATCTTCGCCTCACGCCAAACTCCTTATCACAGGCGAGGAAAAAGAGAACTTAGGAAACCGAAAATCATTATTGAAATTTTGATTCATCATAATCTTCAACTCCATAGCCAATGAGGCTTTACATCACTTAAATAGGAGCAAACACAAACCTAGAACTAATCTGGACCATCCAAACACATTGATGGCCAGGATTAAAACATCTAAATATATATATATATATATATAAACTTAAAATATAGATACAAACCTTTAAATATGATAGAGTATGTGGGCCGGACCCAAGATGAGAGGTCGAGACGGATGGGCTGGGCCCATTGTCTGGTCGACCCATGGAGGACCATGGGTCTGTCCTACATCATTGGTTCTTGGTTGTCTGTGCTGGTTTGTTCATTATTTTTTCTTCTTTCTTTCTTTTTATTTCTTGTTTTGTGGAGCAAGAAAATTTTACTGTTATATAAACAAAAGCATGTGATCTGTGGATCCTATTTTGGATTATATATAGGCCTTGAAGCATCCAAATTCTATGCATCCAATACTATACACATAATTGTTGGCAATTGATTTTCACATTATGTACCAAAGTCAAGATATTGGAGATGTCAACTCCCTTAGTATACCCAGGTTTAGGAAAAGTTCAAGCTCATGTGGGATCAATTTTCAATCATTTACATTAAATTTTTTTTTTTTCGATCATTCAAGCTGAGTTATAATAAGAAACTTGGTGTGATCCAACCAATATAAACCCAATCTGAAGTCTGTTTTTGGATGATAAAACCAGTATTGCATGATGGATGATAATATTTATTGCCTATTTTGGTTTAACTACGAACTGGTGCACATCACACTTGGTAAGCTGAATACAAACTGAGCTACCCTGAATCAATCTACAAGTGGAAATATTTTGGTTAAGATCCAATGTCCAAATTTTTGTTGCACTTTTTCCATTGGAATCCACAATGTGATATGTATGGGGAAGAGGGAAGAGGGATAATTCCCTCATGAAGTGCAATTGGATTCTTTTATTTTGCACACTATTCCATGCAATAATTGTCATATTGGGAAAAGGGGATAATTATTTATCATATTTTTCTTTAAACAAAATTCTAATGTAATTTGGTTTTTGGGGCATAACCTCCATTAAATTCTATCACACCTGATGAAGTTTGCTATTTCAATTTAGCTTGAAATACGTAAGAAGTGATCTTCATCTGTATTGACACTATATTTATATCACTTGCAATTTGGGTACATCAACTTAAATTGTTCTTAAGTTCTAGCTAAAACAAGATATATGTTGTGTGACAGGTTGCTCGATCTCGATTCTCTGACATGCGGGTTTGGAGGCGTGCCCGCGATTATTTGGGATTAATGAATGAGCCGGCAATTTGTTTGTCAATATTGGGGCCTTCAAGTGAGCACCAACGGAGACCCGGTTCTGTCAATTGGAGTGAAGGAGCTTCAAAGATGATAGCTCATATTCCATTTTACATTTTAAATGAACACGAAGGTAAAGAAAAATCTTGCTTTTTCAGTAATGATTTATTCCAGTTTGCTTGAAATGATTTTTTTTAATTAATAAAGATTGGGTTTAGATATAGGCTAGAGAAAGGGTGACAATGTGCCTACCCACCTTGCTAGCCTCATTTCAGCTAATCCTCGATCTTGGTTCATTAGTTAATCAAATTGAGCCGCGATTAACTCAATTGCTGGTCAAGCAGATCTCAAGCTAGGCCTCCAGGCTTAGCTTGATGTCAAAACAAGCCTGGCTTGACGTTAAGTACATATAGTATACACTATATATTATTAATTGGAATAATAAATTTGAGGAATTTTAGGATTTTATCACAAAAAGTACGAAAAACCGTAAAAGAGAAGAAGAGAGGAAAGAGAGAATTTGAAAAAAAGAAGAGTATGGTCGTCTAGGCAAGGGTTTGCCGACCAATACAATTTTTTGTATTAATCTGCAATTTTCGAAATTACAAAAAAACTCCTTTTATTATTGATATTTACATTTAAGTCCATATGCTAACTGAAATCACGGAACAATCAATATCCCTCACAATATATATAGCTGGTGCACATATATATATATATATATTCATGGTCTTGTCATATACAACATACTGTTGTCTGGTGCATATATATATTCACTATGCTCAGCTTGGACAAACATCTTTAAATTGTCTTTTGCTCATTGCTTTTGCGAGAGAGTCTACAATTTTATCACCAGTATTGGTATACCATGTCTTTCGCTGTAGCCTTCTCTTGAATGAAAGGGTAATCAACATCAATGTGCTTCATTTGCACATGATGCATAATATTTTTAGCTATGTACAGCGTTGTACTAGTTGGAATTAAGGGCTACATCTTGACACAATTGTTTAATCTATATTATTGAGAATAGCCAATGGCTTTTAATAAAGTACAATAAAAGATTTCTACTCGAACTAGGAAACCTAATCCAAATACCATCACAACCATAACCTAATATAATTCAATTTTAAAGTAATCATAATTTAGAATCATCTATCGTCCTAGCCTAAAACCCAATTCAACCCGATTCTTATAATAACTTTTCAACCAGAGCAGCTCACAACACCCATTTTCCATTGCTCTATATTCATATAAAGCTGGTGGTTTGGATACAATCCTTCCAAATAGTCCTAGACTGATACGATAGTAACAAATTTCGCATAATGGATCCCACTGGAGGGTTCTATAGAGTTGGCAATCCAACTCAGGATTTTATGAAATCCAATCTGAATCCCATTAATATAACCAAGTCTCTTCGAACGTCCGATGGCCATTCTGGCTGAATAGGCCCAATCCTTGTAATTAGTACCATTGAAAAGACTTGGTGCTATCCTTGTATTAGGGTATTAGGATTAACTACATTAGGGGGGAGTTGTTGACTGGATTCCGTGGAGCTTTCACCTTTGGACGCCATTTAAAGTGAGGTTCCAATTAATTACGAATTTGATGAATCCAAAAATTGGAAAAGGAAATCACCAACCTGTGAGAAGAACTGCAGGTCTATAGTACTTGACTGACTCAGAAACACACCAGCCACATCAATTGCAGAAATCACACTATGAGACGATCACCTGTTTGACTGCAACACACATCATCAATTGATTACCAACGCATGCCTGCCAAACACTAGGAAGCCAAACAAACAACCACCAAGCTGAAGAACAGCCAAACTCAAATGAATAGGCAGCGTTCAACAAACAAGCCACCAAACTGAAATGAACATCCACCAAATGAACAGTTACCATTAAACAAACAAGCCACCATTCACCAACTAGCTACAATACACATCAATCTTGATCCTTCTGCCTTTTGTCCAACCTTCAAACACGCAACAGACCTGAACCAGAATGTTCTAACCCACCATTGGACACCATTAAGGCAGAGACAAACTACTGACTCACAGCTGAACATATAGTTGTGTTCGGCTGGTGCTGAATCAGTCCAAAACTGCTGAAAAATATAGATTTAGACCACCAGATCTCCTTTTAGACACGTCTCCTCTTTGGTGCAATGATCTGATACCAAGTTGGAACCTTAGATTGGATTAGATCAAGGGTCCTAATGTTGGGTCTCTTGGAAAAACAGAGGAAAGAAAGAGAAAACGGAAGAGAAAGAAGAGGATTTAGAGGGGGAAGCAGAAGAATGATCGACATCTTTAGGGCTGGCGACCATTCCTATATTATTGGATTTTAGTTTCTGCAAATTACAAAAAAGCCGCCTCAACATTCTGATATTTACACCAGGGTCCCCCAACATATTTCATATTATAAATAAGTTCTATTCTCTAACTTATAACAGTAATCAACTCGAGAACTACTCCAAGCTAACAGGCAAATCCAGCAAAACACGCTTCGAATGTGTAGCCCATTACCAATCTCCAAGACTATCTAACAGGAACTAGTGTTGGACAAGACTGGGCAAATTAACAATACCAGAAGGACAAGACTGGACAAGACAAGACTACTTATGGTACATGACCTAATCTTATTTGACAACCAATTCGATATGCAAGTTATTCCAAATTGGGCAGCATTTCGATACAAAGGAGTTAGTCCCAATATGAGTAGGAAAAGGGCAGGTCAGATCTGATCAACGTGGAAGGAGGCATTGCAGAGATTATGAGCTCTCCAATCAAATTGACCCTACTTTGGATCCTATCAACTCTAAAGGAGGAAAGCGGGCATTTCAATGCGTGCTAAGTCTTGGAGATTGATGCAGGATATGTCAAATGGTCTGATACATCTCAAGGTATAACAATGACGGGTAAATATACAAGAAGGTACAATAGTTATGGGATTGACTGCATGTATGAGGAACAATTACAATTTACCAAATCTAGGTGTTGTGCTGCCATTAACATGTTAGTATGATCACTATTATCAGAATCCTACGATTCGTATCTATGCAATGAATCCCATTTATAAATGAATCTTAAGATTTAGTTGTGAATTTTACGATTCAATACTCGTTTCATCAAATCTCATGATTCAAGTGATTTGGCCGAGTGAAAATAGCCACAATCAATAAGTTAATGTTAATAATCTTTTACCTTTTTCTTTCTTTGTTCTTTCTTTCTTTTACTGTTTTTACTTTTAAAAGGTTATTTAGAAGCTAACGAAACTCTTAGGAATTTTTGTGGCTTTGGGGAGGATTTAGAGATGAATAAATAACAATCATTTGATTAAAATCTTTGAATGTAGGTATGGGGCTTATCTATATCTTCTTCTTTTTTAAATATTTTTTTGGATTTATCTTCATGAACATTTTTTTAACTTCAAGAGATATCCTACCGTGTATGATTGATGGTCTAATTTTAATTTTATTTTATATTTTGATTACAAAATAATAAATATTTATTGATACCTTAAAGTTATTTAACTATTTAAACATATGATGTATTATATATTAATATATGACAATTATTGATATGATGTTCTTGATATGATTGTATGATAGTCTTATTGATCATTGTATTTATATTGCTATGAATGGGAAAATGGATGGTTTATTATGAGTAATTACCTTTTTTTTTTTCTTTTTATGTTTTAGTTTTTAATTAATAATAAAAAATCCTACGATTTGCGATACGATTCATGGCTGTAAACGATTTGCAATACGATTCTGATTTTCAGAACTGAGTATGATACCTGTCAACTCTACACACTCTTAAGATCTTGAATGTCCTAAGGCTGCACATCCTTAGTACTTCTGATGGTAGTTGACATTCAAGGTCCTAAGTCCACATACCCTTGACTTAGCATTGCACTATGCATGTTTCAGACAACTTGGAGATGAATGTCAACTCAAACATCTCCTCGCATTGGCCTTAGGTCGAACAATATTGGACAAGTCCAGAGGGTCCAAGGATACTTCCAAAATTCTAAGTTTAGGGACCCCAAACTGTTCTTCATTGGCCCAAAACCAGGAGTTAAATGGTCTCACAACTGAGGGCAAAAGGCATGAAAAGCATAGCCCAAGGGTCACTAGCCGGTTAGGGACTGAATCCTAGAAAGGCAGTCGCTGATCGGTTATTGGCATGGCCTAATAGCCAATTGCCCTGAAGCATGGCCAACCCGACCAAATTCTGGTGTTCTGGGGTCCCACCTAGCCTACACTTCTGGTCCACTGCTGTTAGGCCAATAAACTCAAGCACAAGGGTCTAAATAGCACGACCATAGGGTCAGAGGCTGATTGGGATTGGAACCCAAGGCTCAGTAGCCAATCAACTACTGGCAAGGTCCACTAGTCGATTGTCCTGGAACACAGCCAAAACAACTGTATCTGGTCATTCTAAGGTCCCACATGTTGTTCTTTAACGTCCAAGGGTCGATGGGTAAGAGGGGTAGATTGAATCTCACGCAATAGGGGCCAAAAATTCCCAACTGGGGTTATTGGCCGATAGGCTTCACGACTAGCCTAAAGGCCCTCATGGTTAGCCGTACTGGGTCCCACGGCTAGCTGGCTAGTGCCCAACACTGGTTTGGCGACTGGCAGTTAGCACTGAAATCTTGATCCTTTTAGCCCATTCCTTTGGAGAGTTTGAGGTTGAGGTTTCCATTAACATGCATTGGGTTTCCAAATTACAAAATTATTGTGAAAATGAGCTCAAACCATGGTATCTAGCAACAAAAGAAGAAAATAATAAGAATCACAAAAAACAAAGCATTTATGTAACGTAATTCATATTGGTCACTAGCCTTGGACTTCTAAGCACACTAAATCACCAGCCACACCTCCAATTACAGCTAAACCTTTCCAAATACAAACCCTAAAAATCTTCTCAAAAGAGTCCTAAAACTCAAAGCCCGAGGAAAACTTGGAATTAGGTCTTGAAAGTTGGCATCCATGGGCGAAATGCGGTCCTTAACCTGAATCTAGAAGATGGTAGGGAGGGCTTACCTGCAAGTGCTTGAATGAAGAAGAATTCCACGAAAATGGGTGGGAATGGTGAAATGAAGAGAAAAAGAGATGGGGATGATCATGGAGAGGAGACGAGTAATTCCTATGGATTGGAGTTCCACTTTGGTGATGGGAGGATGGGGGAAACAAGAAACAGCCGGATGGAGTTCTTAGATTCAAGAGAAAGCCACAACAGTGAAGTGAAAAGAAGGAATGATGGCCGGGAATTACCGAAGTGCCATTACTGACTTAAGTGACTTGAACTGAAAATAGGATTTTATGGAATTTTTAAGCATCGAATGTACGTACTCTTCACGAAAGTTTTTCGAAATAGTTCCTCTCTATCTAATGAGCCCAAAATCGAGACATTTCTTAAATTGTGATCATGCCCCCAACTTTTCCCAAATTCCAACTAGTTCCTCTATGCTACTGAATTGGGTCCAAAAGTTCCCAAAACTTTTCAATAGGCCTGTCAGTACGGGGATGGGGCTTAAAATGAGGGCTTTTGTTTCTAAGAAAAAGCCCTAGGGCCAGGCTTTATTTTTATTTATTTATTTTTTGCAAACCCTGGCATATGAGGACCGGGCTTGTCTAATACTAGGCCCGAATCGGCCCTGGCTCTGGCCCTCCTACTTTTCTTTTTTTTTTTTTTTTTTTTTCTAAAATGTGCATTTATATATATAAATATAAATGGGGTATATTCATGTGCATTGGTGAGGGACAAACTTAATGGGGCCCACGTATGGCCCCACTGATCATGGGACTATGGGAGATGGAAAGATACTTCTTGGATGAACGCATATATCAAGTTTGGGGTCAATCTCATGCTTCTAACCCCTTCATCCGTGGCCCACAAATTTAACGACTTTATATTAAAGAAATTTTTTTTACATTTGATCCAACAGTCTAATCCATTTGGATAGGTGAAAACTTGATGGATCTAGTGTACTTAAAGAGGTCCCATGTATGTAGATGGTTCGGATGTATCATAAAGTAGGCCCCACTATGTTGTCTCTCACCATAATATGGTGAGGGATGGATGTGCATGAATATTTTCCAATATAAATATATACTAAAATGCCCTTATAACAATCACTTAGTAGTAATAAAATGGGCTATGAAGGCAATTTTATACCCCATATCCATTGCAAAATGCCCTAATAACCCATACATGTACATACTTGGTTCATTTCTTATCTTTTTTTTATTATTTATGTATTATACTTAGTGTACAAGCAATAAATGTTGCATGGATGTTTCTTATCCCTTTCTTCTAGTTTTATTGCTTCTTATTTAGGTCAGTGCAAAAAGGAGTGTACTCTTGTTAATAAGGATACAATTTTTCCTCTGTGGAGTACCTTAGGAATGCCAACCAATTCATAAAAATGGTTTGTGTCCTTGGGAATGCCAACCAATTCATAAAAATGGTATGTATGTGCATGGTTCAAGGATATGAGGTGATCCAAATATCCTTTTAAGTAGATAGTTATAACTGCTAATTATTTAGAGTCTAATGTAAGGTTATTATTTAAGTGTGTTTATTTTTATTATTGAAATCCAACAACACTTGATGGTCATATCTGTAAGATGCCATATACCAACCCAAAAGCTTAAGTTGATAGGTGGAAGGCCCAAATAGGTATATGAAGCCATGTCCAACTTAGGACTTAGGCGATGTGAGATGTGGGATTTTCCAACACTTCCCCTCACGTGCAGGCCCAACAGATTTCATAGATGGGCCTACTATGTGGGCTACACAAGAACGACAGGAGCCACGTGGGTTACACAAGAACGATGGGATCGGAACCCGCTCTGATACCATAACAGTTCCATGATATCTACAGAGTAACAAAATACAAAACAAGATTGAATGGAATTGGTTCCCCTACCTTGAAGATTGACCATTGTGTTTATAGATAAGAAATGCCCAATTTGGGCTACAATTACAATCTATCAAATCTCATATTTTAGTATGTAGTGCTGTACAAGTTTGACTAGTATCAATCCATCAAATCTCCTATTTGAATATGTAGTATTGTACAAGTTTGACCAGTCTACAATAAGATGGGCTTCGCAGATGGGTCATGGGTTGTGGACTTCATAAGTCATTGACAATATCAGTGTTAAATTGAAAATAATGCCAATCATAAAAGGTTGGTGAATGTAAATGGTTTAAATTTCTTTAAGATAAGACTTTATTGGCATGATTTGGTACGTGGAACTTCTTGTAAAAGGTGTGAGATGGAATAGACTATCGAACCCTTTTCCTACGAAGAAATGAGTAAAACCATATATCTAGAACCAAAGTCACCAAAGCACATATGACATCCGATAATTTTTTTTTTTAGAGACAGTTTAATGCTCGGTCGACACTTGATACTTGATAGCATTATAGAAGCCGGAGCCCTGCCTGGTCCTCGAGGGTAGGGTAAAGGCCCAGGGAGTGTAGGCCCTCCGAGGGCTTCGGCTTGCAAGGCCCGGCCTTACATTTATTGAGGGTAGGGTAAGGACAGCCCCTAGCCCTGCCTGGTTGGGCCCTTTGAAGCCCTACTTGTCAAACACTAATCTAACATACATCGTTAATTAACATCTAAACACACTTAATTAACTACTAAATGCAATTAATTACACTAAACACCAAAAATTAGAAGTCAGCGTCTTACAAGAATTTTTGTAATTAGTATCAATGTGGCTATATCCATTGAGAAGATTAATGCTACAAGTTTGTCTTTCTTATAATAAGTTTGATAGACTGGGTTATTTCTTCTGTGTTCCCATCTATTGTGGTTTTACATGACTGCATCCAGCTTCACATTTCTTTTCATTGCAGGTCCCCCATTCCATGATTTTGCTTTCGCAGATGTCATCCCAAGCAGATAAAGACTAATCCCATTTCATGCACACGATTCTCTATGCTCATTTACCTGCAATTCCTTGGATGAACCTCATCCATTTGTACACAATCAATGTGCAAATTTATGGAACATGGTAAGCATGTATTATTGTGTCCACAAGACATGGTTTCGCTGCACTTGTAAATGACTGCTGACCTGCTGCAATTAAATTGTGGATGCCCACCTCGTACATGGGCGCATACGATATTGTTTCTTGGTGTTCATGCACTATTAATGCCTTCAGCAATATGGTTTCCTTGTAATTAAATTTTAAAAAGAACTTGTGATTGGTGTTTTGAATTTGCGAGGCCCGCCTAGGTGGATACCAAAATCATGGTATATGTTCTGCTACAACTCCAATGATATGGCGTCGTTGTCCTGAGAATTTGAAGATAACTGGCGATCCAGTGTGATGAATTTTCTTTGGGCCATGTGAAGAGGTTGTGGGTGAAATTTCACTTAACCAGCACAGCATGATCATGAGTGGAATTAGATTTCTTTTAAGTTCAATATTGTACTTTCCATCTATTGTTTTGTTATTTAAGTGGCATGTTGACGTAGCCCTGAATAGACACAATCGGACTGTCTAGGGCCTGAATAAATCAGATCCAGCAAATAGAGATGCTGCAGATAATTTACAGAAAATACAAAACATGCCCCACCCCCACCCCCACCCCCCAACCGAAAAAAAAAAAACCAGCTTGCCTGTAAAGCTTTCTCAATCACCATGGATCCATGATACAGTGGAGAGAGGGAAAGACAAAGCCAAAACAGTACTTTACTGATAATAATGAAACTGCATAACATTAAAAACTGGTGTAGAAGTCGACCATACTAATGCTTGTATGATGCTCATATCCACTCAAAAACCCTAATAAACCCTAGTAGCAAAGTTTCCTACTACAAATATGATTCCTAAGAGTTGTCTTTCATCCAAAACTACACAAAATCTCTAATAATAAGCAAATAATGCGATTTCCTGAAACCAGATCGGCAAGCACACTTCAAAATTAAATTAATACTACTTCACATGTCCGTTGCAGGGAGACTCAATTTTATGATTCTCCTCTCATTTAACAGGTCTGTCTCCATGTTCCTTTATTTTGCCGGTCTGATGATTTCTGTTTTGCGCGTCATTCCTGATCTGTTTAGATAAAAACATTGTATTTGAATGTCAGCTTTCTCCTTTGATTCCTATATATCATCAGACTTCATCCCTTTATAAAGCAATCAATGTCTGCATAGTTATACGACACACCACATACATTTATTATGTCTTCCTCAGGTATGCTGACAACTACTGTTTCATTGTCTGGGGACTTGACAAGTAAGAACCTTAATCACTTCTTTCTTTTTGGTGGGCCATGATGATATTTTTCATAATGGAAACTAGTACACATTCATTTGATGGTGCTTTGATGTTTAATGCTATTCAAGTACATTATTAAGTCACCCAACGTTTCAAAATTCACTGAAGAACGCCCAGTGGGAGTTCATGTCTATCTGATTTCCGTTACGCGTTTTTGTACAGGTCAAGTGCTTAAAGGCTCATTGATTAGATTCATTGGACCAGATCTGGGGATGGACCCATATCTGTTTTGATTTGATTCCACTTCCACAGAGAACGTTTCCGGCCAGGCTTCTGATTGGTGTTGCACTTGGTTTAAATTATGGTTCAGATCAGGGGCTGCCAGGTCTGGAAGTGGGCTTGATTTAATGTAATCAAGTGCAGTACAGGCTTTAAGTATGATACTAGTCCAGGACCCGGCGCGAACCCAAAATTCCACATCCTGATATGGGCCCATTTTTATAAGATTCTTTGGTCCATGGTTTTTGTGCTCAAATTAGTTGAGGACACAGCATGTTTCAATTGATATGAATGAACTTCTGGTTGTGTTAGGTGCCTTTTGAATTCCGGGGATGGTTGGATATAGCTGATCATGTCTGGTCCGGCCCATCATAGAAATTGTTGGTGACAAGTTGTTGGACAGAACGGTCCATCGCATCATCAAAATCTGACAAAAAGCATTACTCCATGAAATTATAACCGTCGGTTAGGCAACTGCTCAATCTTCATTATGGTGGCAAATCCCAATGAGCCTATGGCCCACTTTATTAGTCCTTATCAAGAAACCTTCAATTTCAGGGTCCACAGCATAAATGGGATCTGGCCGCGTTGACAGTGGACCTTTAATGTAAAAATAATGGTATGAGGAATGATTGGATGCAGAGGATGGTTGATTTGACAGTGCAAGTGAGAGATGTGAATTGTGGGCCATAAAAATCAATAGCCAATCTAACGTTTGTCTTCAAATGTTTGAGCTACTCCAAATAGATTAAAATAGAACCACCAAGTCCAAGGAGAATGGAGTTCAGGTTGCATTTAAATGTGGGAGGAATATCCAGTGAGGTTGTCTGTTGTCTCGGCTCCAAGCTCAGGGCCATATATTGCACTGGGTTTGGGCTGTGCTGTTACTCTGGTAAATTAGCAATAAACAGGTTTGCCTCCCGCCTATATGGGTCCAACCTATTATACATATATAGATATGGATACGGACACAGATATGAAAATCGGGGATATAATTTTTTACTTTTGAAGATGTATGACATGTATATAGATATGGGTGTCAATTTTTTCTTTTTTAGATCACTTTTGAATCAATAAAATTATTATTATTTTTGTCTCTTTTTGACATTTTTTATGATAAGAAGTAAGAAAACTATACGGACTATATGAAATAAAGGATTTAATAAGTAGATATACTAAGCATTTTTCTTAGAAGCATGGATTGAGTATAAGCAGCAATACAAATGTCAGGATATGTTAGGCCTGTAAAAATATCAGGATATCAAAGGGCACAACCATACTCCAACAGGACACTTTCTTTTGGGCTAATGGGGCTTTGAGATCACCCAAATCCAGCCACTGAATATGATTACTGGCCAGAGAGATGTGGGAGGAGCACCGCACAGGGATGATGACCTTGACCTTGTCCAATTACCTTTTATTGGCATTCATTGAAACCATTTGAAGATGGGACCCACTATGATGAACATTGACTCTGTGATTGGAAGCTTCAATGCCATCTGAAGTGTTTCACGCGGAGAGCTGACAAGGATTACATGGTCCCGTTAAATTGCTTTAATGGACGATGATAGAGGACTGACTGGAAAGTGGGCCAGTGAAAGCAAGGACTGAAGTTGATTTTGGCAACTATAATGGCTCTTTGGATTCTCCCACTTGAAGTGAGATTTCAAATCCATCAATCTAATTGATGATGCCTTGGTGAGTCCCAATGCATATTTATTGTGTTGTGTTTGGATGCGCGCATGAAGACGAGGTAATTTTTTTATTTTTGGAGAGAGATACATCGTACTATGGTTTAAAATCTCGGTCGATACCGATTTATCTCGGCCGATATGACACTAGTAAATTGACCATGAGCCAAAATTATAGTTGCATTATATGAAATACTGGAGAAGATAGCGAACTGCAACATAGATATGACTCATGATTTAAGGCGACCGATATTTTGATTTATTGTTGTTACTAATGGAAAAAAAAAATATTGTTTTCCAGTATTTTCTATAATTCTGAATTTTTTAGATATATTTACAATTCCTTTATCAACATTTGTTATCTACTTTAGATAATTCGACACATATAATATAAAATTCTCAAATAATCTATTTCCGATAATCTGGCAAAGATAATATTGAATTCTAAAAAAAATAGAAATTTTAATACATTGTTAGTAATAGTTTTTAATACAAAAAGAAAATTCAAATACATAAACTCCTACAGCTACCTTCAACAGGTTTTAATGTGTTGAAATCGTTGTATAATAGCTTCATTATCAACTCTAGCAACCGCATCTTTTTCAATATATTGTTATTTACGTACTTCATTGCTGAAAAAGCTTTTTCTACTGTCGCAGTCGATATTAGTAAAATCAAAGTCAATTTTAGAAGCAAATAAATCATTTGGTATACGATAATTTTCTTTGTCTTTACTAATTTCCTAGCAATGTCACAAACTTCTTTAAGTTCAAAAAACTCGTTGCTAGAGCACATATCAGCAATGTGGGCCCATTAATTAATTATTTATTTTGGTAGATAGTTGGCCCATTAACTTAGGCGGTGGGTATTTTATAATGACATTTGTTCACTACCACAGCAATAAAGAAAACGTGTAAAGTTAGCTAATGTGCGGTGAAACTCTTAAATTGAGTGGGGTCAAAAGCTTCTCATAAGTTTAATTCGTGACATAAATTTTTTATTCTTAAATATTTTTTTAGACCTCAGTGGGGTCAATTGACCCAACTGTGATTATTGTGGAGCCACCCATGCTCGTATGATTAATCTAAACCAACCACACATTAAATGCCACTATCTTTTATGGGCCATCACCAAGTTTCACTCTAATAGGAGTTCTTTCCGCAGTCAAATTAGGGAAATCACAGTTTTTATGATGTTTAATCTAACGGTGGGCCCAACTGATCCTTGACTTGAATTCAAGGATGATGGAAAAAGGACGAGGCACTTTCATTTTGATTGATTTGGATTTTTGATAAGTAAGCCCCACCATTGATGTCCGCCAAATCACCCATATGGAAAGCAAACTACATGATTGGATGACTTTGCCTTCAAATAAAACTAAAAATAAAAACAAAAATAAAAATAAATAACTAAATAAATAAGAGAAAAAAAATCGGAGAATGATATGTTGATTTTAAGAGAGAAACTTGGGCAATTTTTAAATTCTTTTACTTCTCTTCCTAAAAACAAGAGCAGGAGATAATATATCCCAACAAACAGGGAGGGTAACTCATAATCATTTGTCCAAGACAATGGGGCATTTTTTTTCTACAAAATGCCGGGCCAGCGTTTTGTAGCGTGTCTCATATATATAGAAATTAAAGAAAATGCCTCTCTTAAAATAGGGTGTTTTTTTTATCCCTTTTGTTCTCCCTTTTGTACATCCAATGAAAGTAAGCTAGCTAGGTATCTTGCTTTGAAATCAACATCATAAGTTAATATTGTTCTCCAAAAAGTGGGTATTTGGCGACCGGTTCCTAAACACTTCACTTTCTTGGCTTAGATCCACATTCTTTTTTTATAGTGTGGTAGGTCCTTTTTCCAAATTTGAAAACCTAAAATGTCCAAGTTATTACCCTTTCTTTAAAAATTCTTATTTATTTAAAGATAAATCATATCCCATGATTAGCGGGATATGCCTTTAATAATGGTCAGCTACGATTTCGAAAGACAAATAAAATTAAAAAACATAAATAGATTTCAGAATTTCAAAAATTTGAATTCGGGTCCTCTTGGAAGATTTGAAATTCAAAAATTCAAAATTTGCAAAGGATTCTCTGATGTTACAGAAGAAACTTGAATCAGAGAATCCGAGCAGATCTCTGTGATCAAAGAGGGCCCACGCCGGATCAGATCGATCGAATGAAGAAGAGAAGTTGCAGCTCCAGCCATTGGGAATTAATCACAATCGTCCCACCGGAGAAGGCTACTAGGACGCTTACGTGAGTAGTTTAAAAAAAACTCAAATAAATTTGACAAAACTCAGAGAAATTTTGCAAAAACTCAAATAAATTTCGCAAAAACTAAGATAAATTAATAAACAAAAAAAACTCAGAAAAATTTCACAATATCTCAGATAAATTTCATTAAAACTCAGATAAGTGGCGGTCTCCAGGCAGAGATTGCCCTCTTTCTCCGTCAACGGTGATTGAAACAAAAAATCTTCTTAGATCTTCACTGCCTCTGTCCCAACTCCAATTTTCTCTGCAACTTCCAGTCGTCTTTTCCGCAAACTCAAAGCTGCGTCTTCCTCATCGGAGACCGGGTGCTGTATCATCGGAGACCGGGTGCTGTAGTAGAGCCCCAAACCTCCTCTAGTCTGATTTTGCAAGAGTAACCAAGAGACAACAGTCTGATGTCTTCCTCTTTGCCGATGATGGAGCAACACCGGCTACGACTGCAGCGACCGGCACTGATTCAGTCCTGAAAAACCAAGAAACCAAAACGTCCTGCACTTCAATCTTCTGCAAATAGATAATGAGAGAAATGAGAGAGAACTTTACCCTAAATTTGAGGGGGAATGGAAGATTTGAATTTTTAAAATTTAAAATTTATGCATAAACAGTTGAAATGGCAAATTAGTCATGAAAATGTCTGATGTGGCATTGTAAGGGACCTCCGCCTGAATTAATCTCATGCGCAGGGGACTCTAGGCATTAAACAATAATACTGTATACTAGAAACTTTATAACTCAATACTCAAAGATCTCTCGCTAATTTACCAAAAAAAAGAAGTTAATACTACTCTCGGTTTCCAGTTCATCTTTCCTCTTATCTTTTCTAAAACTTTGTTTTGAGAAAGATAAGGCCTTGCATTCAGCAGACATCATATCTAATATCCAGTCTTTTCAAATGGATAAGAATTTAAAAGTGATAACCTGTCACTACTAGGAACTTCTAAATCTCATTGGATGAAATAGTTGGGCCCATTGGGCTTTTTGCTCCTGGGCAAGTGGCGCCAGGGAGGGAGTGGGAGTTGATACCACAACCTCTGCGGGTCATGATTCGCTAATCCTCGGGGTTAAGGGTTAAACAGATTATATATTGGACATTTTGTAAATTCTTTTTCCACATTTTCAACTATCCCTTTTTGGTATAAATTAAAATCCTTATCATTAGTTGCCAATTAGTATAGTTCTTTATAAACTTTTTAGGTAAAAATCCGTAATAGTAATATAGGGTTTCTCAAGGTAATAATTGGGCTTTAATTGGGCCATGTGTAAAATGTTCTGTGCTCAGGCCTTGAATCACTGGTAGCCTGCATCGTTATAGCCATCGACACGTCCAGATACCATTCGAACGTGGCAGTTGGTTTTTATTAAGTAGGCTTGTACAAGTTCTCTGTGACATGAACCAGGCCCATGAGAAACCCATAGGGTTCAAGTTCACCATTCCATCCTGAGCCAAGTCAACATTCCATGCTGGATTTGGGTTGAGTTTTCAGCTAAATTTGTCCAAGTAATAACTAAAGGCTAGGCCCAGAGTCATAATCAGGGCTCACCAAGATGGCCGCTAGACATTGTGACACCAATGGGCCATGTAACCTATTAAGCTGGGCATGGTCCTCACTCTAGGCTGGGTGTACTGGGCCCAGCTTGGTCGTTCTCCCACTCGGCCCATTTATTGTAAAATTTACTCTAACTCGCCATGACTCGGCCATGCCTCAACTTGAGTCAGGTGATTCAAATGAGCCTGAACCAACAATACTCAGGCAGATTGGATTCTCGGGTTGGTGTCTTTATAAACAGTGTTGGCCATATTATTAATTCATTATTTACCTAAATTAAAATTTTTATGATAATATGTCAAATATTTTAAAAATATTAATAAATATGAAGATTTCATGCAAACTATGATAATATCAGAATAAAATTCGGAAATGCACAAATAAAATTTGGAAATTTCTCAAGAATTTTCGGACTACAGTTCCCTAATAACAATCTTCGTGAAAAATTAAGCTTATGATGCAGTCTATATAAAAGGAAAAGACAAATGTATGATTCACAACCAGTGGATCATTAGCTCATCTGTTGAGTTCATTGTTGCAAATATTGTAATCTTGGGGTGAGTTGATGATGGTGGTCATTTCAAATTCTGAGTCTTTATATGTACATACCATGGAATCATGTCGAGCTTAAAAATGGTTTGAAGTCTTTATTCTTAGTCAAACCTTTATATTCTTCACCTCTGTCTCAAAATTTTTATTTCTTAAGTTTATAATATCATGGCATTATTGGGAATATAAATTAATAATAAGTAATTTTATCATTATAATATCATGATGAGACATTTTAAAAAAGGAGAATCTCAATATTATTATGATAAATTGAAAATGTTGGCCATTTCTTGCAACATGGTTTGAGAAAGCCATATCATGAGCCTATCTTTTTGGTGGCCCACAGACACCCTCAACATTGATTATGAGGAAATCCTAATATGCCACGTGCACCGTAAGCACAACTTATGTTTACATTGAGATGTGTGCAGCATGGCTTGGCGACTAGACCTACATTTATGCATGAGAAGACTCTCACCAACTGCAAGGAAAGGTCAAAGAACATCATTAACCATCGCCACACAACAATGTGCTAGAATAGCACCCGCATCCTTCCTACTGATCATGTGGGTCGATAACGGTTTATCATCCCGTTACATATAAGGTGATTATGTAGCGGCCGAAATTGCAATGTGGGTTTTGCCTTTCTAAAAAGAAATAAGAAAGAGTGGGGGAATTGAAAATATTCAAATTGTGAGTTTCTTTTGAACTATTTCCATGTGAGATCCTGTTTGTTTGCATGGAAATAAGTTCTTAAAAAATTTATGTAATGCATTGTTATCAAATTGACTAAAAGAAACATTCTACGCAGATAAATTGGCCTTAAGCTCCTAACTGCTCATGTAATAGAGGAGATGAAGACTTTAAACTTAGGGCATGTATGGTAACAAGTGAGAAATCTGTGAGGAACATGCACATTTGAAGATCCCTTGTTATCTTAGGAACATGGACTCCCCATTAAGAATTTCTAAAACTAAGACATGATTGATAAGAATGGAGAAAAATAATTCATATAGCTAACCTCATAATTGAGACCAGGCTTTGTTGATAATGATGGATGCTTATAGCTTAGAGTATGTAAATCCATAAATATGAGTCTTTTTAAATCATGTGGAGGAGAGTTGGACCTAAAACTCCTCAAAGCGAGGATTTCAACTAAACCAAATCCTTGGGAACTTTCAATTGCCAAGCGTGTTTTTTTTTTTTTTTTTTTTTTCTAACAAAATTGTGGAGAACTGGTGAGGAGTTCTTGAGAATTTGATTGTAGAGTCTCAGGGAAAAGAAAAAAAGAAAAAAAAAAAACTGTTACAAGGAGAAAACAGTTAATTTGATGGATGAAAAGGTTTCGGCCCAGCCACATAACCTGGGTATGATACGTAGTGTACAAGGGACATGTGGTGAATTTGTCGTGTGGGGTCTCGCAGCAGGTAGGAGGTAGGACTTGCGGTAGCATGTCCCAATGAGCCTTTATTGGCCGGATGAAGGAATAAATGAACTTCCAACCAACTCCCACGGTCAACCAGATGTGTGGCCCACCACTTGCTCAACTGTCTTTGCCATCCATGTGGTGATCTGAGCAACCAGCAAGTTGCTGCCACTTATGTAAGCCTGTACATGTTCAGGATACTGCATGAATATTAGGCCTGGAGGGATTCAATTAGAGCATATTGTTGCATATGTTGGTGATTGGTTAGGACTTTTTGTGCTTTCCTATTGGATTGTATCATGTGGGGGCAACTCTTCTTTTCGTCACTTGATTCAGAGAAATCTTGAAACTGAAATGACAAACCTCAAATGTCTGTCTGCAGGTGCTGGCTTTTGTTTTCTCTCCTGGTTTGCTAATGGGATACAATTGAAGAAAAAGTGGACATGCAAGAACGGAAAACATCCAATTTTAAACAAATCGAGCTGCAATCAATTTCAATTTGAGTATTTGGCAAAGCTCATAGGCAAGGTTATATTTTTAACAAAAAACCGTTTGGAAGTAGTAAATACTGACCAGGATGTTAGAGAGAACCATATTTTTCTTAGGGATAAGGGTTGTTACTATTGTTAAAAGAGAGATGGGGTGTGTTAGAAGTCTTAGGTCTGCAATCAATTTCAATTTGAGTATTTGGGAAAGCTCATAGGCAAGGTTATATTTTTAACAAAAAACCGTTTGGAAGTAGTAAATACTGACCAGGATGTTAGAGAGAACCATATTTTTCTTAGGGATAAGGGTTGTTACTATTGTTAAAAGAGAGATGGGGTGTGTTAGAAGTCTTAGGTAGATTTAAATTTTAAAATAATCTTTCATTATTTTTTATACCTCCTGTATAAATTGAGAATATTAACCTCTCAAAGATAGCGGTGAGTTTTAATTTATCTCAATAATTCACTTTGGTAGGAACTGTTAGCGGATAGAATTTAATATGGATGTTAGAGAAGAGATTAATTGGGATTGGTTAGAGATAAGTATTATTTGAATCTAAATTATGTTCTCCTTTGTATAAAACGAGAAGAAGTCTTAATAAAATGTACAGTGAAATTATGGGAATTAAGTGATTTTTGAAATTCCACATGTACGGTCTTGCCTTTTTATTTATTTTATTTTATTTATTTTTTTATAACAGAGGATGTCCCAACCCTTTGGGCTAGAATAATCCCTGTGGGCACAGGGGGAGCCAAGTAAATCCCCTGTGGTCCTAGTGTGGTAGTGCAGTTTCGAGGTCCTACCTTTTATTACGCTTGCAAAATAATTACCGCCATTTGTTCTATTTAACTAAAACTCAAGCATCTTTTATCCATCCAATTATCAAACCCTTATAATCTTACCATCTCCGTCAATTACACGATCAAGAGCTTTTAGAAGAGATCATGGCAAATTTGATCTACTAGGACATTTACACCCATGGACTAAAAAAGAACCGGATGCGATAGTGATGGATCCACAGACTAACTGTAATCACCACCAAGGCATCATGATCGTTGCGGCTAGATATTTTCCATTTATTTTTGGAGATCAAAGGTTTTATTATTTTTATATTAACATTCACATATCATTTCATTGAGAAGACCTTGTGATTGAGGGGGATGCTAGAGATAGAGATTAGTTAGGATTGGTTAGAGACAAGTATTGTTTGAATTTGAATTATGTTCTCTCTTATATGAAAAAAAAAAAAAAACCAAAAAGAATGTCTCAATAAAGTGCATGGTGAATTTTGTTACAAATATAGTGCCTCTTGGATTCCCACACATGAGAATGGAGGCGAGGAGAGTGGAGTGGATTATGATTGTGTGAGGGCATTCCCGCAGTACCGAGATTATGCCAGCTTCGGTAAGAGTATCGGCTAGGTCTGTCTTGGTCTTGGTTATTTGCAGCTCGGCAATAGTGTCAGCTTGGCGACAATACTAGTTATATGCAGCTCGGCAATAGTGTCAGCTCTGCAACAGTGCCAATTATGTGCAGCTCGGCAACAGTGCTTGCTCGACAACAGTGCTAGTTTCTGATCTCGGTATCATCTTCAGCCCGGTTTGATTAATCGAGATGAATACCGAGTGTCAGTCAATTACAATCATGCTCCTGTAAAGGTACGGGCACGTTGTCAGAAAGGATGAGCGCCTGATAGAGGTAAGGAGTTGCCATTATCTGGCGATCACATCAATAATCCCAAATGGAGTGGGAAGCCAAGGTAAGGTTCGATGGGACTCTCCCTCTAGCTACCACAAGGGTGCCAGGGTAAGGTTCGATGGGACCTTACCTCCAACTACCTCCATTCAGAAAAAGTCAATGGAACTCTCGTCTATGTATATGCAAAGGGTTAGTCCTAGAAAGGTACGCAACACGCGACGCATACACACACACGCTTACACACCTCTATATTCTGCCTTTCTCCTTACCACTCATCCTTTGTTTAGTTGTTGAACTAACTTGGGCATCGGAGTGCCTTCGGTCGACAGCAACCAAGGCCTCTGACCTTTGTTTCTCTCCTTCCCTTTCAGGTCTTAGGCATTCGGTCCTTCCTAAGAAGTTCTACATTCACCTCATCAAACCCGTATTAATTTAGGCACTTACAGTTGGCGCCGTCTGTGGGAATCGATTGAACAAGATTAACAAACATCATGCCTCCGAAGACTAGAAACGGCGAAGGATCGTCAAGGGGCCCGTCGCTACCGCCAGTATTGCCAAGGCAATTGCCTCCAGTCCCTCGCCAGAGGAGACCTGGAGGAATATCTGGTGCAACGAGCACGGAAGGGCTTGTGACTCAGTCAGGCTCATCGTCAAAGGGGGTGACAGCACCTCCCCGGCAAGATAACCCTCTGACGGTACCTTCCTGACAAGATGTTCCTCCGTTGGAGCGTCCCTAGTAGAGTGTTCCTCTACTAGAACGTGCTCGACAAGATGATACACCAATGCTGACCAAGTCACAATCCCATCACCGGACCGATGCCGACAGTGATGACGACCCACTCCTCGCGGATATCAGGGCTCAAAACCTTTTTATCCAAGAGCAAAATAAGCTGATTCGTCAACTCCGGTAGCAGCTCCAAGAGAAGAAGGCTTTGGTTCCACCTCCCAGACGCGGCTAAACCCATTCGGTTGAACAGGATTTGAGGCAAATCTTGGATAATAAGAGGCGCCATCGAGCTTACGATGAAGGTTCGAGTAGTAGCCACTTGAACGAAGACTCAAAGAGGCCGCGCCAAAGACTGGGGGATAATGACGACCTGAGAGAATGGCTTGACTGACAAGTCAAGCAGACGGTCCAGCAGAATATGGAGATAGTCGGCTTTACCCGAGATCGGCTAAATGCCTATGACACAGAAAATCTTGGCACATCTCCCTTCTCTTAGGAGATAAGGAACTTTTCTCTTCCTAAAAAGTTTAGTGTCCCGATGTTCGTCCTTTATGATGGGACCTCAGATCCTATAGCGCATCTTCGATACTTTACTCAGAGAATGTCGTTGTGGGGCGACATAGGTCACCTGAACTGTAGAGTTTTCTCTTCCAGTTTAGGAGACCTCCCCTTAAGTTGGTTCTGCGCACTTCCAGAGGGGTCAATTTCTAGTTGGCAGCAACTCCAGAATTTCTTCGTGGAAAAGGTCCAGGCTCATAGGGTCATCCCTAAGAAGGACGATGACCTCATGGTGATCAGAATGCGGCAGACCGAAAACATCACCCAGTTCGCCATGAGATTCCGGACGTTCTATAGCCAGATCGAGGACGCCACTGATAGAGTGGCCATCAAGTCCTTCAAATAGGCTCTATTGCTAGGCAATGAGCTTCGGAAGGATTTGGTGTGGTTCCCCGTTGTCACGGTGAAGGCACTGATGACCCGGTTGAACCAATTTATATAGTAAGAAGAAGACAAGGCCCGAGCTCGGAAACGATTTGACCTCTGGCAGGAAGACAGACCCCCTCCCCCAAGGAGAGACAAGAAATCATCTCGGAGGGAAAAGGTAGACTAAGACAAGGCTTCGGTAAGCTCGGCGGTGGTCTCGGCTCCCACTTCGGGGGGCGACCTACCAGAGGCTGGTAACCAAGATGTTCCAGGCCTAGCTCGGCAAAACAATGGAGGTCTACATTGATGACATAGTTGTCAAGTCTAAAAGGTCACATGACCACTTGGAAGACCTAAGCCAAACGTCTGACGTCCTCAAAAAATTTCAGCTTAAACTGAATGCATCCGAGTGTGAGTATGGTGTCGGCTCTGGCAAAATTCTGGGAAGCCTGGTCACCAGAAGAGGGATTGAAGCAAATCCAGACCAGATCTCAGCAATTCAAGGAATACAGACTCCAACTGTGGCGAAGCAGGTTCAGAGGCTCATTGGAATGGCTACAGCGCTCAATCACTTTATCAGCCGAGCTTCTGACAAATACCGACCTTTCTTTCAGCTTTTGAAAAAAAGTTCAAAATTTCAGTGGACGCCGGAGTGCGACCGAGCTCTACAGGAGCTCAAAAACTATTTATCTTCACCACCCTTGCTGTCAACACCAAAGCAGGGAGAAGTGCTCTTCCTATACCTGGCAGTCTCGAATCATTCCTAGTACTCATTAAAGAAGAAGACGGGCAACAATAGCCCACTCACTACACGAGCAAGATCCTCCTTGATGCCGAGACCAGGTTTTGCCACTAGAGAAACTTGCATTAGCACTCGTCAATGCTTCTCGCAAACTTTCTCACTACTTCTAAATGTACACTGTAGCGGTTGTTACAAAATATCCACTTAAGTCCCTTTTCAGAAAGGCAGACTTCTCTGGGAGAATCTCAAGATGAGCTGTTGAGCTGGGGGTAGAATGATATCCAGTATCAACCCAGAACGGCAATCAAGGCCCAAGTTCTAACAGACTACATTGTGGAGTTTGTTTCTCCTAGTTCGGCACCGAGCTAGTCAATACCGAACTGGGGGGCAATAAGGATCATGAAGAAGTTACAGAGACAAGGCAAGAGCAATCTTGGAAGCAGTTCCTCTATTCAGCGTGGAGGTCTTCATTGACGGATCATCAACCTCCAAAAGGGTTGGCGCTGGCATAGTCCTCCAATCTCCAGAGGGCCTTATCATCGAACAAGCCTTCACACTTGGCTTCAAGGTATCCAATAATGAAGCTGAGTATGAAGCACTGATTGCAGGGTTCAACAATGCTAAAATCCTGGGGGCACGACAGTTGGTGACCTTCAGTGATTTCCAGCTGGTGACGAGCCAGCTGAACGGAGAATACCAAGCTTGCGACGAAAGGATGGCAGCCTGCCTAGCTCATGCAAAGCAGCTCCTTCCTCAGTTCGAGATAGTTTAAGTCAAGCAAATCGGCAGAAATTCCAATTCTCATGCCGATGCTATTGCCAAGTTGTTGAACTCGACAATTACCTACCTAACTGCTACGGAGCATTAGGGAAATAAAGAAAAGCCTTAAATGGTTAAGGCGCAGGCTGAACACCAAGTTAGAGAACTCGGTGTCTACCTCGGCATTCGAAAATATGCTTGGTTACGGAACCAAGTATTCTGTCGCCGAGGTGAATATCCTACATCCTGTAAGTTAAAGAACTTAATCCATTTTGCTCCTGTCGAGCTCAGTTACAAACCAAGCTATGCTACGAACAAATTTGGTATTCGGATTCAAGTTTCTTGAGTTACGGAACTTAAGAATACACAAGGTTCCGGTTACTGAACTGAACTCAATCACTAAAGCAAAATTGATGTCCTGAACATCTAAAGAGCTCAGTTATGAAATTGAGATATGATACATGAAGAAATGTTTGAAGGTAAGCATAAAAAAAAAAAAAAAAGGAAAAGTACAATTGTATTTATGAAAAAAAAAGAGGTACAACATTCAAATATTACATCAGAAGAAAATACAAAAAATTCAAGCAGCGGCCTCGGTATCGGTATAGGCCTCAGTTGCATAGCTTCGGTTGTGTCAGCTTTTGAGCGAGCCTCAGATTCAGTGAATAGAGCGGGGGCAGAGGTTGATTTTGGGTCCGAGCTTGAGAACGGAGCGGGGGCAGAGGTTGATTCTGGGTCCGAGCTTGAGAACTTAGGCGAATTTTTGTAAGTAGGATGATCTTCAGAAACCCCTGCTTCCTTCAGTGCGGCCATCCACCTAAGCTCCCACACTTTCTGGCTCACATTGAGGACCTGAGCCTCATACAATGTCATTGCCTCAACCACTCCTTCATTGAAAGAAGCATTTGTCTCAGCATGGAGATTCGCTTCGAGCTCTGCTTTTTGTTTCTCCAAAGCCGCTTCAAGCTCAGCTGCCTGTTTCTCTTGGACCTCGGTCTCGGTCTTTAGTCTGCGGATTTCGGCCATTGCCATATCAAGCTCGGCAACGAGACCAGTGTTCCTCTCCACTTCCTCCTTGGGCTTCTGGTTGCTGGCATCCAGAGCTGGTTGGAGATCTTTCTTCTCTGGCTCCAGCCCTAAAGCCTTGGAGTGGATCCCCTGAAGCCTTTCAAGGCCGACCTGGAATTTCTGCACTACCTGTAGATGGAACAGGCGTTATAAGGAAGTAACCAAGATTGGATACTTGGTTAAATTTGTGGAAAACTCACCGAAATGGCCGACTGCATCGTGGAGACCGCCAATGTCACGTCATCAAACTCCCTCAGCCTTTGCATGTCCCGTGGCAAGGCACAGGCTCGTCCAACCGCAGTAATAACGAGGGCGTTGTTGGCTATGAGGTCCTCCACCGTTAACGGCCTTCCAGGCTCAATTTGGAGGTTCGGTCTCTAAGGAGCCGGCCTGGTGGGCTGGGATGCTGCTGCCATACTAGACGACTGCGGGGCCTCAGTCCTAGGCCTCTTCTCCAGCGGAGCCTCCTCCCTTGTAGTTTTTGCAAGGCGCTGCCGAACTCCTGTACTTAGAGAAGTAGCAGGAGCGAGAGTAGAGACATCGGCGACAGCTGAGGACATGGGAGCAGAAGCAGCTCTAGGGGGCATGGGGGCACTGGGAGCTTGGCCTCCAAATATCCGAGCCTCCAAGTCCGCAACCACCACGAGAGGACGTCGCCGTTGCATTTCTTCTCCCTCTTCCGAACTAGAGGAAGAGCTTGGAGAATCGACGATTTGTTGTGATCTATTTGACCTGGAGGAGGTCTCAGTTTCCACAGCAACTGCGCTGGTTCCGGCGGGCTCGACAGTCTCCGAGTCAGAATAAGAGGTGGAGGCCTCGGCACCAGAAGCAACTTGCTGCCCAACGTCAGTCGGGACCTACACTAGCTCTATCCTTTCCTCTTCTGCAACAGCTCGCTGCCCCCCTTGAGGTTGGCCAGTCTTCCTCTTAAGGAAAGAGTGGTACCTCGGCTTGTAGTTCAAGAGCGCCTAGGCAGCTCAGCCATTGTGGCCTTGGTAGTTGAACAATCTATGGAACTAGGCGTCGTTCCTCACCTAGCCGACCCTGTTGGCCTCCTGTCTCCTCTAGCGGGCGTCTGTACGACAAACAGAAAACATCAGTCCGGCGGAACAATAAAAGAAAGGTTAAAGAAATCAAAAGGATTCGGTGTTTACTCGGAGGGGTCCCCAAACCGCTGGGAATCCTGTTTACTCTCTCCACCTCGGGCACGGACCTACCGAATTCCCAATTGCCCGAGACGAACAGGCGATCGTCACCGGCGTATTTGTTGGAGTCCTCTAAATCATTGACGATGCACTCTCGGTTCGCCTTCGCCTGAAGATAGTAGGTGTTATCGCCTCCTCCGAACTTGCAAAGGTCGTAAACATCCTCGATGTCATAGACGCCGAGGTTAATGTCTAAAATCCTATTGAGCTCGGCGACACCCATATGATTTTGAAACTATTGGACATCAACTGGCAGGGGCAGAGGCGCCACTTCTTAAGACAGGTCATCAGAAAAGGGTGAAGGGGGAACTGGACCCCGCCTTCGATTATGGTGACCAGAAGAAACGACATCCAGCCGTTAGTGAAGGTATGGCCATCAAAGGGGTTTTTAGGGTCATCTAACATAATTTGGACATTGTCAGGGATGCCATAGTTGGCCTTAAACTCGGCAATGGCCTCTGGGGTTTCTAGCCAATGCCTATAAATACCCATTCCTAAGTTTAAAGAAATTGGGAGAATGAGGTATGAAACTCTAAAGAAGGAAAAGGGGCAGGGAACCCTAGAAGAAATAAGAACGCATGAACGAAGAGGAAGAGAAAGGAGGAAAACTTACAAAACAGATTGGACTCAAAGGACGGCAAGCTCGGATTTGCAGAAACTTGACCTCGGCGGATTTCCTTTCTCTAGTAAACCCTCTATTCTCTAAACAAATGCAGAAATGAAGAACAGGGAAGAACCACCCCTATATATAATGAAAAAGGGGAGCTGTTTCAAATTTCAAGGACACACGTGCGGGACGTCGCCTCGAGTACTCCACACGTCTCCTCAAAAATATTGGACAGCCAATCAAATGGTGACAAGTGGTGCCACCGGTACATCTCCTGCGTCGATTCTGACAAGCTATTACTTACCTTGGGCAGATGAATGGACATCTTGATAGGGATCAGATGTTAGCAACCAGCACCGAGATAAAGAAAAGCATGGGCTTCAAACCCAATACTCAGGAGACTCCTCCATCATAATGCTTAGCTTCCGACCTCAAAGAGTTAGATAACTCTAAGAGGTCAGAAGCTAGGGGGCAACTGTGTGGGGGCATTCTCGCAGTACCGAGATTATGCCAGCTTCGGTAAGAGTACTGGCTAGGTTTGTCTTGGTCTCGGTTATTTGCAGCTCGGCAATAGTGTCAGCTCGCAACAGTACCAGTTATATCAGGTCGGTAAAAGTGTCAGCTCTGCAACAGTGTCAGTTATGTGTAGCTCGGCAACAGTGTTAGCTCGGCAACAGTGCCAGCTATACGCAACTCGGCAACAGTGCTAGTTTCTTATCTGGGTATCATCTTCAGCTCGGTTCGTTTAACCGAGATGAGTACTGAGTGTCAGTCAATTACAATCATGCTCCTGTAAAGGTACGTGCATGTTGTCAGAAAGGATGGGCGCCTGATAGAGGTAAGGAGTTGCCCTTATCTGGCAGTCACATCAACAATCCTAAATGGAGTGGGAAGCCAGGGTAAGGTCCGATGGGACTCTCCCTCCAGCTACTACCAGGGTGCTAGGGCAAGGTTCGATGGGACCTTACCTCCAACTACCTCCACTTAGAAAAAGTCAATGGAACTCCCTTCTATGTATATGCAAAGGGTCAGTCCTAGAAAGGTACGCAACACGCGATGCATACACACACGCTTACACACCTCCATATTCTGCCTTTCTCCTTATCACTCATCCTTTGCTTAGTTGTTGAACTAACTTAGGCATCGAAGTACATTCGGCTGACAGCAGCTAGGGCCTCTGACATTTGTTTCTCTCCTTCATTTTCAAGTCTCGGGCATTCTATCTTTCCCAATAAGTTTTACATTCACCTCATCAAGTTATATTAATTTAGGGACTTACAATGGTTATGATTTTGAAGGAAAAATTAAGAAAACTTAATGGTTTAAAATCCGAAGGGCTAGTGATTTTGGGAATGAGAGATATGAAAAATGTATTTGTGGCTTTAAGTGGTGTTTCGTGCTCAAAGAAGCTCCTTAGAGTCCCTGCAATGGGCCAATAGATAGTGAAGAAATAGATAGGAAATAGTCAAGGGTTATGAAAGCACTACATTTCCTAACGTTCTCAAAATTGGGGAAAGCAGAAAGTAAGTGGCTTTATCTAGAAAAGATTCGTCTGGGAACAACATGGAAAATAAATGGGGACTAAGAAACTAGGTGATGTTTATAAGCTTCCAACAAAATCAAAATTCCCACAATTTTAATTGATGGTAGAGATGGAGTTGGCCACACCTCTTGCTTTAGCTGCTTAGATGAAAAGATTTGGCGTTATGATTAGCGACGGACCCGGGAAACTTTCCTTGGGGAGCCACTATGTAAAATGAAAATATAGTTTTCCTAAAATCTAAGGGGCTTTGCCCTTGCTCTCTTGGTTCTTCCAGTGGTTGTGATCTCCACCTTTTACACATGTTATTTTGGATTTTGCCTCCAGTCGATCTTAAGAGCTTGGAGAAGGTTGTGAAGGTTTTATTTGGTACAAGAGATCTTTAGATCGATCCATTGTCGGGTTTAAGTCCGCAGACTATTAGATTTAAAGGAGTGAATTCTCAGCCTCCTTAATGTTATCATCCAGGTTCCCCAAAATAGTCTTATTCCAAGACTTAAGGTGCTTCCTCAAAATCTTCGGCCTTTGGCTCAAGAAAATTAGAGACTCCCACAAATATTGAGCTCAAGATTAGCCGAACTTACTCTAGGAAGGAGGGGTGGCTAGTCCACATATCTTTAGATCTAAAAGGAAACTTCCTGGGTTCATTGACTACATTTTTGGGAGAGAAGGATTGGACTCGAGCTGAATCCACTCAGTTAAAATAGAGAAGGGTCTTTAAAAGTAACCATCAAATGCACATTGATGAGAAAATTTCCCAATCCAGCGGCAACGGAAGCATTAACCTTCCTTAGGGTGGACCTAATAGCCAAGGCCAAAGCCCATCGAAGAAAATGTGTGAAACATCCACCTGCCAGACTGAGAAAAATGTGTGAAGATCTGGCTGAGAGATTATCCTACAATCACTCCATTTTGTTGCCCGTTATAGAGATTTATGCCAATCCAAAATCGAGTACAACCGTGTTTATAGTTCCCATGCAAATCGTCTTTGACGTGTATTATTAGTGTACGATATCTTCATAAATATGAATGAAACACATGCCACTCTTTACAATGCAAGATAGAGACAAAAGATCCTTTTCAAAATATATTTTATGGTATCAAAGTATATAAACTCACGTTGCAAATCCATGGCTGCCTCATCCTCTAACACAATTATCCGTACCAACATCTGTCACTTAGTCCTAGTAAAAGTTGATCAATGCAACTATCTCCCCTGGAGATCTCTCTTACTACCTATCTTGCATGGACATGATCTCATGGGCTACATCGATAACTCCTCTATTTACCCCACACAATATCTACGTATGATGATGGCAAGGTCTCCATTACCATTAATCCCCAGTACATGGAGTGGACTATCAAGGAATGGAACCTTCTCACTTGGATAAACTCCACTTTGTCTGAAGTTGTTCTTCCCTATGCTGTTGGATTGAACACTTTCAAATCTATTTGGAATGCTCTTGATAAGTGGTATGCTTCTCTATCTCGCTCACAGGGACCTCCTCCATGCAAGATTGTCTTCAATAAATTAAAAAATGGCGGATAAACCCGCTGCCTATGTTTTCCCCACAAGTGAAGATGACCTCATTCTTCACACTCTAGATGGACTACCCATTGAGTATCATCCATTTTAGACCTTCATTCAAACTAAATCGAGGTTTGATCCAGTTAACTCAATCAAGGTTTGATTCAGTTTCTCTCAAAGAACTAATGCACTCCTTATTTGCGAGGAGTTGAGTATTGTAGAAAATAAGGTCCCTACACCTACAAATGAACCTACAGCTGCCTTTGTCTGTACTTATGGCCCTGGTCGTGATGGCTCAAGTTGGCTCCAGCTATGGAGGCTCAAGTGGTTTAGGTCGTGGAGGAGCTGGCCAGGGAGGACCTGGTGGTGGAACCCCTAACTAGGGAGGCAATAGTCCCTTGAGCCAATCTGGCTCCTTTAGCTGCCCTACTTATTAGATTTGAAATCAAGTTTTCACCTCTCCATCCACCGGTATCACAAGATGGATTATATTTACCAAGATAAAATCTCACCATATTCACTTACTACCATGGTTGAGAGTCATTCCCCTATTGAATATCAAACGTGGTATTTTGACATGGGCGCCTGCCAACTATGATATAATTTTTTTATCTAGCAAACCTATCAGGCTACTCATACTATTGAGGAGGCAATACAGTTCAAGTTGGCAACGGTTAAGGTTTTTCCATTACCGATATTGGCTCCTTAACTTTATACACACCCAATCCTATTGTTCATCTTTATAATATTTTACATTGTCCCACCGCTTCAACTAACCTCCTTTCTGTTCAAAGATCTTCTACGGACAATGATTGTTTCTTTTATTTTGATGCTAATGGCTTTATTGGGATGGGAAAATTTGGGGAGGACTCTTTTCTTGGATGGACTGAGAATGGATTGTATCTTTTCCGCCTATGTAGAAACCACATAAATAAAATCTGGACCAGCTACTCTTCTTGGTGAGCAAATGTCTTCTTCTTCCTAGCATTCAAGACTCGAGCATCCTTCATCCACCCATTTACATGACATTCTTTCAATATTTGGTCTATTACACTTGGAGCTCTCCACCTCTACCTTCATTTGTTTCCCTTGTCAACTTGGAAAGAATAAGAAACTACAATTTTCATCTTGTAGTTCATTCACAACTAGACCCTTAAAACTAATTCACTGTGATGTATGGGGGACCAGCTCCTATTTCTTCAATAAGTGGTTTCAAACATTACATCACTTTTATAGATGATTATCCCCGTTATTACTGATTATTTTCTTCGGTTCATTTGTCGGAACTGTCGCGACCCCGGACCGAGACCCGGGCCCCGCGACAGTTGACGTGCCTAAGAGAGAATGACATACAATAGTCTATGACATCCCACAGGTTTCCGCTGTGAGGATCCCAAGGACACGGGACTAAACTCACATGATCAATGGTTTGAGGAAGCGTGTAGCAAATCACGTCAATACGAACACATGTGATATAAAAATCACACTTGCGTAAATCAAAATCATCAAGACATGAGATTCAGAGAGAGAAACATAAACATGACATAAACCCAATTACATTTAAGTTCAAGTTAACAAAAGTATGTTGATTAAGATACATCCCAAAATAAGAGGCCAACAAAGGCCAATAGATTCCCAACAAAAGAATCAAAATGGATAACCCTAGCCCAAAGGTTACGCATCAAGATCCCATCTAACGTCTAAATGACGTCATCAGGTTGCCAGTCACGAGCTAGGGGTGACTCAACAGCCTCCTCTGGGCACTCCTCCTCAAAGGCAGCGCCGCTTGCACCTGAGCACCAAAATACAAGGGTCAAACACGATGGTTTGGCAAAAAACCAATTTAGACAAGAACATAAGGCAGTAAAAGTTGGAAAAACGTTACTAAGAGCAATTTACTGAATTTAAACCAAAACAGTGCTAAGATGTATTTCAAATAAGCAAAACTAACATGAATTCTTATATATCATGAATAGACAACCCACGTTGAGCCTATCCTTTATCTAGCATACAAGATGACAAGAGTAAGCACGACACGCAAAACACGATCCCACGTCACACAAGGCAAACGGGGAGGCCGGCTGCAGAATCGGAACAAGCACGATGTGTAATAAAATACACGACTAATCTGTAGATAGTCCACATATTTAGGGACCTTCGGACAGTGGGTCAGACTAAAGGGGCAGTCCAAGCTCAGTGGTATTCATCAAATATCATGAATGCACAAATCCGGACGAAACATATACAATATAGGTCGAAAATAGGGAAAAACCACTTATCAAAATAAGGCAAGCAAGACTTATCAAGAATAGCATAAGTTATAGCAAAACAAAGCTTAAAGGTGATCCCCTCATTGGTACTTGAAACAGATCAAAACATGGTTGAGACTTGTAGATCGAAACATATGCAAAATGATATGTATCATGTCAAAATTGAGGTCCTGAAGCAAACTTATCGAGTATATATCTTAAGGCCCCTCATTTGACCCTTATGTACTTGAAAACCCAAATGTCAGAATAAGATGGATTGGTGCTCCTGAAGCTAAAGGACATTTTGAGTTCCAAATGCATAGTGTCAAGCCAAAAGCCCTTAAACATATTATGGTTTTCATTTCTCAAGAAAATCCTATAAAACAGACAAATCTAGAGACTCGGTTGGTTCGCGGTTACCTGTCTGCTAGCCACCGAGGTGTATGTCGGCTAGCCGCCAGTTGTTCGTCAGTTGACCGCGGGTCCCAGACAGAAAATAGTTACATTCTGGAAAGGTGACCGAAAAGGGTTGGTCACCTGTTGGCTAGCCATGGAGGTGCATTGCGGCTAGCCACCAGCTGACCGCTGGTCTCAGACAACTTGCAGCATTCTGTGTTTCTAACCTTGAATCTCGGTGACCTTGCGGTTACTTGGCGGTTAACCGTTGTCAAATTTCGGCTAGCCGCTAGGACTTCCAGCTCGAAATGAGCATTCTGTATTTCTAACCAAACTGGGTCGGCTAGCCGCTGAGGTAACCGCCAACTGCAGGAACCAACATAGCAGATCAGATTTAGGCCATTTCTTCTTCAAAACAAGTCAGAATCTAATCAAAATGAAACTAGAGCTGAAAGAAGGCATTTAAACAATGCTACATCATATGCATGCAAACTTGAAAGTAGATTTCTAACACAAATAACCACATTTGCTAAAATCACAAAAACAGTATAGAAAATCACATTTTTTTAGGCTAAAATGACATACATTTCAAAACATGCATAAGAAGAGCCAAAAAGATCACTTGCCTTGACCAATAATGCAAATCCAACATTCTTGAAAGATCCTACGCAAGAGAAGAGCCAAGATCTACAAAAGCCCCAACCTCAAAACCCTTACATTGTGAAAACAAAGAACCCATTTCGAAAGTAAGTTTGCAAGGGTGAAAAACGAGATCAATATGAGCCAAAAGAACTCCATTGCAAAGGTGGGTTGAAGCCTTTACCTAGAGATGACCAAACAAGAGGAAGGGGAGAAGGTGAAGAAGTTGCCTAGCTCAAAATGCCTAACAAATGGGTCTCAAGGAAAGCTTGAGAAAAGACTAAGAAGATGATGGAAACAAATCTTCAATCTAAGCTCCAAAGATTGCCATGCAAGGAGGAGAAAATGGAGGGAAGAAGAAGCTCCCAAAATGCTCTGGATGTGAAACCCATGGACTTGTGCAGGAAGAATGAGAGTGAAAGAGAGAAAAGGGGATATTTGGCTTGAGGTGTGTGGGGTCGCAAAGGTTTGGAACTTCAAAGGCTTAAAACATGGTCTCGTGGGCTCCAGACGAGATCGACGAAGAAGGATAAAATGATCCTTGAAAAATCTAGTTTCCAAAAAGTATATTTTTGACATATTTCTGAGATATTGAAATTCTTGTCCAGATTTGGGTTGAAAAGACAGTTCGTGAGACTTGGACGCAAACACAGTGGCGCCCAAGTGCTTTTCTGCACTTTTTCTCTTCCTTTCCTCTTCAATAACGCTTTTACGTATTCTTATGATGCCTTTCGTGTGATTTAGAACGTGAAATTACAGATCCGAAGGCCCTGATATCAACTTACACCAAGAAGAACCCGAATTTGAGAGACAAGATGCACGTGTGACGGAAAATGGGGTCGAAACCCAACACTTGGGACTTGGGGGCGCAACTGTATGTGCACCCAAGTGCTTTTTTGCACCTTTCTCTTCCAAGTTCGGATTTTTCTTAATGGGGATGATATGGATGCAAGATCTAACCTAATCACTAGTTTGGGATGATGAAGTAGTGGGTTGGATTCGGGATCTCGACGTGACTTGGCTTTTCTCTCACGAAGTTCTAGAAATCATTGAACTAAGTCTAAAATTATCAACAAGCATCTTCATCGTCATTAATTAATCTGAATTATGTCATTAACCATTTAATTCTGGGTGAAATGGGGGCACCGCTATATATGATAAGTATTTAGGGCTATCATGGGGGCCAAATGAGGTGTCTATAGTATGCCCCTCTTTGGAGAGAAACACGTGGAGAGTTGTGCTCCAAAGAAAGTAAACATACCACTCATGACTCATGAGAGGTTTTGGGCTCACGGGAGTGGCCACCTATGGATGTATGCAATTGCAAACTCGCTATAAAGGTGAAGTTTACTTTTCTAGGATCGATCCTGATTCAGGGGGATAAAGAAAAAGAAGAAGTTACATGCCTACTGATTTGATTGGAAACTTGAGGTCTGTGCCTCGGTGCCCGTGGTATTGCCACGTGGCGGGTTGGGAATTGTGCCCTGATTGCTTAATTTAAAATGATCGCGGGAACTGTGTCCCGGTGAACTAAATCAAATGTCGATCTTTTGATTGGCTAAGTCACTATTAGAGTTTCATTTGTTCTTCCAATAAAGTTCATTTCAAGTTGTCATATATAGCATCTTTTAACTTTCATCCACAGTTGAATGTTTAAGGCATAGTTGAAACTAACTAGCAATAATGGGGATTTTGAAGGCAATCACAAACATAGTTCAAGCAATAGTGTGAGGTGCATGTGAGAATGAGATGCATTTTTTATAAATGTATGATTTTGGAGCTCAGGTATGCATCGAAAAAGCTAAATCAATGGAAGATGGTCACTAGAATAACCATCTCTCTCTAGGGATCTTGGTCTTCACCCAATCTTAAATGAGAACCTGGGATAGATTCGATCATCTTTTTGGTGCTTATCATGGAGAGTTTCAAGTTACACAGTTTCCATCTCCCAACGTCAAGACTTGAGTCGGCGAACACACAATTTGTGAGAACATGGTATTATGGTTGCTGTACCAATCATAAGCGCTTAAGGGAGGCCTACGGCGACTCAATTTCAAGACGCAAGGTAAAATCATGAAAATCACAATTAGGGGTACTTACCTTGAGAGCTTTCCGTAAGTCCAACGTTGGGGATTGTTGTCGCTTTCTTTTGTTGTTTGTTTGCCGAAGCTTGCGTCATTCATCCTCATTATGTACTTGAAGGTCCTTCACTTTTGGTTTTTTCATTTTTGCTTTGGGAACCTGTATTGAACAAACACTAAAAGATTCTGCACTTCTCATTGTTAGTGCTCTGTAGTTCAAATTTCATTGGTGGAGATGACATGGGATGCAATGTACAGTGTCAGATGTATGCGTGATGGGACTAATGTGCATGTGACGGGACCTTATGTGATGGGACAATGTTTGATTTGACAATGTGCGCCATTTCTTTGTGCCTCTCTTAACTTCCTTTCTCTCTCTCTTTTTAGTTATTTATTTTTTGTTGTTGTTTTTTTCTTTTGTTTCTTTTTTTTTTTTATATATTATGATTATCATTATTATTTTATCATCGATCATCATCAATTCTTGTTCGGTTTCAACTTTTCAAAACTCTAGCACAATTTGGCTCAAAGAGGCCTCTGGTTCTCAAAGGTGATGGATAGGCGCCATAGGGGTGGTGCCTAGCCTGCTTGGGATTTGGTTCAAGGATTATGAAAGCAGACAGCTTGGGCGCCCAGGGGATGGTGCCTAGGCAGATTGCATAGACAGAGTTCGTCTCAAAGTAGAATGGTGGATTTGGAAGACAAGTCACCTAAACGTCCAAGGAGTGGCACCCAAGATGCAGTCCTAGTCCATCTTATAATGGAGTTTTGACTTCAAGGAAGTAGGTTGCATTTCAAGTTGGTTTCGAAGTAGAATTTTGAATTCAGCCTATCGCACCAAGAGTCCTTGTCGGGATCAAAGATCGATTTCTAGAAAATAGGTGATCTGGGCCCCTAGGGGGTGGTGCCCATGTGGAACTGCATATTCAGCGCTTAGAGTCCTTCTCAAAGAGAAGCCCTGAATTTTAGGAAAAAGGTGTTCTAGGCACCCAGGGAGTGGCCCCCAAGCTGCAGTTTGAGTTCTTTTAAAATCCTCGTGGGGTTCGAACTCTAATCTATAGAAGTGGATCAAGGCCACGAATTTCCCACAATTCCTGCTCTTTCAGACTTCGAATCTCAAAACTCTCAAGCTCTTCCTTGCTCCGAAGTAAGTTTCCTTTTCTTTAAGTCAGTTGTTTAGGTTTGATTAATAAGTAAGTTTTAGATTAGTTGTTTTGGGATGTGTGTTGGTGGATTTATCATATTTATGTTCAGGTTTAAGTTCCTTAAACTTTATTATTATTATTATTGTTGTTGTTGTTTTAAATTGGTTTGTGATTTTTTGATTGATTTTTTTTTTTTTTTGAATTGGACATGGTCCCCTCTTTTCTTTTCACTTTTCATTATTATTATTATTATTATTATTTTTTCCCAAAAAACAAAAGTATCAACCCAAGTGTTCTAGTCCTAACTTTGTAAGGTGGGTAGTTATTGATCGAAGACAACTAATAGGAGTGGGCCATGGGTTAGGCTTGATCAGATTCTATGGCATAGGCCTCCAAGTTTTCCATCTAGAGGTGATGGATCTTCATAAAAATGGTGGGAGATGTCCATTTCAGCTCGGGATTGGGGAGATCAAGACCTAGCTGGATTTGGGCGAAATATGGGGAAAAAGGGGATTCTATGCAATTTGTGGAAATTAATGAAATTAGTTGGTGTGATTGGGTTTGTTGAGTGTCTTGGTTGATTTAGATTCAGTTTTGGTGATTTTTAGATGTGTTTTTTTTTTTTTTTTTTTTTTTTGTGTGGATTTAAGGGGGCAGTTTTGATTCTCCTTTTTTTGTGTGTGCTTATGTGTTATGTGTGGGGGAGTGGTAAAGTTCTATTTCCTAGAAATGATGTATGCATGCAAACCGTTGAAAATTAAACTTAATGTCGGTTTTGTTGAGTTGGATTAAATATGTGTTTTGTATTATCATTTGTTGCTGAATGTGTTTATGAGGTGTGTTTTAACTTTGCCTTTTAGCTTAGTTGTGGATTAATTGAATTTTAAAATTGGTTTTTTTTGTTTTAATTCGCTTTTGTTGGTTTCATTTTATTAGCTTGGTTTTAAATGTTGATTTAGATTTAATTTAATTTTTTTAGTTCATTATTTTGACTTTTATGCTTTATGTGGTTTTAAGTTTTTCTTGGTTTGTTTTCGTTTGGTTGTGAGTTAATTGGTCTTGGTTTTTTCCTTTTTTTTTTTTTTGTTGTTAAGTTTCGTTGTTTATGTTTTAGGTTGTTGAGTCGGTGTTTTTCATTTTATTTTTTAATGTGGTTTTAGTTAGTTGGTCTATTTGCTAGTTTATTCATTGTTTTTTTTTAGTCGGGTTTGTTTTTAGTTTATCATTGGTGAGTTGGTTTTTTTTTTTTTATGTTTTTTTTTTTGTGTCTATTTGTTTTTAAATTAAGCTCGTTATTATTGGTTTGGCTGGTGGATTTTATTGATTGTTAATATATTATTTTTACAGAGAAAACGAAAAAGAGGGTGGAGGGTGTTCCATGACAACCTCGATTGATTTCGGCATGGAGAAGCAAGGAAGAGCACAACAAAGGTACCATTTCATCTTGAATGATCTAAGGAACCATGAGGTATGCATCCTTTTCCTCTGCTTCATTGGTTAAGTTTTTCTTTTAGGTGTAAGTTTAAGCTTAGTTTTAATTTTAAGTCTTTTAGATTTAAGTTCAAGTCTGGTTTTAATTTTTAATTTGAGTTTGGTTTTAGTTATTCGTTTAGTGAGTTGATTTCTTTTATGGAATTTAATTTGGCAGGTCACTTGGGGTCCTTATCAAGGCAGCCTGGGTGATGAATTGATTGTAGTGTTGGAGGGGTGTGATTTATTTGAGATGGATATATGGCTCCACGCACCACAGATTGCTATTAGGCATGTCGTTAATAGGGTCGCATGACATCTAGGGCGTTATAAGGTCATTTCGGTCGATGACGCTGTCATTTCGATTGATGAGGCTATCATGAGTCGATTGTATTTTGGATAGATCCCTTAAAAATTTAAGAACGAATTCGGAGCATCGGGGAATTACATGAAATGTTGGAGGGATTCTCCATATTGGTATATACTCTCGGAGTCATACTCTTACGAGGACCCCTATTCTATTGGGAATTGTGTAGAGACGATCGAGGCCCTATTGTTGTTGGTGTAGTAGTTATGATTGATGTTGATCATTAGTGTTGTACCTATGATGGTGGGATGTTGTTTCTAAGTCCATTCTTTCACTCTGATGTATGTATTATGATGTATATGATGTGCACAAGTGCATGTGACATCCATGATGCAAACAAGTGATTCATGACTTGATAATGGTTGTGATGATTGACTTAGGGTGCCATGGTTGTGTATGATGATGAAATGATGCTTATGAGGGGTATTGAGGACTTAAATGAAGTATATCTCTCTTACAAGTGACAAGTTTTGTCCCTGATGATTTTTTGAGGTCTAAAAAATAAGGGAGACATTGGTGAAATCTCTTTATAGCTCCTTGAAATCCATGTCTAGGCATGTGGATCTCATAAAGGGAGCATTAGTAGTTCAAGATAAATAAAGTGAGATTCATATAATAAAAATCAAATAGGCACAGTCTCACATCGGTCTAAACTTAGAGTTGGGTTTTCAAACAACAAGGAGTGCCTGAGTGTGTGACATTTGTGACCTAGGCAACTCTATGTCTTGAGGCATTCATAATATCAGCTATAAATGTGAAGGCATATGCTAACAATCGTCATATTTTATCATGAAATCCCATGGCAGACATTGTCCATGGTATATAAATAGTAGTCAAATTCAATCTACGCTAGCAAACAGACTTGATCCACAATTTCCATTAATCATTATCATATTTTAAGTTATAGGGAGTTGTGCACAAATTAGTACCCTTGATGTGATCCCAAAGAGAATAAATAAAAATGCCCCAGCTTAAGGGGTGTTTTGAATATGAACAGGGTTGGTTTTCCTGCAATGGTCTCAAAATAAGCCGCTGAGTTTAGTATTTTTGGTCCCATGCATGGTTTGTCTGAAGCAAGGTTTTTCTTTCTCAATAAAAATGTCAAGGGGTTGTTTTAGAATTCAAGCCTCGAGAAAAAAATATGATTGGGAATGGGACCTTACGGATATGTGTTCTTTCCTGCATTCAACTGAAAATGGTTAGTAACAAAAGCATGCATGAGGTAAGTGTGTGTAGGATAGTGAGTGCTCGTGGCAATCGTGTATGCGTGAGGACCCAAATTGGGAAGCTGTGTGAGATAGACAAATATTCATATATACATATATAAATATATATATATAAATGCCCCAGCATAAGACTAGTGTTCAATTTGGCCATGGGCAAGACTGCGTCCTCGTTCCATGATTGGCGCCCTGGAAGCGACGTGATTTTCCCTAACTATCTTTTGGAGGTCGAACCCTCACAAGCCTCCTTTTGTAGCTGCATAGTCCTTTTGGTTGAACTTTGGAAAGCACTTGACCGCCCTCGGGGCTCGTTCTTGAATCGTGTTCGTGTGCGGGGAGGTAAGTCGCAATGCCTCTTTAGTGTTGTGGTTTTTGACCACCTTCTGCTCAGTTCGTTCGATGAGTACCCATGCCACTCCAGTGGGCCTAATTCTAATAGGCATTTCTTTTTTTTCTTTTTCTTTTTTTGTATAATGGGGTCGAAAGGAAATGGAATCCTAGGGTAATGGCTTCTGAAGCATTAGCCATGGGGAGCATACCCACACCTTGTGCGACTCCACTGTGGCTTCTCTCCTCTCTTTCTCTCTCTCTCTCTCTCTATTTTTTTTTAGCATGTAACTGTGTAATGTCTAGGTCCTTTAAGCTTTCTAATTAACCCATGTAACGAGCATTAGGCCAATGACTCCCAAACTAGACGGCTTTAGGGCACTAGGTATGCAAATACCCCTACGGGCTTATTGGCTCGAGTTAAAAAGGCTACGAACCCAAACTAGTTACGAATATTTTTGTAGGGCTTTCTAATTAAACTCTTTTCCTTATTTTTCTTTGTTTTTTTTTTTTTCGCAAATGATCGAAAAGCTTTCATGACATGGGCAAACTCACCTTCAAACCTTCACATCGAATGGCTTTAATCGTGCCGAATTTGTGTCGGGCAGACTCACCTATTTGTGTATTTTTAAGTGTTAAGTGTGTGTCCGAGTTCCAAGTTTGATCGAAGTGCACCGCTTCGGTCCTCCTACGAGATTTCCACAACTGCGCCGAGAGGCAAGGAGGGTCATATTCTGAAAGAAGTAGGGAAGGGTCATAAGGGCGTTCTAGTGTGCTGATTTGGGACAAGATTTGAGATTAATAGGGATTCGGTGATATTGGGGGTAAAAGGTGACTTGGGTGCACCTGTGGTGGCACCCAAGTGTTGGCCTACTAGGGTGGCTTCTGATTCAATGGCTTCTAAGGTATTTCTAAGTTGGCTTCGGGTATTTGACTTCGGTTTTGGTTGGGAGATGTTTTTAGTTTCGGAATGTGATTGATTTATCGTTTCAATTAGGTCTTGATTAAGGTTTAAATTTAAGAGTTGGTAGTTAAAGTTTAATTAAAGTCTAGTTAAGGTTTGAATTTGGGGTTGTTAATTGTACTTCGTTGATTAGGGTCTCAATAGGTTAGAGCTTATTGATTACGTTTATTAATTGGGACTTGTTGATTAGGGTTTTGATTAATTAGGGGTTTTATTTTATTTAAATTTTTTTAATTAGGAATTATTAAATTAGGGATTATTAATTAGGGATTATTGATTAAGTTTTACTAAGTGGGGTTTTGATTAATTGGAGTTTTATTAGGGGTTGTTAATTAGGCTTTAAGGGTCTGATTAATTAAAGTTTAATTAGTTAAGCCTATGGATTTTAGTTGGATGTTTTTACTTAGGCGTTTTTAATTAAGTGTTTTAGATTGTGATTGATTAAGTTAATTAGTTTACTTAGGCACGAGTGCAATAACCTAGGACACCTACTGAGCATCTACTCTATTTTTTTGGATTTTTCTATTTCTTTTTGTTCTTTTTTTTTTGTGTTCTCTTCTCTAATTACTAAAGAGTAAGATGAGAAGGGAAGAGTTTTATGATTTTGTTATTTTTTTGGTGTTTTATGCAAAAGTAATGCAACCTAGGCTAAAGTGTGATGATTTAGCAATTCAGAGTTCATAAGTTCATCAATAATTCATGTTCATCACAGAGATTCAATAACAAGCTAAATAAAAATGCAAAATATGGAAAATGCGATCGGAAAATGAACAAGGGACTTGGGCGCACCCACAGTGGCGCCCAAGTGTCTCTCTGCAGATTGGGATGCACTTGTAATTTCTTACGATACTCCGACGCGATTCCTAACACTTAATGACTAAATGCAGGGTCCTAATGTTAATTAATGATGTCAGAGACTTCGGATCTAAGAGTGATGACGCGATGATCCAACTTAAAGGGGTGAATACCCTTGGTAGAGACTTGGGAACACCCACAATGGCGCCCAAGTGCACTGTCTGTTTTTCTCTTCTTTTCATTCCCTTTTGGTAATGTATTTGCTTATCTTTTCAATTCTTTTTCATGATTTAGAATGTAAATTTACAGATTCAAAGGCTCTGGTATCAACTTATATGAAGAAAGATTCGTATTTGAGAAATAATATGCAAGTAATACGAAAAACGGGGTCAAAACCCAACTCCTGGGACTTGGGCGCCACTGTGCTTTTCAGCACTTTTTCTCTTCCTTTCCTCTTTAGTAATGCTTTTACGTATTCTTATGATGCCTTTCGTGCAATTTAGAACATGAAATTACAGATCCGAAGGCCCTGATATCAACTTACACCAAGAAGAACCCGAATTTGAGAGACAAGATGCACGTGTGATGGAAAATGGGGTCGAAACCCAGCACTTGGGACTTGGGCACAACTGTATGTGCGCCCAAGTGCTTTTTTGCACCTTTCTCTTTCAAGTTCGGATTTTTCTTAATAGGGATGATATGGATGCAAGATCTAACCTAATCACTAGTTCGGGATGATGAAAATGATGCAGATCTATTACTTATGATTGATCCTAGGCATGTTCCTAATGATGGATGATTACTGAAAATCAAATTTACTGCAAACCTACTATTATTAATGAAGATCTACTATATATGAATGATCCTAAACATATTTCTAAGCATGTATAGCAATGGAATGCAATAAAAGAAGAGAAATCTAGGAATATCGGTATAGTGAAGTGTTTGTCAAGGTCCTAGAATGAAGCTTTCGCAAAGACCCATAGCTCTAGTTGAAGACATGATAGCCTCATCCCCTATTTCCTCTTCTTCTTCTCTAGATCTAAAGCTTTTTCTAATGGTGGCTACCTTTCTTCTTCTTTTTCTTTATTCTCCCTTTTCTCTCCTTTCTTAGGGTTTTGGGTAGCCTTCTTGTAAATGAAGTTAAGAGATCCTTAAATAAGGGTTTAGGGCGTGCAAGAGGGATTAGGGCTGCTGTTTGCACGAACTTCTAGAAGGTTTTCGGATCCCAAGGCCGGATTAGGGTTTTTCTAGACTTGGGTGCACCTGTGGTGGCGCCCAAGTGGGTCCCATGAGTTGGGCGCGCATATGGTGGCGCCCATGTCTAGTTTCAAGGCTTAATGAGTCCGGGGTTCAGTTTCGGATTGTTTTTGGGTCTAAACTAAGTCGAAACTACGAAGAGTAGAGTAGGACATACCTAGGTATGCACCGAAGTACATTCTCAACATGGCTGGGGACCTAGGCGCACTTGTGTGTGTGCCCAAGTGAGCCTTGGGACACGGGCGCACCTGTGGTGGCCCCCATGTGTGTCTTGAGTGGGGGCTGCTAGGGTAATCTTCCGAGGGCTATATCTTTTGATTCGGTGGTCGGATTTGCATGTTCCACATATTGTCGGAAAGCTCTCGATGCGAGGAATCTAAGGGTCCAAATGTCTTGACGAATAGGGGCTAGAAAACAAGGGTGGCCTCTAGACCAATGGATTCAGTTTCCTAACTTAGGCTAATCGGGTGGCATTTTGGCAAACTAAGCACGGTCTTTGTAGGAATTAGCCTAAGCATGTCTTAAGTGGTTCGAAAAAAGGTTTGAATAGTATCATGGTTCACTACTTATGTAAGTAGTAGGTTGGATTCGGGATCTCAAAGTGACTTGGCTTTTCTCTCACGAATTTCTAGAAATCATCGAACTAAATCTAAAATTATCAACAAGCATCTTCATCGTCATTAATTAATCTGAATTATGTCATTAACCATTTAATTGTGAGTGAAATGGGGGCACCGCTATATATGATAGGTATTTAGGGCTATCATGTGGGCCAAATGAGGTGTCTACACCAAGGACCCTACACTCCTATTCTTCTAAAATTACAAACATCCCTCTTATAATCTCTCCCAAAACTTTAAATAACTCTTTTAAACTACCTAACTAGGTCCAGAAGCTACTAAAACACCAAACTTGATTAGGTAACCCAATGGTCACACTCTAGTCAATGCAAGTGCATGACTATAGTTAAAACAACATGGCTAGGATCCAACACATACACACACAAAAAACCTCAAAACTCTCATACCGACAAGCATCCTAATTAGCCAACAGGTACCAATTAATGGCATATTCTTGAAAACACTCAAAATACCCTTGATATTAGCCAAACGACTAAACTACCTTTACTAAGCTTAAGCTTAGTCTAATCGTGATCAAACCAATTAATCCACTAATTAAATGCTGGAACCAACTCTATTAACACATCAATAAGATTAGTCAACCTTGATCATACTTACTTGGGGTCAGGGCCTTACAATTGTTATCTATGTAGTAGAGGAGTAAAAGGAAAAAAAAGAAGAAAATAATGAATTATAGAAGAGTTCCACAATAGTGGGCCCACTTGTAAAACATCTAAATCATTGAAGGCGGCCTCCCCATGTAGTATGTAATCCTTATCATATTTTACTCAAACAACCCAACTTCACATTAATAGTTTTAAGAACACTCAAATAAATTATAATAAACAATTGAGATATTTCATCTAGAACAACTTGATATGGCCCAGATCATATTGAGTTAAAGCTTTCATGGAGAATAAGACATTTCTTTTGGAAGATTAGGTTATTTCTACTGGGCCACACTAAAAAGATCAACCCTTGAGGATATGTACTTAAAGGCCTATTTTCATTTTTCTTAAGTAGGCCTCACTTAGGAGCTTCACTAAACTGACTTGGAAGGCTTGCAATATGTATATATATATATATATATATATTTAATCTAGTTAAAAGAACCATTGAGAATTGAGATATTGGATGTTTGCTTTTGCCATGCATATACTGGAGAATAATGAACAAACCGTTATGCCAAACCGAAGGGGATATGAATGGTTTCTTTCTTCTTATCTTTTAGAAGAAAGTTAAAAACAAGAATGCTCATATTATTTGTTTTCAAGTTCACTCTTCATTATAAAGAGCAAGGAATTTGAGGAGGGGAAGAAAAGCATAATTTTATAAATGATAGCATTCATTCCTAAAATCACTACTTCTCCCTCCGCCAGTGTAAGAATGCTAATAGGATCATTGAAAGAGGGGTGACCGACTATAATTTGCCACTTTAAAGACGAATTCCATATTTGTGTTTTTAGCCTTTGGACAGATATGGATTTATGGACTCAAACACAAGTTGAGAATTGGAATCTTCAAGCCTAGGATCTCTAATGATAAGAAAAAGATAACTTCAAATTCATTCAAATCGCCATGATTGTGCGAAGGGTGAACACCGTTGATAAGGATTTATCTCTTTGATAGCTTTCTAATTGCTTATCGTTTGTTAGACAGGATCTTACTTAGTTTCTCCATCCTTACTAATGATTGAGACAAGGTATTGGAATGAATCTCTTTGAGGGCTACACCAAAAAGTATTTTAAGATATAATAATAGTTGAGCCACAAATGTTTTGGATGTGAAAAGGCGGTTAAAGATCCTATACTACAAGTAGTAGATCTGATTCATTTTGATTACATGCCTCTTTCCATTCTTCTCATTCATATTTAAATGCTAACAAACAATCTCTCTCGTTAAAGTTAAGTTTCTCAATTATAGTCTAAAGTTTTTAAAGCTAAGTATTGCCTTCAAAATATCTATGGGAGGCGAATTGTAAAATTCACAACTCCTGGTTTTTGAAAGGCTATGTGAAGGCTCTCAATTTTGTAAACACTAACATTAGTTGGATCATTAGTAATAGAGAGAGTATCTTGGTCTAGAATTGGAATTGGTTCCCTTATGAATAAGGTCCTAGAAAACCTATTTAAGATATTTTGAATCTGGACACTCTTGTTAAGGATCTAGAGGATCTGAATAACAAATGGAATGAAAGGAAAATTTGAAAATATTTTAATAATACTAAGGATGCTCAAGTTATTCTTAAGATTTACAATCCCTGCCATAGGTATGAGGATAAGAGAATATGAGCCTTCACTAAATGTAGTCAGGTTTGAAGGATCGGGATGTGGAAGACTCCGACATGTAGCTAGAGATCTATGGTGTTCCTGACAGTGGGAAGTCTCAGCGGATCTCTTGCATTTGGATCTCAGTGCGACGATGATTGTAATGCACAACTTAGGGCTCCCAAACACTAACTGACTTAGGATTAAGGGTCTGGGGGTCGAAGGCCCCACCCATGCCTAAAAATGACTTCAAAATTTTAAGAACACCACCCCCCCCCCCCCCCCCACCCCCCCAGCCCCGTTCAATTTCCTTGAGAACATAGAGCAATTTCAAACTCAAGTTGATATTGACGGGCATAATTCCCTAGGGTTACATTTGGCAACCAAATCTAGGGAAGAGATTTTTGGTTTCTCTAAAGTTGTTATAAATTCATGTTCGGAAATTATAAATTTATGAGGATTTGGACTAACGAAAATCTTCATTTGTTAGGATTTTCACATCTGACCATCCCCCATAAGATTTGAAAATCCTTGCTTAAGTGGATTTGTACACCAAACCCTATTTTTCCTTGTTATATGCATTGATACAAACCAATATCAATGTGAAATCATCAACTAGGCAAATCCCCAGTGAGAAATCTTTGTTCCAGTGGTAGTGAAGGATTTGATACACCTTGTTGAGGTCAACGTCCGCCCTCGCTCCTAAGCGGTCATAATTGTGGTCGAGCCCTTGTACTCACTATAAAACTATTGTTGTGCCATTTCCTATCACTAATTGGTTTTGGGATAGATGGTACCTCAATGGGGTGTAAGATCCTACAAACTTTTTTAAAGATTCCCACATGTCTTTAAAGGTTCTGTAGGGTTTGAGATTTAATATACATTGTGGCTTAACAGAACCAAGAATCAAAGTTTTAATCTTGCAATCGTTTGTATTCCAAGATAATCTTTTTCTCGCATCTTCTTTGGACCTTGGATTAAGACCAGGAAGCATAGATTTTGCCATTAAATTTTATTAGAGCAATTTCGGTCTTTCCTATTATGACAGAAAAACAGTTTTGTCTTCAGAAATCAAGTACGATGTCTCCCAAAGTGAGATATGGAATATTCAGAAGGACAGAAATATCACAGTGAGCAATGTCATTCTCTATTAAATTGGACAAAGTGTGAAAGTTCAAGAAATGAACTCAAAAGTGTCCCAGGTGTCCTTGGATTCTGGGAGTAGATTCACCACATCGACAAATCAAAGTATCTAATGATCAATCGGGTATCATAGATGTAAGAAGGATAAAGTTATGCTTCAAAAGAAATAGACTAACCACCAAAATGGGCCAGATCTAGAAATTTGGACGGTTGTGATAAGAATATAGTGAATAATCTTAAAGATCACTAGCAGGGTAGAAGACCGACCTTTGTAATGGAAAAAATTTCCAAAAAATAACCGCAAACACCAAAAAACAGGTGACCAGATTGGTTGCTATCTCTAGGTATGATGATGATGATCTGAGATGGGCCACGTATGATCACAGTTTGATCAGACCATTAGATTGAAGGATTTTTGGAGCAGGATGACTTCCAATGCTTCGAAGATGAAGAAGATGCACTCAAGAGTTCTGTATAGATTTTTTTTTTTTACTAAGCTGTGATATCATGTCAAAGACATGTAGAAAAAGCGATACATATAAATATGAAGGGAATTTCTTAATGATCCTCCTTTGAGGTCTCGTTCCTTTATAAAGAGATAATGATGCTACAAATCTTCTCTATTTATAGTGATTACATCTATTACTATGTAATTAGATGTCCTAATAAGGCAACAGATTATATTACATAGTTGTACACATTTATTCTTTTGACCAAGTAAATGGGCCTTCTTGAACTGGGCTTTGAACCAATTAATAGTTACCTTGTTGCTTGGCTATGTCATTGATGTCTGTGTCTTGGTTTCCTCATTTGCATCTTGTTCCTCTTCTTCTTCATTCTCCGGATTAGTTCTAGACCCACTGCCCCCTGCCATGAGTACAACATACTGTTGTGGGTCAATATATGAGGTAGTTCGAGGAGAGGAACTGCCCCGGTGACTGGAGTGGACTATACCTCACCATCCTCATAGTCGGTCTTAACAAGACCTTCCAAAGTGTTAGCCGAGCTTGAACTAGCCCCTAGAGTTTGGGATTGAGCCATGCTTCTGGTGACTCTACATGAGGATCCCGACTCAACCATGTTTATTGGAGCCAAGTCAGGATTTGGTTCTTTTACCACTCATTTCTGAGTGACTTTGCATTGAGCATTTTTTGGTTTCTTCTGGTGATAGGTTGGAGCCTTCTTTTTACTTTGGCTGGGCCAATCTTGCTGCCAGGGTCTGATGATCGAACCTTGCCACCATCGGTTTAGATCTTTCCAATGTATAGTCCATGTCTACTGGTGCGTGGACTGGGAACAATAGCATGTCAACACCACCCCGAAGAGTTTGTCTTGCCTTTTTTGTGTTGGAGTTAGTCCTTGAGTTTGATTGGACCAAGTCGGCTGCATTGTTGGTGACCTGCTGTGGTGCTTACCAATGATGTTTTTAATGCACCGCTTTCCAAGAAAAAGGTGAGGGAATAGGCCCCACCATTTTCGAGCCCAGCTGTAAGACCCCACCTCGAGAGTTTCCGATTAGTGTTAATTAAGACGTGCTTTAGTTATAAGTGTGATTAGTGAGTTTTGGCTAAGTTTGGATTAAAATAACCCTTTTAAAGCTTTGGTTTATTTTGGGAACTCTTGTGATTTAGTAGGACCCTTTGGGGATTTCTTTATTGGGTTTTGTGGGATTTTTGGGAATTATGTGATATTCGGAAAAATCATTATTTTTTCCCCCATTTGACTTATTTTATTGTTCCCAACAACTTTCGTATTTGCCCCGTTTCTATCCGAGACCTCTACACCTTACTTTGCTAATGATATGGGTAAATCAGTCTTTTTGCATAAAATCTGGACACTATGTTCGATGTCTCCGAAACTTGTGAAATATATACTTTTTAGAAACTAGAAATTTCGATCAATTCTTCATTCTTCGTCGAATCCGTCCGAAGCCCGGAAAACGATTTTTAAGCCCAACTAGTTGAGTGAGTTGTGGGACCCATTGCCATTGTCTATAAACGGATGAGTCTCCTTCACTTTCCCCTTTCCTTGCAAGTTTCATTTGAAAAGAAGATAGTTCAGCCTAGGGTTTTCTTGCATGTCTTCTTGCTTCTCCATCTCTCAATCTCTCTCAAGCTATTGCTAAAGGATAAATGGAGGTTGCCATCTTCTTCCCTTCCATGAGAGCTTCTTCTTGATACCATTTGTGGAGAGAACCCTCCATTCAAAGCTATACTTTGAGCAAGTTCTTGCCATTAGAGGACCTCCCATGTAAGCTTTCATTTCCATCTCTTAGATGTGTGTTCCTATAGCTATAGAGAAGCTCCATCTTCATTATTGGAAGCTGTCTCTTCCTATTCCCTGTTTTACCATTTTTAGGGTTTGAAATGAATGTCATTTTGGGGGTTTTGTGTAGATTGTGGAATTTAAGCTTAGAAGAAGTGCTTAGAGTTGTTTAGGATATTTGGAGACCAAGGCAAGTGGTTGACTAGGTTTCTTTGAATGATTTCATGTTTTAATGTAATTGTGGATTTCCTTTCACTATTCATCTTGCATGTGTTTTATACCTCAAATTAATTGTTAGAAATGTATATGAGTATGAGCATCTTTCTCTTTCAAATGTTATTCTAAGATTTTTGTACCTTAATGTTGTACCTTGGTTGGCATGAATTCTCATTTTTGGTGGTTGTACAATGAATGGGATTTGAAAGGAGAGGAGATGTGAAATTGGGTCTTTTGATGGGATGGTTGTTGGAGGATTTAATGTGGATGAAGTGAATGATAGGAGAGGCATAAATGTTGTGTTAATAGTTGGCTGAAAGGAGGTTTTGAGTAGAAGAGAAGTTGAGGTTCGGATTGTTGAAACGGAGTGTTTCTAAAGCAGTTCGCTTGAGCGAACCCTTCATAGAACCTCACTCGCTTGAGCTAACCACACACTTCGCTCAAGCTCTCATGTTCCGGAGCAGTTCGCTCGAGTGACTTCTTCATTGCTCAAGCGAACCCCTCACAGAACCTTGGTCGCTCGAGCCTCCACCTTTCTTCGCTCGACCTTTCTGGATTCGAAGTAGTTCGCTCGAGCAAACTCATATCCGCTCGAGCGAACCCCTTCTAGAGAGTTGTTCGCTTGAGCCGTTCTAGTTGTTCACTCGACCCTTCCTGACTCTGACCAGTTCGCTCGAGCGAACTTATACTCGCTCGAGCGAACCCCTCTCAGAATACTGTTCGCTCGAACGAACCTTCCAGTTCGCTCGAGCGAACTGTACATAATTACTGGGCTGTTTCCAAACATGATCAAAAGGTTATTTTAAGGTCCAGTGAGGTTGGTTTGGAGACTAATATGATGTGGAGGATTAAGAAGTGTTTTATGGAGACTGATTTGGAAAAGAACCCCAATTTCGGAGATTATTGAGGATGATGGACTTATCAATTTGTATGGGGACCTCGGGATGTCTCAAACCTTCCGGAGTACCATTTCATTAACTTAAATTGACATATGAGACCCTTATACCTATTGTCTAAATCTTGAAACCTCAATGTATGGTCCAGAAATATGTGGGTGTCCATGGTGTTCGCTTTTATCAAACCTTATACATTTTCGACAGTTTTCGCATATTTCAAAACCATTGAAATTTGTAATTTGAGTAATTGATCAGCCTTATGCATTTCGATAAGATATTATTGTGTTAAATGCGCTTACGAGCTTCAGTTCAGTCTGTTTCGAGTGTTATACACTCCTTTTGATATGTATATGTTTGAATGTATTTTAACCTATGAGTCGGCACCACTAAACTTGGACGACCTTGTCAGTTTGATCCACCGACTTGGGGTCCCCCTTTTAGCTTCTGTCCGCTGCAGTTTAAATTCTATTATGTTTTGTCACCCGGTTCTGCGGCCGTGGTTTTGGTCAGTATATTATATGTATATAGTTGTTTCTCGTCACCTCGTGTGCTCCGAGACCAACACCTTTAGTGTGCTCTCATCACAATGGAGGATTGAGCTTAAGTGTGGTTGCCATCTTGTTAGTTCCTTTTCTTTGGTTACCTTGATGATTTATCTCGCATTGTACTTTATATAATCAATGCATCCTGATTATAATAATCACTATTTTATTATGATTTCACTATGTTTTAAGTTATGCTTTGTTTTATTAAATTGTATTATCTATTCACCCGCCTGCCAGACCGTCGTGTTTGACCCATGTTTGTGGTACTCAGGTCCAGTCCCCGTTATTGCCTACGAGGAGGAGCCAGAGGAGGCGGTCGGTGAACCGCAACGTTTAGTAGAGTGACAAGCTGGCAATGTCATGTAGGCATTGGTTTGAGCTACGAGTTGCGCATCATTTTGGGGGAAATTATAGAATGACTTGTGATTTATACTTTTGGTTGTACTGGCCTTTGTTGGCCATTATTTTTGGGGAATGTTAAATTAACCGATCTTTTGTTTAAACTTCTAACTTTTTATTTTGGGGTTAAGCCAATGAAATTACTGCTCATTCTGACATCATGTCATTTGTACGTATTTATCAGTCTCGTATTGAGAATGGATTAAGAATTTAGTTTGCTACACGCTTCCGCACCAATGTAAATGTCTTGTGAGTGTGTGTGAAATCCTAACTACGTAAACCTGTGGGAAATTGAGTATCATTGTTAAATGTATCCATGTATCATTAACCTCCCTCGCGGGCCCGGATCTTGGTCCGAGGTCGCGACAGACTGGTATCGGAGCGAGACATGTTTCAAACAATTAAAAGAAACTAGAAATCCTAAGGACGTGGTGAGGATTCGTTATACTTTTCGTTAGTTAGACTCGTGTGAGCAATGTGTGACCCTTATTTGATTTTTATTGCTAACAATCTGTTTTCTATTGATATGCCACCTCGTAAAAGACCCGTACTCGACAATCCCACTGCAAGCAATAGTGCACATACAGGACCACTAGCGAACGGTACTCCTGATCCAAACATGCAGAATCAGTTTCAACAGATGATGTAGGCCATGCTAGACCAATAGCGTCGGGCTAATGAAAATCAAGCCAGATTGCAAGAGCAAATGGCTAAAAAGGATGAAGAGCATGCTAGGGAGATAGCGCAGATGCAAAGGCAATTGTTAGAGGTGCTAGAGAGGAGGCCTGAACCAGCACCAGTTCAAGCACCAGGCCCTCAAATAGTCATTAACAATAGGGAGGATGACCCCAATGCATTATTTGAACGGTTTAGAAAGAGGGGTCCTAAAGAGTTCACTGGGCATGAGGACCCATTGGCTGCAGATGACTGGTTAGAGCATACGAAGAACATCTTTGAGGTATTCAGATGCACGAGAAGACAGAAAGTTCAACTCACTGCTTCCATGTTCACTGGGTTGGCAGATATATGGTGGAAAACAGTCAAGGCTGAGTATAGAACTATAGCAGACGCAGAGGCTTGGACAGGTTTCAAGAGACAATTTAGTGATAAGTATGTACCGATGCATGTGAACAGGCAAAAGGCAATTGAATTTCAACAACTCGTGCAAGGTAACATGACCATCCAAGAGTACCTCACGAAGTTCGAGAGGTTGTCTCGATATACCCCCGAATTGATTGACACCGTGGAGAAGAAGATAACAAAGTTCCTTGAATGACTTAACCCGATCATCTAGAGGGATGCCACAGGTGTTGTGCCACTTGTCACCTTTGAAGAGGTTGTAAGAAGGGCATATAAATTCGAGAACCTGAACAACAAGATCCTCAAGATTCAAGGAAGAACTCAGACTCATCAACAGAATAACCAACAGAGGAACCCTCAGAACAAGAGACAGAGGCAAGACCAACAAGCTCAGAGGCAAGATCAGATTGCCCAAGGAAAAGTGGTTTATACACATTGTGGCAAGAACCACGATGTCTCTCAGTGCCGGGCAGTGACAGGAGCATGCTTCAGATGTGGTTCCATGAACCACCAGCTCAAGGATTGTCCAAGGCTAGTTGGACAAAGGAATAATAGGCAGAATCAGCAGCCACAAGGAGCACAGCGTCCAGCACCGCCTCAGAATGCACTGGTTGTTCAAAACCAGCCAAGGCCACTTTAGTAGCAGGCTCCTCAGCAGCAATATAGACCGTAGCAGCAACAAGCCCGTTAGCAAGGACAGAATCAGAATCAGCGTCCTCCTCAGCAGAATAGAAATGCACAACAAGCTCAAAGCAGGCCTCAACAGCGAGGACAAGTGTATGCCATCAACCAAGTGGATGCAGAGGCTACAGATAACGTGGTGGAAGGTACACTCCTTGTTTGTGGAATTGAAGCTAAGATATTGTTTGACCCTGGCTCTACACACTCTTTCATGTCTCCAATTTTTCTAAGTTGATTGATATGCCTGCTAAAGAACTTGAGTTTATTTTGACGGTGTCCACCCTAGTAGGTAAACAAGTTGTGTGTAGGAAATATCATCCTAGATGTGCTATTAAGATAGGAGTTGTGGTATTACCGACGAATTTTATTTTGTTGGAGATGTATGATTTTGATGTCATCCTAGGGATGGATTGGTTAGCAGGGTACCATGCTACTACGGACTGTTTCCATAAGACCCTCACGTTCAAGTTAAAGGAGACCCCAGCAGGAGTTCTATTTCAAGGAGAGAGGAGTAATCCTTGTCCAAAGTTAATCTCAACCTTGAAGGCTGATAGACTAGTGAGAAGTGGATGTGAAGGTTATTTAGCGTTTATCACGGAGGATAAACGATCCCAAGGGGGTGGAGGAGATCCCAATTGTTTATGAATTTTCAGACGTTTTTCCAGAAGAGATCCCAGGTTTACCACTTGTTAGGGAGATTGACTTCACCATTGAGTTGTTACCGGGGACCACTCTGATATCTATTGCACCATACAGAATGGCTCCAGCAGAATTAGGAGAATTAAAGATACAATTGCAAGAATTGTTGGACAAAAGTTTTGTTAGACTCAGTGTCTCACCGTGGGGAGCTCCAGTTTTATTCGTCAAGAAGAAAGATGGCTCGATGAGGATGTGTATTGATTACTGGAGATTGAACCAAGCTACTATCAAGAACAAATATCCATTGCCAAGGATAGATGAACTGTTTGACCAATTGCAAGGTGCTGCATACTTTTCGAAGATAGATTTAAGGTTTGGTTACCATCAGCTGAGAGTTAGAGATTCAGATTTATCGAAGACAGCTTTCCGGACAAGATATGGACACTATGAGTTCCTAGTGATGCCATTTGGACTGACGAATGCACCGGCCGTATTCATGGCCTTGATGAACAAAATTTTCGCGAAGTACTTAGATCAATTCACAGTAGTGTTTATTAATGACATTTTGGTGTACTCTAAGTCTAGAGAAGAACATGAAGAGCATTTGAGGATAGCATTACAACTTTTAAGAGACAATCAATTGTATGCGAAGCTCAGCATGTGCGAATTTTGGCTCGAAGAAGTCGCATTTTTCGGACATATCATCTCCAAAGAAGGATTATCAGTGGATCCAGCTAAGATAGACGCAGTTGTGAAGTGGGAAAGACCAAAGAACGCATCAGAAATCAGAACTTTTCTGGGATTGGCAGATTACTACCGAAGATTTGTGCAAGGGTTTTCGTCGATTGCAGCGTCGTTGACGAAGTTGACCAAGAAGAATGCACCATATGTGTGGACAGATCAGTGTGAGGCCAGGTTCCAAGAGTTGAAAAAGAGATTGACTTTAGCACCAGTCCTCACCTTACCATCTGGGAGTGGCCGTTACACCATTTTTACCGATGCTTCGAATATAGGACTCGGTTGTGTGTTGATGCAAGATGGAGAAGTCGTTGCTTATGGATCTCGGCAGTTGAAGGACCACGAGAAGAACTATGCAACGCATGATCTCGAGTTAGCAGTGGTTGTGTTTGCTCTAAAGATGTGGAGACATTACCTCTACGAAGAGAAGTTCAAAGTCCACTCCGACCACCGCAACTTGCAGTACTTGTTTTCTCAGAAGGAGTTGAATATGAGGCAAAGGAGATGGATGGAATATATCAAAGACTATGATTTTCCGATCAAGTGTCACCCGGGGAAAACAAATGTAGTAGTTGATGCCTTGAGTAGGAAGTCAGCAAGTGTGGCAAGCCTAAGGGTTACTTGCTTCTTTCAGCAGTTTGAGGAATTGGGTGTAGATTTTCAACTCCTGAGCAAGGGAGTAATGTTAGCCAACATGTCAGTGTTTGAGCCCTCATTCATTCGGAAGATCAAGGATGACCAATTACAAGATCCAGAGTTGGCCAAAATTTCAGAGCATATAGCAGAACGTCCTGATTTTTGTATTGTAGATGGAATTTTATACTATCGTGATCGTCTATGCGTGCCAAACATTGAACATTTGAAGAATGACATCACGACAGAGGTGCACAGTACGAAGTATTCTATGCATCCAGGTAGCACGAAGATGTACCAAAACTCAAAGGGTAGATTTTGGTGGAACAACATGAAGAGAGAAATAACAACTTTCGTTTCTCGTTGTATGACATGTCAGTTGGTGAAGGCAGAGCATTAGAGACCTTTAACGTTGTTGCAACCATTAGAGATCCCGGAGTGGAAGTGGGAACATATCACCATGGATTTCATCTCGAGACTACCAAGGTCCAGAAAAGGAAATAACGCCATATGTGTCATTGTGGACCGTCTTACCAAATTAGCGCACTTTATCCCCATGAAGACCGAAGAGAAGATGCACATGTTACCTCTCGCAGAGTTGTTTGTCAACGAGATTGTCAGCCGTCATGGGCAGCCAGTCTCCATCACTTCGGACAAAGATAACAGATTCGTCTCAAGATTTTGGAAGACACTTCATGAGTCTATGGGTACGAAGCTACAGTTCAGCACAGCGTATCACCCACAAACAGATGGTCAGTCAGAAAGGACAATTCAGACCCCTGAGGATATACTTCGAGTGTGTGTGTTAGATTTCAAGACTCAATGGGATGAGACCCTACCGCTTTGCGAGTTCGCCTACAACAACAGTTATCATTTGAGTATTGGGATGGCGCCTTTTGAGGTATTGTATGGTAGGAGGTGCAGAACTCCAGTTTATTGGGAAGAGGCAGGTGTTCGCAGTTTTCATGGACCGACTATAGTGAGTGAGACTAGTGACAAAGTCAAGTTGATCCAAGAACGTCTGAAGGTAGCCCGGAGTAGACAGAAAAGTTATGCAGACTCTCACCGTAGAGACTTACATTTCAAGGAAGGAGATAAGGTTTTCCTAAAAGTGTCACCTACTAGAGGAACTCTGAGATTCGGATAGAAAGGCAAGCAATCACGGAGATACATTGGACCCTAATATTGTGAGCAAGATTGATGACGTGACTTATAGATTAGCCTTACCACCTGAGCTTTCCGGTATACACAACGTATTCCATGTGTCCATGTTGAAGAAGTACGTCGCCGATCCGTCACATGTACTCCGTCATGAACCGTTGGAGATAAGAGAAGATGCTACCTATGTTGAAAAGCCGATTCAGATCATTGACACAAAGGAACAAGAGCTGAGAACAAGGACTATTCACTAGGTGAAAGTGCTTCGGGAAAATCATGGACCTGAAGAGGCAACGTGGGAATTACGGGATCAAGTTCAAAAGAAGTATTCGCATCTACTACCCGAAGTTAGTTATTGTGTTTCATTTGGTGGACCAAATGCCCTAAGGGGCGGAGGATGTAAGACCCTGCCCCGAGAGTTTCCGATTAGTGTTAATTAAGACGTGCTTTAGTTATAAGTGTGATTAGTGAGTTTTGGTTAAGTTTGGATTAGAATAACCCTTTTATAGCTTTGGTTTATTTTGGGAACTCTTGTGATTTAGTGGGACCTTTTGGGGGTTTCTTTATTGGGTTTAGTGGGATTTTTGGGAATTATGTGATATTCGGAAAAATCTGTATTTTTTCCCCCATTTGACTTATTTTATTGTTCCCGACAACTTTCGTATTTGCCCCGTTTCTATCCGAGACCTCTACACCTTACTTTGCTAATGATATGGGTAAATCAGTCTTTTTGCATAAAATCTGGACACTATGTTCGATGTCTCCGAAACTTGTGAAATATATACTTTTTAGAAACTAGAAATTTCGATCAATTCTTCATTCTTCGTCGAATCCGTCCGAAGCCCGGAAAACGATGTTTTAAGCCCAACTAGTTGAGTGAGTTGTGGGACCCATTGCCATTGTCTATAAACGGATGAGTCTCCTTCACTTTCCCCTTTCCTTGCAAGTTTCATTTGAAAAGAAGATAGTTCAGCCTAGGGTTTTCTTGCATGTCTTCTTGCTTCTCCATCTCTCAATCTCTCTCAAGCTATTGCTAAAGGATAAATGGACGTTGCCATCTTCTTCCCTTCCATGAGAGCTTCTTCTTGATACCATTTGTGGAGAGAACCCTCCATTCAAAGCTATACTTTGAGCAAGTTCTTGCCATTAGAGGACCTCCCATGTAAGCTTTCATTTCCATCTCTTAGATGTGTGTTCCTATAGCTATAGAGAAGCTCCATCTTCATTATTGGAAGCTGTCTCTTCCTATTCCCTGTTTTACCATTTTTAGGGTTTGAAATGAATGTCATTTTGGGGGTTTTGTGTAGATTGTGGAATTTAAGCTTAGAAGAAGTGCTTAGAGTTGTTTAGGATATTTGGAGACCAAGGCAAGTGGTTGACTAGGTTTCTTTGAATGATTTCATGTTTTAATGTAATTGTGGATTTCCTTTCACTATTCATCTTGCATGTGTTTTATACCTCAAATTAATTGTTAGAAATGTATATGAGTATGAGCATCTTTCTCTTTCAAATGTTATTCTAAGATTTTTGTACCTTAATGTTGTACCTTGGTTGGCATGAATTCTCATTTTTGGTGGATGTACAATGAATGGGATTTGAAAGGAGAGGAGATGTGAAATTGGGTCTTTTGATGGGATGGTTGTTGAAGGATTTAATGTGGATGAAGTGGAAGTTAGGAGAGCCATAAATGTTGTGTTAATAGTTGGCTGAAAGGAGGTTTTGAGTAGAAGAGAAGTTGAGGTTCGGACTGTTGAAATAGAGTGTTTCTAAAGCAATTCGCTCGAGCGAACCTCCATTCGCTCGAACGAGCCCTTCACAGAACGTCACTCGCTTGAGCTAACCACACACTTCACTCAAGCTCTTATGTTCCGGAGCAGTTCGCTCGAGTGACTTCTTCATCGCTCGAGCGAACCCCTCACAGAACCTTGGTCACTCAAGTCTCCACCTTTCTTCGCTCGACCTTTCCTGATTCGAAGTAGTTCGCTCGAGCGAACTCATATCTGCTCGAGCGAACCCCTTCCAGAGAGTTGTTCGCTTGAGCCATTCTAGCTGTTTGCTCGACCCTTCCTGACTCTGACCAGTTCGTTGGAGCGAACTTATACTTGCTCGAGTGAACCCCTCTCAGAATACTGTTCGCTCGAACGAACCTTCCAGTTCGATCGAGCGAACTGTACAGTATTACTGGGCTGTTTCCAAACATGATCAAAAGGTTATTTTAAGGTCTAGTGAGGTTGGTTTGGAGACTAATATGATGTGGAGGAATAAGAGGTGTTTTATGGAGACTGATTTGGAAAAGAACCCCAATTCCGGAGATTATTGAGGATGATGGACTTATCAATTTGTATAGGGACCTTGGGATGTCTCAAACCTTCCGGAGTACCATTTCATTAACTTAAATTGACATATGAGACCCTTATACCTATTGTCTAAATCTTGAAACCTAAATGTATGGTCCATAAATATGTGGGTGTCCATAGTGTTCGTTTTTATCAGACCTTATACATTTTTGACAGTTTTCGCATATTAGTATAAGTGGCATTTCAAAACCACTGAAATTTGTAATTTGAGTAATTGATCAGCCTTATGCATTTCGATAAGATATTATTGTGTTAAATGCGCTTACGAGCTTCAGTTTAGTCTGTTTCGAGTGTTATACACTCCTTTTGATATGTATATGTTTGAATGTGTTTTAACCTATGAGTTGGCACCACTAAACTTGGACGACCTTGTCGATTTGATCCACCGACTTGGGGTCCCCCTTTTAGCTTCTGTCAGCTGCAGTTTGAATTCTGTTATGTTTTGTCACCAGGTTCTACGGCCGTGGTTTTGCTCAATATATTATATGTATATAGTTGTTTCTCGTCACCTCGTGTGCTCCGAGACCAACACCTTTAATGTGCTCTCATCACATTAGTGATGGAGGATTGAGCTTAAGTGTGGTTGCCATCTTGTTAGTTCCTTTTCTTTGGTTACCCTCATGATTTATCTCGCATTGTACTTTATATAATCAATGCATCCTGATTATAATAATCACTATTTTATTATGATTTCACTATATTTTAAGTTATGCTTTGTTTTCTTAAATTGTATTATCTATTCACCCACCTGCCAGACCGTCGTGTCTGACCCATTTTTGTGGTACTCAGGTCCAGTCCCCGTTATTGCCTACGAGGAGGAGCCAGAGGAGGCGGTCGGTGAACCGCAACGTTTAGTAGAGTGGCAAGCTGGCAATGTCATGTAGGCTTTGGTTTGAGCTACGAGTTGCGCATCATTTTGGGGGAAATTATATAATGACTTGTGATTTATACTTTTGATTGTACTGGCCTTTGTTGGCCATTATTTTTTAGGAATGTTAAATTAACTGATCTTTTGTTTAAACTTCTAACTTTATATTTTGGGGTTAAGCCAATGAAATTACTGCCCATTCTGACATCATGTCATCTATACGTATTTATCAGTCTCGTGTTGAGAATGGATTAAGAATTTAGTTTGCTACACGCTTCCGTACCAATGTAAATGTCTTGTGAGTGTGTGTGAAATCCTCACCGCGGAAACTGTGGGAAATTATGTATCATTGTTAAACGTATCCATGTATCATTAACCTCCCTTTGTAAGGAGTGAAGCCATGCCTTAGCCTTATCTTTGAGGGAAAATGGAAACAAACGAAATTTGATAAGGTCTTCCCTCACATTATTGAAGTGTAGTGTTGCACACACTTCTTCAAACTCTTTAATGTGCAAATATGCACTTTCTGATTCAAGTCCATGAAATTTGGGGAGAAGTTGGATTACTCCCGGTTTGATATCAAATTGACCCGCACCTGCGGGTATGACCATGCACGACGGTGTGGCTTGTCGTGTAGGTTGAAGGTAATCACGTAAACTCCTAAGAGGTTGATTCACCTCCCCATTATTATTGTGTCCATTCCCATTACCGTTCTCCTCGTTATCACTCTGCTCATCAGCCATATTGGAAATCCTAAGAGAACCAGGAGATCTAGATTCGTAGAATTTAATCAAGCTCTTGACAGGTGATTCTTTCCTTACTAACCGATTTGAGGAGTCCCTCTGCCAAGAAGATGGGGGTCTTTCCTTCTTTTTTGGAATTTTGAAAAGTTTTTATTTATCTCTTTTTTTTCTTTTTCTTTTTTTTTATAAAGAAACCTAGAAAGAAAAACTACCTAAGGTCCGTTCTTAGATTTAAAAGAAGATTCTCAAATTCTTGCAAAGTCCTAATCTTAGAGAGTTTAATATCTCTAAGGAAAGTTCCCAAACTCAAATCTATGAAACTGGCCCGACCAGGTAAGTCCCCAGATCAGTGGTGGGGTCACGATGCGTTGCAAGGGTCCCGCTTAAAAACCACTTTCTAGAGCAAGAGACTTGTCTCCCTTATCTATTGGGACAAGACTTGCCTAGACATCGAACCAATTAAGAAAGGCAGTTTGTTCGGCTTCCCAAAGAAATAACTAACCTTCTTAAAAAAAAAATTCCAGCAAGTTTTTAAGAGTCCTTTTAAATTTAAAAACAACTAATAAAACTGAGTTTCCAATGAAAGTTCTGAAATTTTCAGATTTTTGCAAGTTTGGTGGCCAAAAAGCCGAATTTGTGCGATCTACGACTTGCCTTTGTGAGGGAAAGTTCCAGAATTTTTTTGGAAACTTTAAAAACCTAAAAATATGAAAAACAAGTGAATTTAACAGACCCTAATTAATCCTAATCAGCAACAAAAAAAAAACGAAAATAAATGACCTAAACTAGTCCAAATTAGAACAAGTAAATTAGGCAATTTTCAGAAATTGGATGTGATTTTTGAAAAATCAGAAAAAAATAATTTTCAGATCTGAGATAGTTCCAATTTTATCAAAAATCAGAGATTAAAAATCCACTTTTTAATGCAATAGGGCTGGTCCAAACATTCCATGCATGCTACCCTTAGATCTAGAATGATTGCGGAATCGTAAAGGCACACCCACAAAGCAATTAAAAAGATAGGTTGGGAAAAATACCTTAAGCGAAGAAAAACTCCCCGGCAACGGCGCCAAAAACTTGATCGTAGCCCCAAGTGCAAGGCCGCGATTGTAGTAATAACCGGTGAAACCGGATCGATCCACGGAGAGTTTATTTATCGCAAAACCTGTCCTAATAAAAAAAACTAGTTCTAGCCTAAAAAAAACTATACAAATCAAATTTCCTAATTGAATTAAAAATTAATTACAAATCTGAAATATTAATTACAACCAAAGAAAATTAAAATCCTAATCTAGAAACCTAATCTAACCACTGCATCACCATAAGATTCATTAGCCCAACCAATTGCAATAATTGTTAAGGGTGCATAAAATAAAGAATAAAATAAAATAAAATCAAATCAAATAAAATAAAATCAGAGAATAAAGAAATTAGATTTTAATTCTAAAACTTTGCAATAATTACTTTGCTTAATGCCATCAAGAAAAATCAAGACCACCGCACCAAGTGCGCACTGTCACTACGCACAAAAATTCAATGTTGACTCATTGGTGAAGACCAAGACCCCATAAACTTGATTTATTAATGAAAGACCCATTACAAGCAAATAACCATTACAAAATTCTTTTAATAAAAATAAAGTGCATCCAACCTTACCATCGACACAAGAAACACTAAACGGAGGAGAGGGACTCGCGGTCTTAAACGGCGATCCAACCGGCTCTCGTTTCGCGATCTGAAATCCAAGCAAGCGAAGATGATTCTAAGGATGATCCAATGGTGGAGTGACGATAGCAACGACGGCGGCGCGATGGCGTAGAAATCCAAGTGGTAGTGTGCCTTAGGGAAGACCTTGGACGAAATATTGATGGAAGGAGGAGAGATGAAGAAGAATTAATGGAAAAAGGGAAAATTCTTGTTGCTGGTCGTCCAAGAAGGTTGGGGAGATGGTCATCCACGTCCAGCCCTCTCTTGGGTTTATTTATAGATTTATGATAGCTTGGGTTGCAAGGTTTTTGATTTGGGTAAGGATTAGTAGTGTGTGGTCCAAGTTGGATTAGGATTAGGAGAGTTTTTGAGAGATTTTCTAGGGGTTGGCTCACAATCCTAGTAAAATTAGGATTGTTCTTATATCATGCAACTCCCTCTCTTGGGTCCCACTTGGGTTAAGGATCAATTCAAATCTGAATTTCAGATTTGAAACAAAATTTTAAAACAATGTGGCCCCCCTCATGGACGTTTTTAATCTTCTTAGAATGGTGTTGGACGTGCAACACTTGGTAAGGAGAATCCTTGGTTTGCAAACTTCAATCTTTTGAACTCCTCATGGCTAGAAAAACCTCTTGGCATGGCCCACCTTAAACATCTCTTCAAATCTGAATTTGATTTCATCCCAAACATGACATAGGAGTGGGCCATACTTGGAAAAAAATGCAATCTTTGGACGTCCCTATCTTGGCTTGACTTTCTTTTACAATTTTGCTTTCTTCTTTGTTTGGCTTGAATTGAATCTTAGCCATCCATCTTGACATGTAAGCAAGATTTGTTGGAGAGTAGATATGACACCTCATCATCTCATAGCCCACAAATTTGGAACTTATCTTCAAGAGATTAAATCTGATTTTTTTTTCTTGCATATGAGAGCGGACCCTACCATGGCCGCCCCTACCTTAGATCCATGCCAAAGGAAGGTGGGTCCATAGTCCATTTGATTCATCAATTCTCTTCCGTGGGCCCCGATTTCTGAAATTCCCTACAAAAATAGAAGCAAAGATCAAAGAATAATCTAATCATATAGGTAAGGAATTATGCAAGATGCGGTCCCAATTCACACTAAATAAATGCATAAAATGTCACCATTTTATCAAGTTTTCTTCAATTAAATCAATGGTACAAAGAAAATTCATCATTTCATGTGTGAATAAAAAGTTATGGGAAATTTGTGACTTTTAATGCCAAAAATAGAGAAATTCATGATTTTATGTGAAAATGTAATTTTTGGATGAATTTTGACTCAAATTTAGACTTTGATGCTCAAAACATAAATTCATAATTTTTTACTAAAATGGTCCATGATTTGATGATTAAGTCCTTAATTACTTTAAAATGATAAGAAAATATTGCATTTTTAAGGACTTATCACACCCCCCAACCAGCTTTTTGCTAGTCCCGAGCAAAATATGCAAACTATAGTAGGTCTTCTGGCCTAATCTAATCTAAACTAAATGCAAAGACAAAAAAAGAAAAACGCCACTTCCGCTGGCACTCTCGGCTGCATTTAGCGTATGCAGCAAGCCCTTAAACCCCTAGGTTACCCCTAGTGGACGAGTTGTGCCTCGTGAGGGTTTGCAGTGAATATGCCCACAAAATTCATTTTCCTAAAAGTGAAAGAAATTCAATGGAAGGTTTTTCAAAAGAATATTGAGTCAAATCGGATGCCTCGAATCCTCGAATAATCAAGATTTCAGACTTTTCAAAATCCGGTTCACGTTTTTTTTTTTTTTTTTTTTAAATTATACCAAAATTTTGAGTGCCTTGTGCAAGTGTATACATCAAAACAAAAATTTTAAATGTTCTACGATAATGCCATGACAACAGAATTCTCCCTCGGAATTTCCAACTTTCCTAGATTCGGGCAAAATACAAGTCTCCTCTCAAGGCTACTATGATGGCTTTCGCACTGTTGTTTTTCAAAGGCCGCGAGATGCATCTTTTTTTTTTTTTTTTTTTTGAACACACACATGTGACTGTGCAATGCCTAGGTCCCTTAAGCTTTCTAATTAACCCATATAATGAGCATTAGGCCAATGACTCCCAAAACAGATGTCTTTAGGGCACTAGGTATATAAATACCCCTACGGGCTTACTGGCTCGGGTTAAAAAGGCTACGAACCCAAACTAGTCACATAACTTTTTATTCTTTTCAAGAGTTATAACTAAACTCATTTTTTTTAACACTTATTTGTGCATCCCTTGGCAATTTTTTTCTTTTTAAACGGTCCCCAACAATAGGCAGCCCTTTTCAATTCACCCGAATTAATTCACTGGTTTTGGTTGGCCTAACCATGCCGATGAACCAGGAGAACTCATATGGCCAAATTTCAGAAAGTCGTCTCTTTTTCTCTCTTGAAAGAACTCTGAAAATGACACTTAAATCTTTTTGTCCAAAACTTTTGAAATGATGTACACGTGGTACTGTGAAAAACAAAGTTCGGTATTCATTTTATTTTTTAGAAAATAATGAACCTTCATTTTACTTCCTTCCAAAAAAATTCTGAAATTCCAGATTTCTAAGCATCTTCGAATCGTCAAGTTCTTTTGAAAACACTTTTTTTTTTTTTTTTTTTTAAAAGACTACGAAAAAAAAAAAATTTTTGTCTAAAATTGGACAAGTGTGCTTTGTTCCTACCCCCCAACCTAAACTAGACAACGTCCTCGATGTCATACATGAAATGCGAAATGAAATGTAACATGAGGTGAAAATGTAAAAGGAGGAAAAAGGATAGAAAGCACCTGGAGTAATGAAGCTTTTGCGTAGTACCCTGTCCAATGTGAGACAAAGAACACACAAAAAATAGAAAAATATATGCATAATATACAAAGGTATGGGCCACTGTCAGATCCAGTGCCCATCAATCCTGATAGATAGGATCGATCAGAGGAATTACATTTTCCTCTGGAGGAATAGTCTCCAAGAATGGTTTTAAACGTTGTCCATTGACTTTAAAAGAGGTACCATTCGATGGATCAATGAGGGTCACTGCCCCATATGGAAATACTTCTTGAACAATGTAGGGGCCTGTCCAACGAGATCTTAACTTTCCTGGGAAAAGATGAAGTCGAGAATTATACAAGAGGACTTTTTGAGACGGATGGAATGATTTTCTTAATATCCGTTTATCATGAAAGGCCTTAGTCCTGTCCTTGTAAATTCTTGAGTTCATATAAGCCTCGTTTCTCAATTCTTCTAATTTATTTAGATCAAGAGCTCTTTTCTCCCCAGCCTTGTCTAAGTCAAAGTTCAGTTGTTTTATGGCCCAATAAGCTTTATGTTCCAGCTCCACCGGAAGGTGGCAAGCTTTCCCATATATAAGCCGGTATGGAGACATCCCAATTGGGGTCTTATATGCAGTGCGATAGGCCCACAAAGCATCATTTAACCGCATGGACCAATCCTTACGATTCGGTTTTACCGTGGTCTCCAAAATTCTTTTAATTTCCCTATTTGAGACCTCTACCTGCCCACTTGTTTGAGGATGATAGGAGGTAGCCACTTTATGTGTAACACCGTAATTTTGAAACAAACTCTCAATAATGCGGTTACAAAAGTGAGTGCCCCCATCACTAATGATGGCACGCGGAGTTCCAAAACGGGAAAAGATACTGTCCAAGATAAACTTTTTTACCGTTTTAGCATCATTGTTCCTACATGGGATTGCTTCAATCCATTTGGAAACATAATCAACTGCAACGAGGATATAATGAAAACCAAAGCTCGGGGGAAATGGTCCCATAAAGTCTATACCCCATACATCGAATAACTCGACGACCAAAATTGGGTTTAAAGGCATCATGTTCCTTTTGGAAATTGAACCCAATTTTTGGCACCGCTCACATACTTTACAGAAATCATATGCATTTTTAAATATAGTGGGCCAGTAAAAACCAGATTGCAAAATTTTGTGAGCGGTCTTTTTAGCAGAAAAATGGCCCCCACAAGCTTGAGAATGGCAAAATGATATAACACTGTTCATTTCATGGTCTGGAATGCATCTCCTAATGATTTGGTCTGGGCAGTATTTGAAAAGGTATGGGTCATCCCAGAAAAACTGTTTTACCTCAGTGAAAAACTTGTTTTTATCTTGTTGGGTCCATTCTTTTGGAATTTCACCCGAAGCTAGATAATTAGCAATGTCAGCATACCATGGAGAATGGGAAAAAGTGGCAAACAAGTGCTCATCAGGGAAAGTGTCCTGGATTGGCAAGGGTTCTAAAGCGTTGGAAAGGACAATCCTAGAAAGATGATCAGCCACCACATTTTCTACTCCTTTCTTATCCTTGATTTCGATATTGAACTCTTGGAGTAGAAGGATCCATCTGATCAGTCTGGGCTTGGCATCTTTCTTAGAAAGCAAGTACTTCAGCGCAGAATGGTCAGTAAAGATCACAATTTTGGATCCAATTAAGTAGGAACGGAATTTATCCAGTGCATAGACCACAGCCAATAGTTCTTTCTCTGTTGTAGAATAATTTATCTGTGCACTGTTTAAAGTCCTGCTAGCATAGTAAATTACATATGGCTTTTTGTCCCTACGTTGCCCAAGAATTGCCCCAACTGCATAATCGCTAGCATCGCACATGATTTCAATGGGTAGGCTCCAATCTGGAGGTTGCATAATTGGAGCAGTCGTCAACATGTCCTTAAGCTTGGTAAAAGCCAATTGACATGCCTCCGTCCACTCAAATTCTGCTTCCTTTAGCAGAAGGTTGCATAATGGTCGAGAAATGACACTAAAATCTTTTATGAACCTTCTGTAGAATCCAGCATGCCCTAAGAAAGATCTTACATCTCTTACGGTTTTTGGGGCGGGCAAATTGGAAATTAGATCTATTTTGGCTTTGTCCACTTCCAATCCTTTAGATGATACAATGTGGCCAAGGACAATCCCTTGCCGTACCATAAAATGACATTTTTCCCAATTCAGTACTAAGTTCTTTTCTTCACACCTAGAGAGGACCTTAGTTAAGTTGCTCAAACAATCTTGGAAAGAATCTCCAAAAACGGAGAAATCGTCCATGAAGACTTCGAGAAAACGTTCCACCATATCACTAAAAATACTCAGCATGCACCTTTGAAAGGTTGCAGGAGCATTACACAGCCCAAAGGGCATCCGTCGGTAAGCAAAGGTGCCAAAGGGGCATGTGAAAGTTGTTTTCTCTTGGTCTTCCGGGGCGATCTCTATTTGATTGTATCCAGAATATCCATCCAAGAAACAATAATACTCGTGGCCAGCTACCCGTTCTAAAATTTGGTCCAAGAAGGGTAGGGGGAAATGATCCTTTCGTGTGACAGCATTTAACTTTCTGTAGTCAATGCAAACTCGCCAACCTGTGGGTATACGGGTTGGGATGAGCTCATCATTAGCATTACGGACTACAGTTACGCCGGCCTTTTTAGGTACAACTTGGGTAGGGCTGACCCATTGGCTATCCGAAATTGGATAAATGATACCCACATCTAGAAGTTTTAAAACTTCTGCCCTAACCACTTCCTGCATGGTGGGGTTTAACCGGCGTTGCATCTGACGGGAGGGTTTTGCATTCTCCTCCAAATAGATATGATGTGTACACACGAGGGGATTAATTCCCTTAATGTCAGCCACGGTCCAAGCAATTGCACCTTTGTGCAGTTTGAGCACTTCTAAGAGTTGGACTTCTTGGTCCTTGTCAAGGTGTGCAGAAATTACTACAGGAAATGTTTCATTTTCTCCAAGGTATGCATATTTCAGGTGAGAGGGCAAGGGTTTCAACTCAGGTTTGGGCGGCCTCACCTGAGATGGAAGAGACAGAGTACCAGTTGGTAATAGCTCTTCAAAAGAGAGTCTGCCTATAGTGTCGACCATTTCAACAGTGTTATCAAGTGTTTCTTCACAGAGGGTCAGGCCCTCAATTGACTCAATGGAATCAGAGATTGTTTTTGTAAAAGTTTCTGCTGTAAGAACACTGATCAAATCTACTTCTTCAAGGTCAATGTTATCATCCCGTGGTTGTTTGCAAAGGTCAAAAACATTTAGCTCTAATGTCATGTTACCAAAAGATAGCGTCATTTTTCCATTCCGGCAATTGATCAATGCATTGGATGTGGCTAAGAATGGTCTCCCCAGAATTACCGGAATCTAAGCATGAGGATCTGCCACAGGATGAGTGTCTAGCACAATGAAGTCTACTGGAAAGTAGAACTTGTCAACTTGCACAAGCACATCCTCTACTATCCCTCTCGGTCTTTTGACTGATCGGTCTGCGAGCTGCAAAGTAATTTGGGTGGGTTTGAGTTCGCCTAACCCCAGTTTTACATAGACCGAGTAGGGTAGTAAGTTGACACTCGCCCCAAGATCAAGCAGTGCTTGTTCAATTTGACAATTTCCAATAATGCACGAAATCGTGAGGCATCCTGGATCTTTGAATTTAGGGGGAGCGTCATGCTTTAAAATTGCACTAGCTTGCTCAGTGAGAAACGCTTTCTTTTGTACATGTATCTTACGCTTCAACGTGCACAAGTCCTTAAGAAACTTTGCGTAAGATGGGACTTGTTTGATTGCGTCTAACAACGGGATGTTAATTTTAACCTCTTTAAGTACATCAAAGATTTCCTGGTTCTGTATAGATGGCTTGGCAAGAGCTAATCGGTTGGGAAAAGGTGGTAAGGGCTTGAATCCCGGAGGAACTGGGCTTTTTTCCTTGATAAAAGGGACTTCATTTTCTTTCCCTTCCTGATCTGAGGATGCAGGTTGTTTATTTTTTTCCAGATCAGGCTTTGCAATCTCTTTACCACTACGTAGAGTAGTAACAGCTTGAACCTGCTCCTTTGAATTTGACGGACCACCTTGATGAACCTCAAATTGCCCTTTTGGATTGGGCTGTGGTTGGGCTGGAAAAGCCCCCTTATTTTGTGATTCAATCAATTTACAGAGGTTCTGCATGGTGTTCTGTAAATTCTCAAAGTTCTGATCATGTTTTTTATTGATGGACTCTTGATTCACCATAAACTTAGCCACAAGTTCATCCCAAGGTGTCGTTTGTGTTGTAGGGGGTACCATTTGCTGTGTGTTTTGAGCATATGTACTAGGAGTACCCCCAAATGGATTTGACATTTGGTTGAAATTGGGCTGAGTAGTATTTGGGCCATTCCTCCAACTAAAGTTGGGGTGATTCCTCCAATTAGGGTTGTATGTGTTACCCAAAGAATTGTTAAACTGCCGGTTGTATGTGTTAGTGGCATTTGCTTGCTCGTGAAACGCTTCTTGAAAAGCAGGGAGTGTTGGGCACTCCGAAGAAATGTGTTTATCACTAGCGCAGATGCCACAAACTATAGCAGGTTCCTTATTCTTCACAAATTTTAAGGACTCAACTTCTCTTGTAAGATAGGCAATTTTTGCTTGAAGATCATCGCTTTCTTTTAATACATATAACCCCCCTCCTTTGGCCTGACTCGATTGCTTTACGGGGTCTATACCTTCAGATGTGTCCCAATTTTGTGCACTATCTGCCAAAAACTGAAGGTAGGTCCATGCTTGATTTGGGTTTTTCGCCATGAACTCCCCATTGCACATCATCTCCACGAATTGACGTGTTTCTGGACTAAGTCCATCATAAAAGTGACCAATTGTATTGTGCAATTCAAATCCGTGGTGGGGACATGCAAGGAGTAGTTCATTAAAGCGTTCCCAACACCTATAATAAGACTCCTTGTCTTTTTGTTTAAAATTCATAATATTCCTCCGTAAGGTGTTGGTCTTATGTAATGGGAAAAATTTCTTTAAAAATTCCCGGACCATGTCGGGCCATAGAGCAATCGAATTTGGTTGTAAGGAGTGAAGCCATGCCTTAGCCTTATCTTTGAGGGAAAATGGAAACAAACGAAATTTGATAAGGTCTTCCCTCACATTATTGAAGTGTAGTGTTGCACACACTTCTTCAAACTCTTTAATGTGCAAATATGCACTTTCTGATTCAAGTCCATGAAATTTGGGGAGAAGTTGGATTACTCCCGGTTTGATATCAAATTGACCCGCACCTGCGGGTATGACCATGCACGACGGTGTGGCTTGTCGTGTAGGGTGAAGGTAATCACGTAAACTCCTAAGAGGTTGATTCACCTCCCCATTATTATTGTGTCCATTCCCATTACCGTTCTCCTCGTTATCACTCTGCTCATCAGCCATATTGGAAATCCTAAGAGAACCAGGAGATCTAGATTCGTAGAATTTAATCAAGCTCTTGATAGGTGATTCTTTCCTTACTAACCGATTTGAGGAGTCCCTCTGCCAAGAAGATGGGGGTCTTTCCTTCTTTTTTGGAATTTTGAAAAGTTTTTATTTATCTCTTTTTTTTCTTTTTCTTTTTTTTTATAAAGAAACCTAGAAAGAAAAACTACCTAAGGTCCGTTCTTAGATTTAAAAGAAGATTCTCAAATTCTTGCAAAGTCCTAATCTTAGAGAGTTTAATATCTCTAAGGAAAGTTCCCAAACTCAAATCTATGAAACTGGCCCGACCAGGTAAGTCCCCAGATCAGTGGTGGGGTCACGATGTGTTGCAAGGGTCCCGCTTAAAAACCACTTTCTAGAGCAAGAGACTTGTCTCCCTTATCTATTGGGACAAGACTTGCCTAGACATCGAACCAATTAAGAAAGGCAGTTTGTTCGGCTTCCCAAAGAAATAACTAACCTTCTTAAAAAAAAAATTCCAGCAAGTTTTTAAGAGTCCTTTTAAATTTAAAAACAACTAATAAAACTGAGTTTCCAATGAAAGTTCTGAAATTTTCAGATTTTTGCAAGTTTGGTGGCCAAAAAGCCGAATTTGTGCGATCTACGACTTGCCTTTGTGAGGGAAAGTTCCAGAATTTTTTTGGAAACTTTAAAAACCTAAAAGTATGAAAAACAAGTGAATTTAACAGACCCTAATTAATCCTAATCAGCAACAAAAAAAAAACGAAAATAAATGACCTAAACTAGTCCAAATTAGAACAAGTAAATTAGGCAATTTTCAGAAATTGGATGTGATTTTTGAAAAATCAGAAAAAAATAATTTTCAGATCTGAGATAGTTCCAATTTTATCAAAAATCAGAGATTAAAAATCCACTTTTTAATGCAATAGGGCTGGTCCAAACATTCCATGCATGCTACCCTTAGATCTAGAATGATTGCGGAATCGTAAAGGCACACCCACAAAGCAATTAAAAAGATAGGTTGGGAAAAATACCTTAAGCGAAGAAAAACTCCCCGGCAACGGCGCCAAAAACTTGATCGTAGCCCCAAGTGCAAGGCCGCGATTGTAGTAATAACCGGTGAAACCGGATCGATCCACGGAGAGTTTATTTATCGCAAAACCTGTCATAATAAAAAAAACTAGTTCTAGCCTAAAAAAAACTATACAAATCAAATTTCCTAATTGAATTAAAAATTAATTACAAATCTGAAATATTAATTACAACCAAAGAAAATTAAAATCCTAATCTAGAAACCTAATCTAACCACTGCATCACCATAAGATTCATTAGCCCAACCAATTGCAATAATTGTTAAGGGTGCATAAAATAAAGAATAAAATAAAATAAAATCAAATCAAATAAAATAAAATCAGAGAATAAAGAAATTAGATTTTAATTCTAAAACTTTGCAATAATTACTTTGCTTAATGCCATCAAGAAAAATCAAGACCACCGCACCAAGTGCGCACTGTCACTACGCACAAAAATTCAATGTTGACTCATTGGTGAAGACTAAGACCCCATAAACTTGATTTATTAATGAAAGACCCATTACAAGCAAATAACCATTACAAAATTCTTTTAATAAAAATAAAGTGCATCCAACCTTACCATCGACACAAGAAACACTAAACGGAGGAGAGGGACTCGCGGTCTTAAACGGCGATCCAACCGGCTCTCGTTTCGCGATCTGAAATCCAAGCAAGCGAAGATGATTCCAAGGATGATCCAATGGTGGAGTGACGATAGCAACGACGGCGGCGCGATGGCGTAGAAATCCAAGTGGTAGTGTGCCTTAGGGAAGACCTTAGACGAAATATTGATGGAAGGAGGAGAGATGAAGAAGAATTAATGGAAAAAGGGAAAATTCTTGTTGCTGGTCGTCCAAGAAGGTTGGGGAGATGGTCATCCACGTCCAGCCCTCTCTTGGGTTTATTTATAGATTTATGATAGCTTAGGTTGCAAGGTTTTTGATTTGGGTAAGGATTAGTAGTGTGTGGTCCAAGTTGGATTAGGATTAGGAGAGTTTTTGAGAGATTTTCTAGGGGTTGGCTCACAATCCTAGTAAAATTAGGATTGTTCTTATATCATGCAACTCCCTCTCTTGGGTCCCACTTGGGTTAAGGATCAATTCAAATCTGAATTTCAGATTTGAAACAAAATTTTAAAACAATGTGGCCCCCCTCATGGACGTTTTTAATCTTCTTAGAATGGTGTTGGACGTGCAACACTTGGTAAGGAGAATCCTTGGTTTGCAAACTTCAATCTTTTGAACTCCTCATGGCTAGAAAAACCTCTTGGCATGGCCCACCTTAAACATCTCTTCAAATCTGAATTTGATTTCATCCCAAACATGACATAGGAGTGGGCCATACTTGGAAAAAAATGCAATCTTTGGACGTCCCTATCTTGGCTTGACTTTCTTTTACAATTTTGCTTTCTTCTTTGTTTGGCTTGAATTGAATCTTAGCCATCCATCTTGACATGTAAGCAAGATTTGTTGGAGAGTAGATATGACACCTCATCATCTCATGGCCCACAAATTTGGAACTTATCTTCAAGAGATTAAATCTGATTTTTTTTTTCTTGCATATGAGAGCGGACCCTACCATGGCCGCCCCTACCTTAGATCCATGCCAAAGGAAGGTGGGTCCATAGTCCATTTGATTCATCAATTCTCTTCCGTGGGCCCCGATTTCTGAAATTCCCTACAAAAATAGAAGCAAAGATCAAAGAATAATCTAATCATATAGGTAAGGAATTATGCAAGATGCGGTCCCAATTCACACTAAATAAATGCATAAAATGTCACCATTTTATCAAGTTTTCTTCAATTAAATCAATGGTACAAAGAAAATTCATCATTTCATGTGTGAATAAAAAGTTATGGGAAATTTGTGACTTTTAATGCCAAAAATAGAGAAATTCATGATTTTATGTGAAAATGTAATTTTTGGATGAATTTTGACTCAAATTTAGACTTTGATGCTCAAAACATAAATTCATAATTTTTTACTAAAATGGTCCATGATTTGATGATTAAGTCCTTAATTACTCTAAAATGATAAGAAAATATTGCATTTTTAAGGACTTATCAGCTCACAACTCTTATCACATTGACCACAATAGGATTCTATCATCAAAATCATAGCGAAGGCCCTAAAGCTTGACTAAAGCATATATGCATTTATTGGACTTACAAATGGACTGATTTCAGTATAACTAGAACCAAAATACCATGAAATTGACTCGGCCAGCATCATGTTTTATTAATTACATGACTATGGTTCAGTTTGTGCACTTTGAGGTTCCAAATTGGTTTAGTTTGTGCACTTTGAGGTTCCAAATTCCCCTTTGTGACATTTGAGTTCAGCCCCATGGTTTTGCAGAAAAGGGACCGTGGAATCTCTGAAGCTTCTGACTGGATTCTCCTAACTCAAAGGATTGAAAATTCCAAAGAGAAAAGGAGAAAACAGACTTTGGATGGTCATGTTTGAATGCTCCTCAGACATAGACTATGACCACATCTGAACGCTCTACAGACATGGAGCAAGTTGCTCTTGCAACACTAAAATTGGTCCAAATCTCTCCCCAAGAAAGTATGAAATTTTTGTTCGAGTCTTAAGGGGTGGTCTAAGATACAAAAGACTAGAGTTCCCTAATGACAAAAAACAAGAATAGGTTCTGATTGGTCATGTCTAAATGCTCTGTAGACATGGGGCCAACTTTATTTGCAACGCGTGAAACCAACCACAAGCTTCTTGTGAAACAGACCTTCCACCTCTGCTTAAAACCTTAAGAAAGATTACAGATGTAACAGGTCAGAAATCCCCATGGTTAGAAACCAAAACAAGTTTGGTTTGGTCATGTTTGAATGTTCTGTAGACATAAAGCAGGTTCTGTTTGGTCATGTCTGAATGCTCTGTAGACATGAAGAGAATTTCATTTGTAACACCTGAAATGGGTCCAAATCCTCTCGAAAAGGGTCTTCAAACTTTTCCTTAGAACTTTTGAAAAGGTTCTAGACCTTGCAAACCTAAACTCCCCAAGGTTAAATGCCAAAAACAGCTTCTGCTTGGCCATGTCCGAGGGATTCATGTCTGTTCGGAAATGTTGTTTGACATGCAATGTTTTTGCAATGTTCAACAGTTTTGTAGTTTTTTGTCATTCCTAATTCTGTTTCGTTCAGTTTCCAACCAAATTTGAAGTCACATATTCCCCACAAATGGTGCCAATTTTCTTATGGCAGAAAATTGTGAAAACAATTTTGGGTGATCACAAAACTCCAACACAAAAAATAAGAGAAAATTAATATTCATTCCTCCAGTTTATATTACATGGGTTCGCGTCTCAAGCCTCGTAGATGCAGGTTGTTTACAAACTTATTTTTTTTACAACCCCTCTATCTGGCCTCAGATGGTTTCAAATTGAACAAGAAGAATAAAAATAAAGAATTTACAAATTATAGATGACTAAAACTATTAAAAAATAGATTTTGGGAGCCCATATCCGGCAGCAACATGCTTGCTTGAATATGGCTCTCTACATGCACAATTCCTTCTTCTTCTCTCTTATTTCTTCCCCAAAGTCATTCAATACTTTTGTCATGGCTTTAGGATGGCCTTACTATGTGTATGGATGAGTAAGAAACCAATTCTGACTAACAATAATATTTGACAATCATCACTCTAGCCTTTAATGTCTGCACAGATTTGACTTAAGTTGACTTCAACTATTCTCTATTTTGATTTGAACCCAAATGGTCCTGATTTGTTTTTGAACTTTACTTGACACTTTGAATCAACTTTTGACTTTTGGAAGTTGATAGAATGTGAAATTCTAGCCCATCTTTGAGAGCTAGGCTTTGGAGTTCCTTTGGCTGGTTTTTAATCCAAATGACCCTAGATTGTTTTGAAGCTTCGGTGGACACCTTTAATATGCACTCCTTGGCCTTGGAGTGGGATTCATCTTGATTTGATCCCTCTGGGTTGTTATTGGGGTCCATGTCTGAGAACTTTGAGAACTCATTGGGTCCCATGTCTAAGCATCTTGAAACTCTCAGACATGGAGTTGATTTTCAATATTGAGTTTCTCATTGGGCTTCCAATGACTTCTGAAGCTTTTGTCAAATTTTCATTCAGCTGAGTAATGCATCATTGACTTCATATCTTTGGCGCAGATCTTCACACTTGCCCTTGTCTAATTAGATATGTCGGGGTGCATGTGTGATTTTTTACCTGCCAATAGCTACCTCCTGTTTACTTGTCTCCCGAATAGGCTTGGTGTTGGCTCGGACTGAGCTGACCTTCCTATTTTTAGTTTGTGCTGGTATGGCTTGGCTGGTTGACTTGGCTCCAATCCCTTTTTTACAGAAAGAGATAAATCAAACAGAGCCCCTTTCTTTGACTTCTTTTAGTCTCGATTCTCATGCCAAAAAGGATGACGTAGTTGATAGAGTCTCATTGTTCTTCATTTCTTAGTTGTAGAGGGTGGAAATGAGACCTTGGGCTTAAGAAGAAAACCCCAGATTTGAAATACCCCCTGCCCTTCTTCAAGATCTTAACAGACGAAACCCACCATGCCGAGCTCTGATTCCAATTAAAGGATCGGGATGTGGAAGACTCCGACATGCAACCAGAGATCTATGACGTTCTTGATGGTGGGAAGTCTCCGCAGATCTCCGACATCTGGATCTCAATATGATGATGATTGTAATGCACAACTCAGGGCTCCCAACTCCCTTATATAACTGATCCCAAGGAGTCACATTTCCTAGTGATTTCTTCGCCAAGAAAGCCACGTCCCTTAATCCTAATGGGATTCTGCTACGTAGGGATAAGATCCAATTTTGCTAATATATTTGATTACTTCAGGATCCCTATCTTATCCACAACAATTCAAGTCTTTTGATTATAGTGGGACTCTTATCTCTATTGACAATTGTTATATGCTTGATCTGACATGGGACTTGTGGCATGTGGGCCACCCAATTTCCAACAAGGTTACTACTGAATCTGCCCATAAATTAATTACTAAGGAATATGTATAATTTAGGTTCTAGTAACCATTTTGTCAATTGGAAATATTAAGGCAATTCTCCATCCCCTGAAGGATTCTTCTTTTTTGGTAAGAAGCATTTAAGAAAGTCTATTTTGGTAAGATCCTTACTTAATGTTAATCTTTGCTTATCAATTCTTTATGCCCTATTTTTGAGATTATGGAAGAATCATTAAGTATGCCTTTTTCATCGTAACTTTGCCATAGCGGTTTGGTTTAGTTTGAATGATGGTACGTTGGAAAGGTGTCATGCTTCGAATCCAATTACTTGATTTATCCTTGGTATAGTTTTAATCTTTTAAAAAGGAGTTTTAGCTTTATGATGGATCAGTTGAGGGGTAGGGATGACTTTATTTTTAAGGGTTCAAAGATAAGGCTTACTTAGATTTCAATAAGAATCTCGACACATACTTGTAGTCCTTTTGACGTTGCCTTTAACTAATGTCTTCAGATCATGGAAAGATTTGACGAGATTCTCGTGTTCTCGAGTGCAGCTTTCTTGAAATCCCATGGTATGCCTATGTTTGGCTTGTAATAAAATCTAATGGATTGTTAATTGGCGTAGGCGACTTTAAAAGGTGAAGGATTTTCAAAAAGGGTTAAGGGTTTGATAAGAATACACATAGTATTCTTTCTAAATCGGAAGTGATATTTTTTGTGTTGAATAAGGTCAAGGAGAGGGAACTCTCTAAGATCCATACTTTTTGGATGTTTTAAGGTGGTTAATAAAGCTATCAATAGAGAAGAGGAATGGGTCATCAACTAATTTATTTTGGATATTGCAGAATCTTTGACTCATTTTGAGTTTTTAATGCGGCTACTCATATGTTGGCTAAGTTTGGTTAGTCTATTGATGATAGGTCCGAATGCATTGATAATTTTCCGTGTTGGCTTTTGCTTTGTGTTCGTGCTAAAAAAAAAAAAAAAGAACTTCACTCCTCTCTCAAACCCTAGCTTAAAAAATGGTGTCTTCTTCAACATCTTTAATTTCTTTCTTTATCCCAAATCGACCCCTACAAACAACAAATCAAGATCAAGTCGTTTATAAAGTGGAGGTAGAAACTGCTCCATCAAATTTCAAATGCCATCTTACTTATCATGGATTTCTTTTGTTTTTTTATTTTTTTATTTGGCTAGATGGGTGAGCGGGAAACAACTTGTGAGACAATCTATCTACCCAGAATCGATCCTTGGGTGACTATGAGATGAGACACCTTTGCCATTAGGGTGTCTCGTGTTTCTCATCATGGAATTAGATTTATACATTGCAAAATTCTTTTGTACTAGAACAAAAGAGCATGATGGATTCCGAGTGTAAGGTCCAAACCCTAATAGTGTTATTAGTATCAATTAATTGTATTTTTAGTTAACTTAATGGAATTAGAGGGTAAGTGAGTCTGGTTTACTTCTAGAATAGTGTGTGAGAAGTTTCATTACGTTTCGAGTTTGTTTGGTCTCGGGGTGGAGGGGATGGTTTGCAGTTTTAGGAAGTCTTGAGGGGGTTTTCTGTAATATCGAGTTTTTGTGGTTTTTTTTGAATTGGGTAGATATCCTTATTTTCCGAACATCTTCCTTTTTTAGTGTTTTAATCCGACTTGCTTAAGCGATCTAAACCCCAACCTTTTGATGATGAAGGACTAAACTGAAGTTTCCATAAATCTCTTCACCAAAAAAAGAGATGAGTGACCATTCATTTCATTTCACTTTCGTTTCCCTCTTTCTCTTTTCCTTCTTCCTCTTCTCACCTTCTTGCTCCCTTAAAGATCAAGAAGCACCCCCAACCATCAAGCATCATCATCATCATCATCATGATCCTTTTCAACCTTCCAGAAGCTCAACCATACCAAATCTCAAGCTTTTCCTCCATTCCTCATCCCTACGTGAGTATTTTTAATTGTAAAAGATAGGGTTTCTTGTTAAATTGGTTAGAAATGTGATAGATTAGTTCATTAGCTCCTTTCCTTTCTATTTTGTTCTAGGATTTGGGGTTGAGATTGATTTCCTAGAGTTGGGTATCCAAAGAAGGGTTTTGCTAGTTAGGGTTTCCAACCAAGACAACTGAAATTTATACATACATTTATATATATATATATATATGTATATATATGGAGTCCTTATGATATATATGTTTAAGTTGTTGATTACATGGCAGCTACCACCTTTTTAGATCATTTATTGTCAATTGTGGAAATGTCTTGTTTACTTGTGATTTCCATTAATGGAATTGAATGTGGATGGAAAGAGGTTGGTTTATGTTAAATGGAGAAGGTAATGCCCTAGTTTTGGGCTACAAAAATGTATTTGAAGAGGTGACAGAATGTCACAAAATTTGGAGCCGAACAGCTAGCCCCAAGACTCTTATGACTGGCTATAAAACACAGATTTCAGTTTTGGATGGGCACCTTGAGACTACTTTGATCGACCTGATTGATAGGTGGATCCATGGTTAGCTTACAAGTAGTCTTGGCCAACCATAGAGTAATTTCACAGCTAACCATGAGACCTTAGTTTGCATTATGGTTGCAAAATATAGAGCCAGAATCTTGGACCAGTTTGTAGTACGGCTAGCTACATGTTATCCCATGCCTAACCGTAGAAATTCAGTTCTCCTTTTGAAAGGAGACCTCAACATTGGTTTTTTGGCTTTAGTTTGGAGATTCTTGACATTGTATAGTGAGACTAATTGGGAGGCCAAGAGTGAGTGATGTTCGAGCAGATATAACCTTACAGATTGATCATATAACATATGAAATACAAACCAAGTCAAAGTAGGAAAATGTGAGGATGTGATATCAAATACCGTTGGATGCAGAGAGGTTTTGTGATGAGGACATCATTGACCTCATTATCCTCTTGGAACGAATGGTGATGTGTCATACGAAGAGGCAATCATTGACTAGGGTTGGATTGTAATATTTATTTGATTACCAATAATTGAGATTTGATTGCATACTTTGGTATTAATATCCACATGCCACGAGCATGTTCCTTAGTGTCGTATTTGTATCGTTGGGATCACATTGAGAATTTAGATGGACTTTGGATCCACTTTGTACCTCATCGTTGGTTTAGCTTGCTTTGTATACACGTATCATTGTTTGGGATTGGTTGAGGTGTTGTGGCAATGTGGCTTTGATGTTAAAGGCTTTGGGGAGGACTGCTAGTGTTTTTTTAGATTTTTTTGGACTTTGATTGATCAATAATTTGATTCAGAGTAGTTCATCTTTCGTTTGACGGATCTTGTTCGTGCAAAATAAGCCTAGCACCTCACTGATCAAATTGATCAAATTCCTTGTGTTATGCACCACTTAGTTGTTATTGTTTAACATGGCTTGGGCACCTCTGTGATAAGACCTTTGTATATCAATTGTAGATCGATTAGAGATGAAAGTACACCATTGGATACAACAAAAGAGAGGGTTTTGACATTTGTTAACCTAGGTATCACATTAACGATGCTATTCTCTTATGTATATTCTTTACCACAACTCGGTTCTAGAACAAGAAGGCAGCGATACTATACCGTGGTGATTAGCCAAAGTGGAATGCCTATTTGTTAAGATGTTTTGTTTGTGTATTGTTATTTTTACCCTTTGTTTATTAAGATTCATGCATTTATCTTTACAAAAATAAAAAGAAAAAGACTCATGCATTTATGTTTATTACATCTATTATTGAAATTCTACATGATCACATTGTAGTTACTTCTAATTGATACTACATATTTAATGTTATTTATTATATCCCTTTGTGGGCTATTCGTAGTTTGACAATACTACTCTTGCTGCATAGGTATCGAGCCCATCGGTTTCAAGAAGACAAAGACGAATCAAATTTCACATGGATAGTTACTTTTTGTATATCATTTTGATTGACATAGGTTTTTAATATAGGGCTCGTAATTAAACTACTTTTGTCAATTTTTTTTCTAAACTTAAATTATAGTAATTGAAAGCTATGTTTGCTCCTAAATGTTTTTTTCTTTTTTTTTATTATTATTATTTTATTGTGTGATTACGTATTAATGAAGCTTCTGCTATATTTATTTGTGAAGCGAGGAAATGTTTCTACCTCAAGACTTCAATTATTAGGGACAATGATTGAGGGTCACATGTACTTTAGTTATGTTAGAAAAATTATAATTGGCCCCTAATCTCATGTAAAACCCTGTACTTAAGTATGAAATGGTGGCGTGACACTTGGCTCTGCATCATCTTCGGGAAAGAGCTACTTAGATGGAACAGGTTGCATTGGCATATATATATGAATCCCTTCAATGATATTGTAACCCATCAAGCCATAGCCCAAAGAGAGGAGACTTGGGAAGAAAAGGGGGGAGAGAGAGAGAGAGAGAGAGAGAGAGAGAGAGAGAGAGAGAGAGAGAGAGAGATGGACTCAAGCTGACTGAACTCAACTCGACCATGGCCAAGTTGAGAGTCCGATTTCTCAAACCCTGTATTGAACTCTCGCCAATTTTGCATGCACACCCAACCATTTCTAAATTTTATCAATCTATCATCGTTGTTGGACCAATGGCTGAACCAATATTGTTAAAACTGCCCACCGGCCACCACCTGTTACGCATTATATTATGGTAGAATGAAGGTTTCCATTCTAAAGTTTCTCCTATTTACAAACAATTTTCAGTTTTTTACTCTTCACCGTAATATCTTATGTTAAATTTGTGATGAAATGACAACAATACACTCAAATGCACCCTATGGTAAAACTGATGATACCTAATATTTCAGTAGGAAGCATATCGTATTTTATCACATGCATACTTTACTTTCTGTCTAAAATTAGAGTCCATCCCATATTTATTACATGTCCTACTGTAGTACCCTATCCATGTATGAAAGTCATTTCATATTGCAGGGCCCACATAGGCTGGTCCATTACATGGGGAAGGACAAGGGGTGGGAGGACAAGTTTCACACTCATTTTGATTTTCAGCAGCCCAGAACGCATCCTTCTTATAAAGGATGGGGACGAAACTTGAATCACCCCACATACATCTAGTGGGTCACCATTCCATCACCTCCTCTTTACCTTCATCCCCTACCAAAACATGGAAATGATAGAAGTGCAAGGAAGAAAAAGAACTCATCATTGCAAAGCTCTTAGAATGGATTACAAGACGATGTCTTTTGAAAGGGTATGAGGACTTCTCCATACACTATCATCATTGTAATAGAACTACCAAAGAGAGGAGAAAAAGAACGAGAACAAAGACTAGAACAAGACGAAACTACTGTTTTAGGGTATCCAAAGAAGTCATGGATGGGCGGGACATTTAAAGCTCCAAAAGTCTGTCAGGGAAAGTCAATACCCGAACCAATACCCTTGCATGGTGGTGAACTGCACTCATTTTCATGGCTAAAACAAACACCACATTGCAAGGAGCATCTAAGGTGCGTTCTTGACTTCGCATCTATTCCAGGCCACCCTTTTGGCTTTCCTACTGCAACAAGAAAGGAAACAGATAAAGAGAATTTCGGTTAGAAAAACTGTAAGAAAAATAACTGGGGTTTGGAAACAGTATTAGGGCCTATTTGTTTGCATTAAAATATATAGAAATTGAATGCATATAATTCATAGCATTATTAGTTAAAAATGAAAATCAAAGGTGCATTTTAAAAAATTAGCAAGAGATAGCTGTTTTTTTATAGGAAATTTGAATAAAAAGAAGATAAGATATGAACTACAAAGTCATCACCCTCGAAGCTCATTTCCCATCTATTATTATTATTATACGTAAAATTGGTATTAAAAGCAAAAGAATTACATGAGCTGAGAGATCAGCCCCCATGAACAAAACCAACTCAAAAGAGAAGGAGAAAACAAAATTAAGAGAAAAACTATCTATACAGAAGGAAACCATAGATAATTACAAGAGCTTCTCATGGACTAAAAATATCGTCTGGGCTAAGAGCTACGATCACATGTACATGATTGATTGTTCAGTGAGTGTGGCTGTGGGTCATATCCACCCACATGTAGAGCTGGAATTCAGGCACATTTGTACAACTTCTAGACAATTTTCACTACGTCAAAACCCCTAAGCCCGACACCTAGGGGCTTGGTTTACCGAGGGACATGGGTAGTCTTTCATTTTCCGGCTGATTAATAAGGCTACAGATGGCCCATAACCATCAGAAACGTTAAATAAAAGAAAAAAAAAATCCCACCCAACATTTCATTCCTGCACCTCAACCCTAATCGACTTTTATCCCTCTCATTGAGAATTTTTTCACAGTTTAATGCGGTGCTTTTTTGTGTGGAAAGATGAAGATTTTGACCTATTGTTCTTTGAAAAGGCCTTTTCTATGTGTGGGTTAGAATCGCTTTACTGTGTCCATGCAGAAACAGATTTCCTTGGAAAGAAAAACCTCAGAGTTACACAAGGGAGCACTAACGGAGAAAAATATAATTCCAATTATGGTGCATTACAAACCCAAACCTTCCATCAATTTTTATTGAACCCTTGTAACATAGTTCTAAATTAGAAGGCAACAGCTCAAACCTCAGCCTAGTTGTCTCAACTCTAATAAATTATGTTTATTCGCCCCCTTTCGAGTCGTTGAAGCATAGAAAAACTATGTCAAGACTTACCTTATTGTTTGAGCTGACTCGTTTAGCTCTAGTTTGACAGACTCAGTTCGACATCAAGTCGAGCCAAGTTTTAGGGGTTTTGAACTATGCCAAGTCACAGTTGGAGCCAACATTTGGGGCACCCTTAGGTTGGATTGGATCATAAACCTTATCCAATCTATTCACAATGTTATTTCATGAATCTAGTAGACACAATGACCAAATATGCCAGACCCAATCAAGACCCAAAAATCGGGTCAAACCCTGATCAAATAGAAACTAAATTCGTGAAATAAAGCGACTAGAACTCACTCTTATGCTTACCACTATAAAGACACTGGTCTGGCTCATGCATTATCACATGAAACTGCAGCCTTGATCCGTTGCACAGTGCAAGATATGAGGTTGTTAACTGTAGCCACCGACCCGAGAGAAAGCTTGGCCGTCGGTGTAGAATCAACCAAGATCTGAAATGCAACGGTCAAGAGTGATCCACCAGAGCCGACTTCATCAACTCCTCCCACATGCATTGATGACCCATCGGGGAGTATGGCGAACCCAGAAGGGAGGAGAGCGACATAGTCTGGATCCCCACCATTGAGAACCATGTTCATGGCAATAATGTCAACCGGAGCATAGATGACGAAAGAACCCGTCGGGTCAGTGCAACTCTCTTGCAGTATCAGCATGTTGCTTTGGTTCGAGTTCGTGCTCTAAAATCACAGGTGTAGGAAAAGAAGAAGGAAAGAGCATGTGGAAGAGAATGAGATCAATGTAGAACTTCTACTGTTGAGATATGCTAGTGAAGAGATCAGCTGGAAAGAGAGAAAAATAAAAATTACAAGAGACACTCACATTTACGCGCAAAAGAGAGACGCAATTGCCTGGATCATGACCATTGGCTATGTGAGCCATTTCTTGAACAATGCCCCCATTTGAAAGGATGTCCCACTGTAGATATACGAGCAACATATAGCATATTAGAATGCAATTTTCTATAATGGTTTAAATTTTGAAGCAAAAGAGTTCTAGTAAGAAGTAATATAATTATCCTATCTGTCAATCTAAGTGCTCTAATTAAAAAATTTGTGGAAGCATATAATCATTTAACTTTTGAAACTATTAAATAGATGTTTATTGTCATCAAATCAAGGCTACCTTTGACACCTTACCCCCACATTTTGTCCATTTGATTGGCATACTATCAAGTGGAGCCCATAAAATAGTTGTCAGATTTCAGACAGTCCAGTTATCAGCTGAACATTTGCTTACAAGGGAAGTATTTCAAACATCATGAAATTTAGACAACTTTCGTGCACAAACGAGTTGACTTCATCTTCCAACCAGCTCATATCTAAGTTGGCATTGACCCTCCCTCTCCACACGAAAGCTAGGGGTTGAACTCCCACCAGTTTAAGGTGCGGGGAAAACAGTTAGATGCACAGTTGTTCAATACTAAATTTCATATCTGATCTACCAGTCAGCGAAAAAAAAGGACATTTTGCATGAAAGTGCTGTAGAAGGATGACTTTGTGTAAGATATCAGTTAAACATAGTCTCTTACTCTCAATGATCAGTTGTAACCATTCCATTACCATATGTTACAATTAAATCAACACCTAAAATCCAATCCATTACAAGAATTCATTTGGAAGATCCATTCCGTCATCTAACTTCATATAGTTTGAAATGACTGATGAGACTGTAGATTATCTTGCTGAGGCCTATTGCTTTTGTTAACAGTAAGTGATTATATTTCAATGGATCCTATTTGGTGGAACAATGGGTACTACTTGGTGGAACAAAGGAGCATAATTTAATGCCACATTATCTGAATTCAGTGCACCTAATGTGCATATAATCTGCATGGCTGTCCCAAATTAAGTGTTTCCCGGTTTTTGGGTGGCAGTCCATTTTTCCATCAGTCCTTCATGTCTGCGGGCTATATACAAGTAAAACAATTTCAAATGAAAAGAGAAAGGAACGACACCATGTCAGAATGGTCATAAAAAGTAGTTCTGAGTCCATATTAGAAAGGTCTAATCCATTCATATTGGTTGATTGTTATTCCCAGTAAAAAACACCAGTCCTTACTGCTTGATTTTTATGAAAAAACAAATCAGAGCTTTCATTGTTAAATTTATTTAGAGTAGTTTGCATTGGTTGTTTTATCATTATTTCAAAACAAGGTTTCAGAAGTTCCACCAGCCCATGCTAAAACCTTTACAATGTGTCGATATGATGCCCCGAAGATTGCATTTCAGTTTGTTTTGACCCTTTTTTTAAGAACATTTTAATTTTCAAAAATTAAAAAATTGAAAATATTTATTTCTAGCTGTTTTAGGGGATTTTTAAAATAAAAGAATAACATAGGGTATAAAGATTGGCCATGGCTGAAACCTTGACCTAACAAGCCTTACGGCCGATTTTGGCTAATTTTTGAATACCTATCAAACAAAAAGCTACAAGGTGAAAGGCCGATAAAGATGGGGGTAACTCATAACATCCAAGGGCTTGGGAGTAAATTGTTTAAAACCCATGCCAAATTGAAAAACCATATGTAAGGGTATTCTTTTAACAAAATTATTAAAAATGGCGCATATTTGTAACTTAATTGGAATAATAGGGGCACAAAATGCACTACATATATACAATGGGGCACTGTGAGGAAAAGATAGTTTCAGAATACATATGCCTACGTACATTCTAATCAAATGAAGGATGTGGGCCAAAATGACTCTCGAACAAGTTTTAAAACCAAGGGATGCTCAGTAGGGGTATTTTTTAAATCAAAATGATACTAACGTTTTAACCAAAATTTTAATATAATCAAGTAGGAATTTTATTTATTATATATCCATAACGTCTGAGAAAAATATAGCATACATTGTTAGTAGGATACTTAGGATTAGTGAGCTTTTCATAAATATTAAAAGAAAATGTAGCCTAAAATGGGGGAGAAATGGTGGCTATTGTTGGTGATGTCCTTAAAGAAAAAGAGGGATTTGTATACCTCATTTCGTGAATTCTCATCTCGAAGGAAATCAAAAACTCTCTTGGGTGGAACAGGAAGCCAGAAGGAAGTCGCGGCGCTCAATACAATACCAGGGGGCCTTCCTGGATCATCAATGCTCTTCCTGGTCATAACCCTAACATCTTCAGCACCACTTCCAGACAGCGTGGTCCATGTATGAGCTGTGGATGCACTAACACCAGCACAGAAGCTTATCACCATTCGCTCAGCCAGCTTCAACATACTCTTTCTCCCTTCTTGACTTGTTATCACTACAACATTACAATATAAAAAAATTTCACAATAAGGGAAACAAATAAACATAGTGAGAGACTGGTTCATCTGGAGCCCGCCTATGGGTCATCTGAGCCACACATTTGGGCCATCATGCACATCATGCAATCATATCTCCCTTTCTTGTATCTAATTAAACTGCATTGTATTGGTGGCTTGAAAGCAGATAACAACAGCCAATGCGATCAGATGAGCATTGATAAGCTGGAAGGGAAGATTTTCGGGCATCTCCATCAAGTATGCATCCCTCTATGTCGATCTTTTGGATGGCGAGAAGTTGGGACCCTCATGTACAGTGAAGTGAACAAGTGTTGAGGAATGTAATATTAGTCTGTTTTGATGAAAATGGAGAGAGAGAGAGAGAGAGAGAGAGTGAGAGAGAGAGAGAGAGAGAGAGAGAGAGATAGGGGACTATTACCTCCAACATCTCCAGCTGGTATGTTACTGGCCATAACACTTGCAAGGCGCTCGCATTGTCGGTCTAATGTAGCAACCCAGCGTTTAGCCCCAAATGCGAGGCCTGAGTTAACGAGCGGCTTGTATATACTGTGAACAGCTCTATCGTCAACCTCTACATGTTCGACCCATGTGACCTAGTTAAGTAAACACCAAGAACTAGCAATTAATTGAAATGACTACGGTGGTGGTGATTAATCAGAACTCAATTTAAGAGTCAAAGACAAATTTCAGGTTAATCATCTGTTTGTGATTCATTACCTTTGAGTAACCATTGGGCATTTCTTGGATCAAACAACCTGATGGCCTTCTCCTACATCTCAATACCGGGATAGGACGTAAATGATCCAGCGAAACATCGACCACTGCCCAAGTTCCATCAGAATGCTGTTTGCAGTACCTCACAAAGTAACTCTCCCTAGTTGGGACTAGTGGTGATGGGACTTGGAATTCAGCTGACATCTGTAAAAAAATTAGGATACTAATTCAATACTCAAGATTTAGTATTTGATGAAGTAGAATATTTTACTTCTCAGTTTCATTCTTTGAAACTGATGTTAAAAGAAGCAATATGGTAAGGATGCATCGAAAACCTAAAATCATCCAAAAGAAAATAAAATCACCTCTTCCCAACTAATGGAACACGAATCACCTACTCTTTTCTATGTTTGCCGGAATCTAAGACCTTAATGGCAAGTTTTTTAGGAGACACAATAAAGCTTCTTTTTCTTTATGGCTTATTCATAAAAGAAAGTCAAGAACAATTGGAGTGTACCACTTGCAATGCTCCATTGTAGTTGCCTGCTACTCCTGTCGAGAGGACTTCCATAGTCATAGCTCTCGAGACAATACCAGAAAAAACACTTGACCATTGATTCTGATCATCAAAACAAGAAAAACTAGAATTAGCCCTAATCACAACAACAAGACAGTGCTTAAAGCTTGTTTTGAGATTTAAATGTTCATACCGCATCCATAAGGATCTCAACAAGGTTGATATGATTCATAATCACAACCGCAGTCTCACGTGAAGCCTCAGATTTCAAGCCAAAGGGTTTAGGCCCAATTCCCCTAGGAAACGAATGAACATATTCATCTTCACTTAGAATCTCTGTGGAGCCGTCTAGACCAGGGAGCCATAAGGGCTCACCTAGTTGAGACATTCGAATTAGCTCTTCCATTGCAGCAACTGCAAGTTCAATTACCATTGGCTTATCTATGTCGGAATGGCCAGCAACCGACCCAGGGACCGACCCTGAGACCGACCTAAGAAGATCACCAGCTCCATACAATTCTCCTCCCAGGCTTTGCTGCATTCCAAAGTTACCAACGCCAAGATCAAGCGGTGAGCGCGAAGGGACTGAAGGAGGGACGAGGGGGTATGGTACCATCGGCTTTCCAACATACTTTGCCGCTATCCCTGAAATCCTGTCAATCTGTAACACATCACCCAAACAAAGAAGACACATGTAAGGAACACTTCAAAATTTGCACTTTATTGCCTCTAAAAGCACAATGCAATTGATAAGTTCCTAGTGAATCTACTACCTCTTCTCTTAGCCGCGCGTTCTCTACGCGCAAATGATGCTCATCAAATGACATCTCACCGAGCGCAGTAGGGCCACCGCAATTGGGGCAGGAGGCGTTGCTAAGGGCTTCTTTGTACCTCATGTTCTCCGTCCGAAGCTTTTCGTTCTCAGTCCTCAGTTGTGTGTTCTCATGGCGCTCGTGTTGTGTCTGTGGTAGATGAGAAAGAGAAGGAAGATTGATGAGAAAAAATTAGCAAAGCTGGCTACGGAAATACAAGTGAGATAACTACTCCTAACCAGATAACTAAGACTAAGATGTTCATACTAGTTCTTTATTTTTTATTTTATTTTATTTTATTTTTTTTAAAGAAATTTATGCTAGTGGACAAGGTCAATATAAGTTTTGAGGGTTTCTTATTTTACCTTCACCTGGGTGCGCTTGTTTTGGAACCAGAACTTGACTTGGAGAGGCTCTAATCCTAATTCACGGCTTAGCTCTTTCCTTTGCTTGTCATCTGGATGTGGGCATTCTTTGAAGAAACTGAAGACAGCACAACAATCAGAGAGAAGGAAGGTTAAGGAAGACATTTCAAATGGGATTTTTTTTTTCTTTTTTTTTTTTGAATTCTCTGGTTCTTACGCTTCCATTTCCTGAATCTGATGCTGTGTGTGGCGATGGTAACGCTTCTTCCGGGGACGCTGGTTGGGGTCCTGATCTTCCCCCGAGGCCCCTTCAATGTTCTCACTTCCGGACTTGCTTTCAAAGTCCTCTTCTCGGATCTTTGCCATTTCGCTCTCCAAAGTGTGGCTCATCTCCAGATGGTGTTGTTGGCCCTCCAACTTGTTTGGCTGGAACATCACCTACAGATCCTTAAGATCACAAACTATGATTTTCTCAATCTACCAAAACAACTCTATATTAACCACTCAAGGAGAAAATAAGACAACCCAAGTTGAAAAGGAGGAGGACCAAAAAAGAAAGAAGAAACGGAGTTTTGAAAGAAAACCCAAGTTGAAGAACAAGAAGAAGATATAAAGGTTTCAAAGAAAACCCAAGTTAATGAAAAAGAACAAAGAGCAAAGAAGACAGAAAATATGAAAGTTTTAACTTGGGTTTTGGGTTTTCTTTGAAATCCAAGTAGAGGACGAAGAAGAAATGGAGATTACAAGAAAAAAGAAAACCCAGGTTGGGGAAGAAGGAGAAGATGATATGGAGAAAACCCTTGTTCTAAATCTATCTTAGAAATGCACTAGACCATGTATTTAAAAGGGCAGGATCTCTCTATGTGTGGGGCTTCTCTTAAATACGAGGAGCAGTGCTGTAGATAAGAAGGTAGAATTTGGGAAGAGCACTCTCTATTTTAGGAGAAAGATGAGCTTTGGAGAAATAGTAGGACGCTCCTCTCTTTCTCTCTCTCATATGAAGTACGCACTTGAAAATCCAAGGCCAAGAGCACTATATATCCTATTAGAGCGAGAGAGAGAGAGAGCAGAAAATAAGGTGGGTTTTCCTTTCTCTCTCTTCTGCCCGGAGAAACTCACGCGTTTTCACGTATTTCGAGGTGGATTTTCCTCCAAAAAGCTTAATACTCTCATTTACCCAAAAAACCAACCCTCACTAATCAACTCCCAAAGAGCAGAGAAGAAGGAGAAGAAGAGCAATACATGCAAATGCACATGAAATTACTACGAAATGTTTGATAAATGAATGCAAATGAAAGCAGAGTTTCAGAGACTTTTGACCCACTGACCTGACCGAGCGTAAGCCCCGACGACCCAAATCCCGCACCGGCCTTCTCCACCATCGGCGGCATCTGTCTTGCCGGAATCATGATCCCGGCCGGCATACCTCTCTCTCTCTCTATCTCCTTCAAACCCTAATCTCCCTTCTTGAGATTTAAAGAGCTTTTTTTTTTCTTGGTAACCCTTATATAAGAGGAGGGGAAGACAAAAGAAGATTGTTCTTCTTTTCTATCAGTTTGATTAGACTCTCTGCTGAGTTTCTGAGGAAGCCAAAGAGTCTTCCCACATGTAACCCAAAAAACAAGCACAGGTCCTGTACCCTTTTTTCTTTGTTTTCAAAGGACTATTAACTCTAAACAATAGAGAAAAAGGAACAAAAGATGCACCGGCAAGGGGTTGACCAACTTAACCTCAAAATACAAACTCTGGAAGAGCACACCCCCTAGATCTAGGACAACACTACTCTCTCTCTCTCTCTCTCTCTCTATATATATATATATATATATATATACCAATCTCTCGATCTAAGACAACGAACAGAACTAGTTTGTCACCTGAGGAGCTATAGAGATGGGTGTTTGTGAAATGATAAGTAAGAGATGGTTTTCGAGAAGTATGATAATCCTTTTGCAAAGGTGGGAGATGGGTTACTTCAGATCTACCCTTGGGTTGTTTCGATTGTCCAAAAACCAGTTTGATTTCAATGAAAGATGGGCTTTTATAGACGGGTTTGATTGCGATCTTGTTGGGGGGTGTTATGAGAGAGGAAGAGATAATAAGAGAGAAGATACCATGGAGGGAGAGAGAGAGAGAGAGATGAAGAAGAAGGCAACGAAAGAGGAATACAAGATGAAGCAAGGAGAAAGGGGAACAGGTGGAGAGAGGATGTGGCAGCAAGGAGTAATTGCAGAGCCTATTGAGAGGGTGCAATGGCATTTATTGAGAGGGAGGTGTAATTGCTAAGGAGAGAGAGAAAGAGAGCATCTCATATTCATTTTTCCTCAAGAGGTATTGTGAAACGAATGACGGCTACCAAACTCCACAAAATTTTCAATTCTATCACTCCTACTCAACCATCACTGATATTATAATCACCATTTTTCTCATATTTGTAGACAATATGTTTTATTATCTTTATTTTTTTCTTTTACTATCTTTACCTTTTCTTTTCATTTCATGAGTTGCTGGTAAACCGGCAAGCAATTTGAATATATTTTTTTTGGGGTGCAAGGCCATTTGAATATTTTGGTAGGGTGAAAGGTCTTCTGCTATGCTTGTAGTTGAAAAATATGATATGATATACGTTCTAATATAACAAAGGTTTACTTTACATGATCTTTTTCTTGTGTACGCATATATCTTTTGAAGATTTTGGTGAATAATCTTTTTCATTAATATAACGACTTTAAGTTTAGCATATTTTATACGGTTTTATATGTTTGGGTGTGTCTTTAAGTTTTTTTAATAGTATTTTGATATTTTGTTCAATATAATTTTTAAAATCTTGCTTGTAATTTTATTTGAAGTTTTTGTCCTTAATTGATATAAACAAAAATCAAAAGTAGGCATATCATATGATATCATTTGCTTGAAGCGCAATTTCTTTCAAGAATCCATGTATTAAAACATATCATTTGAAAGATATGATCCGCGGCTTTGGTTTGCATTTGAGGTCCGTAGATAAAAAAAATCACCTTATGCACTTTTTCACTAATGAGTAACAATAGTTCCTATTGATTAGGGTGCAATATCTATAGCTATTCTCCCACTAAATGAGCTTTCCACTTTCTTTGTATCCTCAAATATCATGTTATTGCATTTAGACTATATCTTCGTGCACCAGTAATTCTAATTTCTAAGAATTTTCACATCATATTAATATTATCAATAAAATTTCAAATGGTTGGATTTTTTATTATTTAGTTCAATAAGTCATTTTCTTATTATCATGAATGAGAAGCAATACACAAGAGAAAAAAGGAAAAAAAGTTATGCCACTTGGATAATTTAGGAGTATGAGGTGACACTGAGATGTTGTTTGGAGGGTAGCATATTGCCAATTAATGTTCCATAATTATCCAAGATAACAGTGGGTCCCTACACACTATTATTATGCACAGCTCAACATCACATAGAAAAGGCAAATTCTAAAATTTGAATTAAGGTAACATTAATTGGTTTAGGAACACGATAGCATGTAGTTCTTCAGCTAAATGAAGAAATTTTTTAATATTGCATGATAAGATTTACAATGGGGTCAATAGAAGAAAACCCAAATAAATTAATTCAAAGTGTCAGCTGTAAAAACAACTAAAGGAAGATTTCTTTTATTGATGTTTTTCTTTAATTGGTAGTCTAAATGAAGTACATCATAAAGCATGCAACACAAGATCTTTCTCAAGATTAATTAGAACAAACTTAAATTATATACAAGAATACCAACAGAGAAACTATAAAATACCCCATCATTCAACAATATTGTAAGTACATATGGTTTCAATTTATCAATTGAACTTTGAAAAAATGAACAATTGTATACTTGTTTTTGATGTTTGCAATTGATTTCCCATGATTTTCACCGTGTCCAATTATTCAACAAAGAAAACAACAAAATGAAAATATTAATAACCAGACAAAAAGCATTTACTTGGATACCATAACTCTCAGTTCATCTGATTTGCGTGGACCCAATTCAAACCATAACAAAAATAATAAAAATAACATCTAGAGCATTATACCAAAGATACTTTGAAGATGCCACCATCATATGGCGCTATTTACATGTAGCTATATTTCCCGAAATCATGTTATTTTCAAAATAAATCAAAATTGGAAACATGAGTGTAAATCGCAACAATGTCAAAATAAAAATAACAAAAAAATTAAAGAAATATGTATTAAACCTTTCCATAATTTATATTTAATTATGTTTTCTTATCATCTTCAATTTGTTAATTTTTTTGGCATATTTTTTTCTCAAGACAAAACCCAAATTTGAAAATATCCTGAGAATTTTCTTCCCGGGAAGATACTTTTGGAAATGAAGTAGATAAAGCTGATCCATTGGTACCTTGCAAATGAAAAAACTAAAAATTACCCATTCTACACATAGATGAAATATTTTAATCATTATATAGAGTGAGAGAGATAAAATATGCAAACCATAGAGAGAGAGAGAGAGAGAGAGAGAGAGAGAGAGAGAGAGAGAGAGAGAGAGAGAGAGAGAGAGAGAGATGCATTAGGGTATCTTTGAAGATGAGAGCGCGCGCGCGCGTTGTCACCTAGTAATTTAGCAAGGGAGGGTTGTGGTAGCTTGGGATTCCCATTGAACTCACCTGCACCATTTTCACCTCTGCAATGCCCTCATTAAATGACTCTGAGGCCAACCAGACGCTGCATGGCTATGTCATTACTGCTTTCATGCCCACCTTGCATGCATTTTTCTATTATCTCTATTTCTACTCCTTCACCTTCTCTCTTGCCCGAAATAACGCCCGTTACGCTCTGCAAATGCTCCACCTTTTAGGCCATTGACCGTTTCGGTTTATGCGCCATCCAACTAAGACGACAGTTTTCATGCTCGTCTTTTTAACTCCTCTGTGTTAATGACGCTGTTATCGCCTAAGTAATCCTCTCTTACCCTCTCGCCCTGATTAGCTCTCTTAGTTTTCTTTTTCCTTTTTTTTTTTTCTTCTTTCAGTTGTTTCCTACCTTCTTTATCTTGCTCTTTTCGAGACACTGGGGTCCACTAAGATGTAGTTCAGGATTAAACTTGATTGGACTTGTGTGGGCCCCAGCTTTATGTGATCCTAACCATTGGAATGATCATGTATGAGGGAAAATTGTTCCCACCCACTTTATATGATCCTAACCATTGAAATGATCATATGTGAGTGTGAAGTGGGGGAACACTTTTTTTTTTCACATGTGGGGATTTAGAATCCCTACCCTCCATACAACAAAACGCCCCAAGAATTTAAGGGGGATGTGGAATCCTGCACACCGGCATCATGCGGGATTCCAAAGTGAAAAATCATTTTAATCTAGCGGTGCATATGCTTTGATTGAAGTGAAATTTGACTACTTAAAAAAAACTTGTGTTTGATACTGGTGATCAGTTTGGTCAATAGATTGCGGGCTCAACATGGGTTAAATCATTGATTAGCTACCACAGCCCAATATGGGTGAAAATCGGTCCAGTTTAGGTTGGGTCCATGATGTACGTGGTAATTAGAACCTGAATTGTGGCCGGAATCCTTTTTTATATTCTCTCTATCTATTAATATTTGTAGAGAGCTGATCTGGAACGATGATCTCTCATGGTGCGATCAGTGCAATGAAGTCTGCCGTCCTACCTAGGGCCATGACAGTCATGAACGTGGGGAATGAAGAGGTTCAAAAGGATCTATAGGTGTTAAAATGTCAGCTCCATTAAATCATCTTATCCCTTTAATTTATGGTTCTCAAATTTGACGGTTTTAAGAGAAGCCATTATATTGGATTTCAAGCCAATGGTGGATAATAGTTAGATGAGTATCAGATTTGATCTTATGTAACTCCTAAGGAGAAAGTGTGCGTGAGGGGGATAACTTGATTAGAGGTGGGCCCAAGTAAGTTAAAAGGCACCATAAGTTCATTGCACTAGGTCACGAGCCAATACTTATATTGAAGAAGTTTCGAGAGAGAACCAATTCCTTCATTTTTGAAAAATAAACATTTTATGGACACCCCACTTAACATGAATCAAACCCCTCAAATGCACCTGCCACACTGTACACTTGCCTCAATGGACACCTACTCTATTATGCTTCTATTGTTGACTTACTATGTTGTGTAGACACATCACAGATAATTGTTGAGACTTGAACACCACCACACGTGAAACACATCATCATCACCGCAGTTAAAGTCCAAATGGCTTCAGTTAAGGTAATGGAGATTTAGGCACAGTAGATGGTGGGTTGGACGAGAAATGGAGTGGGGGCGAAGAAAAAAGAGAAGAGAGAAAATAAAAAAAGAAGAGGAAGAATAAGACACGAGCGATCGCATTGTTGCTCAACTTTGAAATGAGCGACGATATCGTCGGTTAGGCAAAAAGGCAAAAAAGGGAGTTAAAATTTGCTGGATGGTCTTTTCTGTGCAATTAAAGCTGTGAGGTCATTTTTTGTTCATGGGCCATCTTAGGGGGGTTTTTCCGTAAAATCTTAAAAAAAAAGACCTGCTCTATCATGGCATTAAATGAAAAAAGGCTATAACTCTAGAAAGATACATTTTTTTTTTGTTATTTAAAACATTTTTATTTGACCTTCTTTTCTTTTATTCCCTCTTGATTTGACCCTTCAAAACACTATACTAATAAATTACCCCAACTGCCCAGAGTCTGCATGAGCATAGTAGATCTTTTAGACTAGTTTACAAATAAGATTAGCTATGGTCTTTTGTAAGCATTTATTCACTCAAGTTTGGAAACAAAAGTAGATAATAGGTCGTTTGTTTGGCCCTATTAATTTACATATGCACAAGACTAATATTTTTGTACGATCACGTTGTTTGTGCTCACTAAAACATTACATAGATAATGACATTTGAAGCTAGTGGGTAAATTCAGCTTTTTCATAAAAATTATACACCCGAGGAGGTACTAAACTTTTACACACCTCTTTGACTTGAAAAGTACTAGTAAGTGATCCAAAACCCATCATTTATTTTTTGCAACCTCCTGTGAGCCACGAAATTTTAATTGGAACCATTTAATATTTTTATTGATCTGTGAAACTCCAAAATGGTTTAGTTTCATGTCTTAAATATCCATATATTTTGAGACTATGAATATCTTTGAGATGTAATTGCAATGGCTCAAAGTTTTGTTAGTCATGTCAAAATGGTTCTCCCAAACAAACTTGGTAATATATTTCATGTGTAAAAGTAATATAAATCCACATGGCCAGGTTTGACCTTATAAAATCTAGAGACCTCACAAATGTATTTTTGCCACTCAAATGACAAACAATTTTTAGTAATGATCATAATCATTGTCACAAACAATATTAACCATTAATAAAGGCCGTGCTGTAAATGGGAGATCCTTAGAATCTTGGGTTTTTCCTAGAATAATAAGAAAATTACAACCAAAAAAAAAAAATCAAAATCACTAAAATGATGAAATTATATTCAAGATATTAAAAGAATTACATGATTTAATAAGTTGGGACTTTAGAAAACTATCATGAAGTACTAATATTGTTATGTTCAATTTCTCCACAACCTATAATATGCTATTTTTACATCATACAACACACACCAGATAACCGGAAAAAAAAATAAATACAACAAATAGGACCATTTTATGTCTTCTAAAGGCACTGCACTGTCCTCTCGGTTAGGAAAGTTTCATTGACCTGTTTGTTAACTCTTGGTTGTAGGTTGGTTATAGGTTAAGGAACAAAAACAGGTTGTTGAGTTTTAGTTGGATGGTGTTTTCTCCTGTTCACTTAGGTGGGTAAGTTGGCAAAAGTCACTTTGGACCAACAAGTTAAAGTATGTCTTACAAAATCGTGCTAACTCACCCTGGATTGGCGGAGTTCACTTCACATTTGGATTAAAGGAAAAAAAGAATTCCACTGTATGGACCTGAATAAAGTTTAACCCGAGTTGGATTGATCACAAAGCGACCTAAGTAATGGAAAAAAGAAAAGGTTCTTTCTCAGGCAAGCTGAGAGGAGAGGGCTTTTTCCTTGTATATTCTTGATGATATTATCATCATTAGCAATTGAACGTGTTGTGATCTAGGGCCTATGGAAAGAGATCAATCACACACAAGAACACGGAGATTTACGTGGTTCGGCTTTTGGCCTACGTCCACGGGGAAGACGGGAGAACTCAGTTTATTATCAGAAGAAGGTGTACATCATAGAGACCCTAAGTCTCTATTTATAATATCAGCCCAATACCCAATTACACCCAAACACTACTTCTAATCACAGTAGACCTATGATAATAGACATACTTCTAATCTCAGTAGACCATGGGCAATACAAGGGCCCGGTTAATTTATAATTTATTCAATTGAGCCAAACAAATAACAAATCTCCACCTTGGCGAACATTGAAGCTGATCCTCATGCACTAAACACGTCTCACCGTCTCCACCTGCCCCTTAGGGCACTCAGGTACTGATCACATTAATCAAGTCCAAGCAATGCTTGAACTTGACTGTTGGAATAGTCTTGGTCATCATGTCTGCTGGATTCTCCGCCGTAGCAATTTTAATTATTGCAATAGCACCCTCGGCGATGACATCTCGAATGAAATGAGCCCTTACATCTATGTGCTTGGTCTTTTCATGATACTTTGGATTATGTGTCAGATCGATCGCACTCTGACTGTCACAGAAAACAGTAACTAGCTTCCGTTTCAATCCCAGATCTTCAACCAAGCCTGTCAGCCAAATAGCTTCCTTCACTGCCTCTGTAGCTGCCATATATTCTGCTTCAGTGGTAGACAAGACAGCTTTGGATTGCAATGCTGCCTTCCAACTGATGGCACCGCTAGCAAAAGTGAAGACATAACCTGTCAGGGATCTTCTTCTGTCTAAATCTCCAGCAAAATCTGAATCAACATATCCAATAACACTTCCGGAAGTGTTATTACTTCTGTCATAAATTATCCCAACATCAGTAGTACCTCTCAAGTAACGGAGTATCCATTTCACTGCCTGCCAATGGGCCTTTCCGGGGTTATCCATGTATCTGCTAACTACACTAACCGCGTGTGAAATATCTGGCCTCGTGCAAACCATGGCATACATGATACTCCCAACTGCACTAGCATAAGGAACACGAGACATGTGCTTACTTCTGTCATAAATTATCCCAACATCAGTAGTACCTCTCAAGTAACGGAGTATCCATTTCACTGCCTGCCAATGGGCCTTTCCGGGGTTATCCATGTATCTGCTAACTACACTAACCGCGTGTGAAATATCTGGCCTCGTGCAAACCATGGCATACATGATACTCCCAACTGCACTAGCATAAGGAACACGAGACATGTGATCCACCTCTTCCTTAGTTTGTGGTGACAAAGCAGCGGAAAGTTTGAAATGGGCTGCCAATGGAGTATTCACAGGTTTCGAACTTTGCATACCAAAGCGTTCCATAACCTTCTCAAGGTACCCCTTTTGTGACAAAGACAATTTGCCCGATTTCCGGTCCCTTTGAATCTCCATTCCAAGAATTTTCTTCGCAGCACCTAAGTCTTTCATCTCAAATTCACCACTCAACTGAGTTTTTAACCTGTTGATCTCAGACATGTCCGTTGCAGCAATCAACATGTCATCAACATATAGCAGCAAATAGACATATGAGCCATTGGAGTGCTTCTTGTGGTATACACAATTATCGTATGCACTCCTGCAATAACCGTTTCCAACCATAAAGGTGTCGAAACGCTTGTACCACTGCCTAGGAGACTGCTTCAGACCATACAACGATTTCTTTAGCAAACAAACGTGGTCTTCCTTTCCATGAATTTCAAACCCCTCTGGTTGATGCATGTAAATCTGTTCATCTAGCTCGCCATGTAAAAACGCAGTCTTGACATCAAGCTGCTCCAACTCTAAATTGAATTTAGCAACCATAGCAAGTAGCACCCTGATAGAACTATGCTTCACCACAGAGAACACTTCATTGAAGTCAACACCCTCCCTCTGAGTATAGCCTTTTGCAACCAGTCGTGCTTTGAACCTAGTCTCTTCCAACCCTGGAGTTCCTTCCTTTTTCTTGAAGACCCATTTGCATCCAACAATCTTCTGGCCTTTCGGAGGTTTTACTAACTCCCAAGTCTGATTCTTGTGAAGAGATTCAATCTCCTCACCCATGGCTACGGCCCATTTTACTGATTCTTTGCTAGTGACGGCATCCCGATATGTAACCGGCTCAGACTCAATACTCTCAGCTGTATTAAGAGCGTAGGCAACAATATCTTCATAGCCGTATCTCTGAGGTTTCTTAATCTGCCTCCTTTCTCTGTCCCGAGTAAGTATGTAATCATCCAGAACTGCACTTTCCTCGTTTGAGCTTTGCATCTCCTCTACATCTTGCTGAACTGGGACATCTGTTTGCACCTTTTCCTGCAATTTTTCTGGAGCTTCCTTCTCAAGCTCCACCTGTTTACTGACACCGTTTTGATCCTCCACCTTTCCAGCATCTTGACGCTCCTTCGGTTTCAACATAGCAGACTCATCAAAGGTCACATCTCTGCTTATAATGCATTTGGGAGATTTCCCATCTAGGCACCACAGCCTATATCCTTTAACACCATCTGCATATCCTAGAAATATGCACTTTCTTGCCCTTGGTTCAAGCTTTCCATCATTCACATGAGCATAGGTAGGACAACCAAATATCCGCAAGTTGGTGTAATCAGCAGGAGCTCCAGACCATACCTCTACAGGAGTTTTGCATTCTATAGCTGTTGATGGGGACCGGTTTATCAGATAACAAGCTGTGTTAACAGCTTCCGCCCAAAACTTTCTAGGTAACCCTGCGTTAGAGAGAATGCACCGGGTCTTCTCTAGAATAGTCCTGTTCATCCGTTCTGCAACTCCGTTCTGTTGCGGTGTATTTCTGACTGTGCGATGTCTCACAATACCTTCATTCTTGCAGAACTCATTAAAAGCACTATTACAGAATTCCAAGCCATTATCAGTTCTCAAGCGCTTGAGCTGTTTACCTGTCTGCTTCTCGACCATAGCCTTCCATTGCTTGAACTGTGCAAAAGCTTCATGTTTGTGCTTTAAGATATACACCCAGACCTTCCGAGAATAGTCATCAATAAAGGTCAACATGTATAAACCACCACCAAGAGATGGAACACGAGAGGGACCCCAAAGATCAGAGTGGATATAATCCAAAGTACCCTTTGTCCGATGAACAGCAGTCCTGAACTTGACTCTACATTGCTTTCCGAAGATACAATGCTCACAGAAGTCCAGCTTTCCTGTTTTCTGACCACACAGTAAACCCTGTTTAGTCAACTCATCCATACCCCTCTCACTCATATGCCCAAGCCGCATATGCCATAACTTGGTAATTTCTGAACCTGAATCTGAGGACGACACAGCTGCAGCACCTGTAATTGTACTACCTTGAAGAAAGTAAAGGCCATTCTGCTTCAGTCCCTTCATCACTACAAGAGCACCCTTCGAGATTCTCATAACTCCACCTCCAGCTTTGTAGGTACAGCCATTGGAGTCAAGCGTACCCAAGGAAATCAAGTTTTTCTTCAACTCTGGAATATGCCTAACATCTGACAATGTTCTCACAATACCGTCATGCATCTTAATTTTGATTGCACCTATCCCAACAACCTTACACACTGCATTATTTCCCATAAGCACTTTACCACCATCAATAGATTGATAATTGGTAAACCAATCTCTGTAAGGACACATATGATAGGAACAGCCTGAATCAAGAATCCACTCAGTGGCTGAGCTACCAACAGTAACCGAAAGAACTTCTGCACCATCAGAATTAGTCTCTGCAACATCGGTTGCTACTCCGGCAATTTCTCCAGAATTAGATTTCTCTTTCCCTTTACGCTCTGGACAATCTTTTCTAAAATGCCCTTCCTTGTGACATTTGAAGCACTTTAATTTTCTAGTTTTTGATTTTGACCTAGATCGGCCTCTTCTATTATGCTCTTTCTTCTCTGTTCTGCCACGCGCTACCAAACCCTCACCAGAACTGTCATGGTTTTCAATTGCAACTTTTTTCTTTAACTCCTTGGAGTTCAAGGCTGACTCAACATCTTCCTTAGAAAGAGTTTCTCTACCATACATCATGGTATCAACAAAGTTCTCATACGAGGGTGGTAAAGAGCATAGCAACATGATAGCTTGGTCCTCATCATCAATTTTGACATCTATATTTTCCAGATCTAAAATAGCTTTTGTAAAAGAATCAATGTGAGTTGAAACAGACGTACCTTCCTGCATTTGTAATGTGAACAATCGCTTTTTCAGATACAAGCGATTTGTGAGAGATTTTGTGATGTACAAGTTCTCCAACTTTTGCCATATGCCAGCAACAGTTTTTTCTTGAACAACCTTTCGCAGTACACCATCACTCAAGAACAGCAGAATCTGACCATACGCCTTTTCCAGCAACTCATCCTTCTCTTCATCTGACAATTTTTCAGGTAGAGCATTCTTTCCCTTCAAAGCTTTATGCAACCCATTCTGGACCAACAAAGCATGCATCTTCAGACGCCAAAGACCGAAGTCATTATTACCGTCGAATTTTTCAATATCGAATTTAGCAGCCATTCCGCAAATCTTTCACTGGAACTGTGTAGATCTGGTCACCACGAGCACGCTGGAAGAAACGGATCTGAAATCCGACTTTGGACGGCTAAGATATCGCAGAAATAAGTTTCTGCGCTCCGATTAGTCAATCTTCTTTGTTGACCGTTGAACAGCCAATCTTCTTCCACAACAGCGTAGATCTGCTCGCAACGAGTCCGCAGGTTCAAACGGATCTCCGATCGGTCTCCGGATCGTCAAGATATCGCGAAAACAATTTCAGCCTTTGATTTGGTCAAATCTGCCTTTGACCGTACGAATCTGCTGACGTCAGCGATTCTGCAACAGGCTTCGACTCTGGGCTTCCACAAACGGGTCGGGCTGACCTGGACTGGACCCAACCTGGACTGGCTAACGGGCTTCACTGCGTGGACCGGGTCAGCATGACCCGACCTGACCTGTAGAATCGACCCAAAAGCTGGGTTCTTCTTCTTCCTCTGTCGTTCTGCAACTGGACTGTTGCAAGCACCAGCGCAGGCGGCGCTTCTCCTTGCTTCTCCGGCTCACGCAGCGACGACGACGGCGAAGACTCCGGCAATGCCCGGCGACACCCTACTGTCCTCGGCGGCGTGGTGGGGCCCAGCCTAAAGAAACACAATCCGCCGCCTTCTCCGGTTTCCTTCTTCTCTTCCGTTTCCGGCGACAGCGGCTGCGGCTTCCCTCTTCTCCGACGATGCTGGGCGAGCGGCGACGGACGATGGCAGCAATTCTGGCCGGACTTCTTCAAATCCGAGCAGAAGATCGAATTTTTCAAGAGACTGTCGTCTATTTTCCAAGAGACTGTCGTCTCTTTTCTTCTGTATTTTCTTCTGTATGTTTGTTGATCTTCTTCGATTCGTGGCCCACTTCGAGATCAACCCTCTCAAATCCGATCCGTTGGATTTCTTCCGATCACGCCAATTGGCTCTGATACCAGTTTGTTGTGATCTAGGGCCTATGGAAAGAGATCAATCACACACAAGAACACGGAGATTTACGTGGTTCGGCTTTTGGCCTACGTCCACGGGGAAGACGGGAGAACTCAGTTTATTATCAGAAGAAGGTGTACATCATAGAGACCCTAAGTCTCTATTTATAATATCAGCCCAATACCCAATTACACTCAAACACTACTTCTAATCACAGTAGACCTATGATAATAGACATACTTCTAATCTCAGTAGACCATGGGCAATACAGGGGCCCGGTTAATTTATAATTTATTCAATTGAGCCAAACAAATAACAGAACGGTTTGTGGTTCTTACCTGACTGCTTAGGGTTTGAACTTTAAGTATGCCATCTTTTCCCACGTGTACCGTCTTTCTTTCTATGTGTGCGAGCTCCTTTCCCACTTAGGTGGATTGTTTTTCCATGTGTGCGCAGGTTGTCTCTTGGGTCTCAGCCCCCTTGACTGGGAAACACAAAAATAAACTTTAATATTTGTATTTTTTTTATATATCTCATGAAAAAGTATATATCAAGGAAAGTTGGAATATTCCATATAATAGTCTAGCCTGTAGGTCTCACCTAGCCCACTACAACAGTCTTCCTCATCTCCCTTCTTGAGTTGCAACCGGCCTAATTTTCATCTAATGGCGCTCTCATCATCCATTGACTCCATTTCTTGCGCACAGGCAGTTCTATTCTAGGCTTGAGAATAGGGTTGTCAATCGGACGCATTGATGAGAAGGTTTCGCCCAGTCCAACCCATTCCCATTCGCTACTCCTATTTTCCATCTAATGAGACCCGTCCAATAAAGAATAGGGGTATCAGTGCTCACTTTGGATTCATTAAATTATCCCCATGAGTTTGCGCCTATTGTGTTTGACCTGAAAATATTGAATTTTGAGTTGAGGTCCATGAAGTTACAACCATGGACAAGAGTAGTTGCATGTACTAAATACATAATGTACGTACATTGCAAATTCTCCGGATAACCAGCTGCTATTGGCTTCCCTTTTGAGTTTTAGTTTAGGTAAGTAGAATAGGGCCTGCTTTAAGATTAGCTCACGGAGATTTGAGTAGAGCTTGACAAGACAAGCCGCGTGGGGCCACAATTTAAAAGAACTCCATTCATCAATTTTTCCGTACTCAAATTTCATAAGGTCCTTTTTTCTTTTGGGGAGGGATTGGTTGACATTGTGAAGTGGTACAATGCCTTCAATGCTTCAACCATGAGAGGACTATAGCCCTCTTATATTCCCAAGCACATACCTTAGCCCTACCAATTTCCTAACTTTTTAAGTCCAACCGAGTCCAGCCATCTTATGGGGCAGCGTTGGCTATCTATCATGAGAGTGGTTGGTTGGATGGGTGCATTTTTTTTTATTAGATTGGATATAACCATATGACCAAGGGATTAGCTCATTTCAATTGATCATAACCATCTCACGACAGACGTCCAAAATAGAGGATTAGAACAAATCAATCTAGCCATTCTATTTTTCTTTATTTATTTATTTTTTTCATGGAAAGGAAATGCGCTAGCTCTTGAAATAAAGAATATACAAACCCAATCACATCCCAAAACTAGAAACTACACCCTAGTCATCAAACTGAAAAAAACTTCCTAACGAATTGTATTGGCTCATCTTAGCTAGGTGGTGAGCAATCGTGATCCTATCTCCAAGTATGTTCCCATAACCAGATGTCTAACAAAATCGGCGGATTAGATTAATCCCTACTACCATTCATTTTGTAAATAGGCCCCTATGATTTTAGCATTTGTAAATAGGTCCTTGCTTTTCCATTTTAATACCTTTTGTGTCCCTAAAATCAATAGCCTTCCAGCCACTAAAAACTTTTAGAGTGAAATGATAATTTTGCCCATCTCTTTAACCCCATATGCATAAATTAAAAAAATTGGACTTATTTTTCTCTAAAGCTTGTAATATTAATAATTACATTTAGCGGGAGAATAATTGTAAGTAAATATATTTTTATCAATACAAGGGCTATTTCATTAAATCCAAATCGATTATAATAACAATCAACACTTGTACTTATAATTGGTTACAATTGATCAAATCCGTACATGACCCACTGTTAGATTGATGAGAGTCTTAAATACATTATTAGGCTTCATGTGCATTAAAGAGTTATTTAGAGAGACCATTGAGACTTGCGATAAAATAATGGTATATTCTTGTAAATAATAATTGTAAATAACAATATACCCATTTTTGTTTAATGGATGTAAGGGCAAAGTTGTCATTTTATAGATGTTTAACCCAAATCTCATTATGGTTACCCATTTTCTTTAGAAATATTGATTTTGGGGACATGAAACGTATTCAAATGACAAAGTAGGGTCTATTTATAAATACTAAAACCATAGGGGCATATTTACAAATCATATAAACCTTAGGGGGGTATATAAAAAAACCCTTCATTTTATAAGCTTTTGATTTGATGTTTAGGACTATTGAATCTAGGGCTCTTGACTGTATGGCTGTCCTTAGACTTGACATTTACCCCGAATTGTTTAATTTTAACTATTCCCCGCAAAGCTTTTCATACAACAGTGTGATATCACGCGGTCATAAGATATCACATAGTGCGATGTGTATAATGCAATATGTGTGACATTGCATGGAAGTAAGATATCGTGCGAACAACTCTGTGGGGATTTGTTGAATTCCAACCTTCGATGAGTAAATGTCAAGTCCTAGGTTAGTTGTTCTAGCAAAATCTGTTGAATCTAATATTAAGGTTTAGGGTATATAATTTATTCATTGAATGAAACTAATTAATACATCTAATGAACATTGTATCATTTGGATCCAACCATCCACCATGGAGCCCCTTCCTTAGATAGGATAACATGTCATGAAAGTCACATGCCTAACAAGAAGGAATTCTTTTAAGGTGTCATATATAAGATTCGCTACGTACAGTGGAGTTTGTTCAAATTCTCTCTCCCTGATGAAGGAATTCATCTACCGAGTTGGATTAAGCAAAGTTGTCCTTGCAAATGTTATTATGATGGATGCTCTCTCTCTCTCTCTCTCTCTCTCTCTCTCTCTCTCTCGCCCCCCCCCCCCCTTCCTTCTCCTTCTCCTTCTCCTTCTATTTATTGGAACGATGATTCTCCTAAATTTTACAATTTTCGTCCTTGGGATGATATAGAAATTTTTTCTTCTCAAATAAAAAGTGATAGAAATAGATATGCAAGCAGCTTTTTAGGTGTTTGTGTTAGACAAAAGTGGTCCACATGACCACACAACTAATAATGTTAGAGCCCCACTTTAGGTTAGTTGATTCTTTTATAAGCTTTCCCTTTTACTTTTGATTTTAATAAATGTGGCTTCGATTCACTTTAAGAATGTACAATCCATTAAGACTTCTGTTTGGCTAATCTTTGGGGGAAGTAAGGAAACTTACTTCTAATAGATTTCTTTAATGGGAAGAAATCTCTCTAGGGTAATCTATAAACGCAATTTTCCGGTCCTCTTTTTTGACTCGCGACATATTCATAGTACCCATCTACTCGCACGTATATCAGAGTAAGTAACAAGGGAGATAGGAGAAAACCCTATTTGATAAAGGTCGTTGAATGCAAGGTAGGACAAGATTTAGATAAACCCATACTGATCATCATCGTGATCATGGCATAAGGTACACTTTTGGAATTTTAGATTTAATATTTTTCAATGCATAAGTAAGATCCTTAGGTTTGATTTGTGTTGCAAATCATATTAGATCTTACATTTTGTGGATATGTAATTGAAAATCTTGCTAATTATGAGTTTAAGCCTAGGGAATCGACTTCATTGGACCTGAACTTGACCCTAAATTGGACCAAAGCCCTAATATTATACATAGACGATCCATTTAACCGGCTTTCACTTTTTAAGTTATATGTACAATAGCCTATTGTTTATTAATTAGGGAAATTTTCACAAAAGCCCTTAACTTTTAGGTGATATTAAAAAAAGGGGTAAAAAAAATTCAATATTTCAAAAACGTATGAAAGTTTGCATGACTTCTTTCACTCAAGTCCAATTCGGCAATCTATACCAACTGCTCGTAGTTTTGTATAAACAAAAACTCAAAAGGACGAAAGTGCCCCTAGTGAGTAGTAAGTAGGTAAAAAGAATTTTTCAAAACAGTCGTACACTTTTTAGGTGGGCACTCTAATTATTAAACGCATTGGCAGTGGTGGAGCTAGGATCTTCATGTAGGTGAGGCTAAAAAAGATTCTCCTAATGAGAGACTTGGAAAATATCTTTTAGAGAAAAGTATCTTAACAAAATACCAAAAGTTCGAGATCATGTATTTAATCCAATTTAACTAATAAAGCAGTTATTAGATTATTCCTCAAATTAAAGATGGTAAGATTGATGGTTTTGTATTGCTCTCCATACATTCAACAAAATTTAATAATGAGTCCAAAAGACGAGAAAAGAATTATGAATTTAATGGATTTGGCATATTTACTTGTGAGCACATGATTATAGTTGTCAAAAATGATCAAACTAAATTATTTTTTGAACAACATGCTATGGAGTTAATGTTCGCAAAAAGTCTTGATATTTGGCCTAATGTTTAGAGCTACTTAGACAAAAAAAAAAATGGTTGATGGAACTTTTGGCATGTCATTAGTGTAGAGAACCCTTATGGCTTGTTTCTTTGCTAGAACTCAAGGAATTCTTGTCTCGAGAATTTTTTAATTCCCAAACTAGCTGGAATTCTTGGATGCTCCCTTTTACTTGAGCATAAAAAAATTCCACAAAAATGCAAAGGGGCTAGAATTTCTGAATTCCCAAAGGTCATGTGCGATCTTTCGAGTGACTAGAATTCTAAAAAGTTTGTGAAGAAACAATGCATTTGCAAATACCAAGGGGCAAGATGTCACATCATATCCAAAAAACCCAAGATCCCAAATTCATGTCAGGAATTCTAGTAAAGAAAAAGCCCTTAAGCACCTTTATTTATAGTCATAGGAAATTTCATACTTAAAAATTAGATTCGATCTAATTTAATTCATATTTTAAATTAAAATTTTAAAAACTCAGAACTTGATAACAACTTAAATGGACAAGTATTGAAAATGTACTAATTATGAGTGCCAAAATTGAGAGGATATGGATTATAAGCTCAATAAAAAGAAAACGGAAAAGGAAAAAAAATAGAAGGAAGGATAACATGTCATAATATTTTATTGGAGGAATAGGAAAGGAAGGCCCTAGTTTGAGAGGGGAATGAAAGTACTTAGATTTGAATTTGTAGAAAAATAGATGAAAAGCAAGTAAGAAACAAGTATTGAAAATGTACTAATTATGAGAGCCAAACTTGAGAGGATGTGGATTATAAGCTCAATAAAAAGAAAAAGGAAAAAGAAAAAAAAATAGAAAGAAGGATAAACATGTCATAATATTTTGTTGGAGGAAAAGGAAAGGAAGGCCCTAGTGAGAGAGGAATAATAGTACTTGGATTTGAATTTGTAGAAAAATAGATGAAAAGTAAGTAAGAAACATATTTTTGAGGTTTGGTAAGAGGTAAGTATTCACTTAGATTATAGTTTTCAATCTCTGTTTCCTGTTCTCCATTTCTCTTTTTCTTCAAACCCCTCTCTTCTATCCTAAATCTAGCTTCTTGATCTTTGGTTGGCCATTCGAGAGAGCCATGCAACCCCTCCGTCCGCCTTCACCCATCTCTCTTAGCCCTAATTCCAACCTTGCAGACCTCCTTCCTTTCCAGAATATAGATTCAACACCACCCCCCCCCCCCCCCCCCCCCCGCCTTCCTAGTCCTTCTACGGACAATAACTCTTCTAGTACTCCCAATGGACAGCTGCTCTATTGCCCCGTGTAAGTTGCTCCGAGTCGTTCTTGGAACCATAACTCTCCTCCTCTGTTTTTGTAGCAGAATACTCAAAGTTAGACTCCTTTGTTTTCGCAACAGTTTACTTCGACCCAGATCACTCCACCTCCGATTTTGCAGTAGCAGAACCTTCTAGATCCCAAATCTTTTAACCAGGTAACCACTAACCTAGTAACCTTTGTCTTAGACACTTCTAGCCATGCTCCTGTCCCGGCTTATTCTCCTCCTGCTTCTGTTCATCTTGTCCATGCTCATCGTCCAGTTACTGACCCTGTTCCTGTCCTTGTACATCGTCCCTCTATGGCTACCCCTGCTCTAGTCTGGGATTGTGCTTAGCTGGAGCTCCTACCAAATCACCCAGTTGGACTTATCCAATCTGCCAGTGGCATCCCTAATCCCCCTTCTGGTCTGGCAACCTTAGCTGAGCAAATTTCTCTCCCCTTGCTCACGTCTTCGGACCCACCTCCTTTCCAGCGTTTTCAGCCCAACTTCCTCTCAGCAGAACAACTGTCTTAGATTCTTAGTTCACTTCCCATCTCCTCTTTTTAGCCTACTCAGCCCCATCCTCCCCCCACTAAAAGAAATTGGTTGGACTCTTTTCCTAACTCAAATCCAATTTCCCCATCAAATTATCCTTTTTCCTCTCTCCTCCCTAATAAATGGTCAGCTAGTTATGAAAATTCCTTCCTCCGTGATTGAAATTAGTAAAAACTCCTTCTCCAATGTAGCAATAAGAGGTTTTCTTGGCAAAAGACCTATAGTAGAATGGCTATCTCAACAGGCCAATTCCTTTTGGAACCTATCTATGCCCTGTCTTCTCTCGCTTATAGACAATGAACATTTCCTATTCAGATTTAGCTCTAAAGAAGATAGAGATTCTGTTCTCAAAATCCGTAACATTTCTGAATAACAGGAAGCTTCACCTCCTACCTTGGTCTCCCAGCCAAGGTCCTTTTGTTTGGCCTTCTCTTCATTCTATCTAGATGAAAACCCATGGTATCCCCTACCACTGCTGGAGCTCAAATATCCTTCTATCTTTTGCTAGTTCAGTTGGCTCCCCTCTCAGAATGGACGACATTACAGCCTCCCAAAAAATCCTGGCGTATCTTAGAATCCTGGTAAACCTTGATCTCTCCAAACCTCAAACCTCATCCTTCTGAGATCAAGGTGGTTTTAGAAGGAGAATCTGAGGTTCTTCTCTCTATCACCTTTGAAAATCTGCCTTGCTCAACCTGTCTCTCTCCCGGACACTCGGTGATCTCCAGTAGCTCTGGCTCTCCCCTTCCCAGTCCAAACCTCATTCCGCCAGCTATCCAACCTAAGGAAGGTATTTTAGGAAAATCTTCTAAACTTCCTCCAACCCCCCTAGTTCCTCCAGCCTCCTTTTCAGCAGTCCTACCAGATTTTCTAACTTCCCTAACTCCCTCTACCACTATTATCATCCCCTCAGATGCCCCAACCAGGGGTATCCACGTGCTTGCTACCAACCAAGCCTTGTTCTTCCCCTTGCCTGACCCAAATTCAACAAAGCCAAGCTCCATTACCTCTTAACCTCCTTCCTCTGTTATAACTAGCCCCAACTCTAGACTAGAGCTTTAACCCCAAGATATCATGCTTGATTTCCTAGGAAAACCCTAGCCCCAACATTAGAAACCTCCAATCTTTTCTCAGTTCTGGAATATAGCTCATTTGTAGATCTAGCCTATGCAACTCCATTCTCTAGTCTTCTTCCCTCACAATCCTTGCCTTTTAAAGCAAAGGAACCTCCAAACATTTCAGAACTTTCTCAGACCCTTGCAAACTCCAATATTCCAGCTATCTCCCTGGAAATAGACCTTACCCCCTCTTGTTAACGAATTCGGGTTACGGGTCAAACGAATTCGGGTTAGAATCACCTTAACCCGAACACAACCCATTAAGAAAACGGGTCAAAAAACCAAACACGAACCCAATTCGTTTATTTAACGGGTCATACGACACGACCCGTTAACCCGTTAATTTTGAAAAAAATATTCATTACACTTAAAAAGTATCTCTTTTCTAAATCATGGAGCCATACTTTATGTTTTGTGGCTAGGCCCATTTTCTAAGTAAATATTGTATCTCTTCTGATTAAGTGCAACTTCCACTGAACAAAAGTCATGTCACCCACACTTTGATTTTTTGCATGGTAATGTGATGCACACTTGGCAGCATGACTTTTTTGCGGGTTGTATCGGGTCGTAATGGGTTACCGGGTTTATTCGTTAATGACCCATTAATTTAACGAGTCAACGGGTCCGACCCATTAACGACCCGAATCCGTTAATATCGTGTGGGTTCGTATCGTGTTAACGGGTCGTGTGACATTTTGACAACCCTAGTTGGGACCTTCTCTCCCTCAGCTAGTTTTAAATGATCTGTGTACTTTATTGGAATTGCATGGGAATTGCTAACTCCCCAACCCTTAGAGCCCTTTACCACTTGGCTTCTTCTAAATCCCCTAATGTCATTTTCCTTTCTAAACCTATGACAGTCTCACCCCCCAACAATTCCTCCTTGGGTTATGATGGTTTCTTCTCAAATAACCCTCACTCCACTACCTCAATCTGGTGTTTGTTAAAGAAAAGAAAAAAAAAAAAAAAAACTCCAACCTTGGAATATCCCTCATAGATTTCTCTACCCAATTCTTAACCATTTCTTTTCTCAATCTAGTGAATGCCACCAATTGCTTTCTCAGTGGTATCTATGCTTCCACTAATTACGTCCAGAGAAGGGACCTTGGACTACATCTCCTCTCAAACTCCCATAAACCTTCCATGGTGTGTACTCGGAGACTTTAATTCAATCATCTCTGCTTTGAAAAACTTAGCATCAGGCCCTCCCACCTGATACCGGACTCTCGAATAGATGGTCCTCTCCTCTGGCCTGTAAGACATGGTATTCTCTGGGAACAAATTCACTTGGTCTAACAACCGCAGGGACAACGGCTATGTCGCAGGCACATTGGACAGAGCTCTTTGCAACCACCTGTTGCATGCTAGTTCAAGTGATCCTCAGCTCTCTCACCTTCTTAAGTATTCCTTTGACCATTATCCTCTACTCCTCACTTACAATCAGCGGCCTAGTCCAATTAATGCTCCCTTCAAATTTGAAGCCATGTGAATCCATCACCCTAATTTTCTCAACCTTCTGGCAACCAATTGGAACTTTGAGCTTGCAGGAAATTCCAAATTTGTCTTAGCTTAGAACCTGAAATCCTTGAAATACAGGACCTAAAAAAGTTGGAACAAGAATTTCTTTGGAGACATCAGCCTTTAGGTGCACTATGCGGAAAAGAAACCTCTTGAGTTTCAGTAGCTTCCCGATGTTGGCCCAATGGATTCCCTCCATCAATCTCTCACTGCTAAGGCTCATCTTCATGATTGCCTTCAATTAAAAGATATACATTGGCGTAAAAAATCCAGGATCTGTTAGGTGGAAGAGGGAGATAGTTTTACTATTTTCTTCCATGCTTATGCTAAATCTAGAGAAACTGTAAACTGCATTGACAAGATCCATTCAGATGGCATATAGGTGGATGACCAATCCCAAATCCAATCTCTAGATGTCGACCATTTCTCCTCAGTGGCCAATTCTGCCCACCAAGATCCATCTGATCTCCTCTTCAGAATTGATAGCACCAAAGTAACTGCAGATTAGAACAATCTTCTCACCAAAATTTTGGATGCTATTGAGATTCGCAGAGTTGTTTTCGCTCCCAAGAAAGATAGCTCCCGTGGTCCAGATGGCTACTTGGGCTACTTCTTTACAGCAACTTGGCATATCACTGTCTCCTTAATGATTAAAGCTGTGCAACATTTCTTCCTCTCAAGTAAGCTATACAGTGCCTCAAATGCCTACTTTCTTACTCTGATTCCTAAAACCCAATCCACAAGCTCTTTTGTAGACTATAGGCCAGTTAGTCTCCTCAACTTTACCTACAAAACCATCACAAAAATCATGGCTTCCAAACCATCTCAAATCCTCAGTTATGTAATTTCTCCAAACCAAGCAGCCTTTGTAAAAGGGAGATCTATTCATCAACACATTGCTTTAGCCCATGAGCTCTTTCAAAACCTCCATTCCAAATTAAGAGGAGGATCCCCCTTTCTGCAATTAGACATATCTAAGGCTTTTGACAACTAAGTTGGCCTTTCCTTTCCAAATCAATCCAGTTCTTTGGCTTCTCTAAAAATTGGGTCGACCTCATCAAAGAATGTGTGTGTACTACTAAAGGTCCAGTTCTCACAAATAGAACTCCCCATGGATTTTTTTTTAACTCCAACTGTGGGCTAAGGCAAGGGGGCCCTCTATCCCCTTACCATTTCATTATTGCCGAACAAATCCTCAACCTCAACATCCAAAAGCTAGCTACTCAAAATCTCATCTTTCCTTTATCCAATGTCCCCAATACTCCTTGCCACTTACTCTATACAGATGACATTCTTCTATTTCTCAAAGGTCAGAAAAGTAATCCGCTTGCCTTGAAGGAGGTCCTAGCAATCTACCAATTAAGCTCAGGCCAACCAATCAACTTGGATAAAAGCAAGCTTTTCATTGGCAAATGTAGTAGAAGATCTTAGAGGCAAATTATGGCCATTACTAACCTTCAGGGTAAACCCTTTCACTCCACCTACCTTGGAGCTCCTCTCATCATTAGTACACCTAGAAGGCAGCACTTCTCTACATTGCTGGACAGGTTTATTTCTAAGCTCTCAGGTTGGAAATCCATACTCCTATCTCTGGCTAGGCATAGGACTTTGGTTAGGCATGTGCTAGGTGGCCTGGGTACTCACATTGCCCTTGTCCTCCCTCTTCCTAAGTCTATAATTCATCAATTGGAGAACTTCATGAGAAACTTGCTCTGGTCTGCATAGCAAGCCAAGTTGTGAAGAAATCAGGTACGCTGGGAGATAGTTTGCCTCCCTATTAAGGAAGGGGGCGTAGGCATTAGGTGCTTATCTAAGAAAAATGGGACTTCCTTCTTAAACCTGGGTTGGACGGCAGCTTCCTCAAACTCCCTCTGTGCCAACAAGATGAATTGCAGGTACTTTAAAGAAATCAGCCATTTGGAGTCCCTCTACTCCCATAAATGGATCATGTATCTAGCGTAAGATTGGGAAATATGCTCAGCACATCCGCTCAGGCAGTCAGTGGATTATTGGGGATGAGAAGTCAGTGGATGTATGGTTTGATGACTGGGCCCAATTGGGTAGTCTGGCTTCTCTCTTCCCTACTTTCTCCTTCCCTCTAAATCAGCGACTTGCCTCTCTCTGGGATGGATCGAACTGGGTCATCCCTCTTGCGATTTAGAAGGCTGCTGCTGCTGCTTTGGGAAGTGTTGTTCAAGCTATTACTGTAGACAGCATAGTCTGGAAATCTCACCCTGCTCAAGATCTCTCTTTCAAGGAGGCCTGGCAGCATATTAGGAACATGGAGGGTCTGTGGAGTGGGGAATTTGGGCTCCCCTGGTTTGGAATTCTCTTCAGTGACCTTGTGTCCCCATCTTTGCTTGGAGGCTGATGCATGGGAAGACTCCTACTCAAGCTTGGGCTCAGCAGCTAGGTTCAGCATTGCGTCTTAATGCTGTTGCAGTGAAGCTGATTTGGAATCTACTCTTCATTTTCTATTCCTTTGTTCTTTTGCCTCTTCCATTTGGACATGGATTCTCCAAGTTGCAGGAGTTGCAATGGCTGGGCCTTCATACCCCTCCAAACTCTAGCACGCCCTCTCCCTCAATGGTGACAAGTAGTCTTGCAAGGGTGCTACCTCTATCTTCTTCTCTACTGCCTTTGCCATTTGGAATTGTAGGAACGACACCACTTACAACAGCTCTAGAGCCTACCAGACAAAGATCAAGCTCTACTTGAAAGAGCTCCTCCAAGCCTCTTTCAGCCGCGTAGACAAGCCTTTTTTGTTAGACATTTACAGCTGTTCAGCAATTTTCTATCAGCTTATTTTTAGTCTGAGCTCTGATTTTGGTTCTTGTTCAGTCTTCTATTTGTTTCTTGTTTAGTGGCCTCTGTGGGCTCTTCTTTTGGGGCTTCTTGCCTTTTGTTTTCTCCTCTTTTCTCTAATACAATTTGCCTTTTAGCAAAAAAAAAAAACAAAAAAAAAGGTTTGGTAAGACTAATGGATAGGAAAATTAATTTGATGAATTGCGTTCTTGATAGAAGTAAAAGTCATAATTGCCTATAGTATTCTAGAAGTTATATTATTTACCAAAAGGAAACAATAGAGTTTGATGAGGAGCAAAAAGGAAAAAAAAGAAAGTTGAGGAGGGGCAAAGTGGATAAGACCAAACAATTCCCATTTCAAATCTTACAAATCCTTGTTAATTTATAGGAAAGAAAGAAGTTGATGGGGGCATTGCCCCCTCTCGCCACTATGTTTTCCCATTGTACATTGGTTGTTATATATTATATCCTGAATCTTATTTCTAAAATCATATGCCTTGGATGATTTCAACTTTTTAGGTTTTGCATATTGTGTGGAAATCTTTCTTGTTATACGTTTGAATATAGGGATATAATAAGTTTTTACTACAAATAATATGACTTTTAGTGGTAGAGAAATATAGTTTTAGCTGTAGTTTTTTTACTCCACTAAAAGTCACTTTAAATGAATGAAATTTCCTTCCGCCCCTAGAAGTATCATTTTTCCCTCAGAAAGCATCATTTAACCTTTTCTTGTAGTTTTAGTGGGGTGAAAAAGCGTCGCCAAAAGCATATTTTTCCACCTCTAAAAATCACATTTACTTTTGTGGTTATATAGCTTGTTTATGCATTGAAATCTTAAAGGTCTCTTGTATGGGACTCCACTTGAACTCTAATGGACCCAACTAGATCAAAATCCAACTTAGGATCTATTGAAAAACCCTAAGGTCACGTTTGGCAACCAAATCTTTAGGGAAAAGATTTTCGGTTTCCATAAAGTTGTGATAAATCCATGTTTAGCAATTATAAATTCCTGAAGATTTGGACGAATGAAAATTTGCATTTGCTAGGATTTTTAGATTCGACCACCCCTTGTAAGATTTTAAAATCTTCACTTAAGTGGATTGCATGCCGAACCCTATTTTTCACAGCTATATGCATCGATACACACCAATATCAATGTAAAATCCTCAGCTATACAAATCCCCAGTGAGGAATCTTTATTCTAGTGGTAGTGAAAATTCATTAGACCTTTGGAATCCTTGCCTGTTACCAAACATGCTCTAAGGGAATGGCCGTTTGGAGGATACGTAGAAAATCATATCTAAGGGATATTTGAATCCGCAAATGCATGCTATCCCCGCAGTTAGATTCATAAATACTCAATTGACTAGGCATTTTGAAAGCTGGAGTTTGTAAAATTTGGAAACCTCTTTCTAAGTCAAAAAAGGTAATCTAACTATCTGAATTTAACTTAAAGAAAATAGAGAATTTTAGACGCTTAGGCGTCTGTTATCGTCAGGAAGCATGGAAGCAATTGTGTACTAGGGTTTCTCCAATGCGTTGGGCAAATCGGGCATTTTGAATAAATTCGTCTATCCGTGGTTAACTTACTTCTTTTAAAACTTTCTCCACTCGAAAACACCAACCCAATCTTCGGCTTAAATGATGGGTGTACAATGTGGTTCTAGGCGTCCTTCGTGCAGAGTTCATTAAAAAGTAAGTTCTCATTTGCTTTTTGACTGCTCCTATTCTTTTTCTTTTTGGGCATGACCATCTCCAAATTTGGGCAAATTGTTTTTCTTACTTCTTCTGCTTCGTTTCTTTGGAGTGCCCTATCCAATGGATGAAATGGGGTTCGCATAAAATGTGCATTAGTGATTTTATTCCACCTCATATCCTTTATTTGGTTGGCTAGAAACAAGTTTATACCATGGTTTAAGAAGCCAGACTCGGGACTTGACTCTGCTAGGGCCGAGGCCGAGTCTAAGTCTACTCGCTCAACTTGGGCGAGTCAGCTTCAGTCCCAAAAAATGTTAATAAACAGAGAAAACAAGGAGAACCCCATCTTTTTTGGATGCCCAGCTCAGCCCATAATATAGTATATAGCACACAGCAACAACACAGCAGAGCAGAGCAGCTACAGAGCAACAGCAAGCAAGGTCTCCTTCTCCTTTTTTTTCTCTTTTTTTGTCTTCAAAAAGGTGACATGAGTCGTGAGACAAAGAAGAAAAAAGTGAGTTGGCAGCACTACATCAAAAGTGGGTTGGCAAATCAACAACTCTTGACAATTGCATGCCTAAAACTACAACATAGAAATAGGCAGTAACAATAACTTTTGGCAAGTAGCAACTTTTAGGAGGCAGACCTATAGTAGCAGTGTAGCGCAGCTACAACATAGCTCCAAACAGAAACTTTTGACCGGCAGACCTATAGCAACAATGTAGCATAGCTATAACATAGCTACAGAACAACCCCAGTTTTAGTAGGCAGCTACAACTACAACACGTATGCTTCTTTTTTTTAGGGATGCCCTCTCTCTCCCCTCCCCCTCTTCTTCTCTCTATTCATTTTCTTTGTTTTTTTTTTCTTTTCATTGTTCCAAACTGAATTTGCGTGGACTCGGCCGAGTCACATAAGACTCACCCAAGTCCCACTTCTTCGATACCTAGTATGTTGCCACACAAAAGGAAAAAAGATTCATCTACCCATACATAACATTCACTAAGGCAAAATACTCATTTTCCATGAAAAGAATGATGACATTGATGACTGCTAAAATCTGATTGGCTACAACAAAAGGACTCCCAAACAGCTATTGTCTGCAAGATCCATTGACCGTTGTAAACTACAGTATGCTAGCCACTTAGAACAATGAAGCAGCCACTGGTCCCTGACCGAAAGATGACCATGAGGCATCACGAACACTTGCCGCTGAACTTTTTCTCTCCTGATTTCCCAACGCCCGCGATCTCCCACGATCTAGCCAGTTGCTTCTTCTGATGGCCGTTGAAACGTGCAAAAAGGGAACAACCACAGTTCCCATTGAAGGCAATTTCGAAACTACCTCCACTCCTCCATGATCTCCAGTAGTTATGACTCCTCAAAGGCTATAAAAATAAAGACTTGGGATAGCAAGGGGGTGGTTGGATATTTTTCATTCGACGCCATCATATCTCGGATCCAGCGCAAAGAAGCCCAAAAACTCTGACATTTTCAAAACCCTCTCCTTTTTCATCTGTGAGGTGAGAATCAGGCAGTGGTGAACTCTTCTTCTCGGACCTAAGCGATAGCCTCCGAAAGTTATCCTTTGTTCCTCTCACCATGGAGAAAGGGCATAGATTGTTTTTGCTGTTTTGAAGCAGACTTTTTTGATTATTCATTCTTCACAAACAATGGTGATGAACCACAAAGAATGATAGCAGAAGCTAAATTGCAGACTTCTCCAATTCAGTCTCCGACAAACTCTTGAAGACAACGTACTTCTGTTCTCTCTTCCAATCCATTTTTCCATTGTTTTGATTTCCTAAGCCTGACGAGGGGGTTTTATAAAAAATTATAAACAACCTACACTCAGAAAGTGAAGCAACGAAGAACCCATGTAAATAAAAGTGGAAATGACTCTTCCTACGATCAAGCATCTGTGTAGGACATTTTCACATCTTTCTGTAATGTTCAAATGATGGAATAAAAGAAAAGTTTCTTCACCTGACTTTCATCTCCCTTTCCTTTCTTTTGGGTGAAACAGAAGATTGGCACCATCTATGGGAAGCGTTACACATTATCAGTAATGCTTCATTAATCAAAGTACTTAAGAAGAGCTTGAAGAGAGTTCCTCTGTTGCTACTGTTCTGAAAAAAAAAAAAAAAGAGAGAGAGAGAAGAAGAAAGAATGGATCAAAGGAAAAGCTGACAGAGATAGAATAGAGAAGAAGCATAGCGCCCAACGGCCAATGCAAAAAGGATGCGGCAGCCATTAAAAATGGTGTTGACAGGTCATTTACATCCTATTGTACACATCCAATGGCTATTTCAATTCAAAACGGCCAATGTCTTTAAAGTGAGTGCATGGTGATTACATGCATCAACTGCCAACTCATCAATCTACATCCTACAACCGTATCTTGGCCTTTTGAAGCCTAGGGAATGGACATCAACAGGAAAATCCAACCTCCTTTGGACAAAGGTCGCAATTTCATTCTAGTAGCCATGGATTATTTTTCTAAATGGTCCAAAGCAGTTCCATTAGTCGAAGTTAAAGCAAATACCGTGATCAACTTTGTCAAAAAGCATATCATCTGTCGTTTTGGTGTGCCTAAGCGCTTATATCACAACAATGGACCCCAGTTTAGCAATGAAAAATTCTACAGATTTTGCGACAAGTATGGTATCTATTGCTGCCCTTCTACCGCATATAACCCTGCAGCAAATGGACCAACAGAAGGTTTCAACAAAACTATCTACAAAACTCTAAAGAAAATTGTTTCTAGTAATATGAAGTCATGGGGAACAAAACTTCATGAAGCACTCTGGGCTTATCAAACCACAGTTAGAGGGCCGACTAAATCAACTTCATTTTCTCTTGTCTACTAGTGCGAGGCAGTAGTACCCCTAGAAACCCAGTTGCCTTCACTCAGTGTGGCGATTGCAGAAAAAATCACAGATGATCAAAATGTTGAACGAAGACTTCGAGAATTGAAAGTCTTGATGAAAAAAGACTTACAACTAGACAAAGCATTGAGATCTATCTAACTCGCATGGCGGGATCTTTTGATAAGAAAGTGCGTGAACAAGCCTTCAAGAAAGGATATCCAGTCCTTGCAGTTCGAAGACCTATGATCATTACCCATAACTCCAGGGGAAAGTTCGAACCTAAGTGGGAGGAGCTTTACGTCATCGACAAAGTCTACTCAAATGGTGCATATGCTGTCCTCACCATTGAAGGTGAAAGATGTATGATTCCTATCAATGGAAAGTTTCCTAAACGTTACTATTATTAAATGTTTTCAGATTCATTCTCTTCAGTTAAGGACGGTACCTCAAACCTCCCTAACCAAAATCTTCATTCGTCATTCGGCCTCTATAATTACAGACCCCATTTGAACTTCAAAATTTTCTTTTATTTGATTTCGAAGAATCAAAGCCGAACCCCGGCTAATGCCCCTATAAGGCCCCGGCTAATGTCCCTACAAGACCCAGGCTAATGTCTGTTTCCATCCCACTTCATTACGATTTACTATTCCTTTAATTAAAAACTAGTGAGTTATTGAATCTGAAAATCAAAATCATACATCCATTCCTTACTAGAAAGCCATGAAGACGGACATGCAAAATTATCACTTTCATTGATAATACTTTCAAAAGAAGTTACATGTACACATCCAGTTACATCAATGGGTGACAAAAGAAGAAAAAGAAGGAAGACAGTCTAGCTACCATAAAAAGCTTGACACTTAGCATTAAAATCCTTCATATGCCTCTTCAACACTTCCTTCTTCACCGCCATGTATCTCTGCACTCGGAGTTGATGTCACACATCCACCACCTGGGGAGGATTCTAGCCCTTCTAGAGTAGTGGTTGTGACATCACAAGATTGGCCAAAGATCACCAAATATGCTGGTTTGGTTTGTGCACAAACTCATCGTGAAGCTTGATGATGGAGCTTCCTCTTTCTTTTTGAAAGACGATTAAGCACAAACCCTAGCATATCATATTTTATTAGGGTTGTGTTAGCAAAAGGCAATGCGAGTCCGCAAAGCATCCACGCAGGCATGCAGGCGACAAGTCGGTCCACACATTATCTTGTCCTGTGGGATGAAAACAAATTTTCCGCAGATGCATTGTAAATTTTGACTAATTATTTGTGCTACACATATGCCCAGTGCACTCAGTCAATTACAGTAGTTCCGTCTGCACATTAAGAACACTTATTTGTTGTCATCCCGAGCTGGTGCAGTTAACTCGAGAGCTAAAGTAGGAAAACCTCCTCTATGGGCATAACCGGTGGGGACCATGATAGTATCTCCACTAACATCAGCAAACAAGGAAATAGTGTGTTCAACCAGAAGGCACCCTTCATAATCATCGTCACCACCGAGGGCGTAATCAGGCCTCCCCAAAGGCCATTGACATCTATCGGCCCTGAACCTATCCTTCTCAGCATCAGCAATCTTGTCTACATTGCAGGAGATCTCCTCCATCCTGGCACAACCCTCTCGCATTATACTGCGAGGAGAGAGAGGGGGTCGCGTAGCTTCTGCCACCGGAACTTGCGGAGCCTCGACAACCGGCTGCTTGCCCTTAGCAATGGCAGAAACAGCGACATCAATAACAGATGATGATGAAACGACATTCTTGTCTGAGAAGGAAAGAGAAGAAAAAATACTGTTAAAAAAGTTTGCAAAAATTTCGACAGCATTTCCTCTTTATTTTTGAGGTGGGTGGAAAACCTAAAGGAAAGAAATGTACTTGATTCTCAACCTTGGTAGGGCAGCAAGTGCGCGCTCAAAGGTTTTCGAACCGAGGTTTCTGGTTAAGTAGGGCAACTAAGTGCACTTTAAAACCATAAGGAGACACGTGTGAAGATGAATGAATGCAAAAGAAATTCTTTTACAGCAGATAATGACATACTGTGAACAATCAGCTACAGTTTGGCCGCTTTAGTGCTCATAGGTTAAAGTATAAAACACTTCATCAACCTCTAAAAGTCCAAGACCCAGCGACTAGGGTCTTGCCGTTTCAGCGCTCAGCAGCTAAACATCCAAGACTTAACGGCCAATCGCCAAACTTCTGCAAAGAAAACCCTAAGGGCCCGTTTGGCAATTAAATAATATAGTGTAGTCAAGTATAGTGACATAGCATGTGATAAAAACGTGGTACCTCAATGAATTAAGGGTGACGTACAACCTTTACCCAAAGTACCCATCATCATTTTGGAGGTCTAGTAAAGTGAATAAAATATGACTTTACCTTATTTCAAATAAAGCCCTTCTGCATTGTCTCTCCGGCGAACATCGCCCCTTGGATTGTCAGCGAAGGGTATTCCTCTTGCACAGGGTTTTAGCATCGTATGTCATAGATGGTTGTCACAATTAGTTCCCTAGGTTTGCACTAGTTCATCTCCTCGAGGCGTTATTCTATGTTTCGATTTATTCTATCATGTAGCCGTCAAATTAGTACAGATGTAAAAGGTTTGGCTGGGAGAAGAAATAGGGTTGCTTCACCCCTTTTAGCCACTGTACTGGTTTGCTGGATGCGATAGCTCTTGCACGATTGAAAATCAGTACATGTGGGAAGAACTAACGTCACCAATAAATTGGGCATGTGGTGTTCTATAAATTGAGAGAAAATCGAAATTGGATGTGAATGAGTAACGAGAATGCTTTGAACAAACATATTTCTCCATAACAATGCTAGGGGAAAGATGGTGTAGTCCAACGTGGCCCTATTTGTTGCATCGAATGCTAGATTTGAGTATTTATCCGACATGAATATAGTGAAATCAACGATTGGGATGCCTATTGATGTGAGTATGATGCATGCCTGCCAAGAGCACCAAAACCTATTGCAACAAGAAATTCAATGCAGTGGAGTGGGTTGAAATCCAACAACCCTGGTAAGAAAAACTTGAGATCTCTCTAGCGGATTCACCGGGGTGTGCACTATGCAATGGAGTGGGTTGAAATCCTATCACGCCAAGTTGATGGACTGCAAGTGAATCTATCTGGGCGATCGATTCTTATCCTGATGTCGTTGACGGAGTTCCTCTCCCCTGGTTGCCTTTTGGCTTCAAAGATAGATGGCAACGAAGAAGGTCGTGGAAGAGGGGAAAGTGGCAGTATGTCATATCTAGTAAAGTTCTGTAGTGAACATAGCTGTAAAGTTTATCGTAGGCCACAAGGAGTCAAACGGATGGAGCCAAATGGGGTCAAGTGAAATCACTGACCATTGGAGGGGCACTTTACTTGACATGACTTTACATGTAAAATTACCAAACGTGCCCTAACGGCCTCTATCTTATTGGTTTGAGACCTAGCAGCTAACCAAAGCTTCCCATAGTTAATAACCGCTCATCCATAACATCCAGCGGCTAAAATTCACTCATTAGCGGTCAACTTCTGATCATTAAGCCCTAAGGTCCTCAGCGGCCAAAAGCCCTAATTTACCAAAGCTCAACGGCTGGCGCACGAGAGACGGCCATCACAGTTACCTCTCAGCGGCCGAAGATCTATAACCGAATCTCAAAACACCCAGTGGTCAACCTCAAAATTAGATGCTCACTCATCCCCTTCACCGGTGATCATCTTTTTGGGTGTTTGGCCATCGCTCAGAAGTCACTCAGTGGGTCTGTGTTTCGGGAAATCAAAAGGGGCAAAACCCTAAAATTCCTTGACCATCTCACAAAATTAAAACCCTAAAAGTGGGTTTCGTGCTCAAAAGAAAGTGAGAAAGGCTGGAAATGCGTAGAGCAAACAAAGAGAAGACCAGGAAGACCAAACCATCAGCCAAGATGAAGAAAAATCCCAACATATGACAAAGGAGAAAAATACAAATACAATGAAAGAAAGGAAAGGAAGATAAAGACACGTCTGCATGAGGAATGCTTATCGGCTATCTTTTCCTTTTTCTTCTGAAGAGAAGAGAAGAGGAAGTTAAAGAAAGTTAAAAAAAAAAAACGTTTGAAAGGAAGCTCTGAATACGCTCTAGGGCTCTAGAAAAACTCAAAGAAGTCGAAAAGGCTGAAGTAAAGAAGAAGAGGATGAAACACCATCTTTTATAAGACATTTGGAGCCTCGAATTTCATAAAGAGCGTCAGCTGCCAGTAAAATGCTCAGCGGCTACTTCGAAGACCGAACGATGCCAAGTGGCTATTCTGGAAGCACAACGACATCCCACGGCCATCCCAAGGTCACTTTAGCGGTCAGGGTCCAAAGCAAGCAAAAAACCAATAACAGGTCGGTCAAGGTCACTTCAGTGCGCAGTTCGAGGAGGGACTGATTGGATTTCCAACTATTTTTCGAAATCTGCAGAGCGGCCAAAATTCAAAAGTGACATCATCATAATGGTCCATTCGAGAATATCTTTGAATAGACTGGTTATATGCTCAATTTGGAGTTAATTTTCTACCCAACCTCCCAAATCCCACCAAAGTACAATCAATGCCACAAATCCTAAAATTTTCATTCATTCCTGACAAAATCATCTTACCTTTTTAACTCCTAAAAGAGAATTTTTTTTTTTTTTAAAGTTGTTTTATACATTAGGGATCCTTCCTTGGGCCTTTCCCATAATCCCATTGGAGATGCAAATACTTAATATCTGTAAAACGTAGGGCACGAACAGCTTAAAAAAAAAAAAAAAAAAACTTTATACACCTCTTCCATCAAAAGCACAGATTTGTGAAGTTTTCGAGGCATAATGATTACCATAATATGTTTCAATCGTTGTACCTCAAGGGGGCATTTGTTAGCACCAAAAAATAAAAATAAATAAATAAAAACTCATCTGCCCATACATAACATTTACTGAGGCAAAATACTCATTTTCCATGAAAAGAATGATGACATTGATGACCGCCGAAATCTGACCGTCATAGTAAAAGGACCCCCTAACGGCTACTGCCTGCAAGGTCCACTGACCGCTACAAACTTCATTATGCCTCATTATGCTAGCCGTTCAGCGCAATTAAGCAGCAGCTGGTCACCGGCTGAAAGATGACCACAAGGCGTCACGAACACTGGCCACTGAACTTCTTCTCTCCCAATTGCCTGACGCCCGCGATCTCCCACGATCTAGCCAGTTGCTTCTTCTGATGGCCGCTGAAACGAGCAAAAAGGGAATAGCCACGTTTCCCATTAAAGACAGTTTCGAAAGTACCTCCACTCCTCCTTGATCTTCAACAGTTATGACTCCTAAAAGGCTATAAAAATGAAGACTTGGGAGAGCAAGGCAAAGGTTGGCTCTTTTCATTCGACACCATCATATCTCGGATCCAGCACAAAGAAGCCTAGAAACTCTGCCATTTTCAAAACACTCTTCTTCTTCATCTGTAAGGTGAGAATCGGGCGGTGGTGAATTATTTTCCTCAGTCCTGACCCATGTCCTCCGAAAGTCAGCCTTCGTTCCTCTCACAATGGAGGAAGACAGAGATTGTTTTTATTATTCTAAAGCAGACTTTTTTGATAAATCATTCTTCACAAACAATGGTGATGAATCACAAAGACTGATAGAAGAAGATAAATTGCGGATTTCTCCAATTCCGTCTTTAGCAAACTCTTGAAGACAACGAACTTCTATTCTCTCTTCCAATCCGTTTTCTCATTGTTTTGATTTCCCAAGCTTGATGAGGGGGTTGTATAAAAAATTGTAAACAACATGCACGCAGAAAGTGAAGCAACGAAGAACCCATGGAAATAAAAGTAGAAATGACTCTTCATGCGCGATCAAGCTTCCGTACAGGACATTTTTACATCTTTCTTTAATGTTTAATGATGGAATAAAAGAAAAGTGTAAGGTCCGTGACCTTACTGGGTCAGTTAGGCCCAATAGTAGGCCGTTGACCCATTTAGTTTGTAATTATTATAATTAATTGTTTTGTTAGATATTTAGATGGGTTTAGATCATGAGCAAGTTTCTTTTTGTGTTAGAATCATGTCTGCATAGTTTTGTGCGATTCTAAGTGCCATTGACTATAGCAGGGGGTAGTTTGCAATTTAGGGAAAATTGAGTGTTTTTTCGGAAAATCCCTGTAGTCGTAATTTTTGGGTTCTTTAGAAAGATCTCATCTCATTGATCATTTTTGTCTTTTGGCTCGTTGCGATCTGACGATCAGAAAGCCTTCAAGTAGTCCATTCTTTCATCGGACCCACTTAAAGGCAAACTGGTCTTTTCCCCTTTCCCTTCTCCTTAAGTAGGGATTAACTCTAATCATTTCATCTCATTCTCTACAACGAAGCTTCAACAACCTTTTTCTTCCTCATCTTCTCGAAGCTCCATAACTCTCTCTGGGGAAGATCATCTCCATGATTTGAGCCGCATATTTTCATCCTCTCGATCTCATCTTTCCATTAATAACGGTTGGTAAGCTTTTCCTATCATCACTTTTCCAGTTGTCTTCTCTTTTGTTTAGATCGAGGTTTGACCTTAATCTTTTCCAAACCTCGATCTTTTCCTTTCTTTCCTTCTCCTTTGCATTCTAGGTTGTGTTTGGTTGTGTTAGACTCGTGGATCTCGTGGTAAAAGGCTTCTCTTCGAGTTTTACCCATTTCCATCTTTTTCTTGGTTGAGGCAAGTAGATTTGCATTTTATAATTAAATATGTGTGTATGTTTTCTATTGATTGGCTATGCTTCCATATTAGATTTTCCTAGTGCCACATCTGTTTTTATATTGATTTGGGGGACAACATGCTAGATTAGGTTTGGTGTTTTGGATTGGTTTAATTTGCAATTAGTAAACCTAGGATGTTTTAATTGGATGGAATGGATTTTGGGATGGAGGAGAGCATGGTGGCTCAATTTAGTGCAGGGTGACCATTGGAACGGTTTAGAACGGAGGGGAGGTGGTCTGGATTGAACAGAACTCAAGATTTCATCGAACTAAGCTTATTGCGCACGAACGTTTGAACTCTCCCCTTGAACGTTCGAACTTTGGAAACTACAGGTGGATGGCTAGGGATGAACATTCGAACGCTCCTCCCAGACGTTCGAACATTGGAACATTCGGGAGAATGGCTCGGGGACAAACGCTCAAAATCTCTTTCCTAATGTTCGCAGGTTTGACCCCTCGGGTGATTTTGGGGCAAGAGTTCGAACTCTCCCTCTGAGAGTTCGAACCCTCGGTATTTGACTGATAATTAGGCAGAGTTCCAAAGGCCATAACTTTTGATTCGTTCGTCGGAATTTCGCGAGCTATATGCAGTTGGAAAGCTCTTAGAATGTAGAATCCAATGGTACAAGTTTTGTTATGATAGGAGATCGTGAAGTCAGGTATTTATTGGGATTAATGATTCAGAATATGTTTTGTTAGAAATAAGACTGTTGACCTAGGTTTGGGCCTTAGCTGTTGGAAACCATAAGCCTACTCTTACATGACCATTAATAGGGTTAAAATCAAAGCACTTGGCTTGGTGTGTTTCGATAGGGTAACCGAATGTGTATGGAACTGAATCAATCTATGCTTAATATGATTGTACACAGAGGAATTTCTTTAAATGCATCGTTGATCCAATTTCCACATGTACTCCATTATGACATGTGTGGTATAGGGATGACAACACTTGCCTAGATTTGAATTGTAATTCCTCCTTGATTTGTTAATTATACCCATTGGTATTGTTCCTTATACACTCACTTGGCATAAAATACATAATTAATTATGAAACATAAATCCTTGTAAATTTAGGACTTGGACCTGACTTAGAATGTACCTTAGGATCCCATGTCATGTATTGATGAACATGACTGGCTAGCGTATAAGGGATTATCATGTGGGCTTGACTTGTCATGTATTGTATTGAATGAGCTAATCCCTACGAGCATGTCTTGTGTGTTGAGCTAGCCAGACTTGCTTGTCTTGGTTTTTCCCCGTGTCAACACCACTTTATTATTATCTGCATGTAATGGCCAACTACAGTTTAAGGTTTTATTGATGGGCTGGTTACTCGGACATCGGGGTGGGCAGTCGGCTTGGAATGCATCCGTGGCATTGAATAGCTGGGAGCGGGATAGGACCGTGCTGCTATTCCCAGGACCGGGAGCTAGGATCCCCCTGGAGCCGGACTTTGGTATCAGTAGTCTGGATTGGATTGTTATTGGTACCCCGTGTGGTGGTTAGGACACCCACAGAGTCTCCCTCTTGATTCTTGCATTGCATTGCATGATTAGTGGTGATTGCTAGTTGATGCTAGGCTTCCGTTATTTGTTTCTGATGTTTATTATTCATGCTTTCATGCCTAGCTTCATTTCCTTATATTCATATGATCTTATACTTGTCTCTTTTCTTACACTTGATGCATATCATGTTTATTGTACTTTGCTTATCTATTGCTCAACATGTCGTTGACCTTGTTCCTTGGTATGCAGACACCCCTGGTGAGTACTACGAGGAGTAGGCAGGTGAGGAGATCCTATAAAATCTCCAACCAGCAGAGGAGGAGCGAGAGTGGCGTGCCGATTACGTAGAGTAGCGTCATCATTCCCAGCACGAGAGAGACTCACATGGACATTCTTAAGATTTAATTTATTCTTTATTATTCCACATTTGACCCTTTTTTTCATTGACTTATGTTATTGTTATTTAATGGCCTTGGATATTGGGATGGCCATTGTCTATAATTTAACTTTGTGATTAGTTTTAATTGTTCATTTGCAACTTTAACATTTATTGAGAGTTATTATTCATTGCTGATATTCATATATGCCTTAAAATATATGATTTCTGCTAATTGTTATATTACTTGAGGTTCGTGATGTAATATCCTCACAACGAACTTACGATCCTTGGGCCTAAAGAGTAAAATATTTAATTAGCCCTAAATTTCACTTTCTGGATTTTGTTTATTCTCTAATCGGGTTAGGGAGGTGTGACAAAAAAATGATATTCTTCTTGCAATGGTTACTGGAATTCTCCAGCTCCCTTCCAATTAGAGTCTTCGAGAATTTTATCCAACCCCTTTTCACAGATGTGCAGCAGGCGTTTTTCTTGGTGCTCTTGTCTTGTTTTGTCATTCTCCTTTTTTTCTTTCTATCGGCTCATTTCCGAGCTTGTATATAGCCTTTTGGGTTTTGGGGGCATGGCCGCATAGGCCTTTTTTTTTCCTCTCTTTAATACAAGAGTTTTACCTTTTAAATAAAAGAAAAAAATAATGAGGAATCCACAGTACCAAGAACTTAATATCAGGAATTCTTGCAAACAGAACCCCCAAGTATCTAAAGAGTTTAGCTTGCTCTTGTATTTTAGCCCATTCTTCCTTTTGCCTATTACTACATTACACGGATGTTTAAATTATAGTGTACGATTTTTAATTTTCCATTGTACTAGTATTTACTCTGCACTTTATCAAAATGCCCATGCTCAAAATGGGTTAGCCGGTTAGGTGGTAGTTCTGCATGAGTCTAAGCGCTAATGTCACGCAATCATGAACATAGTGACATTACTAAAAAAAAATTCACTTCAATCTACCAGTTTCTTTACACATAATAATTAGGAATTCATACCATAATTCATGCCATAAGTGGTTTAAAATGAAGGCCAACTGAATATGCAAAAATGACCATCAAATAACCTCCATTTTAATATTGTAAATTGAATCAAGGGAAAATGGACAATAAATTCCTAGCCATCACCCTAGTAATTAATTACCTAGGAAAGTCAAGTCCAATCTACAATGCTACCTCATATTCTTCATCTCTCACCTCATATTATTCATACTTCACCCTTTTAATAGCCCTTCAATAGAGCTCACTTGACCATGAATTTCTATGTATTCAATTTCTATTTACTCTAATGCAAACAAACCCCCCCTAAAATGAGCACTATCGTTGGACTAACCACATTTGCGATACAATATTATAAATATCTAAAAAATAAATCTCATTTTCACATGTGATGATACTCCAACGGTATGCTACAATTTGATTGGAGTGACTTTTCAATGCAGATTCGAACTAGTTTTGTGTCAGGCCTCCTGGTAATCGGGTAATCAAGGGTCAATGACATTCCTAGTTATATAGCTAGGCACGGTTACAAATAGTTGGTTTGAAATGGGAATTGTAAAATAGTGTTTTATGACAATTTTACAAAATATTTGGGTTTGAAATGGAAATAAGAAAATGCTGTTTTTTTTAATAAAAGGTGCCTATCTTGTCAGGTAACCTCCAAAACCCCTTTTACTTTTTATTTTTACTAGAAAAAAGTTTCAAGTAAGGTTTTAGTTTTTACCTTATTTCAAAAAAGAACACAAGTTTTAAGATTTCTCTAATTAGCTTTTAAGTTTTCTAGTAAGTTTTCAATTAAGGACAAACGGCCATTTAAAATTATTTTCTGATGACTTTTTCCCCTTAACTTAAGAGAAGGGTGGGAATGGTTCTTACTTTTAAATAATCTTTGACGGTAAGTGAACAAAAAGTATAGGTGGGTTTTGAGGTTATTTGAAAAGATAGACACCTTTTGGTAAAAAATTTTAGCAGGAGGAAAATGTAGTTGGCCTGTGCCGTGATGAGAAGGAAATTTTCCTTTTCTCACATTCGAACCAGCTAATTGATAATTTATGGCATTGCATACGTCGCTTTCTCCCTTTTCATGAAAGAAGGAAAGAAGAATAAAGGGTCACGCTCAAGACTATCCTATTAAAAACAGGTCCGGATCCTATGAGGCTTTACTCTGGAGAAATCCTGAGTTCGAAAAGTAGAAGTCTATTGCGGGACGGGTTCATCTATTAATATCTGAACCATTCAAAATAAATTTTATATAGGTATGTATAATATATTTTATTTTTTTACATTAATCCCAGTTGTGTCTACACTTAAAATAAAGTAATAATGAATATGCAAAAGATTGTGTGAATCATGTTTTTCATCAAACAATCAGCTCAATAGTGGAGCAAACTCTAGTTCACATAAAATCCGATGGGGTACTCTATATAGGTTGAGAGTGCTTATTTTGAACGGATTGGATTTCAATTGGCATGCTCCACTGTAGAGTTCTTCTCCTTTAATTCGAGATTTCTTTGAGTTGAAGCCTCATGGGATCTCGACTATAGTATAGTTCTAAAAAGGGCCAAGTAGCTTACATGTACCTTGGTGTGGGTCAACCCATTTAACCCAAGCAATAATTCAAATTTTCTTGTCCGAAACCTAATATTTCTCAAATATTAAGGTCCTATTTAAGTTAAGTTACAGGCTTTAAAAAAAAAACAGAGAGCCTAACATAAGTACGACCTATTCCACATAAAATAGATTACTTTTAAGTACCAAACTAATAAACCACCAAATTGTTTAAATGGATTTTAAATATGTGGGCCGACCCTAACCCAACAAATGTAAATAGGTTAGGCGGCTTTGTGGGTTGACATTAACTTGACCCATTCACATAAGGGTTGGATTTTCCTAACATTGGACTGACCCGTAATATACTGCGGGTTGGGTTAGCAGGTGGGACTAAATTTTGTCATCTCTAGTTTCAAACCTACCTGCATGGGAGCGGGACATGCTCTACACTGCTGGGGCCTAAAAGGATGTGTAATGAATATACATCATTTGCATAAATCATTTTACTATTGTAAGCTGTTAAAATTTCAATATAAAAGAAGGGTAATTTACACACCATACCATAACAAATGTGATTTTTAGCGGCGGTTTTTTTCCGCTGTTGAAACTCAGCTAAGAGTAATTTTAGCAGCAGGAATTATTTTTCACTGCTAAAACCATGGAAAAAGCTTAGATGGCACCTTTTGAGGCAAAAACATGATTTTTAGTGGTGAAAAAACCTTCTACCACTAAAAGTGGATTTTTAAGCCACTAAAAATCACATTTTTTGTTGTTGTTCCTTAGGAAATGAGTGCAAACAAACATACACGCACATGTGTCATATACTTACAACATTTAGTTATGTAAATGGATGCAAACAGATAACTCCAAAGAACCTATGGCTTTGAATATGTTATCATTACATTCAAAATGAAAACACTCTCTTAAGTTGTTCATACAACTTATTGTAAAGTTTCCTTGCCCATTTTCATAATTGGGAGACTATTTAATTATTGTTTGCATAATTCTTATGAGGCTCCTAGTCTTATGACCAAACTAGTATATTAATCCATGCTCAACACTGATATGGCCAACATTGCAATTTAAATATTCATACATTAAGAGAAATTCATAGATTATAGAAATAAAATAAAAGAAAAAAGTGTTGTAGGTGTATCTTTAATGTAATCCAAAAGCTAATAGTGTAGAAAGGAAATAGAAGAATTTGAGTAGAAAGGGAATGGTAGTTTTTGGATAGAAATGGAGTGCTTGCAAAAAAAAAAAAAAAAGGAACTTTGAAAATTGAGGAGTGGTTAGTAGTGCTTTCAATAATAGGATAAAGTAGGTAGTTGTATGGGATAGGAAGTGGAGAGTAGTTGCATAGATAACTGGGGAGAGAAGACTTAAAAAGGAAAATTACTTTCTGTGAAAATCCCAACCGACAGTCAAAATTAAAGCCCAAACTCTTGGCTTTAATATAGCACTAGTTATGCCCTGCACGTGCAAGGCATGTGCTTATTTTGCTATTCATCTATTTTAGCTGAATGACTATAAATAGATTGAAAATAACTATTTAACATTAATTTGAATATATACTTTAAAATCTGTAATTATTAGATAACTGTTTGGTTAGGTCAATGCTGTAAGACCTCAACCCGAGCGACCACGGTTAGCACTAATTAAGTCGTGAGTTTGTTCTAAGTGAGATTTCGTGAGTTAGTTCTAAGTGAGATTAGTGGATTTTTTGTAGGTTTGGGATTAGAATAGCTTTGATATAGCTTTAGGGAGTTTGGAGGGCCTTTTAGATTTAATGAGACTCTTGGAAAGTCTTTTTAGTGTCTTTGAATGAGCATGGGGGATTATCCGCGATTCCAAAAATTCGTGTTTTAACTCCGATTGATTTATCTTATCATTCCGTACAACTTTCATGTTTACATCATTCCCGTTTGAGACCTCGAAACCCTACTTTTCTTACTTTAAGGGCAAAACAATCATTTTACACAAAATCTGGACACAATTTTCGATGTCTCCGAAACCCTTGAAATATATAATTTTCGAAAATTACATTTTTCAATAAATGTTTTTCTCTTCTTCGTCGAACTCATTCGAGGCCCAGAAAACCATGCTTTTAGCCCGACAAACTTTGCTAGTTGTAGGACCCATCCCCAATTTGTATATAAAGTGAGCTCCTTCATCCTTATCCTTTTTTCTCATGCTTTTGTGGAAGAAAAAGCTCCATCTCACTCTAGGGTTTCTTCCCTTGGGTATTCTTGTTTCTTCATCCCCAACCCTTGCCAAATCTTGCCCAAATGGAGAAATGGGCTCCATCATCTTCTTCTTCACCATGCGGGCTTTCTTTTGACATCATTGGAGGAGAAATCCAGCAACAATGAGGTTTCCTTTGAGATAGTGTAGGATCTTACACCCCATTGAGGTACCACTTATCCCAAAACCAATTGGAGATAGGAAACGATACAACAATAGTTTTATGTTGAGGGCGAGGGCTCGACCACAATTATGACCGCTTAGGAGCGAGGGTGGACGTTGACCTCAGAAATCCATCCCTCAACGGCATAACCGTTGCGACTCCTGCTGCGAACTAGCAAAACGCGTGTCTCGTGACTCGAACACCTGACCTACTAGGCTCTGATACCATTTGTAGGATCTTACACCCCATTGAAGATCACTTATCCCAAAACCAATTAGTGATAGGAAACAACACAACAATAGTTGTATGGTGAGGGTGAGGGCTCGACCACAATTATGACCGCTCAGGAGCGAGGGTGGACGTTGACCTCAATAGATAGTTTTATTCTTTTGAAGAACTTTCAAGTAAGTGATCACTTCCATCTTATAGATTTGTGTTCTCCTAGCCCTAAAGAGTCTCCATCTTCATTATTGGGAGCTCTCTCCTTCTTGTTCATGGTGTTGGCTATTTAGGGCTCTTGTGGGTTGTATTTTGGGGGTTTTGTGTAGCTTAGGAGATTTGTGGCTTGGGAGAGAGATTAAGAGCTTGATTAGCTATTTTGGAAGCTAAGGCAAGTGGATGAATGGATTGTTTTGAATGATATCATGTTTTAGGAGAAAAATATGGATTTCATTATTTTTTTTCATTCATGCTTCTTCTATGGTTAATATTGATTTTGAAATGTGCATATTGATAAGTCTTTTCTCTCTTATTTAACCTCTTAAAATGTATATATATCTTCTTTTGGTTAAACGTTGTTTCATGTGTTACTATGGATCCCACATATGAAGGGTTGTCTTGTGATGAATGTGATAGATCTGAGGTTGTTGTTGTTGAGTGGTTGATGTATAAATGAATGGATTATAAGAATGATAGGAGGCCTTAATTTTTGTGAGAAAGTGGTGGCTCAAAGGAGATTTGGAAGAAGCGAAGGAAGGAGCCCCAAATGCACAAAACAGGCAGTTTTTGAAGCGTTCTGCTCGAGTGGACCCCATCCAGAGGCTTGTTGGCTTGAGCCAACCTTTAGGTTGGCTAGAGTCAACCCTCCCAGAGAGCTATCCGCTAGAGCGGACCCAAGTTTGCTCGAGCAAATCCCTCCCAGAAGCTTGTCGGCTCAAGCGAACCTCTGGTTCGTTTCAGCCAACTGCCTGTCAGGCTTGGGTCTGTATTGGGGACTTGGAGATGATGTTCTAATGCTTACGAAAGGTCTGGTTAAAGCCCAATGCAATGGTAGGACCTAGCAAGGGATGTATGGAGTTTGATTGAGGAAGAAACCCCCATCACGGAGATTTAATGAGGATTTTTGACTTGTCAATGTGTCTAGGAAACTTGGAATGCCTTCGATCTTATGGAGTACCAAGCCACTAACAAAACCGATATACAGGAACCCCATACACTTTGATTCAAGTCATGAAGCCTCAATGTATGGTTTGAAATTATGTGGAAATCCATTTGTGTTATTTTTACACGAATTACATATGTTCCCTTCAGTTTTAATGTGCCATTATTGGTTTGCCTTAAAACTACCGAAATATGTAATTTGAGTATTCTGTTGGCCCCGTATGTTCGTGATCAGATACTAATGTGTTATATGCGCTTGTGAGCACCCGTTCAGCCTATTAGGGTGTTTTACATCTGTATTTGTTCTGACTTCTTCGTGTGACCAATGTGTCGGCACCACTAAGCTTTGACAACCTTGTCAGCTTGATCCACCGACTTGGAGTCCCCTTTATTTAGCCTCTGCTAGCTCTAGTATGGGTTCTGTTCTGTTCTGCTACTCGGTTCTACGGCAATGGTTTTGTCTAGTATATGTATATATGTATATAGTTGGCTCTTGTTACTTCACGTGTTTGAGGCCAACGCCTTTAATGTGCTCTCATCACATAAGTGATGGAAGATTTACCTTTGTGTGGTTGCCATCTTGCCAATCTCCTATTCATTGGTACCTTTGCATGTTTTATATTGCACATGTGCTTTTAGATAAATGACGCATCTTGGTTCATGAAAATTATTGTTTTAATAGGTTTTCAATGTTTTCTAAGGTAACCTTTAAATTTCTTTATTATTATATCTTTTCACCCACCTGCCAGACCGTCGTGTCTGACCCACTATTTTGGTACTCAGGACCAGATCCGAATGCCTTTGAGGAGGGGCCAGAGGAGGCGGCCGGAGAGCCGCAATGTGTAGGTGAATGGTAAGCAGATGATGTCGTTTAAACATTTTGTCGAACCCTGAATTGTGAAACATATTTTTCGAAAAGTGACTAACCCATTTTGGGTTTTTGGTTGTATTGGCCTTTGTTGGCCTCTATTTTTGGGGAATGCTTAATTAACTCACATTTTGTATAAACATTTAACTTTATGTTTTAGGAATGCCATTTGATCATTGCTCACTCTGAGATCATGTTATTATTTTGTACTATCAGTCTTGTATTATGGAATGAATTCGTAAGTTGGTTTGCCGCACGTTTCCGCATCCTGATTGTGATTGATTTGTGTGTGTGTGTGTGTGTGTGTGTGTGTGTGTGTGTGTGTGTGTGTGTGTGATATCCTCACCGTGGAAACATTTGAGGGAAATTAAATACATATCCTTGTAATCATATTACCCTAGCATTGGCTCGCCGATCCCGGATTAGGTGCGCCCTTTGTGCGCTAACCTAGTCCAGGGTCGCGACAATTGCACTCATCCACTTGTAACATAATTGAAGAAAAAGTGATTGTAGGAGTAGATGGCTGTTTTACCAAAAAGAAAAAAGAAAAAGAAAATTGAAGAATTTTAAATAATTTAAAGCTATACTAAAGACATATAATAGAAGGCAGGATCTAGAGTAATTTTTTCTTGCAGTTAGAGAATATTGTTAAGTTATCAAGAATCATCTATTGAATGTAACAAGGAAGAAGATCGCTATTCTTAGCAATGTATTGTCCGTATGTGTCACAACCCCGGACCGGGTTAGTGCACCAAAGCACTCCTAATCCGGGATCGGCGAGCTAAGTAATAGTTATGACAATAAATATAAAGATACTCACATTTAATTTCCCACAGGGTTCCACGGTGAGGCTATCACACATGTACACAAGTCAATTACTTTCAAAAGATTGCGGAAGCGTGTAGCAAATCAAACCAGCAACTCATTCCATATTTCAAGACCGATGACACTCATATTGATATCATGACGTTAAAGTGAGCAATGATCAATGGCATTCTCAAAATGTAAAGTTAGTGTTTATACAAAAGATCAGTTAATTAAACATTTCCCCAAAAATTGAGGCCAACAAAAGCCAATACAACCCAAAAGAATCAAAATGTGTCAGACATAATCCCAAAAAGGTGTTTCGCATCTCAGAACTCAACCAAATGTTTAAATGACATCGTTAGCTTGTCATTCTCCTAACCGTTGCGGCTCACCGGCCACCTTTTTCGGCTCCTCCTCAAGGGCAATGTGATATGGACCTGAGTACCGAAAATAATGGGTCAGATACTACGGTCTGCCAGGCGGGTGAATAGATGTAACAATAAAAGAAATTAAAAGCGTAATTTAGAAAGCATTAAAAATCTGTCAAAGCCATAATTTCCATAAAGTAAGATGCATCATTTCCTTAAAACACATGCAATGTAAAACATGTATGGTACCAAGGAAACATGAACTGACAAGATGGCATCCACACTGAGCTAAATCCTCCATCACTAATGTAATGAGAGCACACTAGAGGCGTTGGTCTCAGACACACAAAGTGACGAGAACCAACTAAATATATACATATAGCTAGACAAGACCATGGCTATAGAACCGGGTAACGAGGCAGGACAAGACCCAGACTACAGCTAGTAGGAGCACGAGGGGGACCCCCAAGTCGGTGATCAAGCCGACAAGGACATCCAAACTTAGTGGTGCCGACACATAGGTTACAAGAAGATATCTAGACATATACATATTTATATTGGTGTATAAAACCCAGGCAGGCAGGACATGGTGCTCATATGCACACCTTTCACATTAGTCACTTATCATGGAAGTACGGGGCTGACCGAACACATTCAGGGCATGTGACAGATTTTGAAAGCAAAACTATCAATGATACATGAAAACGGGCTAAAACATTTGTACTTCGGGTAACAATAGTCACGATGAATTTCCACACTAATTACGGGCCATACATTGAGGCTTCAAGACTTAGACGATATGTATAAGGGTTTCGTATGTCGGTTTTGCTCGTGGCTTGGTACTCCAAAAGATTGAAAACATTCCAAGATCCTTATACAAACTGACAAGTCCAAAATCCTCAATAAAGTTACGGGATGGGGTTTCTTTCTCAACCGGGACTCCATTTATCAATTTTCGGGTCTAACCATAGCATTCGGACCTCAAACAGACCTTTCAAAATCATTAGAACGTCATTTCTAAAACCCCAATATGGCCTATGGCCTAACATGCTGGCAAGTTTGTGGGAGGGTCCGCTCGAGTGGACATGGGTTCACTCAAGCGGACGTATCTCTGGGAGTGTTGGCTTGAGCGAACCTGAAGGTTGGCTCGAGCGAAGGTTCTAGATGGGGTCCACTCGAGTGGACGTAAGTTCGCTCGAGTGGGTTGGTCCGAGCCAATGAGCTTCTGTAAGGGTCCCCTCGAGCGGACAGCTTCAGAAGCTGCCCGTTTTGTGCATTTCGTGCTCTTCTTCTCTTCTCTTCTATACTCCCTTAGAGCCACCACCTTGACACAACATTTAAGGTGTCCTTGCCTCCTCAAAATCCACCATTTACTCCTCCAACAACCTCTCCACCAAACATTAAATCACATTCACTTCCATCCGCATTCGTCATAAATACAACCTCCATTCATAGAAATCCACATGTGCTCAAAAACAAACTTTTACAAAATATAATGCACACATTAAGGAGGTTAAGAAAGAGGAACAATACCTATAAATATGCACATTTCACAATCAATATAAATCATAGATGAAAATAGGTGAAGGCAATGATAAAAATCCATAAATTCTCCATAAACATGAAATCTTGTAATCAACCCATTCATCCACTTGCCTTGGCCTCAAAGATGATTAATCAAGCTCATAATCACCACTCCTAAGCTCAAATAACCAATCTAAACAAAAACCCGCAAAATACAACCCATTACAAACCCTAAAATGGCCAAACCAACAAATAGGAAGAGAGAGTTTGCAATAATAAAGATGGAGCTTCTTTAGGATTAAAATAAAACAAATCTAAAAGATGGAAGTGATTTCTTACTTGGAGGTGCTTCAAATATCAAGAGCTTGTTCAAAGAGAACCTCAAGGTGGCTAGATTTCTCTATAAATGGCATTAATGGAGAGCCCTCATGATGAGGAAGGAGATGATGAAGCCCGTTTTCCTTTTAGCAAGAGTTTGGTGTGGATTTGGGGATGAAGAAGCAAGAAGAAGAAGAGAGAAGCCCTAGAGCTGGAGCAAGAGTTCTCTCACCATGAAAAGTAGTAAGAAAGGGAAAAGGAAGATGGGTTCTCTTTATATAGGAAGTGGGGTTGAGTCCCACCACTTAATACACTTGATGGGCCTAGAACATGGGTTTTCGGGCCTCAGATGAATTCGACGAAGAAGGAAGGAATGTTCGTCGAAATTTCTAGTTTCCAAAATGTATACATTTTGCGGGTTTTGGAGATATTGAAATTAGTGTCCAGATTTTGAGTAAAAAGACTGTTTTACCCTAACATTAGAAAAGTAGGATTTTGAGGTCTCGAACGGAAATGGAGTAAACACGAAAGTTGTAGGGAATGATAAAACCAATCAAACGGAGTCAAAAAAATGAATTTACGAAAATCGAATAATTCTTTAGGCTCATGCAAAACACTACAAAGGAACCCCCAAAGGGTCCCACTGACGAAATGGCTCTCAAAATTCCCCAAAGCTATTTAAAAGCTATTCTAATATCAACTTAACCAAAAGCCACTAATCTCACTTAAACTAATACACAACTTAATTAATGCTAATCGAGATCACTCAGGTTGGGGTCTTACATCCTACACCCCTTAGGGCATTTGGTCCTCTAAATGAAAAATAACCACTAACCTCGGGTAGTAGATGCTAATACTTATTCTGGACTTGATCCTGTAATTCCCATGATGCTTCTTCATGTCCATGATTTTCCCAAAGTACTTTTACCCAAATGAATTGTCTGTATCCTTAGCTCTTGTTCCTTTGTATGAATGATCTGAACGGGCTTTTCAACATAGGTGGCAGCCTCTCTGATTTCCAATAGTTCATGACGGAGTACATGCAATGGATCGGGGATGTACTTCTTCAACATTGACACATGTAAAACTTTGTGTACAACGGAGAGCTCAGGCAGTAAAGCTAGTCTATAAGCCACATCACCAATCTTGCTCACAATGTTGTAAAGTCCAATGTATCTCCTGGATAGCTTTCCCTTCTGCCCAAATCTCAATATTCCCCTAGTTGGTGACACATTCAAGAAAACCTTATCTCCTTCCTTGAACTGTAAGTCCCTTCTGTGAGAATCTGCATAACTTTTCTGTTTACTCCAGGCTACCTTTAGACGTTCTTGAATTAACTTGACCTTGTCACTAGTCTTACTCACTATAGCCGGTCCATGAAAACTGCAAACACCTACTTCCTCCCAACAAACTAGAGTTCTGAACCTTCTGCAGTACAATGCTTTAAAAGGCGCCATTCCAATGCTCGAGTGGGAACTGCTATTGTAGGCGAACTTGAAAAGTGGTAAGGTCTCGTCCCATTGAGTGTTGAAGTCTAACACATAAGCTCGAAGCATTTCTTCAAGAGTCTGAATTGTGCTCTTTGATGACCATCTATTTGTGGGTGTAGGACGTGCTAAACTATAGCTTTGTACTTATAGACTCATGCAGTGCCTTCCAAAATTTTGAGACAAATCTGCTATCTCTGTCCGTACTGATGGAGACTGGCTGTCCATGACGGCTAACAATCTTTTTGACAAACAACTATGTAAGAGGTAACATGTGCATTTTCTTTCCTGTTCTCACGGGAATGAAATGGGATGACTTGGTGAGTCGATCCACAATGACCCAAATGACATTGTTTCCTCTGCTGGTTCTTGGTAGTCCCGAAATAAAATCTATGGTAATATGTTCCCACTTCCATTCTGGGATCTCTAACGGTTGCAACAACCTTAGAGGCTTCTGATGCTTTGCTTTCACTAACTGACACGTCATACATCGAGAAACAAATGCTGCAATCTCTCGCTTTATGTTGTTCCACCAAAATCTGCCCTTCAAATTTTTATACATCTTTGTATTGCCCGGATGCATAGAATACTTTGTACTGTGAGCTTTTGTCATGATGTCATTCTTCAAATCTTCAATGTTAGGCACGCATAGACGATCACGGTAATACAAGACTCTATCCACAATACGAAAGTCTGGACGCTCTGCTATATGCTCTGAGATTCTGGCCAACTCTGGATCTTGCAATTGGTTATCCTTGATCTTTTGAACGAATGAGGGCTCAGATACTGACATGTTAGCTAATATCATGCCTTTCCTTAGTGGCTGTAAGTCTACATCCAGCTCTTCCAGTTGTTCAAAAATACAAGTACTCCGTAGAGTTGCCAAGCTTGCTAATTTCCTACTAACGCATCGATGACTACGTTTGCTTTCCCTTGGTGATACTTGATTGGAAAATCATAATCCTTGATATATTACATCCATATTCTCTACCTCATGTTCAATTCCTTTTGAGAAAACAAGTACTGTAAGCTGTGGTAGTCGGAGTGGACTTCGAGCTTCTCTCCATAGAGGTAATGCCTCCACATTTTTAGTGCAAAAACGACCGCCGTTAACTCGAGGTTATGCGTTGCATAGTTCTTCTCATGGTCTTTCAACTGTCGGGATCCATAAGCAACGACTTTTCCATCTTGCATCAACACACAACCGAGTCCCACATTCGAAGCATCGGTAAAAATAGTGAAGCCGCCGCTTTCAGATGGTAGAGTAAGGACCGGTGCGGTAGTCAATCTCATTTTCAGCTCTTGGAAACTAGCCTTACACTGATCTGTCCATACATATGGTGCATTTTTCCTAGTCAACTTCATCCATTGCGCCGCAATCAACGAAAATCCTAGCACAAACCTCCGATAATAACCTGTCAATCCACGAAAACTTCTGATTTCTGATGCATTTCTCGGTCTTTCCCAATCCACAACTGCCTTAATCTTAGCCGGGTCCACTGACAATCCTTTTTTGGAGATGATGTGACCTAAAAATGCTACGTGTTCGAGCCAAAATTCGCACTTGCTGAGCTTTGTATGCAGCCGATTATCTCTCAAAGGTTGAAGTCCTATCCTCAAGTGCTCCTCATGTTCTTCTCTGGACTTGAGTACGCTAAAATATCATCGATGAACACTACTGTGAATCAATCTAAGTACAGAGCAAATAGTGTAGACTGAACACATTCAGGGCATGTGAGAAATTTTGAAAGCAAAACTATCAATGATACATGAAAACAGGTTAAAACATTTGTACTTCAAGTAACAGTAGTCACGATGGATTTCCACACTAATTCCGGGCCATACATTGAGGCTTCAAGACTTAGACGATATGCATAAGGGTCCCGTTTGTCGATTTTGATCTTGGCTTGGTACTCTAGAAGATTGAAAATATTCCAAGACCCCTAAACAAATTGACAAGTCCAAAATCCTCAATAAAGTTACGGGATGGGGTTTCTTTCTCAATCGGGCTCCATTTATCACTTTTCGGGTCTAACCATGGCATTAGGGCCTCAAACGGACCTTTCCAAATCATTAGAATATCATTTCTAAAACCCTAATACGGCCTAAGGCCTAACATTCGATCAGCTCTTGCGGACCGAAGGTTTGTTCTAGCTGGCAAGTTTCTGGGAGGGTTCGCTCGAGTGGACAAGGGTTCGCTCGAGCGGACGGCTCTCTGGGAGGGTTGGCTCAAGTGAACCAAGTTCTGGATGGGGTCCGCTCGAGCGGACGTAGGGTCGCTCGAGCAGGCTGGTCCGAGTCAGGTTGGCTCAAGCGAACCTGAAGGTTGGCTCCAGCCAGAGAGCTTATGTAAGCGTCCGATTGAGTGAACATGGGTCTACTCGAGCGAACAGTTTCAGAAGCTGCCCGTTTTGTGCATTTCGGGCTCTTTTTCTCTTCTTTTCTAAACTCCATTAGAGCCACCACCTTGACATAACATTTATGGTGTCCTTGCCTCTTCAAAATCCACCATTCACTCCTTCAATAACCTCTCCACCAAACATTAAATCACATTCACTTCCATCCGCATTCATCATAAATACAACCCCCATTCATAGAAATCCACATGTGCTCAAAAACAAACTTTTACAAAATATAATGCACATATTAAGTCTCAGACCCCGACCAAGAATTAGCGAAATTTGTGGTAATTAAGTGAGTGTTTAGTCATAAGTGGGTTCAGTGTTCGTTGGGTTAGAATACGATTCGATTTAGTTATGGAATTAGTTTTAGGAAATTTTGAGAGCGTTAAATTTAGCCAGACACCCTCAGGAAGGCCTGAGTGCACGTGTGAGCATGGGAGGATGTTTTCTGGATTTTTTATTTAAATTGTGACTTTGATTTACTTTGAATGATTTTATGATTTCCTACAACTTTCGTATTCAGTCCGTCCTTGTTCGAAGCCTAGAAACCTATGTTTTGGCCAAAAAGGGGTAAACTGGACTTTTCACACCCAAAGTTGGACACAATTTTTGAAATCTAAAAAATTGGTCAAAAGTATATTTTTTGGAAACTAGATTTTTCAAGGATCATTTTAGTCCTCTTCGTCGAATTCATCCGGGGCCCGCAAGGAGATGTTCTAGCCATCTCAAGTTTTAGCCCAAATGGGGCCCACTCCCATTCACTTAAGTCATCTTATCTTCCTCTCCCTCACGTTTCAGAACCCATTCCTTTGTTTCCTGCAACTTTTTAAAACCTAGTACTTTGAAGAGAGCTCATTTCTCTCCACTTCTCCCTCTTGCATGCCCTAGCTAGAGGACTCCATGCCAAAATCTGATCTCATATTCCTCTTCCTCTCTCTCCAAGCTCTCCATTGCTACCCTTTGTTTGGAAATCTCAGTTGGGCAACCCCTTCATCTTCTTCCCTTCTTCTTGTTTGGCTGGCTACAGGTAAGGACTCTTCTTCTCCTTCTTCTCAATGGAGTTTTTTTAGTCCATAAGGATGATGTTTTTCACACATGCAACACCCACTTCGAAATGGGTCTTTGTTTTCAAAGGTTTGGTTGATTTTTGAAAGGTTTTCCATGGGGTTTTGTAGACTCTTGACTCAGCTGTGGGTAGGATCCTTGAGGGAGCTTGTTTTGCATTTTGGATTAGCAAGTGGGTCAAGACAAGTGATCTCTTTGGCTATTCTTAAAGCATGTTATGTGTAGGAACTATTTTGAATTCAAATGCTAGATTTCCATTGCTATTTTACACTTGTATCATATTAACATGATTGGGTGTTTGGAACACATTTTTAAGCTTGCATGCATATGTTCTAATATGATTTGAAGAGCCCTCAATTTGTCAAGTTGAATTATGTTTTGGAATTACAATTTCTCGTTTTGGATAGCTTGATTTATGGTCATTAATGTTGGAGAATGGAGGAGTTTGGTGATGTGCAAATTGGTTTGGAAGTTTTTTACTTTGGAGGAGAGCATGTAGGCTCTTGAAATGTAATGATTTTGATGATGGTGAAGAGAGGTGAAATGGGGAAAAGAATGAAGGAGAACAACTGAAAAATCTAACTTGAAATGCACTGCCCGTATGGGGTCGGTCAGCTGGCGGTCATCTGTCGGCTAGCCGACAGTTGACCGACAGCCAACCAAACCAGCTCGGTTCCATTTCTAGAAGCTTACATTTGCAATAGTGGAGCATCGGTCAGCTGGCGGCTAACCGACTTGTATTACTTCGGTTAGCCGACAGCTAACCAAACTCCAGTTCAATTCCAATTCCATAAATGTTGTTTTCCTGACTTGAGACCAGGCATTCAGTTGGCGGCTAGTCGACTTGCACCACCTCGGCTAGCCAACAGGTGACCAAAAGCTGACCGAGTTTTCATGATGGCCCTGTTTTGTGGGATCTTCTTGGGAATTGAAACCATAATAAATTAAGGGCCTTTAGCTTGATATGGTGCATATGGAAATTCGAAATATCCTTTATATTCGGGAGTGCCAGTCCATCTTGTTCTGATATTTGGGTTTTCAACTACACGGGGGTCAAATGAAGGGCCTTAACCTATACTTGATAAGTTTGCTTCAACTTTCAGTTTTGTCATGATGGATATCGTCTTTCACATGTTTTGATTTCCAAGTATCAGTTGTGCTTTAAATTGTTTGAAGAAACATTGGGGATTACTTTTTAAGCTTTGTTCGATATAGCTTACGCTATTCTTGTTAGCCTCGTATTGATAAGTAAGTTTTCCCCTATTTCGATCCGTTTTGTTTGTGCATTCATGGATTCAGTTAAAGATCACTGAGCTTGGACTGCCCCTTCAGTTTGATCCACTGTCCGGGGGTCCTTAAACATGTGGACTATCTGTAGATTAGTCATGTATTATAATACACATCATGCGTGTTCCGGCTCTGCGGCAGTCCTTCCTGTTAAAATGATTTAAATTTATGTCTAAATTGATCACCTGCCAGACCGTCATGTCTGATCTGTTTGTTTTGGTATTCAGGTGTAGGTGCAGACGCCTTTGAGGAAGAGTTCCAGGAGGAGGCTGTTGAGCCATCCCCAGCCCGCGAGTGGTAACTCGACAACGTCATCTAGACGTCGGGTGGGGTCTTGAGTTGCAATGCATTTGGCTTGGGTTACATATTTTGGTTTTCTTTTAAGATGTATTGTGATATGCATGGCATAATATAAACAACTATCCTTTTATTTGAATTTGCTAGTTGTTTATTTTGTCTTAAATGTTCTACTTATAGCCTTTTTCTTATTATGCAAGAATTGGAAGGAGCTGACCATATTTGAGCTTAATTCAGAGAGGTTTAAAGATAAAACCCCATTTAAGAAAAGTTATACACAAAGGGCATATAGGCTTGTTGGAGGAGAGCTGGAATTTCAAGTTAGAGGTCATGAGCTCAAGACTTGGCACAATCCGTTTTTATTTTTATTGAAGACCTAATTTGGTAGCTCCCACCATATCTAATGCTTTGTAATGGTTGCTAAAACTTAGCAATCAACTTTGCAAGAAATGGAAGGAATCTCATGGACATGAATAAGAATGTTATTGTTTAGCAAGTGATTTTCGGAAAGAAGATTTTCGAAATTGTAGCCATCCTGCGCAAGCTTTACTATTTTGATCATAACTTGTGACTCAAGACTCCGATTAAGGAAAGGTCAGATGCGTTGGAAAGAGGACTCAAAGGAGAGGAATATCATGTCTACGAGGATCTCCCAATTTTGACATTTTGGGGGTTAAAACAGGCTGTCAAGTGGAGGGATATGAGGGAAGACAAATTTGAGTGATTTCTCTTTCTTTTTCTTCTTGTATTTTTCTTCTTTTTAAGGGGAGGCTATCTTTTGCTCTAGAGTTAATTTTATTTTTCTTCAATCTTTGTTAGAAATTGAAGGTGGAGATTGAGTGGTGTAGTAGACAACTTGAAGGCTTTCAATAATGACGATTTGCTTCACTGTTATTGTTTGTTCTACAATGCTTGGCTAATCCGTGGATTAGGGTGGAGGAGGAAACCAGAACCGGTGAGTTCGTTCCTTATTATTCTTCTATATCTTTCCCTCATTATTTGGAATGTCTTTTACTTTTTATGCTTGATCTTGACATATCATGTTTTGGTTAAATTCCTTTAATGGTTTGTGCTTGATCTTGATAAATAGTTATTAGAGTTTTAACATATTGAAGTGAAGGGAGTCTTAGGTACTATTTGGACAATTGGATTTTTTAAGAAAAAATGTTTTTAAAGCTAAATCTTCCAATCCAAGGCAATTGCTTGCACATTGGATTGAGTTTTAATGGGGATAAGACTATGAAGTAATTTTGGAATGATTAAATCTTTTTTTTGTGAAATCCGATACCCTGATCTCTCTTTCTCTGATCAAGTTTGTGTTTAGATTTCTTTTGATATCAGTTTAGTTATTATTTCCCTGACTAATTGTGGTTTTAAAATCTCTAGTGTGAAAACTGATTGAGGATTTTTGGATCTTGTTTCTACAAATCTCTGTGGACCCGTATTTGCCATTATCTACTTAATAGAAATTTGCGCGATTCCGGTTAACTATTTTGAGCACATCATATTGGCCTCTGTTGGCCTCTTATAATTTGGGATGTAAACTTTATGTTAACGTGCTTTGGTTAATTTGAAACATAAACTATGTTGGGAATGCAATGTTTATATTCCCCCTCTGATTAGCTTGTCATGATGATGATTTATTTGATAGACAAGTTTGATATTATATGATGTGTTTTGTTTAGATGAAATTTGCTACATGCTTCCGCAAACCATTGATCGTGTGAGTCCTGTGTTTGTCTTGGGGAATCCTCTCTGCGAAAACCTATGGGAACATCAGTCGCGGGCCCGGGGGGGGAATCTCGGTCTGGGGTCGCGACATTAAGGAGGTTAAGAAAGAGGAATAATACCTATAAATATGCACATTTCACAATCAATATAAATCATAGATGAAAATAGGTGAAGGCAATGATAAAAATCCATAATGTTTCCATAAACATGAAATCATGTAATCAATCCATTCATCCACTTGCCTTGGCCTCAAAGATGAATAATCAAGCTCCTAATCACCACTCCTAAGCTCAAATCACCAATCTATATAAAAACCCATAAAACACAACCCATTACAAACCCTAAAATGGCCAAACCAAGAAATAGGAAGAGAGAGTTTTCAATAATGAAGATGGAGCTTTTCTAAGACTAGAATAACACAAATCTAAAAGATTGAAGTGATTTCTTACTTGGAGGTGCTTCAAATATCAAGAGCTTGTTAAAAAAGAACCTCAAGGTGGCTAGATTTCTCTATAAATGGCATTAATGGAGAGCCCTCATGATGAGGAAGAAGATGATGACGCCCATTTTCATTTTAACAAGAGTTCGGTGTGGATTTGGGGATGAAGAAGCAAGAAGAAGAAAAGAGAAACCCTAGAGTTGGACCAAGAGTTCTCCCACAATGAAAAGTACCAAGAAAGGGAAAAGAAAGATGGGTTCCCCTTATATAGGAAGTGGGGTTGGGTCTTACCACTTAATACACTTGATGGGCTTAGAACATGGGTTTCCGGGCCTCGGATGAATTCGACGAAAAAGGAAGGAATGTTCGTCAAAATCTCTAGTTTCCAAAATGTATATATTTTGCGGGTTTCAGAGACATTGAAATTAGTGTCAGATTTTGTGTAAAAAGACTGTTTTGCCCATAATATTAGAAAAGTAGGGTTTCGAGGTCTCTAACAGAAACGGAGTAAAAATGAAAGTTGTAGGAAATGATAAAACCAATCAAACGGAGTCAAAACATGAATTTACGGAAATCGAATAACTCCCCAAGCTCAGCAAAGCACTACAAAGGAACCCCCAAAGGGTCCCACTAATGAAAAGGCTCTCAAAATTTTCCAAAGCTATTTAAAAGCTACTCTAATCCCAACTTAACCAAAAGCCACTAATATCACTTAAACTAATACACAACTTAATTAACGCTAATCGCGATCACTCAAGTCGGGGTCTTACAATATGTAGAACCATGCACTCTGCAAATTCAAATTTGCTCTCATCAAAATTGCTATTGTGAGAGCTAGATTTTTAGAAGATATCTCTAGATACATTCATGAAGATCTTAAATATGTCATTCACTGCGAAGTGAAAGTCAAAATTAGAAGCTCCAAATCTATCTGAGCAAGTGACATACTAGCATTGTTAAAAGATTAAGATTCTTATATAAAGTATTGCAACAATGGTAATTGGCATCCAAAGAAAATAAACATGCTAAGGATGCACTTGCATTGAGGTTTCACAGTCAACAACACCTTCTCCCCCTTCTTCATTGTTTTCACAGCCTTTGACAAAGCAGGACAAAAGAATCCTAATTGGAAGGCCACTCTTACGTAAGTAAATTTATAGACAATTGATTGAGAACTTGTGCCCAGTTAATCAATCGGCAAACTTACCATTTTTAATAGTAAACTCCATTCCATAAGATTTGGAGATCATAGTTCCATCTTCAAGCCGAGTTTCATATTTCACTGTGGTGGAAAGAGATTGAAAAACATATTACAATTTAGTAGATCATATTTTCCAGCCTGCAAAGTTATCAAATTATGGATGCAAAATTGTATACCAAGAACTTCATCAAGTTCCTTGGGATTGCCCCATTTCTTTCCCTTTGCAATTGCATTGGGTGGAATGGTTGATGGAGACCTTGACTCTCCATAAGCCAATTCAAGGGGGATGGTAAAGATACCTATCATTTAAGAAGGCACTTCAAAAAACAATTAGAAGAATGTAATTTTCAACGCTACACCTAAATGCAAAAGGAATTCATAGGAATTAATTGTTTTATTGAAGATCTACTTGTAGTTCATTATTTTTAAATCGTATTGAGCAATATATCATAAATTGACATAAAATAATGTCATTAGAAGACCAAATAAAACACTAACTATTGCCATCTTTCCACAAATTTTACATTCTAATCGAATCTTTTTTATGTAGGTAAGTTAACATGACTTGATATGAAGCCCCCTGTTGGAAAGTGGCACCATTTTCACAAGGGGGGAATCATCCAGAAATTCTTAAGTGTTCTATTTTGACGTGAAACATAGCTTATCAACAATCTTACAAGTTTTCCAAATGGTTTCAAAGAAGCTTCACCCATAAACACTACAATTGACACTTACAATGTTTATAGCACGTGTAAGGGATCCACCAAATATGATACATGCGTCATGGACTTCACAAAAGATGCAACCAATGCATTCCTAATAAAATTTACAATAAAGCAAAGGACGTGTATGAAAGAAACAAAGTTTTTATAGGATCATTAAAAAAAATGAAATTTTGGGAATGATGATTACTGAGGAAACTATGATTTTTAAAAAAAATGACATTAGACGCCATCTATAGATCTTATTTTATTTTATTTTTTGAAGGATCAGACACCATAAAAACATGGAGAAAAAAAGAAAATACAGAATCACACATTCAAGCAGAAAAAAAAAAAAAAAAAAACTCAATCTACAGAAGGAAGTACCCCAATTCATCTATTTTTTATTTGCAGACTCATTAAAACCCACAAATCAAATGCCTAAGAAAAAAGTAAAATTAAAAAAAAAAATGTTAGAATAAAAATGAAGAGAGGGTGCAATATCTAGAAATGAAATTCACAAAACAAAGTCATAAACCCCATAAAAAATAGTAACATCCTCAACACAAACCAAAACTCAGAATTGAAAAAAGCAACAACGGTCCCACCTTGACTGAGCCTGGTCCATCAAGCAAAGTCTCGTGTATTAATGAACTGCAAACCAAAAACAAAAAACCGCATGAAAAAGGGATCACCCACTTCACCAAAATCGACATAGAAAAAACATAAAAAAAAAAAGACTCAATATCAGTTGAATTCAACATCACACACCTTCCACTTCATCTCCATTTTCGAGGTTGTCCCAACCTTCTCCTTCCTTGACAAGCATTTCCTTTTTTTAAGTTTTACTGTAGGAGAAAAGAAGAAGCATGGAGAGGAGAAATGAAGAATGGAGAGGTTGCATCTACTTTTCCTTTCTTAGGGTGGTGTTGTGCAGAGAAAAACGAAGGAGAAATTAAGTGGACTAGCCTTCGTGCCCATGAACACATGTCCACAGAAAAGATGTGCATTTAGAGCATTTAGAGTGACTGTTACTGTTGCTGCATGCTGTTTAGCAATATCGATCTTTTGCCTTCCCACTTCACTCAGAGCAAGTCTGAAGTGCTTCGTAAGCAACTACATAGCAAATAGAGTCTTAGCTGGATTAGTTAAGGATATGCTTTACATGCATATAAAAACATAAATTACCGTGTAATTAGTGTTTTGTTACTACTCAATACTCGTCGAAATTTAGGAAATTGAAATCTTGGGTACAGATGAATTAAAGTAGGAAAAACTCACAAATTGAATAGAGAGTGGAGGCTCATCTCTAGAAAATCATTGTAAAGAGCTCCAATCCATGTGGTTGATGGATGATGGTGTCTCGCGGGTAGAAGGTAAAAGAAGCACTCAGCTTGGGGTGGTGACACATGAATAAGGATTTGCATTAGCTTTATTTTTTTGCGTTTTTCATAGAAGACATGATGTAATTTCCAGTTTTTGCACCAACCCAAAAGAATTTATGATGGTTTATAATCAATAGAAATTTGATTCATGATGGTTTGAACTTCAATTTGCATATATAGTAAGAATTATGTGATTTGAAAGAATGCAGAAGGTCATAATTCATTGTTGGCATAAAAAAGTGTGTGTCAATTTGTAAGATAGAGAATTAGAAATAAAAGACTAATAATATGAGAAAAACAAAACTCTATAGATAGCATCATTTTCAAAAACATCCTAAAGAAAAGGTGGATATAGTTGTATGCTCCAAGTAAGACAAAAGAAAAGAACTATCATCCTTATATGATTTTGATACATAGTTCAAGTGTGACCGACAGTAGAAGTTAATATTTACAATTAATATTTACAAAGTATAGTTTGTGACACATTCTCTATGCTTGGCTTTCATTAGGAACGTCACCAATTGAAACAACAGTTAAGTTTACTTTTGAGCTGTACTGATAGGCTTTCAGCTGAAATATGTATTCTTGTCAATTGAATTTGTCGATAATGTCTTTGATTTCACTGATTTGTCCCTGACATTAAAATAAAATGATAAGTTAAATATTTTATAGGAATTAGATATGTAAGTACTGGTAATGAGGTGAATTTGATAGAAGCATACCTCCTCTGAAAAGTGCATCATTTGAACTATTGTGCATGAAAAAAGTTTCTTGATTTCATTTCCAAATAATGTTGCTGAAATCGTTCCTGTGTTGTAAATATTTTCAACAACTCTAAACCTGAAATTCAACAATCAGTTAATGAGTAGTGTGTGTGTGTGTGTGTGTGTGTGTGTGTGTATTGTCTTACCATAGATGTGCTATCGTTTCTTTGTAGGTACATGAACAAGAGATTTAAGTGTTATATTTCTCTATTGTTTTCTTCTTGCATCCACTACAACCCATGTACCAAAACTTCTGTTGCAGATTATCCACTGAAATTGATGCTCTTATGTGATGTATAACATTCTGAAGGGAAGGCTTTGTGTTATTAAGCAATTGTTGAAATGAGAAAATGATGTTGATTTGAAAAGAAAAGAAGTTGATTGATTAAAGTACCAACGTTTTTGAATTAAGAATGTCTTCTATGTTTGTAGTTGTTGTTTCTGATGTAGTTGGAATGCTTTCTTGAGACATTTTTTCCTAGTTAGAACACCTAGCAAGAAATAATTTATGATATTAATAATTTATCTCTTTTGAATATCTTTATCTAGTTTTATTAAAGAGGAAAAAGTGGTCTGAAAAATTATTTGTAATTACCAAGTGTGTAATGTGGTGGCAATTGATATGTTAGGGTTGATGATTAGTGTTTAGGAATGTCTTGTATTTAGACCGACTATACCTGAGAAAAAACAGAAAAGAACCATGTTAATGTATTCATTTCTCATAGCCATAGTAAATAGATTTACAATTTTTATACCATTATAATATGAGATCTTTGTACGTGTGACAAGAATGATTGGCATTGTATCCAAGGTTGTTGATAGAGCGTCAATCTCCTTTGCCATAAAGTTGTTCCACATAGACAAATTGATTGTTGTCAAACTAAATATTATAAAAAAAGATGGTATTAGTGGCAGTATTTGGTAATTGATAATAGAGAAAGTTATTAAGAATGTATATGATTTAAATAATTAAGAAGGAAGATGACATACTCTGAGTCTGCTAGAACTATTTGTTAAAGTGGCAATGTTTCTAATTTAACTTTCTTTAGGGGTAGTATATCAAGAACCACAGCAATTATGTCTGAAAAATAGCATTGTAATGAATAAAAATGATGCATGTTCATTTACATTTCATGGATGATGATAGTTCAGAAATATTATTCTAGTATAAATTTTTTTACCTATTTCTGCCTTTGAATCATGCTTGTGAATATCAGACAGTGGAGTAAAATTGTAAATGTTGCTACTGATATCTTTATCTTCTTTCATGACTTCTTTAATGATCGAGTGACTATTTATGAACCACTGATATTTTCTATTTTCAAATTTGTGTCTTGGGTTGCTTGGATAGACAGAGATATTTGACACATAATAGCTTTTCACTATAGTTAACGTGTTTTCAAGTAAATCAATATCGCTATCAAACATAGTGGCTCGGACCCTAGTTCCCTGCATACATTTAAAAAAAATCATGATAAATAAAGAAATGATGATGAAAAATGAAAGGAGTCTGAATTTCCTGGTTGTGGGGTAAATACCTAGTTTTCATTGGATTTAAATATATATTTTTTATTGGAGTACTTTATTTTATCTAATTTATATAGAAATCACCTTGTCCTTTGTCTTAGTTTTGTAAAATTAATCCATGATGGGATTGGTTAAGGGAAGAGGAATATTATGTATATAGTGAGCTTCGAGTTTTTTTTTGCTCATAATTTTACAAAGCAAAAACATGGAAAAGGAAAAATTTTGGAAGAAATTAAAGTTGCTCTGGTTGCTTCACTTACTTTATTACAGAAAGCTCATACTATGTTCTGTGAAACTGCCCAATCACCAATCCAAATAAAAGAGAATTTCAATCCCCATTCACTTACTCAAATAATAAAAAGTTTTAGTTTCCATTCACCAATCCAAATAAAAAAAAATAGTGACGTTGGAGTTTTCTATGCAGATAATTTTATAAAGTTAAAGGATGGAAAAGGAAAATATTCGGAAGAAATTAAAATCAATTAAAAAAATAAACAAACGTAATCAATGGAGAGAGAGAGAGAGAGAGAGAGAGAGAGAAACCTAGAAATATTAGATGACGTTAGTATTATAACTTGATTCTATTGGAAAGGAAAAAAAAACCCTTTTCTTTCTCCTAGCAAGTAGGAAAAAAAGGGAAAAAAACCCACACTACAGATTCCGTCATAGAGTACAAAAAATTAAAAAGAAAAGTTGGAAGCACTTTGCAGATGTGAGAAGAAAGGGAAAATCATCTTACAAGTTGGGGTGACTTAGAGAAAATCCAAAGCGATGGTATTCCTCCTCTTTAGAAGAGAGAAAAAAAACTCTGTACTTGCCATGGAGAGATGAACAATCAAGAGAAGAGAGGCATTGAATCTAACCTCGAAGGAGAGAGGCGGAAGGAGAGGAGATATGAAGCATTCTTTTTTATTTCAAGCATGACAAGGCAACATGCATCTTTAAGTGATGCCCACGTATTTATTTTGCAAGCATGACAAGGCAAACATGCATCAAACATGCATCTTAGGTGGACCCCATGGAGGTGTAGAGAATCCAAAAAAAAGAGAATTTCAAGCCCCATTCACTTACTCAAATAAGAAAAAGTTTCAATTTCGATTTACCGATAAAAAAAATAAAAAATTCAGTCAATCTAGAATGTCTAAATTATGGGCCACACCTTGGATGAGTAGCTACTTATTCATGACCACTACTCTCTCCCATGTGGCAGCCCTAAGCAATAAAGAAAAGGAAATATGTCTGTTTAACCAAAAAAATCCAACCCAAAATTAAAACACTAAAAGAATTACATAACCTAATATATTGTAGAGTTTAATGAATCCAAACTGAAAAGCCAAGTAAACCTATAAAAAAATAATATTCAAATATCATTAAAAAAAACTAAATTCAAAAGAGGGCATATATAGTTGTTTATTTACCTCAGAGTCACTAAATACTAAGTTTTGATATGCTTCGTTACCAGCCTTTGATTGATGAGGAATGATTTTCTCATTCACTATTATTTTGGCTATCTAATTTGATGTGCGCTCTATTATATCTTTGATTTTTCTACAATCTCTAGGCATTTTGATAGACCTGTGGAAAGAACAATGAAGCAATTACTTATTAGAACTGTAAAAAAAAAAAAAACTGTAATTGCGTATGTCTGAAAATAGTAGATATATATACAACAACAAATAAAATATATGAAAAATTGTTATTCAAATCACCTATAACAATAATTGGTGCTAAACAGAATTGGCAAGTGTCAATATTTCTTGGTATACAACATTTGATGTACATGTATCTTCCGATGTTTCATCTATGCTTGGTGATAAGTCCTTAAAAATGTAGAATTTCCTTATCATTTTAGAATAATTAAGGACTTAATCATCAAATCATGAACCATTTTAGTAAAAAAATTATGATTTTATGTTTTTGAGCATCAAAGTCTAAATTTGAGTCAAAATTCATCCAAAAATTGTATTTTCACATAAAATCATGAATTTCTCTATTTTTTACATTGAAAGTCACAAATTTCCCATAACTTTTTATTCACACATGAAATGATGAATTTTCTTTGTACCATTGATTTAATTGAAGAAAACTTGATAAAATGGTGACATTTTATGCATTTATTTGGTGTGAATTGGGACCGCATCTTGCATAATTCCTTACCTATATGATTAGATTATTCTTTGATCTTTGCTTCTATTTTTGTAGGGAATTTCAGAAATCGGGGCCCACGGAAGAGAATTGATGAATCAAATGCACCATGGACCCACCTTCCTTTGGCATGGAATCTAAGGTAGGGGCGGCCATGGTAGGGTCCGCTCTCATATGCAAGAAAAAAATCAGATTTAATCTCTTGAAGATAAGTTCCAAATTTGCGGGCCATGAGATGATGAGGTGTCATATCTACTCTCCAACAAATATTGCTTACATGTCAAGATGGATGGCTAAGATTCAATTCAAGCCAAACAAAGAAGAAAAAAAATTGCAAAAGAAAGTCAAGCCAAGGCATGGGACGTTCCATGTTGTGTACACCCAAGTGGGGTCCACATGCATTCAAGAATTGCACATCAAATCTGAAATTCAGATTTGAATTGATCCTTAACCCAAGTGGGACCCAAGAGAGGGAGTTGCATGAGATAAGAACAATCCTAATTTTACTAGGATTGTGAGCCAACCCCTAGAAAATCTCTCAAAAACTCTCCTAATCCTAATCCAACTTGGACCACACACTACTAATCCTTACCCAAATCAAAACCTTGCAACCCAAGCTATCAAAAATATATAAAAAGAGGGCTGGACGTGGATCCCCATATCTCCATTCCCCTTGGACGACCAGCAACAATAATTCCCCCTTTTTCCATTAATTCTTCTTCATCTCTCCTCCTTCCATCAATATTTCATCCAAGGCCTTCCCTAAGGCACACTACCACTTGGATTTCTACGCCTTCGCGCCGCCACCATTGCTATCGTCACTCCACCATCAGATCATCCTTGAAATCATCTTCGCTTGCTTGGATTTCAGATCGCGAAACGAGAGCCGGTTGGATCGCCGTTCAAGACCGCGAGTCCCTCTCCTCCGTTTAGTGTTTCTTGTGTCTATGGTAAGTTTGGATGCACTTTATTTTTATTAAAAGAATTTTGTAATGGTTATTTGCTTGTAATGGGTCTTTCATTAATAAATCAAATTTATGGGGTCTTGGTCTTCACCAATGAGTCAACATTGAATTTTTGTGCGTAGTGACAGTGCGCACTTGGTGCGGTGGTCTTGATTTTTCTTGATGGCATTAAGCAAAGTAATTATTGCAAAGTTTTAGAATTAAAATCTAATTTCTTTATTCTCTGATTTTATTTTATTTGATTTGATTTTATTTTATTTTATTCTTTATTCTATGCACCCTTAACAATTATTGCAATTGGTTGGGCTAATGAATCTTATGGTGATGCAGTGGTTAGATTAGGTTTCTAGATTAGGATTTTAATTTTCTTGGGTTGTAATTAATATTTCAGATTTGCAATTAATTTTTAATTCAATTAGAAAATTTGATTTGTATAGTTTTTTTTTAGGCTAGAACTAGTTTTTTTATTAGGACAGGTTTTGCGATAAATAAACTCTCCGTGGATCGATCCGGTTTCACCGGTTATTACTACAATCGCGGCCTTGCACTTGGGGCTACGATCACTTGGTTTAATGAGAACTTTTACAGTAGAAGCTGTTTTCGCTCTGGATAGTGCAACATACAGTTGGCCATGTGAAAAAATAGGTTGTGGAAGATATATACCAACATGCTCCAACATGTTCCAATGTTTGTCCTTGTGCTTTGTTGATAGTCATGGCAAAGCTTAGATGAATTGGAAACTGTTTTCTTTTAAACATGAATAATGGATATTTGTCATTTTCAGCTGGTTAAAGTGGAATTCTTGGCATAAAAACTCATTTTCCTCGATAGTGACCAACAATTATTTCTGCATCAATTTGATATTTTGCAAATGTTTGACAGATTAATCTTGCCCCATTGCATAATCCTGATGGTGGATCTATGTTTCACATCAACATTATTGGACAATTGATCTTTAATATTAATTCATGAGGAGGAAGTCCACTTGGTGTTAGGCCGTTTAAGAACTCTTCTTACTGAAGCTGCTCTGTATCATCTATTGCCAAATCAAAGTTGTAATACTTGAGAGGAGAACCAGGAAAATGGTTTATTAGCAAATTCACTGATTTCATCAACAAAATCATTTTTTGGAGTTAGTATCACATGACTTGCTATAAAATCTAAATTGTTGGCATTTTTTTTCTAACTCTGGAAATGTAGCCTCTATCGAATTGGCTCTTGATGTTATGTCTTCTTTGTAAGGAATGACCATGCCATTTGGGAATTTTATTTTGTCATTGTTTATGGAATTTTCTATCCCATTTCCAACCCGTAATAGGAATTTACTAAACGATGGGTCAAATTTTTCCCTCATGTTTTCAGTCAGTTTGATTTTCTGTAATGTGGGCCACAATTTTGATGTAACCAGACTTGCTTCGATTGCTTCATGTCTATTTGTCCTTGGGACAACAAGAAAGACTTGCTGAAAATCTCCTCCAAATACAACTACTTTTCCTCCAAATGGCAACTGTGAATCTGTTACATCTTGCAACATTTGATGGAATGCTAATTGCTTCTTTCTTTGTCATTGATGCCTCACCCATATAATGAGTTTAGCCATTTGAATTAAGTAAGCAACACTTCCTTATTTGTTTATATGGAAACTCTTTATCTCTTTAATATTAAGTGGTATTTTGAAACGGGAGTGTGTTGTTCTACCAGCTGGTAATATTGATGCAGCGACTCTAGAAGTTGTAGTTGCAAGAGCGAAAAAGGCCTTTTGATCTGAATGTGGCTTATAGGGAAAGATACAAGTATGTTTTTCTAGTACCACCAAGACCATCAATGAAAAAAGCTCTAGCACTCTAACTTAAAACTCTTTGCAATATGATATTGTATGCGTGTTTCTGTTTTTCATTCATTGTATGTATTGCAAGTAAATCATGTTCAGACACTGAAACACTCAGTTCTTTTTCAATTTCCTATGAGTTTGATATTTTCTTATCAATTTTAATATCTACATTAGTAAAAGCATAGTCCATAATGTTCATTCCCATTGACTGTAAAACAGAGTTTATATTTGCTAGTACTTTTGCCCACCTAATGTTTGGTGAAAACTCAGGGAAGTAATAATCTTCGAACATAGCATCTTCAAATTTCTCCCACAACATTTTAGGATTGCTTGGATTATAGTACACCAAAATGGTAGCAAACAATCAACGCAAACTTTGTGGCATTTGATATTGAGATTCTTCTTGTAAGCATTCTTCAAAACTATTATCTGATTCCAGCAACCCTCATAATAGTGTATCTTTATGAAATGATGATGTTTGAATTCCGTTAAAGAATTTCAAATCTTGAAATGACATTGGTGCTCTAACATGATTCAACAATAGCCGCAGATAATATCTTTCACCTTCAATTGGATTTGCCGTGATGAATCTTCTAATTGCACAATCTTTTTTCCTCTCACTCCAATATCTTTGGTTATCATGCCATACAAAATGTTCAGGGAATTCTTTATAAAGCCATTTATGTGCTTCCATGTTAACTCTATTCATTTCGAAGAATTGAGTCAACATTGTCCTAGATGCACGATCATTGGAAATCACGTGAAGAAGATTATCTTGTTTCTTGAATGATATAACTTGTTTATCTTCTAAATGCAACTACAAGCCTTTGATAGATGGATGAATTTCTTTCAATGAGAACTTATAGATTTTCCATGTGGCTTCTGGAGGTGAAATTCATCTTGTTGTTTGGAATTGTTCTATTTCGTCGACATCAAAACTATTTTCATCACCAGTAATATGGAATGCAACATGGTCATGACCCTTATAGATATACTTGTACAGGTATTTGACTGCTGTAATTGTAGAGCAAATCTTTACATTCATATGACAATCAAACTTTGCAAGTAAGTAAGGATTGTACGGTATGACCCATCGATTATCTAAATAGGCACCCCGTACTTTGGCTTGTTCATTGGTATTGTGTCGCCTATATATTGGATAGGAATTCTTTGCTTGAGTTGTTGAATAAGAAAAATCTTTAGGATAATGGTTTTTGCAATAACCATTTTTTCTCACGCAAACATTTTTTGGATTTAAATCTCCACATGGCCCATGCATCATGTGTTTCACAATTGTTGCATACAAATGTGAATTTTTAGCTATGTCAGGTAGTTCTACGCAAACAAATCTGTCAAATGATTCTGGCACAACAATTTTATAGCCTGCCTTCAAGATAAGTAAGAAATAAGCATGTGAAAGTCCTCTCTTTTGAAATTCAATGACATACACATAAGCAGCAATTGGTCCAAATAATTTTTTTTGAACAAATCATCTTTTAACTCTTCCAGTTTTCCCTTAAATACTCGTGTATTCAAATCAGGCATATTTTGCGCTTCTTCAGATGATTGAAGTTCGTTCTTAATTTAAACCAAGAAGGATTACATGTCATTGTTAAAAATATATCAGGCTTTTCAAAATGTTCAACCAATGCCATTGCTTCTATATAATGTCATCTCATATCTCTTGGACAACCTATAAATGATGTTGGTAAGACAATTCTATGTCCAACTTTGGAACCATAAGTTTGTCCAATTGTAATACTATTAACAAGCCCCATATATAAATCAGCTCGTATTTCATTTTGTCGATAACGAAGGTAGTCTAACTGAGAGCTCTCTAGCTTGATGTACATGTCAACAACATATTGTTGTAACAAACGACCTGAGTGCAATAGTAGTGAAGGACAATTTTCCCGTATTTGCAATTTGTAGCAATAATACTCGCTACAAGACACATCCTTTCTCTTGTTAACTTTTTTTTGGTTCACTGGAAAACATTAAAAAAATTATTATAATATGTTCAATATTAGCGGTATAATTTAAATAAGTAATGTATCATTAGTACCTTGTCTTTCTTTTTGAAGGAGATCTTCTAGTGATGATATTTGGGAATGATTAAGAGATGTTTGTCCTTGACAATAAGCTCTCAAAATTGTTTTAGTTAATATCTGTATTTCTTTATCCCATCCAATATCACCAAATGGTAATAATAATGGATATTGCAATGGATCATAACATCCAAAATAATATCGCACTCTGTGACTATGGCCTGAATCACTATGGACAATTATATTGCGTTCACCATGCATGCCAGAGTCATTATTCTCTATCCATATTGCTGCTACTTGTTATTCTGACAGAATATTATACACTCTTTGGTCTAACCCGACATCACACTTGATTACAATGTGAAGGCTTTCCAAAGTAGGTACATGCTGAAGGCTCCAAAAAATATGAGCAGTATGGATTAATTGATAAGATATTGATCAACTTCCGAATGATGCCTGGATTAATTTTTTATGATGCTTGCATACGGTTCTCCAGTTCATATTCCGTATCATAAAAATAGAGTTGTAAGCAAGAAGGATGTCCATCTGTGGGTACCAAGTCATTGATATAGTGGTAAACCTAACCTTGTACCTTGAATGTATATATACCTTTTTGTCTTCTATAAAGATCTCTATCATATTTGACACCAAACGATGTAAATGCAAGAGTGTTATTATATGTACGAACCTATTTTCTAAATTCCAAAGCATCACTTGAGTTTGACTTCAATAGCGAGTGGAGTTCTTCGAGGGCATGATTTGAAACCACTGATATTTGTCTCGAGGAGTAGCAGAAGCCTGCAGGTTCACGATGAAGTCTCTTTGCATTGCAACATTCACATGTTGAAGAAGATGGCAAAATAGATGGTTCTTGAGATATATTTTGAAGAACTTCATCGATGCATGTGGAGCTAGAAGTGAATTTATATACAATAAATATAAAAGCAAGAAAGAAGTAGAGTTTAGTTACTTTGAAGATTTAAAAAAAAAAAAAAAAAGAAAATTAGATAATTATATATGCGCCTAACCTTTTAAGAATTTTTTAGTTATTATATACTGTATAATAGAATGAATATTATTATAAAATTGTAATTAGCATTGAAGAATTTTTGTAAGGCATAGTTTTATTATGAATAATAAACTATGGTACTTTTTCCAAGAGAAAATGAAGTATATATAATGTTTTATTACCTCTAAGAGCTTCATTCTTTTTTTTTTTTCTCTTTTTTTCTTTTTTGATGATGCAGAGTGATGACACGCTTTTGATGTTGATCCTATTAAAACAATTTAAAAAGAAATTACCATGTGCCTGTACTTTAAGTGTTAAGTGATTACAGGCTGTAATTCTTACCAACTTCATGAGTGTTGTAGTACTCAATTTGTTGTTTCCCTTTGTTTGATGTTGTTGATGAATAGTCAACTTGATTCACTATGATAGTCAGTATAGTGAAAACCAAACAATTGTTAGTCAATTATAAGAGTTTTAATAATTGTTATATAACTTTAGGAAAATAATAAAATATATTTTTTATTTTGTTATTACTATACGTGGTTCAGAAATAGAGTTCCTTGATGAAGACAAATGTGAATCAAGTGCAATTCTTACTTTTGTTTTCTTTTGTATGCCTCTCTGTTTTTTTTTCTATAGTTATGCCTTCTTGTCATCGCTCAAATTTTTATAATAATTTTTGAAATATTCTCTTCTATCTCTCTTTTGGCCCATATTTCACATCTGAGGAAAAAGGTGAAAAAAATCAATAATGACGAAATTGTGCAATTTTACATTTTCTAACAAGGTGTAGACTATTCCTTTTCACCGTCTTTCTAAACTAGGAATAGGTTCATCTTCTATGTCATTCTAGAAGCAAAAACTCATCTTGCTCGATCTTATCTCAGTTGCTATCTCTGAAGAAGAAAAAGCCTTCCTCAATCGGCAACATGCTAATGAATTCTCCACACACGTTGTTGGTTGGGCCCCTTGTTTATGAAATGGGGAACACAAGAACGGTGGTTGGGGAACACACATTTTCCCTTAAAAACCCACATCTTTCTATGAGGTAATCGGCCATGAAATGAGTCTGGGGAAGGGCTTTCACCAATAGCAATTGAGAATAAAAGGAGGGTTCTCAAATGAGTTGATGCTTTCATGCTTCAGATCATAATAATCTAGAAGATTTGACTGACTCAAAAATAGAAATAACGAATTTCAAACCACTATGTAGCTTAGTAGCTTTAACGTTATTAGCCTTAATAGATATGATTCGTTGTTGGATGCTATAAGAACTCATGCATATAAAAATAGACTTGTTTTTCTTCTAATAAAAAGAAAAAATTGGTAGTCGTAAGTTATAACACCTCAAATTAACATTTGTTGTACAGCAAAAAGTAATGCAACATCCAATCCAACATCAAACTTCAAATTCCTTGATACGCAACAAAATAATGGCCTCAACTTCTCTTCAAAATGATATTCTATAGAACACAAGTGGTGATAATATTAAGGTTCTTGAATGTCTGTTAATCTGGTGCATCCACATAAACTAGCAAAGCATAATACTACCATGAAATAAGAAAAATATATAATATAGTCAAGGTCTTATTATTTCAACATGGAGTTCAAAATTCTTATTATCGCAAATAATTCTGAAAATGGCCTACCTACAATGAGTTTCTTCACAAGGTAAAGTGCTCTAGGAATATGACAAACAACGGCTTCTTCCAAACACGTACTAAACTTGAAAATTAGCAGGATGGTAATTAAAAACATGACATCAGTTGGTGAAACAGTTGATAATTGAAATAAAATCAGTTTAACATATATAAATAAGAAAAAATTGTATATTCCAGATCATATGAGCCTCAATCTATACGGTATCTTAGTCAACCATTCAAAGTTGTAATATCAGGAAAGTAGGGGGTATCGATAGATTGAGATGTGGATTAGTGATGGACTTAATATTGGTTTTATCAAATAAATTTAAATACCTAATCCCAAAGTTAAATGGTTTTATAGAGAATTTTTTTGTGACCCACCTATGCTCATGGTCACTTCTCCTCAATTACGTCAACAAATCTAACAAAACCCACATCACTTTTTCCCTTCAATTCCATTTCTTCATTCTCTCCAATTTCATTTTGTGAAGGTTTTGGCCATGGCAAAAGTAACCCAATGCATAAACACTGAAACACCCATTCAGAAAATTTGTGGAGTTTCTGCAAAGCCAAAGATCAGCTGCTATTTGATAATTGTCTCACAAGTAGCTAAGGGGATTGTCAGGGTAAGAACGTTCTTTACGTGCTGCTCAGGAGCATTGATCTCTTTCCCAGTTGGGTCCTTTGCAACCTATACAATAACATCAAATTCTTTGCTTAGACCCATAAAAAGTCAATCAGAGAGTAAACCTAATTAATTGATCATGCATGAAGCGTATGGTTAAATTAAGTAAAACCTCGACAAGAAAATTAATATATGGAATCAAAGAATGGATCCAATCATCAATAAAAGGTACACATGTATAAATAAGTATATATCTAAATAAATTAATAACTTTTTTTAAAAAAAGACTCATTTCAATCATAGCAGAATCCAAAACAAAACAACAGCAAAATAGAAAAAGGCATCAGCATAGAACACGAGATTTGATGAGTACACATAACAGAAATCACATATTAAAACCATCAATTTGTTAAAATCCCATTTGAATCATTAAATAATAGGAACACCCAACCAAACAAAAGAGCATAAGTTAAAAAAATTACCGTGATCAAGTAAGACAAACGAGAGCAATTTACCACATAAAAAAACCATAAAAAATCATAGAAAGAGATTAAAAACACCAATTCCAACTAACAATATTACACCTAAAGCCACCCAACAAAGTGCAAATTTGGAAAAGCTAATTAACTCTTGAACATGCTGCACAAGAGAAAACAAGAGCAAAATTTAATAAAATTGATCAAATATCATCCAACCATTACCTACCTTTGGCGTACATCTGACCAAGTCTAACTAACAATATCACAACTAGTGCCACCCAGCAAAGTAAAAATTTGGAAAAGCAAATTAACTTTTGAACTATTGGAAGTAGGTGGGTCTCGTGGATAGGTTTCAAAAACTTTTGACCCACATGACTCAGGGATCAAGTATCTAGAAGGCTACAAAACCCAATTCAGGATCCAAGAACCTCATACTCACGATCAAGATCAATAAATTACTATCTCCAAGATAGTAAATAGCAACCAACAAGCAACCATAAGATCCACAATATACAAGGAATTAAGTAGATAATACCTTGGGAGCTCAGTTGTGCTCTAAAGGAGGAGAAGACTAGCTAGAGGAATAACTCTTTCTTAGTAGCTAATTAGGATCTCCAAGACCTAATTGTCTTCCACACTATAGCCCATTTCAGATCTCTTTCCTCAAGGATAATGGTGGGATCTCTAAGAGAAAGCAACTAGAAGCTCTAAGAAAACTAGAAGAGGGAGGAGAGGAGTGGGTGTGTGCAGCTTTTGTACTCTATGAGGTTGGGCGTGAATTCCAAAGGGAAATTAGCATGGGACGCCCAAGCCCTTTTCCTCCTCTATATATAGCATAAAACCACCTCCTCGTACTAATTAATAATAGAAGTCTCACTTCCATAAGAATTAGTAACTTTCTTCTTTCTAATTATTATTAGAAGTCTCACTTCCATAACAATTAGTAACTTTCTATTTCCTTTCCTTTTTTAGTTCAAGTAGAATTTATTGGAAGTGGGTGGACCTCTTGGATAGGTTTCAAAAACTTTTCACCAACTGGAAGTGATGAACACCTATCCAAAATCCATCAAAACCCAATCCAGGATGCATGTCCTCAAACTCAGCCATCATGATCAGCAAACAAACCTATCAAAAGGATAGAAACAGCACTAAACATGTAACCACGAAATTCCACAATATACAAGGAGTAGAAAATACCTATGGAGCTTGGTTGTGCTCTAATGGAGAACTTGATTCAACTCTTTGATGAAGAGCTCTTCTAAAATCAGAATCTCCAATGTACAGTCGTCTTCCACGCTATGACCCGCATCAGATCTCTTTCTTCAAGAGAGATGGTGGAATCTCCAAGAGAAAGACTATCTAGAATCTCTAAGGAAACTAGAATGGAACTAGAAGAGAGAGAGGGGAGGGAGAAGAATGCAACTTCTTGTAAACTATGGTGATGGGCGTGAATCACTCCTTGGAATAGGGCATGGACGTCCAAGGCCTCCCTTGTCCCCTTATTTATAGTTTTGCAAATCCTCTCTTTCTTAATAATTAGAAGTCCAACTTCTAAATTAATCAGTAAACCTTCATTCCACTATTACCATTATTAGAAGTCTCACTTCAAATAGAAATAGTAGCTTTCCTTTTTGAGTTCAAATAGAATTAGTAAAGATCCAATCTTGGGCTAGCGTGGGGACCACTAGTGATTTTATAGAAAGCTGGCTCCAACTGGGACTCCGCGACCCCACATCTCATGTGCAATCCGGGCCCACAGTTAATTGCAAATAACTCAACTATATAAATGCAATTGAACTCCAGTCTTAGAAATAAATTACATAAAGACCCTAAACTTCCCTATCACTACAAGTGGGCCCCTCTATCATTATCGATGGATCAATTGGACAGACTGTCCCACCAATTTTGACCCATATCTTATTATCCTTGAGACCCAATTAATTATAGTAATCATTAGTACCATCCAATTAACTCTTAATTGAAATGGGTGTACACTTACCAATGATAAATCCACTAATTGGCACAAGGGGATAATGGAGACAGATTCCATCTTGACCATTAAATATTCCCACAGTCCTACTACCACGTACCCAAGACACCGAGGTGTTGACCTACAATTTGCCTCACTCATTGGTGACTCAAAGTAAATGAATAGATAGAAACTTGAGTTCATTAATGTCTTAGGATTGATAGCCTATTGCTAGGGAATTATGAGAGCAGACCTTAAAGTAAAGACAGTGTTCATAAGGTGCTTCTCATGGTCCTTCAATACATCCAATGTACCAGCACTATGATCCAGAATCTTACATTCTGATGATTGAGACAAATCACACTATCTCATAGTACTCAAAGTACTGCAACCTTGTCAGATGAGATGTCCAATCTCATCACTGGTTGTGAAGATATTCAAGTATAAGATTTGCTATACATGTCTCCCGTATGTGGATCCCATCCATACACATGTATTGCATCTAGTATACTTATGGACTCCGGTTCATCTCATGAACCATCATGTCATTTGTATTGGTTATGTGCATTTAAGTAATAAACATCATTCATCTCATGAAATGATAATATGAATATATTGATAAATAAAGAAATTAATCAATTTATTACATCAATCTTAATGGATTGAGATCATAAAACTAACAATCTCCCACTTGAGCTCAATGCCATTCAGGGTTAGATCTAATGCTCATCGCATTTACATACTGCACAAAGACTTTGGTGGTCAAAGGCTTAGTAAAGTGATCTCCAAGATTGTCTGCAGAGTTTATCTTGGTGATTGCAGTATCACCTCTCTGCACAATCTCTCTGACCATGTGTATTTCCCCTCTATATGTGTTTTTGGCTTTGAGTTCCTTGGACTTAGTGACTGCCCTGCTGTTATTACAGTAAACTGTGAGCGGCTGTCCTGCCAAAAGTACTACTCCAAGTTCTATAAGGAATCTTTTAAGCTAAACTGCTTCCTTAACTGCTTCTCAAGCGGTTATAGCATAAACACATACCCAGCAGTTGATTTCTTGGAATCCTTATCTGACATTAAGTTAGTATTTGTGTTACCGACTGGAATCAACTCATCACTGCTACAAATACACGTGTGATTTCTAGTCCTTCTCAAGTACTAGAGAACACATCTTACAGCAGTCCAATGGTTAGGACCTGGGTTAGACTGATATCTGCTGACTAGACACCCAGCGTGAAAGATATCCGGTCTAGTATAAAGCATAGCTAACCGTACCAGTACCTTATCTATGTACGCATCATGGGATAAGCCTATCATCCTATTTTTCCGGTCTCAATGGTAATTGATCCCTAGGATGTAGCTGGCTTCTCCCAAGTCCTTTATATCAAGAATCTTAGCCAACTAAACTTTTCATTGTAGACAACATCCCTATAGCAATCCCTAGGAGAAGGATGTCGTCGACAGAAAAACTACCCTACCTCCTGCAATTTCATGTACACTCATGACTCATCCAGATTTTGACAAAAATCAAATGACTTGATTGCCTAGTCAAAACGGATGTTCCAAGTTCGGGATGCCTACTTCAGTCCATAAAAGGACTTCTGCAACTTGCAAACTCTTTGTTCTTGGTTGTTCGCCTTAAAACCGTCTGGCTGCATCATATAGATGTCTTCCTCAAGATGGCCGTTGAGAAAACGCCGTCTTGACATCCATTTGCCAAATCTCGTAAACGAGATGAACCGCAATGGATAAGAGTATCTGGATAGATTTGAGCATGGCTACCGGCGAGAAGGTTTCCTCATAATCGATATCTTCTTTTTGAGTGTATCCTTTCGCAATAAGCCTGACCTTAAAGGTCTCAACTCGTCCATCTGGTCCTCTCTTTCTCTTGTAGATTCACTTACACCCAATAGGTCTAATATTGGCAAGCAAGTCCACAAGTGTCCAGACCTGATTAGAGTACATAGACTCCATCTCAGCTTTCATAGCATCCTGCCAACTTTCCGAATCTATGTCATTGATTGCTTCATCATAGTTACAAGGACCTTGTTTCAGTTCTTCCGGGATTGCCTCATAAGACTCTCCTAAAAACCGAGAACCCGTCAGGGGTCCTGGCGAATGCTCCCACTACGACAAGGCACTGGTGTAATTTCTGGGTTAGGTATGGGTGAATTTTCTTCAAGTTCAGTCATATTTGGATTTGGAATTGATCTCTCTTTGAATTTCTTCCAAGATAACATTTTCTAAAGATTTCCAGTCAATCATAAACCTTCCTCCAGAAAAACCGCATCGGTGCCGATGAGCACTTTCTGCTCTCTCTGGGATTATAGAATAACCAACCTTTAGTTCCTTTGGGATATTCTATAAAAGTGTATACTTCCGACTTCAATTCCAAATTATCCATTTTAACCTTCAGCACAAGTGCCGGACAACCCTTATGTTGTAGACTAGGCTTTCGCCCGGACCACAACTCCCGAGGAGTCTTAGGTACAGACTTAAATGGAACGAGGTTTAGTAAAACATATCCCTATAGGTAACCATGAGAAACTCAAACATAGACCTGATCATATCTAAAAGAGTCTAGTTCCTTCTTTCTACTACTCCGTTCTGTTGAGGCATACCAGGAGCAGACAACTGGGATAAAATCCCATTTTCTGATGAGTATCCCATAAAATCAGCGGAGAGATGTTCTCTTCCTCGATCTCATCCAAGAGTATTTATACTTTTACCTAAATGCTTTTCCGCTTCCGCTCGAAACTCTTTGAACTTTTCATAAGTCTCAGACTTGCAGTGCATAAGGTATATGTATTCATGTCTTGAGTCATCATTGGTGAAAGTAATGAAAAACTCGTATCAATCTCTCGCTCTAAATTTATGGGTCCATACATATCAATGTACATTAATTCCAATAAATCTTTCGCCTTTCTGCCCTTAGATGAAAAGGGTCTTTTGGTCATTATGCCTTCCATACAGGATTCGCAGACTGGCATTGGTTCTACCACCAATAAAGACAAGATACCATCTTTCACTAGCCTGCCAATCTTGTTTAGGTTTATATGACCTAGCCTCTGGTGCCAAAGTTTCGTTGGATTAGATGAAGGTGACTTCCTCTTTAATGATAGTCTATTATTTTCAGTGTCATGTATCTCATACATTGTGGGAGTTAACAAATAAAAGCCATTGATTACCTTGTCAGAATATATAAAAATATCGTATCTCTTTAAGACAATTTCAATACCAGAAGTAATAGAATAACTTTTATTCATCATACTAGAAACTGAAATCCAAGATCCGTCTTAAAATGGTACATATAATGTATCTGACAAAATCAACTTAATATCTGAAAATAATGAAGTTACTACTCCCACTATCACTGCATCTGCCTTGGCTTCCAATCCCAGGTTAGCAATGATTTCTTCGCCACTAATCCTTCTGGTTACCTGTAACTCCTGCAACGTATTACATATGTGATTAGTCGCACCGGAGACTACACACCAGGATTCTGAAGTACTAGTTGCAAAACTAACTTCAAAAACAAGTGGCTCAATCATACCTGAGGTCCTTATCTTAGACAGAAGATCTGGACAATTCCTTTTCTAATGTCCTGTCATACCACAGTGGAAACACTTTTCCTTTACTCTCATACCCTTAGCCTTGGCCATACCACAAGTAGAACCATTCTCCACCTTAGGACCCTTGATGACTGATTTCATTTTGCTATCTCGGTCTTTGCCTTTCGGCTTGGTCCTAGCAAATGACTTTTCTGTCATGAGGGGATTTTGCTCTTTCTTCATGATTTCCTCAGTCACTATCAGTTGGCGAGACAACTCAGCTATAGTCATTTCTAATTTATTATAATTGATCTCGAAATGATTGAAAGAATACGGTAGTGATTGAAGGATCATGTCGATCTGCGATTCTGTATCAATCTTAACACCCAGTACATCTAACTCATTCAGTGCGAAACTCATTTTCAACAAATGTTTTTGTACTGGGGTTCCCTCAGCCATCTTAGTGTTTATCAGCACCTTCATAACAGCTTGCCTAGCTGGTCTAACCTGGTCCGCAAACATCTCTTTTAAGTTCGATATAATATCGTATGCTGACTTATAGGATTGATGTTGGTGTTGTAAAACAGTAGACATGGATGCCTGTATAAAACATCTGGCCATCTCATTGTCTTTGGTCCACTTGGTGTAAAGGTCTTTCTCAAACTGTGGTGCATCAAGCTCAGGCTCAGGAAGGGAGGGTATGGTAATGACATATTTGCATCCTGAAACTGTCAGGACAATGTCCAAGGCCCTTTTCCAGTCTATAAAGTTGGATTCCATCAACCTATTCTGGTTAAGGATGGTCGCAAGTGGAAGAATAGTATTTGAATCCATGCTGAATTAACTGTAACACATAACCATACATTCAATTAAAGAATATTAATGACATTAGGGTTTAGTATTCTACCAAATTTATGTGGGAATTTCAAAATACATTAGAATTCAAATCCCTGGGATATGCCTCCTTGGGGAGTGCGGATACCACCTAGATTGGTGTGGATCAAAGTGAGTCAAAATTATTGATTAAGACTAACTATCCATGATCCCCTATCATTCATTATTATCTAGGTATCTCATACCAAATAATGTATGACTCCCAATTAGCTTTGGTTTCTAAAATACATGAGGCAAATCCTTGGGGATACTACATCACTATTTTAGTTAAGTGTGACCCACCAATTAGCATTGTGTGACAATCGTTTTGGGCAGCTCCTCCTTTGGGAGTGAACCCCCACCCTGTCTCACCAACACTATCATTTTGGGAGATTCATATCTAGTAACCAGACAAATAAAAGCCCTCCGTGGGGAACGACCATTCTCAAGATGGCGCGAGGCTAATACTTTCCTTACAATGGACCTATGGTGGAAAACCATGGAGATTTCTCAATTTAATGCCCCGCTCCCACTTAATATTTTAGGATTGAGGATTTTCCTTTTAAGGTATTAGGGCCCACATATATACACATATGAAACATCAAATCATCTAATGACATGATCAAAGATTGGTTCCAAGTCAAGTTATTTTAAAGAAAGTCCAGTTTCTTAAATTAGTGTTGCCAATGTATCCATCTCATGGGTCATCAACACTAATTAGAACTCTTTCAAAAAATTAATTTGATTTGACCAATTTTAGTAACTTGCTATGTTTGGATCAGATTTGGAAAATTTCTAAATTAAGCATTCATCCATAAATAGAAAAAGCTAAAATTAGTAACTAGTCCTCTCCTCCATATGGCCCAAGCGGAATAGACTTCTTGGACTTCTAGACTTTCCAAAACTTTGGGATTCCACAAACTCTTTGGGCATCTCCAAAACACCTTTTGGTAATCTTCAAACTCTTTGATTAGGAGTCCAACTTCACTTTCCTTCTTCGTCTCGGACATCGCCGGAATTTACAAATTTCAGAAAATTACATAAATTCCTATGTCTCTACAATGAGACTTACATGGTAATCTAAACATGGAAATAAAAGGGCTATAGGGAAACCACCATGCCTTGCCCTTTCACGGGAAACCAAGGAAACCATGATGCCCTTTACACTTAGCCTTAAATAAACCAACAACCATATTAAGAAAGTAAAAGACTTGTGGGCCATATGGAGAGGACAAGATCACCTGCAAGTTAGTATATCATACAACCAAGCAACTCACAAAACCGGGTTACCAAACAACAATGGAAAAGCAAGATGCCAAAAGTTGTCATCCTTTTGAAATTATGCACTCCGCAAAGGGGGTCCGGGGGTGTCCTCCGGCGGGGGTCGAGCTGCCCGGTCAACTCACGGTGGCCCAGGGGGCAGTGCCCCCGAAAAAAAAAAAAAAAACAGAAAATACTCGAAACTGAAACTGCCCAGTTCTGTGTCAGTGTACCCGGTCAACCGGGCAGATGGCTCGGTCGACTGCATCTATAGTCACCCGGCCGACCGGGCACGGGGCCGGTCGACCGGACTGACGAACACCTGCAACTTTGGGTTTTCTGTTTGGTGTCCAAACGACTCCAAAACACTTCTGAAGTCTCCCAATGGCTTCCTACCATCCTTCCATCATTATTAAACCCTTTTGTGACTATGCAAACATGGATTCACCATTAAACAAAGCAAAACCATAAAAACCGATCCATACATAGCCCTTCCTCTATCTTCTTCGCATCTCATGCAAAGAACAGAGCAAGCTTACTGTACTATCATCATTAGAGATGAGGTATGGCTCTGATACCAATTGTTGGCAGTGGGTGGACCTCTTGGATAGGTTTCAAAAACTTTTCACCAACTGGAAGTGATGAACACCTATCCAAAAGCCATCAAAACCCAATCCAGGATGCATGTCCTCAAACTCAGCCATCATGATCAGCAAACAAACCTATCAAAAAGATAGAAACAGCACTAAACATGCAACCACGAAATTCCACAACATACAAGGAGTAGAAAATACCTATGGAGCTTGGTTGTGCTCTAATGGAGAACTTGATTCAACTCTTTGATGAAGAGCTCTTCTAAAATCAGAATCTCCAATGTACAGTCGTCTTCCACGCTATGACCCGCTTCAGATCTCTTTCCTCAAGAGAGATGGTGGAATCTCCAAGAGAAAGACTATCTAGAATCTCTAAGGAAACTAGAATGGAACTAGAAGAGAGAGAGGGGAGGGAGAAGAATGCAACTTCTTGCAAACTATGGTGATGGGCGTGAATCACTCCTTGGAATAGGGCATGGATGTCCAAGGCCTCCCTTGTCCCCTTATTTATAGTTTTGCAAATCCTCTCTTTCTTAATAATTAGAAGTCCAACTTCTAAATTAATCAGTAAACCTTCATTCCACTATTACCATTATTAGAAGTCTCACTTCAAATAGAAATAGTAGCTTTCCTTTTTGAGTTCAAATAGAATTAGTAAAGATCCAATCTTGGGCTAGCGTGGGGACCACTAGTGATTTTATAGAAAGCTGGCTCCAATTGGGACTCCGCGACCCCACATCTCATGTGCAATCCGGGCCCACAGTTAATTGCAAATAACTCAACTATATAAATGCAATTGAACTCCAGTCTTAGAAATAAATTACATAAAGACCCTAAACTTCCCTATCACTACAAGTGGGCCCCTCTATTATTATCCATGGATCAATTGGACAGACTGTCCCACCAATTTTGACCCATATCTTATTATCCTTGAGACCTAATTAATTATAGTAATCATTAGTACCATCCAATTAACTCTTAATTGAAATGGGTGTACACTTACCAATGATAAATCCACTAATTGGCACAAGGGGATAATGGAGACAGATTCCATCTTGACCATTAAATGTTCCCACAGTCCTACTACCACGTACCCAAGACACCGAGGTGTTGACCTACAATTTGCCTCACTCATTGGTGATTCAAAGCAAATGAATAGATAGAAACTTGAGTTCATTAATGTCTTAGGATTGATAGCCTATTGTTAGGGAATTATGAGAGCAGACCTTAAAGTAAAGACAGTGTTCATAAGGTGCTTCTCATGGTCCTTCAATACATCCAATGTACCAGCACTATGATCCAGAATCTTACATTCTGATGATTGAGACAAATCACACTATCTCATAGTACTCAAAGTACTGCAACCTTGTCAGATGAGATGTCCAATCTCATCACTGGTTGTGAAGATATTCAAGTATAAGATTTGCTATACATGTCTCCCGTATGTGGATCCCATCCATACACATGTATTGCATCTAGTATACTTATGGACTCCGGTTCATCTCATGAACCATCATGTCATTTGTATTGGTTATGTGCATTTAAATAATAAACACCATTCATCTCATGAAATGATAACATGAATATATTGATAAATAAAGAAATTAATCAATTTATTACATCAATCTTAATGGATTGAGACCATAAAACTAACAGAATTAGTAATGATCTAATAATTGGGCTAGCGTGGGGACTACTAGGGATTCCATAGAAAGCTGGCTCTAACTAGGACACCGCAGCCCCACATCTCATGTGCAATCTGAGCACACAGTTAATTGCAAATAACTCCACTATATAAATACAATTAAACTCTAGTCCTAGGAATAAATTACAAGAAGACTCTAAATTTCCCTATGACCACAAGTAGGCCCCTCCATCTATATCCATGGATCAATTGGATTAAACACGTCCAACCAATCTCGATCCATATCTTATTATCTTTGAGACCCTATTAATCATAGTGATCATCAGTATCATCCAATTAACTCTTAATAGGAATGGGTGCGTACTTACTAATGATAAATCCATTAATTGGCACAAGGAGATAATAAAGATAGATTTCATCTTGCCAATTGAATGTTTCCACAATCCTACTAGCACGTACCTAGGACACCAAGGTGTTGACCTATAGTTGGCCTCACTCAGTGGTGACTCAAAGCAAATGAATAAATTGAAACTTGAGTTCATTAATGTCTCGGGATTAAAAGCCTATTGGTAGGGAATTATGAGAGCAAACCTTAAAGCATAGACAATGTTTCATAAGGTTATTCTCATGGTCCTTCAATGCATCTAATGCACTAGCATGATAATCCAAAGTCTTACACTCTGATGATTGAGACAAATCACACTATCTTATATTGATCATAATGGTGCAACCTTATCAGATGAGATGCCTAATCTAATCACCGGTTGTAAAACAATTTAAGTATAAGATTTATGACATGTCTCATGTATGTGGATCTCATCTACACACATGTGTCACATCTAATATACTCGTGGGCTCTGGTTCGTCTCATGAACCATTATGTCATACATATTGGTTATGTGCAAACAAGTAATAAAACACAATTCATCTCATGAAAAAAAAGCATGATTATATTGAAATAAATCAATTTATTACATCATCCACTGGATTGAGACTATGTAATCTAGCAATAACAGAAATCCATAACAAAACAACAGCAAAATAGAAAAGGCAACAGCATATATAGAACATGATATTTGATGAGTACCCATAACAGAAATCACTTATTAAAACCATCAATTTATTAAAATCCCATTTGAATCAGTAAATAACAAGAACACCTAACCAAACAAAAGATCGTAAGTTTAAAATTTTACCGTGATTAAGTAAGACAAAAGAGGGCAAGTGACCACATAAAAAAGCTATAAAAAATCATGGAAAGAGAATAAAAACACCATGTCCAACAAACAATATCACTCCTAGTGCCACCCAGCAAAGTGCAAATTTGGAAAAGCTAATTAACTCTTGAACATGCTGCATAAGAGAAAACAAGAGCAAAATTTAATAAAATTGATCAAATATCATCCAACCATTACTTACCTTTGGCATACATCTGACCAAGTCTAACTAACAATATCACAACTACTGCCACCCAGCAAAGTGAAAATTCGGAAAAGCAAATTAACTTTTGATCATGTTGCACAAGGAAAAAAAAGAGCAGAATTTAATAAGACTTAACAATTATCATCCAACCATTACTTACCTTTTTGCTTGAAATTTAAAAAAGGTGAATTCAAAAGCCATTATATCAATAAATAAGACATGGGTAGAAACGACCACAAATTATAAATGGCAGAGCATATTATAAAAAGAGTGCCCAATTACCCAAAGCGCAAGAAAGTACAGCAGATTTTGATGGCAATGGGGAGTAAAAATAACCATAGTCATGTGACTAAGAAATTATTGTGCAAAGTATCTAATTTTTAAACATTTCCAACAGCCTATAGTAGGTAGGGGCGGATGGGTTTCCTATGTCTATGGAAGGAAGAAAATTTACAAGCAAAGGCCCCTAGCAATTGCAAGATTTAGAACCACAACAGCACCCTTAAGAGTTGTCCACATCGTAGGCTATGTCTAAATTTGCCAAGTTCATCACTAACTTTGACTTCTCTCCTTCTTAAACTATAAACAAATCCATTGTTATGTGTTTGGCACTACTAATCAGATCTTACCAACTCCATTAAACGAGACTTTATAAAATAAAAAAAAAAAAAGCAGAAAAGAAGAAAATTCCACACAAACTAAGCCTCCACAACAATATCCTGAGAAAATCTGGTCGAAGGACTAGATTAAGAAGTTTCGTCGTTCCATTACTATCACTACAGTGCATCACAAAATACGTGCATTTAGCATAGTAATGCTATGTAGAATAACGATCCGAATCACTACTTTGTTTCTTCTCTCTATTTTTTCCCCCTCAGAGCTGCTCATGTTACTAGCTTCTTCTCTTCGTTTCCTCATTTAGGCATTTAACCAAATAGTTACTGTGCATTCTACGAATGTAGTTGAAAATTCATGAAATTACTATGTAATTTCCTATATATATATATATATATATATTGGTTCTATACAATCATTAAAATTTAATGTGAAGAGTGAACTGGAGAAGCAAACCACATAGGAAGGCTTCCGCTTTTTTTTTATCAGAAACTGATGCAGACTTGAATTGGTTCAGTTTGTTTTGGAAATGTATCCTGCCCTTATTTGCTTTCAGCACATACAAATATATCTTCTTTTGACGACAATTTCTTTTACAGTGTAATGTAATATTGTGAATTATTGAAACTTCTGTATTATTGATTGGCATTGACCTGATATTATGTGATATTGTGTATTCTTGATGATTCTTTTTTGCTATGGAAAGCTGAAAGATTGTATGTATTGATTGTATGAGTCTCATTTTCCACTATAAAGGAAACTGTAGGCTAGTGAATTTCTGAATGGACTTCTACATGAATGTAGTTGGGAAATTTTTAAATCTCTTTCATGAAATTATAAATAATTTAACTCTCCAAACTTCAATTTCGTAAAGACAATTTAGAAATTCCCACACAAGAAAATAGAGCATGGCAGAGAATCCATCAATGTCATTTACTCAAAAAATGGTAAAGGTCTTGAAAGATGATTTTTCCTGTGCCACGGGAAATCTCAGAATTTTATTCATAAGAAAATATTTTTTTTTGGCCTATTTATTCATAAAAACTCCACCATCCCATTTCACCAAATATTCCATCATCCCATTTCACCAAATAGCATGTATACTATTGGGAATTTGGAATCTTCAAATAGAACTATTTGAATGCAAAGCATAGCATGACATAGAATTCACTCACCCTCATGGTAACTATTCCATAAAAGAAAACCAATGTTAAGGATCACCCTATTATCTATGTAACATTTCAAGTGGGCCTCACAAGCACATAGATGATGGCAGAATCCACTCCCAACCTACACTTTGAACCATTCCAAGAATACTGAGATGTGGTTTTGGTAACATTCCAACTCTTCCGTTTTTGCCATATGTAATATTTCAAGCAAATGCAAAATTCGACTTTTGCCATCATCTATGTAATATTTCAACCATAATTATCAAAGGATTCACCAAACAAAAAAAAAAAAAAAAAAAACCTTTTCTTTCTCACAGCGCATAGGAAAAAACAAAGTGAAAAAAACCCACACTACAAATTCCATCATAGATTGAGTACAAAAAATTAAAAAGAAAAGATGGAAGCACTTGCACAACAGAGAATCCACCATAGCAAACAACACCAAAAGGGAAAAAAAACAACAATATTTAGAGAGGATTTTGACCTACAAGAGTTGAAATCCAGACAAAAAAACTTTTTCTTAGTCACCAAAAGCTCTTTTTTGAACGTGAGGAGAAGAAGTGACACCTGTTTCCTTTACCAGTTGAGCAGTGCCACATCTTGCATCGTTGAAACAAGAGCTGTAATGTCATCTTGCATCTTATTGGGCCCCATCACAAAGGTGGGTATAGTGAAAGAAGCATGTCAAGTTACTCTCTTGGTGAAGCATGTCAAGTTTACTCTCTTTTATATAAGGAAGAAGATAAGGAGATAGGGATAAGGAAAAGGATTAGGATCTTGCATCGTTTTGAGGAGCTGTAATGTCATCTTGCATCTTAATGGGCCCCATCACAAAGGTGGGTGTAGTGAAAGTAGCATGTCATGTTAGACTCTTTTATATAAGGAGTATAGATAATAGGACTCATGGTTTTATACCATGTTGTAATTACCAACAATAAATTGTGCCACATTGGTTAACATCAAGTTGATAGTCAATATGATGATGTAAAAAAAAAAAAAAAAAATCCCAGTCCTAGCCCAACACTAACCCTCGAGGGCCTTGATCATGCAGGCCCACCAAAGGCATTAGCCTAGCCTAGGTCTGGCCTACATATATGATAGTAGAGTAAGGCCAAACCCTAGCAAGATTCGGGCTTGGCTCTCACAGTCCAACTCGTGCTTGTTGCGAGGTGGGTTCAGTATAAAAGTACATCCGTCCACAATGGGATTACAAGGCAGCTAGGTGCGATTGAGGCTACATTAACATTGCCTCGTTTGGAGTGAACACTAAGTTTTGATGTACATGTACAAACTCTAGTATCTCCATAGCGTGAGACCCAGATATTTAGGGACTTTCATGGCTAGGCTGGGCTGAGGCATACCTAGGCTCGTCTTGCCGTTTAGAAGCACAGGCCCATATCCAGCCCTTGCCTAATAGGGCCTTAAGTGCATGGCCGAAGCCGGCTATTTTAGTCAATCGGGCTGAGCGAGGCTGGGCTTTCTATCACTTGTTTAGGATTCTAATTACTTGTTTAGGTAAATAGTCACTAAATTACATGTAATAATTATTCAAGCCAGGCCAAGCCGGGCTTCGGTAGTTCAATAATTTGATCCAAGCCTTGTCCTATTTTAAACGGACCAAAATGCTAGATCCAGGCCCAGCTCACACTCTGGCTAGCCCTGTCTTCAGCACCGCTACAAATAGTATACCCAAGGCTTATCGGTATATCGTAATTGATAGCATAAACCCAACTGTATGTTTCATTTTGCCCTATATAAAATATGACTCAGCCTCTCCTCAGCAACACGTACAAGGGCAACCCTGTAGACTGAAGTGGGCCATACAATAGGGACCCCCCTATAGTCAGTCATTGGTCCTAGGTTTTGGCACCAATTTAAATGGATTGGACCATTCGATTAACTGTGCAAGTCTTTTAAAAAAAAACTCTCCATTTTAAAAACTCTCCCTTTTGCTCCCTAACATTTTAGGCCATTAACCCCATTTTAAGTCAATTCAATTTCTTCACACACACTAACTCCCATAGATTTTCACAAGTCTAAACTTGACGCTAATCCGATTTTTGCTCTCTGTTGAATTGAAATTCTAACAAAACGATGTCCTCCCTTGTATTTTCCCTTTGGTTCTTGTGTATTGTAACTTGTACGTAATTCGTCAAATGTCACTGAAGTGGGTAGTGATGTAGACTTTTAAGAAGCTAGGTCAATGTATGAGAAATATTGTAAGTTTTAACTCGTCAATCAATCTCATTTCCCGGCTCAATTCAAGCCGTGTAATCTCTTCAATTAGAGTGAAACGAAACTTGGACAATACCAACTATTTAGGGGACATGTGACAAAATGGTTTCCACGGATAGGAGGCGTGGGCTACTGAGCTTCATTGATCACCAGGTTGGCAACATGCATGTTTCTCTGTCATTGCCAAGGAATCATCATAAGATCTTTATTTACAATCGTGCTTACAAATTGATACATTTATACTTGGGAGAATTGAAAAAAAAAGCCTCAAGTTTTTGCCTTCCTTAGAAAAAGAACACAAGTTTAAGGCTTCTTAAATTAGCCCCTAGATTTTTCAAGAAGATTTCAATTAAGGACATCTATCCATTTAAAGCTATTTTTCCACAACTTTTTTCCAATATTTCTTAGAATACCCACATTACCCTTCATTAAAATAAGACTCTCATTCACTTCCTCTATATTCTCCTCATTTCCTTCACCAGCGTCCTCATGGTGATAAAAAACAACTAATGTTCCCACAACAATCTGCTACATTTGCTATCTACCGAAACAAAGTCATGGCTTTAAATGAAGCATAATTTGGATATTTTTAAAATACTAAGGGAAAGAATCAACATAAAATACCTTTAAATGGATGGACGTCCTTAATTGGAAACTTATTGGAAAACTTGGGGACTAATTTAAATAGCTTTGAAACTTGTGTTCTTTTTTGAAATAAGGCAAAAACTTAAAGCCTTATTTAAAAATCTCCCTTTATACTTATATAAATGCATAAGTCATGTGGATATGTGGTCCTTGGATATGACACTATGGACATTGATCTAAACCTAACTCAAATTTCATAATTTCTCAATAATCTCGAACCCGACCCCAATTGATAAGGGGTCTAAATTTCAGTGACATGAGAATAAAAGGATAACCCAATGGTTGGGAGATTCTATTCTCACGTAACTGCTCATTGTTCGATCGTTGGAGGTGGTAATTTATTTTGACCCATTTAAGTCCTTAATAAGTGGGCTCCACGGAAGAGCCTTGCAAATTTCTTATTGAAAGTCCCGGATTCGAACCCTAGAGGGGGGGGGGGGGGGGGGGGGGGGTGGGGGGTGAATAGGGTGAGTTTCTAATTAGTGACAAATTATGCCAAATTTTAATTTCTAAGAATTAACTTAGTCACTAATGATGATTATGAAACATAATGCGGAAGATATCAATAATAATCACCACAACTCAACCACAACACAAAGATTTATAGTGGTTTGGCCTCAATGTCTACATCCACTACCGGCTTGTGATCTTACATCCCACCGGATTTCCACTATCTATGCTTTTCAGTAGGCTAAGCAATAACCTTTACAAAATGCTTTTCTAAGGCTAAGCAATAAACTTACAACATGATTTCCAAGACTAAGCAATAACCTCTTGGGTTTTATGGTTCACCCCTAACTATACACTTATACTTTTCTAAGGCTAAGCAATAACCTATACAAAATGATTTCTCAAATAAGTGTCTACACAAACACTTTAAGAGATACAATTAAAGCTCAATACATTTGCCTCTAACATAGGCTGATATGAAATTGAAAATCAAACTCACACAACACTCTATGAAATGCAAAGATGAATGCTCATGGTGTTTGTGTGAAAACTTCAATCAAGTTTAAACATTAAGCCCAATGAATATATGCTCAAAGCATTTAAAAGTTTAAGGCACACAAAGAGATTTGATTGAAGTGAAATGCAACCCACATGTATAAATACCAACTTGTTGATGACATGAAAACTAAAGGCTCACAAGTTGTATGAAATTATTTTAGACTAAACATGTGATGCATGTATAATGTTTTTTTTTCAAAAACTAACTAGGTTAACCATTGTTCTTATGTGATTGAAAACAACATATGTAGATTCAACCAAGTAAATGATTCATGCTAAAAATGAAATCAAAGATTTTAGCAAAGCATGATTTATGAAATTTAAAACAAACTTGGTTTGAATCAAGGTGAAGAATCCAATACAACTAAGATTAAAGATTAAATGTAAGTAATGGATTCAACACATCATAGTTAGCATGCTAAAATAGATTTTTCAAATATTTAAAAAAAGCATGGAAACATATGATAAGGGAAACTAAGCTTATTTAGATGATTAACTCATGATTCCAAGTTTTAACTTCCTTTAATGACCCTCTAGCCTTCCTTAGCTCATTCCCTTTTGTTTGGCCTCAAAACACCTCAAGAAGGGCCTCTTGGTTCCTCAAATATGGCTTTGGAATGAGTTGTTTATATAGAAAAAATTTTCCATTGACTAGTTTGTCGGTCAACCGACTTCAAACTCGGTTAACCGACAAACAGGGTTAGGTCAGCCGACACTTGGGGTTCGGTCGACCAAACTCCAACGGTCATATCCCAACGGTCGTATTTTTTAAATTTGCGGACCGAAGTTCAGTTGCTGGTTCACCGAACAAAAGTTTGGTCGACCGACAGCTGACCGACACGAAACCTACAGCTGACTGACACATGACCGACAGCTGACCGAACTTCCATGATAAAACAGTTTTCTACATTCAGGAAGCAGAACCGACAGCAGACCGAACTTGGTTCGGTTGACCGAACTTTCCCTGATATAAAAACTAGTAAAAATGATTTTGTATAGGGAAATTTCATCTTGGAAAACTAGGTTTGACTAGAGACCAACTAAAAGATATTTTCCAAAACATGAACCTATCAATGCCTAATATGATTTTAAAATCTAGGTCCAAAGGCTTGCAGGATTCGTAAATCTTCTTTTCCAAAACTTAATCATCCAAGTTTAAAATCCAAAACAAGCATGTAACATAAGCTCTAAAAGGTTTTAAAACAATGCATGTCAAAATCAAGATTTCAAGTATTTCAAAATCAATGCTCATGTGAAAATTCGAATGATGCTAAAATAATAATGCATCCATCAAATTGCAATACACAAAATTCATAACACTTATGGGTCCCAGCTTCATTAGATTTGGAATGCATTCAAGGCTCTTCATAGAGAAACAAAGTGACGGACCCAGCTTCTCTCTTCTTCCGCCCTGGGGCTACCGAGGGTCGGCGGAGAAAAACAAGCATCAACATTTTTTGTACTGGTATGTCAAATTTTCTATTCTACTTGGAATTTAGAAATGGTGGTCCGGAGATCTACCTTCACAAGTGATGGACCCGTCTTTTTCTTTCTCGCCTTCCTCCGTCCCGGGTCAGCCGGGGTGCGGCGGGGCGAAGAGAAAAAAAAGAGCAAGCATCAACATTTTTCTTTTTTTTGAACGGGTATGCCAGATTTTCTATTCTACTTGGAATTTGAAGTGGTGATCCGGAGATTCACCTTCACAAGTAGAAAAGGAAATTAACTTTTTTTCTAACTTTCCATTGCACATATATTTTAAAGAAAGAGACAAGGTTTTAAAATGCCGTGAGAGGCGATTTTGTTTAATTTGCCGTGAAAGGCAGTTTTGTGCCATAGAAGGCGATTTGTGCCGTAAAAGGCAGTTTACAAATCTCATCAAAATGTAAAGACAAGAAATGTGATTTTTATGTCTCTTTAAAAAAAATACACAATACAACAGAAAAGTAAGAAAAGGAATCTGACTTCTCAAGAGATTGTGGGGACTCGTTCAGATCGACGGTCGCGAGTTATGTATGGACTCCGCCATCGTCCTTCAGATGAGAACACTTGATGCTTTGATTCACTTGGCTTGGCCTGGACCTCGAATTTTTAGAGGATAAAGACCAACGGAAGGTCTTATATCCAATAAAAAACCAAGCAGACGGGCTGAAAAGCCGCATCTAGGCCATGTTGGATAGAAGAAGAGAGGAGATCTTAGGGGGGGGGGGGGGTGGCCCCCCAAGGGACTTCGATCACCTTGTAGTATTTGCAGCAGAGTTTCTTCAAAGTGAGAGAGCTTCTTTTTTGCAGAGAATTCTTCGGGATAGTTTTCAGACAATTTTTCTGGATCTCTAACAATTTTTTCTGGACCCTTTCTCCTTGGAATGACCGCCTATTTATAGGCTTTTGGTGGCCATTAGGAGGGTTTTATGGGCATTAATGGTATTAATGCTCCATGATGGGAGGAGTTACAAGATTTAATTTCATAATTTTGTAACTCCTTTTTCTTGGATTTTGATTGGCCGATGGAGAGTAATGGGCATTTAAATCTCCATGATGATGGGAGTTTCATGATTAATTACCATGATTAATCTCCATAATGATAGGAGTTACATGGTTAATTGTCATGATTAATTGGACTTGTAACTCCCATTCTTGGCTTCTGATTGGGCCGTTTAAAATAATGAGTTAATGACCCTAATAAATTGCCATAAAAGGGTCATTTAACTTCATTAATTGGCTGCCGAGTCGCTTGAAGAGTCGCGGGCCGCGCCGCGTCTTTTGGAATTCTTCTTGCGATGATCATCGATGGATCCGTACGTTGCTTGATGTCGGATGACGATGAAAATTCAGACATTGGTTGCCACTAATGGTCCGGCAACATCTGTCCAGTCGATTTCTTGATCGGTCGGGCAGAAAGTGTGCTTTCTTGATCGGCCGGTTGGCAATTTCGGAGTGTCCGATGATGATCAAATGATTTTGATGGCGGATCCGTGATGTTGACGAAGATCGACGGATATCATGCGTCAAAAATCAGATTTTAAGAAAATCATAGGGGCCAATCATCGCGAAACGCGAAAAGAATCGGAAAAACGGACGTTTCGGCGGAAATCCGGCGACCCGGATTTCCAGGGTCGCCGGCGACCTTGGACTTTGGTCCATTTTTTGGCCGCCTTCCGGTCGCCGTTTCTGGGTCGTTTCTCGGGCTTTTTTGCTTCTGTTTTTTTCTGTATTTTTCTTTGACATTTCTCCTCATTTATCGGCTTGATTCCTTTGAAGAAAACCCGTCAGAAGGCTGTGCAAATCAGAGCACAAAGTTTCCTATTTTTTGGAAAAGCCGAATACTCTGTAGCTGATTTTCCGCCAAGAGTTGAAACTGGGTCAAACGATGTCGGAATGACCTGAAATTTGAGGTGAAGCTTCTTGGGCATTAGATAGGACCAACCATGGGTTTTTATTTGAGTTTTGAAGCCGTTTGGGGTCCTGTCGATGCTTGACTTGATTTCACCGTGCGGAAGATGTCGAGCTTTGATGTACGGTCATCCGATGTCCGATTGACCTGAAATTTGACGAGGAGCCTATTGGAGTCATTTTGAGATGATCCATTAGCTCCGATTTGGGTGCCATGGTCCCGGAGAGCTTCGCCGCCGGTAGGCTTGATTTTGCTTCGGAGCATCAAAACCGGGTCAAGCGTTGTCGGAATGACCTGAAATTTGACGTGCAGCCCTTTGGAAGCATGCAGAAGCTACTCATGTGTTTTTTTTATGAGTGGCGGCATCAGAGGTCCTCGCCGCCGGGAGGCTTGATTTCGTCGTTCGAGAGTTGATGGAGAGTCAAACGGTGTCGGTTTGACTTGAAATTCGACATGGAGCCATTTGGAGGTATTTTGAGACCATCCATAGGCTCTGATCAAAGATTTGATGTATTTGACACTGTCGCCGTCGGGAGCTCCCGCTCAGCTGTTGGAGGATTGAAGTTAGGCCAGATGGTGTCGAAATGGCCCGGGACTTCATGTGTACCCTTCTTTTGGCTACTTTGAAAGATCTTGTAGTTTTTGTTTGGTTCTGTCAAGATCTGATGCTTGAAGCAGCTTTGCCTGTTTATAGTAGGATGCGGCTCCATATAGCTTTTGATGTTGATGAGGCAGAGTGACATTTTTGGTGTCAACAAATGCCCCCTCGAGGTACAGCGACGAATTGGAAAGCCTTTGCAGTTGATGTGCCTCGAAGAAAACTTTGAAGAAGAACTTTTGACTTGACCAAGAGTTTCTGAGCATTTTTCTTGATAGTGTAGCCTTTTGAGTTTCCAAGGGAATTTTATGGCAGTGAGAAACATCACGTACCATCTCAAGGCAAAATTTTCAAAATGACATTTGGGTTGGGTTTTTGGGTTTTGGATTTTCTTTTTGACCTTGTGAACCTAAAGGCTTTGTGTTACGCATCAAGCGGTCAAGAAGGTTTTTGGTTTTTGACCTTGTGACCTAACAAACTGTATGTGGCAGGTTAGGGGGTCGGGTTTTGAATTTTGATTTTGGTCTTGTGACCTAACAAGCGGTATGTGGCAAGTTAGGGGACTGGGATTTGGTTTTGGTTTTGGCCTTGTGACCCAACAAGCTGTATATGGCGAGTTAGGAGACCATGGTTTGGATTTTGGTCACTTTTTGGGACAACTTTGGGTCCGTTGGAGTGGTTTGGGTTTTTATGGAATGTCAATTTTAAGGTTTTGGCTTAATTTGGTTCATGAGGTGGGATGGTTTGGATTTTTGGAAACTCATGAGGCTTGGATTTTTTGTATGGTCCAATCATCTCAAAGGACGCATGGAACCATTTTTGTATGCTCTTGGTAGGAGGAATTTTGACTAAAAGCCACTTTTAGTGCCTAGGTGGTCAAACCTGGCTCATGTGGGCTAACCCATGGGACCTTAAGCTTTAAAGATGGCTTAGATCTCATGTGGTGTCATTTTTGTTAAGAATATCTAAGAATATTCTTACTTGGTGAGAATCTCTCAAGTTTCCTTGATTTTGGGAGAGAGTTTCTCAAAGTATCTTTCTTTGGGAGAAAGTTTCTCATAATCCCTCTCTTTTTGGAGAGAATTTCTCAAAAATATATCCTCATTGGGAAAGAATATCCCATAATTCCTTCCTTTTAAGAAGTTTGCTAATTTGTAGCACTTACCTCTTTTCTTTTTTCCTCCTTTCCTCTTTTGGTTTGCTTTCTTCTATAAAAGCAAGGGGATTGGATCTCTTGTTGCTATTGCTCTCTTTTTGCAAGAACCTTCAAGAGTGCTCCAAGATCAAGAATTCTTCTTCTTTAAGGATCTTCAAGCTTTTTCTTCTTCTTCTCCATCAATGGCTTCAAGTAAGTTTCTTCTTTTTCTTAAGAAACCCCATGTAGGAATAGGAAAAGGTTTTCATTCTTTTCTTTTCTTTTCTTTTCTTTTTCTTTCTCTTCTTTTTTTTGTTTTTTTTTGCACGTCTTTTTTTTTTCTTTCTTTCTTTCTTTTTCCTCTTTTTTTTTTCTTTTTCTTGCACGGTTTTCTCTCTGTTTTTTTTTTTTACCGTGGCTTTTCTTTTCTTTTTTTTTTTATCACGGTTTCTTTTTTTTTTTTACCGCGTGTTTTTTTTGTTTTTTTTTTTTTATCTCTTTTTTTTTTTTTTGTGGCCGTACAGACAAGACTGTACGGTCATGGCCGTACGGCCACGTGGCCTGTGGGCAATTTTTTTTTTTCTTCTTTCTCCTTTTTTTTGAAAAGAGATTTTCTCTTTTTCTTTTGGGTTTTGAGATGCGCATGCATGACAACTTTCCTTCTATGCATTTTTTTTTTTTGTTTTTTTAGAAAATGGAATTTGGAAGTATGATAGTGCACATCTGGGAATCTTTTCGCAAGTCTTGGGATTTGGAGCTCGCAGCAATGTTGAGCCCTTTCTTAGTCTTGCGGGGATTTTCTGAGGAGCTTTGCAAGTTTTGGATTCTAGAGCTCGCAGCAATGTTGAGCCCTTTTCCGATCTTACGGATATTTGAGAAGCTTTGGCTTGATCTCGCAGCAATGTTTGAGTTCGAGCCTTCTTCGAGAATTTTCCATGATTATGAGCTTGCAGCGATGTTGCCAAAATTGCCCCAGGATCATGCCAAAATTTCGCTAGATTTTTTAGTAAAATTCTGTCATTTTGATGATTGATTTTTTTTTCTTTCCATCCTTTGCAGGTAGTTCCTCCAGAACGAACAAGGGTAAGGAGCCGGTCACTGATACGCCTCGCCGTTCTACCAGATCCTCTAATGCGGCCGTACAGCATGCCTAGGAGGAGGTTCAGTATGTTGAAAGGAACTTGGAAGAGTGTGACTCGCTCAACCGAGATGAGATGAGGCAACGTTTGATTGCCCTCAAGGATGAGGAGTATTATAAAATTATGGTAAGCAACCGTCCGTGGGTCACGGACGATCAGAGCATTGTGCCCAAGCCTACCTTCTTCTTTGGTGATGCCGTCCCCGACGATTTAACATACCAAAGGAGATGTTTTCAGTTCTCTTTCACAGTTGATGGTGAGAAGAGAACTGTTTCTACCCGGTCGTCCTTCGATCGGACAATCTCGATCATGAGCCTTTCCTTCACATGCTCGAAGAGGGAAGATCCTCCAAGCTGGGTGAAGAGGACAAGTGTGATCAAGACCGGGGTTTTTGTTGGCGGCCCTTCTGGTTTTGCAGAGAACTCGCCTGCCCGTATGGACATTTTGATGTCGGCCAGGGGCTACCAAGGTTCAGACCATTCTTCGGTCGATTTGAGACCGGTGGGCCTTGGCATTTTCAAGGGCGATGGTAGCAATTGGGTGAAGCCTTTTCGACTTCGTGGCCGTTTCAGTGCTGACTCGAGCTGGGAGTCGTGGACTGATCACATCCTGCAGGTTGGCGGTGCCATTCTGAAGGAGGCCGAGATTTTTTATGCGGTTCGCGCTTTTCGGCAAACCGTGGTTTTCTCCGATGAGGCTTGTATGGCCATGCTGGAGTCGTTCCTTCCACAAACCAACACCTTCGTTGTCACGAATGGTGAGATTGGTTTTTCTTTAAAGGAACTGAGTGCCATCACTGGGCTGCCTATCCTCGGCAATCTCTATGAGGAGTTTATGCCTATCGACAGCGTCCTTGAGGAGCAGTCTGAGGAGTTCAAGCTTTTGTACTTTCAGCTCGTCGCCTTCTATGATTTTTTGAAGGAGAAGGAGGGCTCGAAAGTCCGGTGTAGCAGTTGGAGGAGCGGTAGCTTTTTGTCTTCCAACTTCTTTGATAGCGGGGAGTCTTCTGAGATTACGACCCAGGAAGCCAGGGCTAAGAACCCGGACTCGAAGAAGATCTCCGTCATGCGAGAGAATTTGAGGGTATTCTTCGCAAGCACAGACGCCATTCATTCTGACAATGTTCTGAGGAGAGATCTCGCTGTTTACCTCACTTATTGGCTGGGTGAGGCTGTTTTTGCTGAAGGAGATGGAACGCACATCAGGCCGCATTGCATTTTTCCGGTTTGTTAGATAGCGTTTGGAGAGCGGCTTGCTTTGGTGCCCGCTCTTTACTCCTATTTGTGTACCGAACTGCAGGCTGCTGCTTTCCTGGTTCGGCTTGGGCTTCCCATGAATAGGGTATTTTCAGCCCACATTTTCTATTCGTGGTATGTATACCACTGTCCCAGTTTCCACCGGTTGGGTGCTGCTCAGGACGATGACCCGTTTATGATTCGGTTGGCTAGAGGGAAGCCTGTTTCCGAATCTCTTTTATCTGCCCGCTTGAGGATCCGACGATTTTGGGACGTCGAGATGGGGCAGTCTTCAGTGAAGCTTTCTCCGGGTTTGAAGAAGAAGGCTTTTGATTTTGGTGTCTCCCGTGATTCGACCAGGGCGGGGTCTGGGAGACACTATTCTTTGACAAATGCCGAGAGGAGTTGGCTTTTTAACATACGTGTCGGCACGATGGTGTACCGCAGACACCTTTTCGTCGACATTTAGCAGTATGTTCCGTCGCGTTTTGCCATGCAGTTGGGCTTTTCTCAAGGCGTTGTTGGAGCGCCTTCGAGCAAGGTGAAGCGTTTTGGAGGTCTGCAGAACGTGAGAAATGCATGGGCCTTTTATAGCGCGGAAGACACTACTGCCCTGATTTCTTATCCTGAGTTGCCTACTTTTCGGACGGCTGGCTTCACAAAATGGTTTGTGGAGAGCTTTTCAGCGTACCGGGGGCTTTCCAAGAAAGAGCTTGATGTAAAGCAGGCTTCCGGGAAGGGCCTTGGGAAGTCAGATGGCGTCCGCCGAGAAGAAGTTCTGGCTTTTCTTTCTAGAAAAAGGCACAGAATAGGTTTTCTCGAAGAACATGACGTCATCAGACTGGGAGCTGCACAAGAGATACCTGGTGAGGTGTTGGAACAGCTTGCCGAAGAGGAGGCTGAGGTTGCTGCTTGGATACAAGCCGAGCGAGCAAAGGCTTCCATGGAGTCTACTGGCAAGAGCAAACCGTCCAGTGAGGACTCTGGCGAGAGGCCTGATTTTAGTGGTGGGGAGGGTGCTTCCAGCAGTTCGTCCCGTAGGGGCAAGAGGAGAAAGGGACACCGTCGAAGCCAGAGGCGGCACGAAAGTTCTCCTGATCTGGAAATTCCTTCCACCATTGTTGAGGAGGCATCAGGGGATGATGACGAGCCTCCGGAGAAAAGAAGCCGAGGGGAAGAGACCATTGATGATGGTATGCTTTTCCCTTTTCTCTTTCCGTTTCTTTTCTTTCATGAGAGCTTTTGTTTTGATCTACTGCTTTCTTTCTTTTGGCAGAAGATGATAGTTTGATGATGCCCGAGGTTTCGACCGATGAGGCGATGACGGATCCTATCGTGGCATCTGAAGAAGAACCCAGAGATTCTTAAGTAGATCCAGAATCTCCTCCTGGTAAGATTTTTTTTCTCTTTTTCTCTTTTCTTTTTTTTTTTTTTTGCTTTTTTTTTTACCGCCACTTGCTGACATATATATATATTTTCTGCCAGCTGACTTGCCAGAGGATTTTGAAGACTTTGAGCCATCCATGGACACAACTTTTGATGATGTTTCGGATGAGCTCATGGAGGCAGAAAGCATTCCACCAGTCGTCGAAGAAGGTACTTTGTAATGATAATCTTGATATTTTGATTTTTGACAAGATCATATTTATACCCTTTTCATTTTTTATTTGCAGGTTGTGAGGTGAAAGAAGAAGTTCCTCTATCTTTTTCAGAACCAGAGCAGGGGGTACCTGTGACCGATCCAGGAGTAGGGGCTTCTTCCACCAATTTTGATGAGGCAGAGGCGAGTCCGCCTACTGATATTCCTTCCCCAGCGGATCCAGTTGGAAAGAGCTTCTTGATTACTCTTCCAACGGTGCCTGACACGGGTAGTCGACCAACGGAGCATGGCGAGTCTTCATCTGAGCCATCCCGTCAGTTTGCGAGGAAGGTGTTGAAGAGAGTCTTGAGCTCATGGGTCGAGACTCTTTCTTCTGGCCATTTGGAGGCTGGTTTTGGCATGGTGAAGCATGTGCAGGACATTCTTGCCGATAGCGAAGAAGTTGGTCTGGAGATTACAGATGCCAAGGCTTTTGTTGATGAAGTCATCGCTCTAGGTAACAAGTGGACTGAGACCAAGAGCTTCCCGAATGATGATTTCTTCAACGAGATATTTTTGAAGCCTTCCAGTGAGGTCAAATCTGATTTGAATGAGATCTCGCGGACTCGGAAGCAGCTCGTTCGGGAGAGGAACGTTATCGAGTTGGCTATTATTGAGCTGACACAGGACCAGCACCGCCTTGATAGGGAGGTCACCGAAGCCAGACAGCGCCTTGAGCTATTGGAAGAACAAGCCGCTGCCAAGTGGACTGCCACTTTGAAAGCTTGCGATAGAGAGAGGGCTCTCATTCGCCAAGTTGAGGAGGTCGAAAGCAATCTCCGGAGGAAGACTCAAGAATATGAACAATGGCAGATTCTTTGGGAAGAGCTTCCTCGTGCCGAGGATGGATCGCGACGGCCTACTGCTTTTTATGGGAAGATTCTGAAAAAACGCGGCCTGGAAGCTTTGGAGGCTAAGGCCAAGTGTTTGCTTGAGGAGTTAAGCCTGTGGCCGAAAACCATGTCGGACTAGCCTCCTAATTTGTAACAAACTTTTTCTTCTCTTTTTTTTTTTGGTACCTCCATGTATAAACATTTTTGGCACTTTTTTTTTTGTATCCCCTTATTTCACTTAAATTCACTTTCGATGAAATATAAGAAAAAATTGAATGGGAATGGTTTGCTTGAAAATTTGATCAAAAGGTTGTCATTTTGTGAAAATCTTTTGTCAAATGGTTGTTTTTAGGCGTGAAAGCCAGATTTTGTGGCAAAAAGCCTGATTTTTTAGATGGCTTGAAAGCCGAATTTTAGATGGCGTGAAAGCCAAAATTTCGTTTGGCATGAAAGCCAGTTTTTGGCATGAGAGCCGATTTTTGTGGCGTGAAAGCCAAGTTTTTGTTTTGTGGCATGGAAGCCAAAGATTTTGTGGCATGGGAGCCAAATTTTGTTTTGTGGCATGGAAGCCGATTTTTGTTTGTTTGGCGTGAAAGCCAGATTTTGTGGCATAGAAGCCAAGTTTTTTTAAAACCAAGTTTTGTTTTGTTGGCATGGAAGCCAGGTTTTTTTATTTTTGGCATGAAAGCCAGGTTTTTGTTTTGTTGGCATGGAAGCCCGGTTTTGGCGTGAAAGCCGGGTTTTGGCGTGAAAGCCAGGTTTTTTGTTTTCAAAAATGCAAGTATCGACTAAGAGTCGCCTCCCTGCTGAATGGTATTGCAAGTATCGATGGAATGTCGCTTCCTTGTTCATTCGGTTGCGAGTATCGATGGAATGTCGCTTCCTCACGGATTTGGGTGCAAGTATCGACTGAATGTCGCTTTCTTGCGATTTTGAGGTTTTGGAAGTATCGAATGGGGTTCGCATCCTTCCGATTTTTTGTGAGTATCGACTAAATGTCGCTTCCCCACTGTTTTTTTTTTTTTTTTTTTGAAAAACCATTTTTTGTTTAAAGACACGAGGGTCGTAAATTTTGACTAAAAACCATCTTTGGTGGTAAAAGTCAAGGTGGACTAGGGTGGGAATTCCTAAGTCCTGATTTTTGTTTCAAACCATGAATTTTGGGTTCAAGGATTGAAAGTTTTGGTCAAGTTAGGGAAGAGGCTCCGAAACTTGGATTTTGGGTTTGATTTTTTTTTTGAACAATGAAACATTGAAAGTAAGCATTGTTTTTTTTTTTTTTTTTTTTTTTGGCTTTTTAGAAATCCCAACATAAGGATGAAAACTCTAAAAGGGGTGGGTTTGACGAGCAAGTACCTAGGAATAAGCTTTGGCCATGTAGGCATCACTCTGACCAGATGTAGGAACTCTTCAAGGGTAGTACCGCTTCAAGAACTTGCCATTGATGGGCAGCATACATCTGTCACCTTCCATGTTTACAAGAGCATATGCGCCATTGGAGAAGACTTTGTCGATGACGAAGGGTCCCTCCCATTTTGGTTCGAATTTGCCTTTGGATTTGTGGGCAAAAACCATTGGCCTTTTCACCGCAAGAACCAAGTCTCCCTTTTGGTGGGCACGTTGCCTGACCCTTTTGTCAAAAGATCCTGCCATGCGTGCTTGGTAAAGCTCAACACTTTGTAGAGCTTCGCGTCGTCTTTCATCGAGGTTATCCAATTCTTGGAGTCTCAATTTGACGTTGCTTTCTTGCGTCATTTCATTTTGTAGAGATACCCTTAAAGAAGGAATTTGTACCTCTAGGGGGACAACTGCTTCTTATCCATAGACCAAGGAGAATGGTGTGCTATGGGTTGGTCCTCGAACGGTAGTCCGGTAGGCCCATAAAGCTTCAGGCAGTTTGTCGCTCCAGTCTCTTTTGTGAGTAGAGACCATTTGCTTGAGGATTTTGCAGAGTGTCTTATTGAAGGCTTCTGCTAGTCCATTCGCTGCCAGGTTATACGGAGTCGAAGGACAACTTTGAATTTTGTATTTGTCCCAAAACCTGTAGAATATGTGATCCCGGAATTGTGGTCCGTTATCATGGACGAATCTTTTATGTATGCCGAAGCGGCAAATGATGTTGGTTCGTAAGAATTGAAGGACTGACGAGGTCTTCATTTCACTGAACGCAAATGCTTTTGACCACTTGGAGAAATAATCCGTAGCGGCGAAGATGAAGCGATGACCTTTGCTTGACGGGGGAGAGATAGGACCTACGATGTCCATACCCCAGGCTTCGAAGGGCCATGAGATCGCTGTAGGATGTAGCCATTCTGGAGGCATGTGTACATAATCTCCATGAACTTGGCATTGTTGGCAACGTTTAGCAAATTGTATTGCGTCAGCCACCATGGTAGGCCAATAATAACCTGACCTTTTTATCTGATTGTAGAGCTTGGGACCAGCCTGATGGGCTCCACAAAGACCAGCATGAACTTCTTTTAGAGTTTCTTCCGCCTCTTGTTGTGATAAGCAGCGTAGAAGTACTCCATTGAAGGATTTTTTGTAAAGGATTTTGGAGGGAATATCCAAATGAAAGTTTGGGGCTCGTCTTTGGATACTTACCCGCTCTTTTGGATCTTCAGGTAGGATTCCGAATATAATATAATCAATGAACGGATCCCTCCAGTCGCCTATCGGAGGTTTAAGGATGGAAATTCGACCTCCGACCACTCGGTGGCATTCAGCAATTGCTTGGTGTGTGTTGAGAGGAGGGAGAATCTTTCTTTGACACACTGTAATTACATGTTTTCCCCTTCTTGGGTTGCCATGGATGCAGCAAGTCCAGCCAGGGCATCCGCACGGATGTTTTCACCTCTGCGGATGTGGGTGATGTGACAGATGTCAAAGTTTTGACGAAGCGATTGAGCCTTGTTGTAGTTAGGCAACAGATCAGGCTTCCTGATTTCATATTCCTGATTCATCTGGTTGACGATCAGTTGAGAATCCCCAAATGCTTCCAGCATGGTGATGCTAGATTCGAGGGCGAGTTCCAATCCTATAATCAGAGCTTGGTACTCAGCTGCATTATTTGAACATGGTTCCAGTAGCAAAAATGCGTGTGGAATCATGTATTTATCGGGGCTAACAAAGAGAATGCCAATTCCCGATATCGGCTTTCCTTTTTCATTTGTCCTGGTTGCACCATCGAAGTACATGTTCCAGGAGGCATTTGGTGAGGAAGTCTCCACGCTGTAGATAGGTTCGTCTGGGAGATCATCCCTGAGCGGACAATCTTTAGGCAGTGGATGCTCTGCGAGAAAGTTTGCCAGAGCTTGACCTTTGATTGCTTTCTATGGTACATACCTAATATCAAATTGTGACAAAAGGATGGACCATTTTGCCAGCCGGGCATTGAGAGAACTTGCTTTTGTGACAATGACCTTTAAAAGATTGATCCTCGATATCAGGTATACTGTGTTTGACAGCAAATAGTGACGCAGCTTTTGTACGGCGAACATCACTGCCAAGCATTCTTTTTCGACTGGAGAGTAGCGATGCTCTGCACCTACCAACATGCGACTGAGGTAGTATAGAGCAGCTTCTTTTCCTCTATCATTTTCTTGTGCAAGTAGAGCGCCCAAAGAATAGTCGAGAGCTCTTGTGTACAAGATGAATGGTTTTCCGGTTGTGGGAACAGCCAACACCGGAGGCTTGGTCAGGTATGACTTGATGTCTTGAAATGCAGCTTCACATTCAGCTTCCTAAACAAAGTCTACACTTTTCTTCATCAGGCGAGAAAATGGACGGCATTTTCCTGATAGATTGGAAATGAACCGTCGGATGTATGCCAATCTTCCTTGAAGCCTTTTTAGTTCTCTTAGGGTTCTCGGAGATGGCTTTTCTAGAATTGCCTTGACTTTGATGGGGTCAAGTTCTATTCTAGCTTTCCGAACTATGAATCCGAGGAACTTACCCGATGAGACACCGAAGAAGCATTTGAGGGGATTCATTCGCAGTTTGTGTTTGCGAAGCCGGAGGAAGACTTCTTGAAGATCTTGGAGATGGTCTTCTTTCCTTTTGCTTTTGACGGCGAGGTCATCAACATAACATTCGACCGTCTTGTACTGCATATCTTGGAATATCTTCATCATAGCCCTTTGATATGTTGCACCAGCATTTTTCAGACCAAATGGCATGACAGTGTAGCAATACACGCCAAATGGGGTCCGAAAGGATGTATGCCTTTCATCTTCGGGATGCATCTTTATCTGGTTGTAGCCAGAGAAGCCGTCCATGAAAGTCATTCGCTGAAACTCGCAGGTGTTGTCAATCATTACCTCCGGTATGGGGAGCGGGAATTCATCTTTGGGGCATGCATTATTTAGGTCTCTATAGTCAATACAGACTCTGATTTGCCCATTTTTCTTTGTCACAGGGACGATGTTGGCCAACCATTCAGGATGCTGTTCCTCGCGGATGAAGCCAACGTTTTTGAGTTTCTGAACTTCTTGTTCAATTTTGTCGATCACATCAGGACGGAATCTTCTTTGGCCTTGTTTGACAGGCTTGATATTTTCTTACAGGTTGAGTTTGTGAACTGCTATTTTGGGATCTAAGCCAGGCATTTCAGCGTAAGACCATGCAAAACAATCAACAAACTCACGAAGAAAAGAGACATACTCGGGTAACTCCTCATCCTTTTTATTCTTGCTTATGAATACAGGACGTGGGTTATCTGGTGTTCCCAAGTCTATCTTTTGAACAGAATCTTCTGTCGGAAGGTTTGAAGGTGGTTCCTCCACAATATTTTCGGAGGCTTCCAGCTCAACAAGACCTTCTGGATTTCCAAGGGCATTTTCAGACCATGGCTCTGTTTCTGTCCATAAATCTTCTTGATCGATATTCTTCTCAAGATTTGCTATGAGATGATCCCAATCACCAGCTGAAACTGGGTCGAAGTAAGGCACTTCTTTTGGAGACGATGGCTCTTCTGAATCAGAGAACCGTGCGTCTGTGTCATTGGACAATTCATTTTCATCATCAGAGAAATCATACCAATTTGATGAGCTTCTGGGTCCTTGTCGGGTAACTCTTCAAAGAGATATCCAGGGAGATCGATGTCTTCATCAACATGAGATGTTGAGGCTTGGTCAGCAAAACGACTCTGCAGCCTTTGTGTCAGCAGTCTCATTGGAGTGTCAGGACCATACCCCAATCCGTATGAAGACTTGTCTATGCGACGGTGGAGTTTCCAATCTTCCAGCTGACTTTTGGTCTAGGTGGGTTCCAATGGTGTGAGAATACCACGGCCACCTCCCAAACCAATTGGATTTTGAGCGTCATAGCCCATTTTTTTCATGATAGCTTGTGCCATTGGACTATACCAGGATAGTTGAGTCATACCTTCATTTTGGAAAGGCTCAAGCAGGCAATTTGATGAAGAAGCGTCCGATCTATGGAAGAAGATTGGTTTATCTTCTGACGACGTTTTCGGAACGACGAAGGTAGCAGACGCAGGATCTTCTACGTCAGCAGGGGTCTCCAATGGAGTGAGAGCAGGCCGAACTTGCTGAGTATTAGCTTGGCTTGACGATGTATCGTCTTCAGTCTCTGAATCCGAATCCGTGTCTTGTATGATAGACACGAAGGAGACAACAAACTTGCCCCCTGTCTTTTGCTCTTTCTTCTTTGCTTTAGTAGTGATTACTAAAGGTTTGGAAGATTTGAGGGAGATGACGAAGGGAGACTGATTGCTCTCTTTGAGTTTGCTGGAAGGTTTGTTTTCTTCCGATGATCGCTGAGGAGCCTTGCCTTTATCTTTTTGGAGGTTGCCGGCAAAGGATGCAATTTTCTCCTCCTTTTCTTCTTTTTCATCCTTGTACATCTGAGAGTGCCTTTGAAGGGCTTTTTGTCTGCAAACACTCGATGTATCAAGCCGTCGTCGCCAACAAACTTGATGCACTGATGTAGAGTCGAAGGAACGACACCGTTCTCGTGTATCCAAGGGCGTCCAAGAAGGATGTTGTAGCATGAAGGGCTTTTTATTGCATACACGGTGACCTCAGAGATAAGATCGCCGATTTGCAACCTGAACCGAATTTTGCCAATGGGCCTTTGAGAACTCCCATCGTACCCAAAGATGGACACAAATGTGTGGCTTAGTTTGCTAGGTAGGATACCCAGCTCTTCGAGTGCCGAAGTAGAGATGAGGTTGAGTGCAGAACCCGGGTCGATCTGGACTCTGTGTATCGGCATCTCTTTGATGTACCCTGTGAAGTACAAGGGTCGGTTGTGCTTCGTCTCGCCTAACAGGAGGTCTTCCTTATTGAAGGCGATGGTAGCACTGGCGGCTTTTTTGACCGAGAGGAATTCAGTGCAAGGTCCTCCAGCTTCTTTCTTTTCTCCCTCTGAGGAGGTTTTTGATTTTGTGACCCTATAGTCCATTTCAATTTGCAGGACTTGCGGGGCATGTTTGTCGGCATCCAGATTCAGCCTTTGCAGTTCTGAAATGAGACTATCACGAGTTTGTGGTGACATTCGTAAAAAGTCTAGGATGTGCAGTCGTGCAGGTATGTGTTTGAAGTGCTCAATCAAGTCATACTTGAAAGCCTCCTTTAGGCCTATATTTTCATTATCACCGCTGCTTGGGGCATTTACAGCTTATTTTCCCGAAGGATTTACATAAGAAGAAGAAGAAGGTTGGTTATAGTTTTTGTGGTAATCCCGGCCAGAGCGGGTACCTTTCCCGACTTCAAAAGATTCTAGAGGTGGTTCTTCTTTCGAAAGACCCCCTTCGGGCTCAAGGGGCTGATCTTCCCCATTTGCTGAAAACGCCTTTGCAGCAGCATTGCCGTCTTCAGTTATTGCGTTGCATGGAGCATTTTCCGGGAACAAGTCTTGAACAGCTTCCAACAACTTTTCTTCTTTGTCCAGTATTTCATCGTTCCAGACATCTCCTATGAGGTTAGGTACCTGGGACCAATTGACTGGGTTTTCTTTGAAGACTTCATCAGCTAAAGCTTCTTCATGGTGATCAGTAGGAAGAGGCTTGAATTCTGATGTCACCGTTTCAGGAGACGATGGCTGAGAAGGTGCTATCTCAGTGGAAGTCACCCGAGAATATGTAGCTCCAGAAGATATGCTACTGGATACATTTTGAGAGTTCGTGGCCTTAGCAGATGGAGCTTCAGAGGCACTATCATCCTGAACTATCACATTACAGGCAACTTCGATAGAAGATGTCTCCATAATGGACCGTTGGGAATCAGACTCATCCTCCGATGTAAGAGGATCATCAATCCAGCAATTTTCTTCATTTTCCGGAGTCACTGGAAGAGATGCTTGTGGATTTTCCGGGACTTCCGGTTCTGGATTTTGATGAAGTTAGTTGATGCGATCCTGCTCCTGCTATATGGCTAGATGCTGCAAGATCCTCGCATATTCTTCAAGATCGGGCATAGGAGCCAAATCTTTTTCTTCATCTGCCCCTTGTGGTTCGACCTGGTTGGGATCCACTAGAGCATTTGTTTGTGCTGTGTTAACAGTAATTTGGGCAGCCTCTTGGTCTTCACCATCATCAGACCAAGATCCTTGTGGCTGGAAGGGGTTATACCAGATTACTGGCATAAGGTGGGATTCCGGGATCCATTCTTCGTCGGAGAGATATTCTCCGGTTTCAAGGGATTCTTCCCACTCATCGGTGTCACTGGCAGTGTCACTGGACTCGTATCCATTCATAGAGAATCCAACTACCGAGTTACAAGAGTACAATGCCCCCTGCGTAGTCTCATCTCTGAGCCGCGGTGGCATAAAATCACTGAGAGTGAATTTTCTTATCACTCTTGGAACTTTGGGGAGAGACCTCTCTGTTGCCCCCAGTGAAGCGGTAGAGGAGGTTTCTGCTTTTTCAGAAACCACTTGTTTTGTTTGAGCCTTCTCCTGGTGTTTGAGCTTGCGGAGTTGTTTCTTGGCTTGCCTTCGCTGTTGAGCAGTCGGCTTTGTTTTGACGATCTCCCAATTTTCATCTTCTAGGAGATCGGGATGTACCCATATGGGTTGTCCTTCTGGTGTTGGGTAAGGCACCAGCTCTTGGGATGTTTGGGTCATTTTTATCACCTTGAATGAAGTAGTGACTTTTTCCTTTGATGATTTGGATGTTTGTCCATATGACACCATGTTAACGGAGGCAAACCCATAGTTTTTGTCAAAGGTGATGACTCCGTTTTTCCACATCTCGTTGATCTTCTCTCTCACAACGAAACATTGGTTAAAAGGATGCGAGACCATTTGGTGGTATGGACAATATCGGGGATCGTTGGTTTTGCCAACATCTCCCGGTCTTTTGGGGTCAGGCAAGGTGAGTTTGCCATTTGTCATGAGAGCCCCAAATATTTCTTCAACATCTTCATCGAACGGGTATTTATTTTCTACTCGTTCTTTGAAGGCATCAGAGAGTTCAGGTCTCTTACCTACAACTTTATTTTCAGCTTTCTTTGGTGGCTGAGGAGCTGACTTGGTTTGCACATTGAGAACCTCCTTTTTCTTTGGCTTGGAGGTTGGAGTGGCGGTCTGGTCCTTCTTTGATGACTTCTGACTGTTGAGGTCTTTGATCACCGTTTCAGTCTCCATAGACGCTTCTAGGAGTTCTCCCAAGTTTTTTGATTTGTTGCCGATGATCATGGAGCGGATCCTTGCTCTCATGTTGTTTCGGCAAATGTCGACCGGCGACGTTTGTGGCAGCACATCTGAGCATTTGTATGCCATTGCTTTCCACTTGTGAATGAAGTCGTATGTCGAATCATTCTCTCCGTGTTTAAGGCTGCAGAGCTGAGCCATAGTAACAGGATGATCCTCACCTTTGAAGTGGGTCAGGAAACGTGTCTCTAGCATGGTCCAGTTTTGAATGGAGTCCTCTGGCAAGGTGGAATACCAATCAAAGGCCGTACCTTTTAGGGTACTTGCAAAGAGCCGGATCTTGAGTTCATCTTGATCCGCAATCATTCCTGTCAGGATCTTGAAGTGGATGACATGTTGTCTGGCTGAACCTTTCCCCGTATATGTTTGGAGAAGAGGTTGTTTGAACTTTTGGGGAAACGGAACCGAGTCCATCCATGAGGGATATGGTGGCTTGATCCCATGCTCCTTCAGTGTATCCTCTTCTTTTGCTTTGGCGAGAATATTGTCTACGTCCTTTTTAGTAAGGGCGCGTGACTCATCTTCTCCATCGTTTGCCTCATCTTATGGAGGAACTTCCTCATTGTTTGGTGGACGCTGGAGAGTGAGAAGGAGGTTTTCCATCAGAACCTCTATTCTCTGTTGTCCTTGCTCTAGCTGCTGAATGCGTAGAGCCATGTCATCATGTGGTGGAGGCTGCTCAGAGTTTGTGACCAAGACATTCATCCTTCGTGAGTCGAAAGAGGATACTGTCTTAGTGACTGAGCTAGAGCTCATTCTTTTAGATGAAGAGTCCGAGGAATGATCACTCCGATGTCCCTGGCTTGAAGGAGTGGGAGAGTCTTCCTGATGTCTTCTTGTCCGGGAGACGCTGTGAGTCACCGGTCGTCTGACATGTATTTTCGTCGCTGACTTCTGGCGTCTTTTGGTTTTGCCAACCATGTGGACAGCAGCAACTTGGTCGGGTCTTTCTTTTTCGACCCATTTTTGGGAGATTTGAAGCTTAGAATGCTGGGTTCTTTGCTTCTCTAATCTCTTTTGTCGATATGCCGCGCGGCGACGTATACGACGAGCAATTTGAGCTTCGGTTAGCTCGGGCTATGCTCTGGCACTGAAGGACGTGGTCCCTCGTGCACAGCAACCGAGCTTGTCTCCCTTGAAGACTGGCATGGACAGGATTTGGACGCGGTCCTTAGCCTGTCGCAGCGAAGCTTTAAATTTTGCAAGCTCGTCCCCTGTTGAGATGAAGGGTCGAGTTGCAGGAGAGCAGGCCCTAGCAAGTTCTTGTCGAGGCCTTGTGATGCACGATTTGATTTTGGGCTTGTAGGAGCAAGCCGGCTCGTGCTGAGTAGTTTTTGTTGTTCGGTAGAGGGCAGGTTTCTCTCCTTTGATGTAAGCAAGAGGATAAAACCTATTTTCCTTGAGAGGAGCCAAGTATTCTGGCTTTGCAGATGTCCGGGACCTTCTTTGTTTTGGTGAAGATCGCGGGGACCAAGTCTTGGGATAGACTTGGTTTTTTGTAGGTTGAGGTCTCATGGGATTGCCACGAGCCTCAGGTTTCTTGGTGACCGCCTTTGGTGTCGGGGTAGTGACACGTTGAGGGGCGGTCTTCTGCTTCTTAGCAGGCACCGTCTCTTCTGCGGGTAGTGGGAATGGTCCCAGTGACCCGAAGACGATGGTCCGAGGAGTGGAGGTCAACCCGGTGTTTTGGGAGTTGCCGAGGGAGGTGACGCTTCGGCAGCTGACGGGGCGCTTGAAAGTGCCCTTGCTTTGCTTCTCTTGAAGCATGACTTGGTACTTGTTCTCATCGAAGGTGATGGTCAACGAAGCTGCCATTATTAGTTTTGAAAAAACTTTTCTGAAACAAGACCACATCCATTAATAATCACAAGAATATGGTGATCATAAATGGGCTATACTATGGTTTTGTCTTTTCAAATCGCTTAGGGGCATGGCCCGTTCTGAGCGTAATGAAGAAGGCCAAAAAGCCATAGATGGTACAATTGTTCTAAACGCAAGTATGGTCGGCTCGAAATGAGCGTTCCAAGGACCGCTAGAAGCAATTGTAAACCTTAATTCAAATTAACGAGAAGCGAAGCTCACTCGAGGTAAAATGATATAAGGTTAGAGATACAAATGTGTCGGTCGCGAATACAGTAGACCCGAAAGGGCGTACTAGCACCGCTAGGCACAAATGTTGTAAATCGCATCCTTGAAGGACACGAGATGGGATTTTTTGAAATGTCAAGATTGGATTCGCAAAAGAGAGCAAATGGTATTCCAATCCGAATACAGGTTCAAACATTTCTACGAGCCTATATCCGAAAAAGGAAAGAACCAGGATTTCTCAAATTTGAATCCAATAGTGACGAGAGTTTTTTTTTTTTTTTTTGAAAAGTCAAGATTGAATTCATAAAAGAGGGCAAATGGTATTCTAAACCGAATACAGGTTCAAACATTTCTGCGAGCCTAAATCCGAAAAGGAAAGAACCAAAATTCCTCCAATTTGAACACAATAGTGACAGAAGTTTTTTTTTTTTTTTTTAAATTTTTTTTTTTTTTTTTTTTTTTGAAGAGTGCACATAGGTCTTCCAATTCGGTCTTATGAAGCCTTAGTGGATAGATTAGCCCCCAGGTAAGGGTAGGATTACTTAATGAACCCGTTTGAAGGACCCTTACCTCGAACAGTCTAGCTGCCTCCACACTCTGGACAAGGCTTTTCTTAGATCCACTTTGGTCAAAGAACGCGATTGGTGCAACCTTAATGCTCTCTCTTTTTTTGAAAGACCTCCAATGGACTCATTAAAGAGAGGAAATGGCCCCTCCCAATCCGAACGTTGGCTCAAACATTTCTGCTAGCCATTGCACGAAAAGGAAAAGACAAAAGTTTCTCTAATTTGAATCCAAAAGAGAGAAATTTGAAAAGTTTTTTTTTTTTTTTTTTTGAACTTTTCTCTTTTTTTTTTGAAAGATCTCCGATGGATCCGTCAAAGAGAGGGAAATGGTCCTTCCTAATCCGAATGTTGGCTCAAACATTTCTGCGAGCGCAAACAAACGAAAAGGAAAGAACCAAAGTTTCTCTAATTTGAATCCAAAAGAGAGAAATTTGAAAAGTTTTTTTTTAACTTTTTTTTTTTTTTTTTTTGAAAGATCTCCGATGGATCCATCAAAGAGAGGGAAACGGCCCCTCCCAATCCGAACGTTGGCTCAAACATTTCTGCGAGCGCAAACAAACGAAAAGGAAAGAACCAAAGTTTCTCTAATTTGAATCCAAAAGAGAGAAATCTGAAAAGGTTTTTTTTTTAACTTTTTTTTTTTTTTTTAAAGATTTCCGATGGATCCATCAAAGAGAGGGAAATGGCCCCTCCCAATCCGAACGTTGGCTTAAACATTTCTGCGAGCGTAAACAAACGAAAAGGAAAGAACCAAAGTTTTATCCAATTTGAATCCAAAAGAGAGAAAACCCCTTTTTTTTTGTTGAGAAAAGAAAGAATGGAAACAAGTTCAAACAAAGAAGTTTTCAAAGAATCCCATCTCATGTTTTTTTTTTTAGATACAAGATCCAACATAGGCCACCAACTAGAAGGGAGCCAAGGATTCTAAGCATCGTGTTCTCAATTGAACGTGTCCCACCGGGTGTGCCAACTTGATGGACCCGTCTTTTTCTTTCTCGCCTTCCTCCGTCCCGGGTCCGCCGGGGTGCGCCGGGGCGAAAAGAGAAAAAAGAGCAAGCATCAACATTTTTCTTTTTTTTGTACGGGTATGCCAGATTTTCTATTCTACTTAGAATTTGAAGTGGTGCTCCGGAGATTCACCTTCACAAGTAGAAAAGGAAATCAACTTTTTTTTCTAACTTTCCATTGCACATATATTTTAAAGAAAGAGACAAGGTTTTAAAATGCCGTGAGATGTGCAGTAAAAGGCAGTTTACAAATCTCATCAAAATGTAAAGACAAGAAATGTGATTTTTATGTCTCTTTAAAAAAAATACACAATACAACAGAAAAGTAAGAAAAGGAATCTGACTTCTCAAGAGATTGTGGGGACTCGTTCAGATCGACGGTCGCGAGTTATGTATGGACTCCGCCATTGTCCTTCAGATGAGAACACTTGATGCTTTGATTCACTTGGCTTGGCCTGGACCTCGGATTTTTAGAGGATAAAGACCAACGGAAGGTCTTATATCCAATAAAAAACCAAGTAGACGGGCTGAAAAGCCGCATCTAGGCCATGTTGGATAGAAGAAGAGAGGAGATCTTAAGGGGGGGGGGGGGTGGCCCCCCAATGGACTTCGATCACCTTGTAGTATTTGCAGCAGAGTTTCTTCAAAGTGAGAGAGCTTCTTTTTTGCAGAGAATTCTTCGGGATAGTTTTCAGACAATTTTTCTGGATCTCTAACAATTTTTTCTGGACCCTTTCTCCTTAGAATGACCGCCTATTTATAGGCTTTTGGTGGCCATTAGGAGGGTTTTATGGGCATTAATGGTATTAATGCTCCATGATGGGAGGAGTTACAAGATTTAATTTCATAATTTTGTAACTCCTTTTTCTTGGATTTTGATTGGCCGATGGAGAGTAATGGGCATTTAATCTCCATGATGATGGGAGTTTCATGATTAATTACCATGATTAATCTCCATAATGATAGGAGTTACATGGTTAATTGTCATAATTAATTGGACTTGTAACTCCCATTCTTGGCTTCTGATTGGGCCGTTTAAAATAATGAGTTAATGACCCTAATAAATTGCCATAAAAGGGTCATTTAACTTCATTAATTGGCTGCCGAGTCGCTTGAAGAGTCGCGGGCCGCGCCGCGTCTTTTGGAATTCTTCTTGCGATGATCATCGACGGATCCGTACGTTGCTTGATGTCGGATGACGATGAAAATTCAGACATTGGTTGCCACTAATGGTCCGGTAACATCTGTCCAGTCGATTTCGTGATCGGTCGGGCAGAAAGTGTGCTTCCTTGGTCGGCCGGTTGGCAATTTCGGAGTGTCCGATGATGATCAAATGATTTTGATGGCGGATCCGTGATGTTGACGAAGATCGACGGATATCATGCCTCAAAAATCAGATTTTAAGAAAATCACGGGGGCCAATCATCGCGAAACGCGAAAAGAATCGGAAAAACGGACGTTTCGGAGGAAATCCGGCGACCCGGATTTCCAGGGTCACCGGCGACCATGCACCCATGGTCGCCGGCGACCATGGGGCTGGCGACCTTGGGCCATGGTCGCCGGCGACCTTGGACTTTGGTCCATTTTTCGGCCGCCTTCCGGTCGCCGTTTCTTGGTCGTTTCTCGGGCTTTTTCGCTTCTGTTTTTTCCTGTATTTTTCTTTGAAATTTCTCCTCATTTATTGGCTTGATTCCTCTGAAGAAAACCCGTCGAAAGGCTGTGCAAATCAGAGCACAAAGTTTCCTCTCTTTTGGAAAAGCCGAAGACTCTATAGCCGATTTTCCGCCAAGAGTTGAAACTGGGTCAAATGATGTCGGAATGACCTGAAATTTGAGGTGAAGCTTCTTGGGCATTAGATAGGACCAACCATGGGTTTTTATTTGAGTTTTGAAGCCGTTTGGGGTCTCGTCGATACTTGACTTGATTTCACCGTGCGGTAGATGTCGAGCTTTGATGTACGGTCATCCGATGTCCGATTGACCTGAAATTTGACGGGGAGCCTATTGGAGTCATTTTGAGATGATCCATTTGCTCTAATTTGGGTGCCATTGTCCCGGGGAGCTTCGCCATCGGTAGGCTTGATTTTGCTTCGGAGCATCAAAGCCGGGTCAAGAGTTGTCGGAATGACCTGAAATTTGACGTGCAGCCATTTGGAAGCATTTAGAAGCTACTCATGTGTTTTGTTTGATGAGTGGCGGCATCAGAGGTTCTCGCCGCCGGGAGGCTTGATTTCGCCGTTCGAGAGTTAATGGAGAGTCAAACGGTGTCGGTTTTACTTGAAATTCGACATGGAGCCTTTTGGAGGTATTTTGAGACCATCCATAGGCTCTGATCGAAGATTTGATGTATTTGACACTGTCGCCGTCGGGAGCTCCCGCTCAGCTGTTGGAGGATTGAAGTTAGGCCAGATGGTGTCGAAATGGCTCGGGACTTCATGTGTACCCTTCTTTTGGCTACTTTGAAAGATCTTGTAGTTTTTGTTTGGTTCTGTCAAGATCTGATGCTTGAAGCAGCTTTGATGTTGATGAGGCAGAGTGACATTTTTGGTGTCAACAACAAGTAGAAAATGAAATCAACTTTTTTTTTCCAGTTCTTCATTGCACATATATTTAAGAAAAGAGACATGTTTTCGTCGTGAAAGGCAATTTTGTTGTGAAAGGTGATTTTTTCATTTGTTTGCCGTGAAAGGCTCTCCGGTATTTTTCTTGACATTTTTTCCCATGTATTTGGCCTGATTTCCCTGAAGAAAACTTGACAAAAAGCCGTGTAAATCAGAGCACAAAGTTTCCTATTTTCTGAAAAAGCCGAAGACTTTGCTGCCGATTTTCCGTTAGAAGCCAAAACTAGGTCAAACGATATCAGAATGACCTAGAATTTGAGGTGAAGTCTCCTGAGCAATAAATAAGACCAACCATGGGCTTTTGTTTGAGTTCTGACGCCGTATGGGCTCCCGTCGCCAGTAGACTTGATTTTGTAACGAGAAAGATACTGCGCTTTGATGTACGGTCAGCCGTTGTCCGATTGACCTGAAATTTGACAAGGAGCCTATTAGAGTCATTTTGAGACGATCCATTAGCTCTGATTTGGAAGTCATGGTCCCGGGGAGCTCCGCCACGGGAGGCCTGATTTGGCTTCCGAGCGTCAAAGTCGGGTCAAATGTTGTCGAAATGACTTAAAATTGGACGTATATCCCTTTGGAAGCATGTTGAAGTCACCCATATGCTTTATTTGATGGGTGATGGCCTTGGTGGTTCTCGCCGCTAAAAGGCTTGATTTTGCTGCTCGAGGGTTGATGGGGGTCAAATGTTGTCTGTTTGACTTGAAACTTGACATGGAGCCTTTTGGAGGTATTATGAGACCATCCATAGGCTCTTATCGAAGATTTGATGTCTTCAACACTATCGCCGCCGGGAGAGCTGACTTTGCTGCGGCTATTTCCTTTTGGGGCCAAATAATGTTGGAATGTCATGGAATTTGATGTAGAGCCTCCTAGTGGCATTTTGAGGCAAACTGTGTGCTCTATTTTGTGTGTCAGGGTCTTTGCTTTCGCCGCTGCCTAGAGCTCCTGCTTAACTGCTAGAAGGGCAAAAGTTAGGCCAAATGATGTTTAAATGGCCCGAAACTTCATATGTACCCTTCTTTTGGCTGTTTTGAAGGATCTTGCAGTTTTTGTTTGATTTTAACAAGATCTAATACTTAAAGTGGTATTTGCCTATTTGTGGTAGGGTGCGGCTCCATGTAGCTTTTGATGTTGAATAGGCATAGTGACATTTTTTTTTGTGTCAACACAAAGGCTGCATAGGAAGAAAGATAGCAAAAGATTATTGAAGAAAACACAGTAGGATTATGGTAGCAAGAGTATATTGAAGAAAGCACAGTAGTATTATGGCATGGTTAAATGGAAAAACCATGTGCCTCAAGAATTCGTCTCTTCTGCTGGAAATGTCTTCGTAAGGTCGTTTTAGTGAGAAAATGGCTAGGACCTAAAAGCACTTTAGGGTTCACTACACGTGATTTGGAAATTCGAGGAGGAAACTGCCGATCATGTGCTTTTTTTCCTATGGGAACATGTAAGAATGGTTTGGTTTAGCTCTGGTCTTGGATTCTTAACTCATTCAGTTAGGAACATGGACATAGTGGAATGGTGGGGAAACCTCATGAAACTGAGTGATATGGCTCATTTGCAGGAAGACCCTAACCTGTTTTATATTGCTTTAACTACTTGGTGGGGCTATATGGAAAGTCTATATATATATATATATATCTTTAAAGAAGTTGCCATTGACCCTCATAAAATTATTATAAGATAAAAAAAATATGTGCCCATTTAACTTTGGGAGGGATTACAATGAAGACTTATTTCCTAGTCCAAGAATTTCAAGGCATCTCGGTGTAAACTCTAATGATACTTATCAATTTTTACGAATGCTGCTTATAACTCTAAAGATGGAAAATCTTTTTATTGCTATGTAATGATAGTGAATAACTCTCTTGTTGGTGTAGGCACTCACTTTGGGCTAAGACTCGCTTCCTCTAAGGAAGTAGAGGTGAAGGCTTTTCTATTTGCACTAAAGGAAGCAGCACGCACGGCATTTTCTGAGATACCACTTCACTCTGATGCTTAGAAAGTGGACGATAGAATTAAAAGAAAAATAGATTGGGCTATCAATCCTATTATTCTGGACATTAAACTTTAGTCTTTTCCCTTTTATCGAGTTTTTGTTTGTTCTTAGAACTTTTAATGAGGTAGCTCATGTTGTTGGGATGGTGGTTTTTTAGATTGGGTGAGGTTTTGTTTGCGCCCATCTTAGTTGGCAGTTTTCTTTTTTGGGTCTGGTTTTGTCTTGATGAATCAATATCAGTTTATCAAACAAAAAAATGTGGGAATCCTCTTAAATGAGGAATCTTCGAAAATGTCTTTTATTATGTTTTACAAAAGTCATATAAAATAGGGATTTGAGGGAAGAAGAAACGCTATGGGATTGATAATCGATGTGCAATTAGTAGTTTTGGTGAGTGTTTATATTTTTTTTTTATTATTGAAGTGAATTATGCTTCTTTCCTATATTTATGGTTGATAAGTCCACAAAATTAGGTCATTAGGTCATCATTTCATGTGCATTTGTGGACTTGATTAGGGTTAATTGTATTGAATTGTACTCAATTTCATAACTTCAAGCATTTGGAAATAAATTTAGAATTTAGGTCAAAATTGGTCAAAATTCATTACATTGCATGACATTTGTGAAATTAGGGTTTTTCATCTCATTCATCACCACAAAATTAGCTTTTTGGCTTCATCAATGCATACCTACTATTTTTGGCACCATGCACTATTTTTGAAAAATTGGTCATTTCGGGTGCATCATTAAGCATGTTAGGGCCCCATGTATGGTTCAATTATATTCCTCACATGTGATTATTGTTAATTTTTTTGTTTCTATTTGTTTAGGAGAAATCAAGAATGGGACCCACATTAATGAATGATGAGAGAGAGGTAAAGTCAAAGGTGGAAGAACCAAACTCATGCAAGAAAAGGAAAATCAGATTTCAAAAGTATTTTTGGCTTACTAAATTTGAAGTTCATAGAAGAAATAAATTGCAAGAAAGGAAAGTTTGCTTCAAGAGTTGACTAGTCAAAGTTGCAAACAAAGGAAGCAATGAAGCAAAGAGGGAAAGATTCACACATGTCTTGGATGTCCAAGATGAGTCCCATATGAAAAGTTAAAGTTTTGCAAATTTATTCCTATTTTTTTTTATGGGAGCAAGATGAAAATGGCCATAACTTTCAAATCGAGCGTTAGATCGGTGCAATCCACCCACCGTTGAAAAGGTTTTTTCGAGTAGATATCCATAGAGCCAAAGAGTGCACCGATCAAAGCTATATTGAGGGAGATATGACCTTTGGAAGTTGTCTATTATAATTCTATGTGGAAATTGCAAGAAGTTTCAAAACTTCCAACACGAGAAGTCTTTGAAGAGTTCAATTTGGCAAAACTTGGAGCCCAAGAGATTGCAGTTAGTAAAAAATCATTTCCAATTTATATTGTTGCTGATTAAAGAGGATTGCTTGGAGATTAAGCAAAGAATCATCTCAAATAAGGAAATAATACCAAAGAATGAGATCCTGCTTGGAAGCTAAGACAAGAATCAAGTCATAGAAGGAAATAATTCCTTACAAATCAAGAGGCCAGAAAGTATAAAAGGAGTGTCAAGGGGGCTGGAACTCCAAGCCTTTCATGCATAAGAGAGGACGTCTCATCTATCCCTCCACCCTTTTCTCTTTTTAATCCCCTTCATACTTCTCCCTTCTAGTTCTTCTTAGGCATAGATCGAGAGGCTTGTTTGATATAGAATGATGAAGAGAGAAGATTATCAATTTCATGTACTCCAAGACTGAGGAATAAAAGCATATCTTAGATTAATTCTGCATGCGTAAGATTCTTCTTATGGTGAAGAATTTATTTTCATTATTATAGTTTCTTTGATTGTTGACAACAAAAATGTCACTTAGCCTCCTTAACATCAAAAGCCACATGGAGCCACATCCTACTGCAAACAGGCAAAGCTGCTTCAAGCATCAGATCTTGTCAAAATCAAACAAAAACTGCAAGATCCTTCAAAATAGCCAAAAGCAGGTACACATGAAGTTTCGGGCCATTTCAACACCATTTGGCCTAACTTCAATCCTCCAACAGCTAAGCGGGAGCTCCTGGCGGCGACAGTGGCGAAGACATCAAATCTTCGATCAGAGCCTATGGATGGTCTCAAAATACCTCTAAAAGGCTCTACGTCGAATTTCAAGTCAAGCTAACACCGTTTGACCCTCCATCAACTCTCGAATTGCGAAATCAAGCCTCTCGGCGGTGAGAACCCCCGATGGCGCCACTCATCAAACGAAGCACATGAGCAGCTTCTACATGCTTCCAAAGGGCTGCACGTCAAATTTCAGGTCATTTCGACGACGTTTGACCCGACTTTGACGCTCCGAAGCAAAATCAGGCCTACAGGCGGCGGAGCTCCCCGGAGCCATGGCACCCAAATCGGAGCTAATGGATCGTCTCAAAATGACTCCAGTAGGCTCCCTGTCAAATTTCAGGTCAATCGGACATCGGATGACCGTACATCAAAGCTCGACATCTTTCGCACGGTGAAATCAAGTCTAGCATCGACGGGACTCCAAACGGCTTCAAAACTCAAATAAAAGCCCATGGTTTGTCCTATCTAATGCTCGGGAAGCTTCACCTCAAATTTCAGGTCATTCTGACATCATTTGACCTAGTTTCAACTCTTGGCGGAAAATCGGCTACGAAGTCTTCGGCTTTTCCAAAAATAGGAAACTTTGTGCCCTGATTTGCACGGCTTCTCGATAGGTTTTCTTCAGTAGAATAAAGCCAATAAATGAGGAGAAATTTCAAGAAAAATATAGAAGAAAAAAGAAGTGAAAACAACGGAAAAACGGCGACCGAACGACGGCTGAAATGGGACCAAAAGCCCATGGTCGCCGGCGACCTTGGCCCATGGTCGCCGGCAACCATGGGTGCATGGTCGCCGGCAACCATAGGGATCCGGGTCGCCGGATTTTTCCCGGAGACCCACTTTTTCGGGTTCTTTTCGCGTTTTGTGATGTTTGGCCCCTGTAATTTTCTTAAAATCTAATTTTTGAGGCATGATATCCGTCGATCTTCGTCAACATCACGGATCCGCCGTCGAAATCATTCGATCATCATTGGACACTCCGAAACCACCAACCGGCCGACCAAGAAAGCACACATTCTGCCCGACCGATCGTGAAATCGACTGGACAGATGTTGCCGGCCCATTGGTGTCAACCAATGTCTGAATTTGCATCGTCATCCAAAATCAAACGACATGCGGATCCATCGATGATCATCGCAAGAAGAATTCCAAAAGATGCGGCGCGGCCCGCGACTCTTCAAGCGACTTGGCGACCAATTCATGTTATTAATTGATCCGTTTATTAATGAGTCCTTAAAAATGTAGAATTTCCTCATCATTTTAGAGTAATTAAGGACTTAATCATCAAATCATGGACCATTTTAGTAAAAAATTATGATTTTATGTTTTTGAGCATCAAAGTCTAAATTCGAGTCAAAATTCATCGAAAAATTGCATTTTCACATAAAATCATGAATTTCTCTATTTTTGGCATTGAAAGTCAAAAATTTCTCATAACTTTTTAATCACACATGAAATGATGAATTTTCTTTGCACCTTTAATTTAATAGAAGAAAACTTGATAAAATTGTGACATTTTATGGATTTATTTGGTGTGAATTGGGACCGCATCTTGCATAATTCCTTACCTATATGATTAGATTATTCTTTGATCTTTGCTTTTATTTTTGCAGGGAATTTCAGAAATCGGGGCCCACGGAAGAGAATTGATGAATCAAATGCACCATGGACCCACCTTCCTTTGGAATGGATTCTAAGGTAGGGGCGGCCATGGTAGGGTCCGCTCTCATATGCAAGAAAAAAATCAGATTTAATCTTTTGAAGATAAGTTCCAAATTTGTGGGCCATGAGATGATGAGGTGTCATATCTACTCTCCAACAAATATTGCTTACATGTCAAGATGGATGGCTAAGATTCAATTCAAGCCAAACAAAGAAGAAGAAAAAAATTGCAAAAGAAAGTCAAGCCAAGGTAGGGACGTCCAAGCATGGGATAGTTCAAGATTGCATTCTTCCAAGTATGGCCCACTCCTATGTCATGTTTGGGATGAAATTAAATTCAGATTTGAAGAGATGTTTAAGGTGGGCCATGCTAAGAGGTTTTTCTAGCCATGAGGAGTTCAAAAGATTGGAAATCTTGCTAAGCAATCCAAGTTGGAAAAAAATTGAAAGAGTGCAAGATTGTAGCTAAATTTATCTCCTAAAAGATAGGCCTCAAGATTGAAGTTTGCAAACCAAGAATTCTCCCCAAGAAGTGTTGCACGTCCAACACCACTCCAAGAAGATTAAAAAACGTCCATGAGGGGGGCCACATGGTTTTAAAATTTGTTTCAAATCTGAAATTTCATATTTGAATTGATTCTTAACCAAAGTGGGACCCAAGAGAGGGAGTTGCATGAGATAAGAACAATCCTATTTTTACTAGGATTGTGAGCCAACCCCTAGAAAATCTCTCAAAAACCCTCCTAATCCTAATCCAACTTGGACCCCACACTACTAATCCTTACCCAAATCAAAACCTTGCAACCCAAGCTATCAAAAATATATAAAAAGAGCCAAAAGAGGGCTGGACGTGAATCCGATCTCTCCAATCTATCTTGGACGACCAGCAACTTCTTATTTCCCCTTTCAAATCCGATCTCTCCAATCTCTCCTCCTTCCATCAATATTTCATCAAAGGCCTTCCCTAAGGCACACTACCACTTGGATTTCTACGCCGTCACGCCGCCGCCGTTGCTATCGTCACTCCATCATCGGATCATCCTTGAAATCATCTTCCCCTGCTTGGATTTCAGATCGCGAAACGAGAGCCAGTTGGATCGCCGTTCAAGACCGCGAGTCCCTCTCCTCCGTTTAGTGTTTCTTGTGTCTATGGTAAGGTTGGATGCACTTTATTTTTATTAAAAATTTTGTAATGGTTATTTGCTTGTAATGGGTCTTTCATTAATAAATCAAGTTTATGGGGTCTTGGTCTTCACCAATGAGTCAACATTGAATTTTTGTGCGTAGTGACAGTGCGCACTTGGTGCGGTGGTCTTGATTTTTCTTGATGGCATTAAGCAAAGTAATTATTGCAAAGTTTTAGAATTAAAATCTAATTTCTTTATTCTCTGATTTTATTTTATTTTATTTTATTCTTTATTTTATGCACCTTAACAATTATTGCAATTGGTTGGGCTAATAAATCTTATGGTGATGCAGTGGTTAGATTAGGTTTCTAGATTAGGATTTTAATTTTCTTTGGTTGTAATTAATATTTCAGATTTGTAATTAATTTTTAATTCAATTAGAAAATTTGATTTGTATAGTTTTTTTTAGGCTAGAACTAGTTTTTTTTTTATTAGGACAGGTTTTGCGATAAATAAACTCTCCGTGGATCGATCCGGTTTCACCGGTTATTACTGCAATCGCGGCCTTGCACTTGGGGCTACGATCATTTATGACAAATTAATACGGTCATTAACTAATTATTTTGGACGGCCCAATCAGGAGCCAAGAAATGGGAGTTACAAGTCCAATTAATCATGGTAATTAACTATGTAACTCCTATCATTATGGAGTTTAATCATGGTAATTAATCATGAAACCCCCATCATCATGGAGATTAAATGCTCATTATTCTCCATCGGCCAATCAAAATCCAAGAAAAATGAGTTACAAAATTATGAAATTAAATCTTGGAACTCCTCCCATCATGGAGCATTAATGCCATTAATGCCCATAAACCTTCCTAATGGCTACCAAAAGCCTATAAATAGGCGGTCATTCCAAAGGGAAAGGGTCCTGAAAAATCGTCCTGAAAAATTATCTTGAAAAGTCTCTGCATAAAGAAGCTCTCTCACTCTGAAGAAACTCTGCTGCAAATACTACAAGGTAATTGAAGTCCCTTGGGGGCCCACCCCCGCAAGGTTTCCACTCTCCTTCTATTCAACGTGGCCTAGACGCGGCTTTTCATCCCGTCTACCCAGATTTTTATTGGATTTAGGATCTTCCCTTGGTCCTTGTCCTCTAAAAATCCGGGGTCCAAGCCAAGCTAAGTGAACAAAAGCATCAAGTGTTCTCATCTGAAGGACGATGGCGGAGTCCATACATGACTCGCGACCGTCGATCTGAGCAAGTCCCCACAATCTACTGAGAAGTCAAATCCCTCTTTCTTTCTTTTCTATTGTATTTTGTATTTTTTAAAGAGACAAAAAAATCACAATTCTTGTCTTTCATTATTGATGAGATTTGTAAATCGCCTTTCATGGCAAAATTGCCTTCTACGGCACAAAACCGCCTTTCACGGCAAACTAAGCAAAATCTCCTTTCATAGCATTAAAAATCTTGTCTCTTTCTTTAAAATATATATGCAATGGAAAGTTAGAAAAAAAGTTTGATTTCCTTTCTACTTGTGAAGGTGAATCTCCGGATCACCATTGCAAATTCCAAGTAGAATAGAAAATCTGGCATACCCATACAAAAATGTTGATGCTTGCTCTTTTTTTCTCTTTGCCCCGCCGCACCCCGGCGGACCCGGGACGGAGGAAAGCAAGAAGAAAAAGACAGGTCCATCAAGTTGGCATACCCGGTGGGAATCATTCATTTGAGAACTCGTTCATTTGAGAACACGATGCTTAGAATCCTTGGCTCCTTCCTAGTTGGTGGCCTATGTTAGATCATGTATCTAAAAAAAAACATGAGATGGGATTCTTTGGAAATTTCTGTCTTTGAACCTGTTTCCATTCTTTCTTTTCTCCAAAAAAAAAAAAAAAAAGTTTTTAAATTTCTTTCTTTTGGATTCAAATTGGAGAAACTTTGGTTCTTTCATTTTCATACAATGGCTCGCAGAAATGTTTGAGCCAATGTTCGGATTGTGAGGGGCCATGTCCTTCTCTTTGAAAAAAAAGTTCCGTCATTATTGGATTCAAATATGAGAAATCCTGGTTCCTTCCTCTTCGGACTTAGGGCTCGCAGAAATCACTGAGCCTTTGGTCGGATTGGAATACCATTTGCTCTCTTTTGCGAATTCGATCATGACCTTTCAAAAAAAAAATCCCATCTTGTGTCCTTTTCAAGGATGCGATTTACAACATTTGTGCCTAGCGGTGCTAGTACGCCCTTTAGGGTCTATTGTATTCGCGACCGACATATTTGTATCTCCAACCTTATATCATTTTACCTCGAGTGAGCTTTGCTTCTCGGTAACTTGAATTAAGGTTTAAAATTGCTTCTAGCAGTCACTAAAACGCTCATTTCGAGCCGACCATACTTGCGTCTAGAACAATTGTACCCTCTATGGCTTTTTGCCTTCTTCATTACGCTCAGAATGGGCCATGCTCGCTGAGCGATTTGAAAAGACAGAACCATAGTGTTTTCCATTTATGATCACCATATTCTTGTGATTACTAATGGATGTGGTCTTGTTTCAGAAGTTTTCCAAAACTAACAATGGCAGCTTCATTGACCATCACCTTCGATGAGAACAAGTACCACGTAATGCTTCAAGAGAAGCAAAGCAAACGCACTTTCAAGCGCCCTGCCAACTGCCGAAGCATCACCTCCCTCGGGAACTCTCAAAACACCGGATCGACCTCCACTCCCCGGACCATCGTCTTCGGGTCACTGGGACCATTCCCACTACCCGTAGAAGAGACGACGCCTACTAAGAAGCAAAAGACCGCCCCTCAACGTGTCGCTGCCACGACACCAAAGGCGGTCACCAAGAAACCTGAGGCTCGTGGGAATCCCGCAGAGCCTCAACCTGCAAAAAACCAGGTATGCCCCAAGACTTGGTCCCCGCGATCTTTGCCAAAACAAAGAAGGTCCCAGACATCTGCAAAGCCAACATACCTGACCCCTCTCAAGGAGAACCGGTTCTATCCTCTTGCTTACATCAAAGGAGAGAAACCTACCCTCCACCGAACTACAAAACCAACCCAGCACGAGCCAACTTGCTAATACAAGCCCAAAATCAAGTCGTGCATCACAAGGCATCGACAAGAATCTGCCAGGGCCCGCTCTCTTGTAACTCGACCCTTCATTTCAACAGGGGCTGAGCTTGCAAAATTTAAAGCTTCGTTGCGACAGGCTAAGGACCGCGTCCAGATCCTGTCCATGCCAGTCTTCAAGGAAGACAAGCTCGGTTGCTGCACACGAGGGACCACATCCTTCTTTGCCAGAGTACAGCCTGAGCCAACTGAAGCTCCAATCGCTCGTCGTATACGTCGACGCGGAGCATATCGACAAAAGAGATTAGAGAAGCAAAGAACCCAGCATTCTGAGCTTCAAATCTCCCAAAAATGGGTCGAAAAAGAAAGACCCGACCAAGTTGCTGCTGTCCACATGGTTTGCAAAACCAAAAGGCGCCAGAAATCAGCAACAAAAATACATGTTAGACGGCTGGTGACTGGCAGCGTCTCCCGGACAAGAAGACATCAGGAAGACTCTCCTACTCCTTCAAGCCAAGGACACCAGAGTGATCATTCCTAGGGCTCTTCATCTAGAAGAATGAGCTCTAGCTCAGTCACTAAGACAATATCCTCTTTCGACTCATGAAGAGTGAATGTCCTGGTCACAAACTCTGAGCAACCTCCGCCACATGATGACATGGCTCTACGCATTCAGCAGCTAGAGCAAAGACAGCAGAGAATAGAGGTTCTGATGGAAAACCTCCTTCTCACTCTCCAACATCCACCAAACAATGATGAAGTTCCTCCACAAGATGAGGCAAACGGTGGAGAAGATGAATCACGCGCCCTCAAACGGTGGAGAAGATGAATCACGCGCCCTTACTAAAAAGGAATGTCAACAAAAAGATGTCTACAGTACACCATTGTGCTAACACGTATGTTAAAAACCCACCTCTTCTCTACTTTGGTCAAAGAATAGTGTCTTCCCGACCCAGCTCTAATGGAATCACGGGAGACACTGAAATCAAAAGCCTTCTTCCGCAAATCTGGAGAAAGCTTCACTAAAGACAACCCTATCTCAACATTCTTGTACCGTCGAATCCTCAAATTGGCAAGCAAAAGAGATTCGGAGATGACTATCCCTCATTCGGTTGGCTAAATTGTGGAAGCCAGGACAGTGGTATACGTACCACGAATAAAATATATGGGTTAGAGATAACCTATTCATAGGAAACCCAAGCCAAACCAAGAAAACAACAGCTTGCAGTTCGGTGCACAAGTAGGAGTAAAGAGCAGGCACCAAAGCAAGCTGCTCTCCAAACGCCATCTGACAAGCCGAAAAAATATAATGCAGCCTAATGTGCGTGCCATCCCCTCTAGCAAAAACAGCCTCACCCAGCCTGTACGTGAGGTAAACAGTGAGATCTCTTTGCAGTGCAATGTCAGAGCAAATGGCATTTGTACTCGCGAAGAAGTTCTTCAAAATCTTCTCGCATGACAGAAGTCTTCTTCGAACCTAGATTTTAGCCCTGGCTTCCCGGGTCATGCTGTCAGAAGACTCCTTGCTGTCAAAGAAGCTGGGAGACAAAGAGCTAAAACTCTTCCAATTGCTAGACTTGACTTTCGAGCCCTCCTCTTTCAGAAAATCATAGAAGGTGACAAGCTGAAAGTACTGAAGCCAGAACTCCTTTGACTGCTCCTCAAGGACACAGTCGATAGGCATGAACTCCTCATAGAGTTTGCCGAGGATAGGTAGCCCAGTGATGGCGCTTAGGTCCTTCAAAGAGAAACCAATCTCACCATTTGTGACAACGAAGGTGTTGTTGTGAAAGGAATGACTCCAACATGGCCATGTAGGCATCGTCAGAAAAGATCACGGTCTCCCTGAAAATGCGGACCGCATCAAAGATCTCGACCTCCTTCAGAATGGCGCCGCCAATCTGTAGGACATGATCAGTCCATGACTTCCAATCCAAGTCGGCACTAAAACAGCCGCGAAGCCGAAAGGGTTTCGCTCAATAGCTGCCATCGCCCTTGAAAATGCCAAGGCCCATCAGTCTCAAATCGACCGACAAATAGTCAGATTCCTGGCAGCCAATGGCCGGCATCAGTATGCCCATACGGACTGGCAACTTCTCCATATATCCGGAAGGACTGCCAACAAAAATCCAAGACTTGATCACATTAGTCTTTTTCACCAACTTGGAGGATCTTCTCTCTTAGAGCATGTGGGAAAAAGGCTCATGATTGAGATGGTACGATCAAAAGTTGACTGGGTAGAAACAGTCCACTCCTCGACATCTGTTATGTAAGAGAATTGGAAACATCTCCTCTAGTATGTCAAGTTGTTAAGGACTGCATCACCAAAGAAAAAGGTAGGCTTTAGCACAATTCTCTGATCGTCCGTAACCGATTACTTACCATGATCTTGTATAACTCCTCATCCTTAAGGGTGATCAATCGCTGCCTCATCTCATCTCGGTTGAGGGAATCACACTCTTCCAAGTTTCTCTCCACATACTGGACCTTCTCCCAGGCCTGCTGTAAGGCTGCATTGGAAGATCAAGTAGATCGACGAAGTACAACGGCAACAGGCCCCTTACCCTTGCTTGTTCTGGAGGAACCACCTGCAAAGGTTGGAAAAGAAAAGACCAATCACCAAAATGACAAAATTTCACTAAAAAAACCCTAGTGAAATTTCGGTATGCTTCCGGGGCAATTCCGAAGAAAAGGGAAACACCCCGAAAAAGATGGGAAGCTTGAAGATGAACTCGGCATCGCTGCTAGCTCATATTCAATGGAACATTCTCAAAGAAAGCTTGGACGCAAACATTGCTGAGAGATCAAGCAAACCTTCTCAAATCCCCGTAAGATTGGAAAGGGACTCAACATTGCTGCGAGCTCCAAACTCCAAAGCTTGCAAAGCTTTCTAGGTATGCACTATCATGTCATTCTTCCAATTCAATTTACAAAAATCATGCATGGAGAGAAAATTGACATGCATTAGATGCTAGGAAACCCTTGACCAAAGTTTGACCAATTCCAACCCAACTTGGTCAAGCCCGATCAAACTTTGACTAAGTCAAAACTCGTGTTGGCTTGACCTAGAAACCCTAGCCTTCTCTTTGATGCATAACAAAAAAAGAGAAAAAAAAATGCATGAACATTTTGATTTTCATAAACCTCATCATCATAGTGAGCACAAAGAGAGAGAGAGAGAGAGAGAGAGAGAGAGAGAGAGAGAGAGAAACCTCCTCAAAAAGAGAAAAGGGAGACAGGAGGAAGAAGAAAAAAGTGAAAGAAACCTCTTCAGAAAAAAAGAAGAGAAGAAACAGGGTGGCCCATGGCCGTGGCCCACCGTCCGTACAGTCACAAAAAAGAAAAGAGAAGAGAAATAAAGAAAAAGAAAGAAAGAAAAACATGAAGAGCAAAAAAAATAAATAAAAACAGAGAGAGAGAGGGAGAAAAAAAAAATAAAAAAGAGAGGATAAGAACTTTTTATTTTTGATCCCTACTTCTACATGGAGTTTTCTTGGAAATGAAGACTCACTTGAAGCCATTGAAGGAGGAGAAGAAGAACTTGAAGATCCTTGATGAAGAAACGCTCTTGGTCTTAAAGCACTCTTGAAATCTTTGCAAAAGAAATCAATAAGAGCAAGTGATCCAATCTCCCTTTGCTTTTATAAAAGAGATCAAGCCAAAAGACGAATGTCGCGACCCTGGACCGAGGTCCCCGATCCGGGCCCGCGACGTGGTTGTGATGTCCAACTATGATTAACCTACAGGATTCTGCGGTGAGGATTCCCAAAACAAACAAGGAATTATCCCACACGAACAACGACGGTTTGCGGAAGTGGGCAAGTAATATAAATTACACTTATCAATACAAGAATGATGATTGCAAGATGTATAAGTTAAATAAATCAGATGACATAAACAATCAGAGAGAGGATGTGTAACATAGCATATCCATAACTTAAACTTCAAGTTTCAAGTGACCAAAAGTGAGTTAAGGTTAAGTTCACAATTCCCAAATACAAAAAGGGCCAACAAAGGCCTTACATCCCATAATCACAAAATGCTAGACCCAACCATGTGAACGCAACTCATGACCCCACCCGACGTCTAGAAGACATCGTCGAGTTGCCACTCACGGCCTGGGGGTGGCTCAACAACCTCCTTCTGCCGCTCCTCCTCAAAGGTAATGTCACCTGCACCTAATCACCAAAATAAACGGGTCAGAAAAGACGGTCTGGCAGGTCATCAATTTAGACAAGAATATAACTCATTTATATCACAAAAGTTCAGTATTTAAAACCATTCATGAATGCGGAACAATGCTGTTGACACCAAAAATTTGACTTAGCCTTCTCAACATCAAAAGCTACATGGAGCCGCATCCTACTACAAACAGGCAAAGCTGCTTCAAGCATCAGATCTTTTCAAAATCAAACAAAAACTGCAAGATCTTTCCAAATAGCCAAAAAAGAGGTACACATGAAGTTTCGGGCCATTTCGACACCATTTGGCCAAACTTCAATCCTCCAACAGCTAAGCAGGAGTTCCGGGCGGCGACAGCATCAAATACGTCAAATCTTTGATCAGAGCCTATGGATGGTCTCAAAATACCTCCAAAAGGCTCCACGTTGAATTTCAAGTCAAACCGACACCGTTTGACCCTCCATCAACTCTTGAACGGCGAAGTCAAGCCTCTCAGCGGCGAAAACCTTCGATTCCGCCACTCATCAAACAAAACACATGAGTAGCTTCTACATGCTTCCAAAGGGCTGCACGTCAAATTTCAGGTCATTCTGACAACGTTTGGCCCGATTTTGACGCTCCGAAGAAAAATCAAGCTACCGGCGGCGAAACTCCCTGGGACCATGGCACCCAAATCGGAGCTAATGGATCATCTCAAAATGACTCCAATAGGCTCCCTGTAAAATTTTAGGTCAATCGGACATCGGATGACAGTACATCAAAGCTCGACATCTTTCGCACGGTGAAATCAAGTCTAGCATCGACGGAACTCCAAACGGCTTCAAAACTCAAGTAAAATCCCATGGTTGGTCCTATCTAATGCTCAGGAAGCTTCACCTCAAATTTCAGGTCATTCCGACATCGTTTGACCAAGTTTCAACTCTTGGCGGAAAATCGGCTACGGAGTCTTCGACTTTTCCAAAAATAGGAAACTTTGTGCTCTGATTTGCACAGCCTTTCGACAGGTTCTCTTTAGAGGAATTAAGCCAATAAATGAGGAGAAATTTCAAGAAAAATACAGGAGAAAAAAGAGGCGAAAAGGCCCAAGAAACGGCCGAGAAATGGCGACCGAAAGGCGACCGGAAATTGGACCAAAGTCCAAGGTCGCTAGCCCCATGGTCGCCAGCGACCATGGGTGCATGGTCGCCGGCGACCCTGGAAATCTGGGTCGCCAAAAGCACCGTTTTCCGTTCTTTTTCGCGTTTCGCGATGTTTGGCCCCTGTGATTTTCTTAAAATCTGATTTTTGAGGCATGATATCTGTCGATCTTCGTCAACATCACGGATCCGCCATCAAAATCATTTGATCATCATTGGACACTCCGAAACCACCAACCGGCCAACCAAGAAATCACACTTTCTGCCCGACTGATCCTGAAATCAACTGGACAGATGTTGCCGGCCCATTGGTGTCAACCAATGTCTGAATTTGCATCATCATCCGACATCAAATAACATGTGGATCCATCGATGATCCTCGTAAGAAGAATTCCAAAAGACGTGGCGCGGCCCGCGACTCTTCAAGCGTCTCGGCAACCAATTAATACTGTTAATTGACCTTTTTATGACAACTTATTAGGGTCATTAACTCATTATTTTGGATGGCCCAATCAAAAGCAAGCAAATGGGAGTTACAAGTCCAATTAATCATGACAATTAACCATGTAACTCCTATCATTATGGAGATTAATCATGGTAATTAATCATGAAACTCCCATCATCATGGAGATTAAATGCCCATTATTCTCCATCGGCCAATCAAAATCCAAGAAAAAGGAGTTACAAAATTCTGAAATTAAATCTTGTAACTCCTCCCATCATGGAGCATTAATATCATTAACGCCCATAAACCCTCCTAATGGCCACCAAAAGCCTATAAATAGGCGGTCATTCCAAAGGGAAAGGGTTCCGAAAAAATCATCTGAAGAGTTCTGAAGAAATTGGCTTATAAATCTCTGCACAAAAACAAGCTCTCTTGCCTTGAAGAAACTCTGCTGCAAGCACTACAAGGTGATCGAAGTCCCTTGGGGGGCCACCACCCCAAGATCTCCCCTCTTCTTCTATCCAACATGGCTTAGATGCGGTTTTTCAGCCCATCTACTTGGTTTTTTATTGGATATAGGACCTTCTCTTGGTCTTTGTCCTCTAAAAATCCAGGGTCCAAGCCAAGCCAAGTGAACTAAAGCGTCAAGTGTTCTCATCTGAAGGACGATGGCGGAGTCCATACATGACTCGCGACCGTCAATCTGAACGAGTCCCCACAATCGCTTGAGAAGTCAGATCCCTCTTTCTTCCCTTTCTATTGTATTTTGTATTTTTTTAAAGAGACAAAAAATCGCAATTCTTGTCTTTCACTATTGATAAGATTTGTAAAATCGCCTTCCATGGCAAAATCGCCTTCTACGGCACAAAATTGCCTTTCACGGCAAACTAAATAAAATCGTCTCTCACGGCATTTTAAAATCTTGTCTCTTTCTTTAAATATATGTGGAATGGAAAGTTAGAAAAAAAGTTTGATTTCCTAAAAAAAGTTTGATTTCCTGTCTACTTGTGAAGGTGAATCTCCGGATCACCATTTCAAATTCTAAGTAGAATAGAAAATCTGGCATACCCGTACAAAAATGTTGATGCTTGCTCTTTTTTTCTCTTCGCCCAGCCGCACCCCGGCGGACCCGGCACGGAGGAAGGTAAGAAAGAAAAAGACGGGTCCATCAAGTTGGCATACCCGGTGCGACTTGTTCATTTGAGAACACGATGCTTAGAATCCTTGGCTCATTTCTAGTTGGTGGCCTATGTTGGATCTTGTATCTAAAAAAAAACATTAGATAGGATTCTTTGGAAACTTCTTTCTTTGAACCTGTTTCCATTCTTTCTTTTCTCAAAAAAAAAAAAAAAAAAAAGAAAAGTTTTCAAATTTCTTTCTTTTGAACTCAAATTGGAGAAAACTTTGGTTCTTTCCTTTTCGTACAATGGCTCGCAGAAATGTTTGAGCCAACGTTCGGATTGGGAGGGACCATTCCCCTCTCTTTGATGGGTCCATTGGAGATCTTTCAAAAAAAAAATGTTTTTTTATAAAAAAAAAAACTTTTCAAATTCCTTTCTTTTGGATTCAAATTGGAGAAACTTTGGTTCTTTCCTTTTTTCATACAATGGCTCGCAGAAATGTTTGAGCCAACATTCGGATTGGGAGGGGCCATTTCCCTCTCTTTGATGTGTCCATTGAAGATCTTTCAAACAAAAAAAAAAAAAAACTTTTTTATAAAAGAAAAACTTTTCAAATTCCTTTCTTTTGGATTCAAATTGGAAAAACTTTGGTTCTTTCCTGTTCTTACAATGGCTCGCAGAAATGTTTGAGCCAACGTTCGGATTGGGAGGTGCCATTTTCCTATCTTTGATGGATCTATTGGAGATCTTAAAAAAAATACATTAAGGTTGCACCAATTGCGTTCTTTGACCAAAGTGAATCTAAGAAAAGCCTTGTCCAGAGTGTGGAGGCAGCTAGACTGTTCGAGGTAAGGGTCCTTCAAACGGGTCCATTAAGTAATCATACCCATACCTGGGGGCTAATCTATCCACTAAGGTTTCATAAGATCGAATTGGAAGACCTATGTGCAATCTTCAAAAGAATCTTTTAAAAAAAATCTTAAAAAAAAAAAGAATCTTAAAAAAAAAAACTTTTTCACTATTGTGTTTAAATTGGAGAAATTTTGGTTCTTTCCTTTTCGGATTTAGGCTCGCAGAAATGTTTGAGCCTGTATTCGGATTAGAATACCATTTGCTCTCTTTTATGAATTCAATCTTGGCTTTTCAAAGAAAAAAAACTTCCGTCATTATTGGATTCAAATCTGAGAAATCTTGGTTCCTTCCTTTTCGGACTTAGGGCTCACAGAAATCGCTGAGCCTTTGTTTGGATTGGAATACCATCTGCTCTCTTTTGCGAATTCAATCTTGACCTTTCAAAAAAAAATCCCATCTCATGTCCTTTTCAAGGATGCGATTTACAACATTTGTGCCTAGCAGTGCTAGTACGCCCTTTCGGGTCTACTGTATTCGCGACCGATACATTTGTATCTCTAACCTTATATCATTTTACCTCGAGTGAGCTTCGCTTCTCGGTAACTTGAATTAAGGTTTACAATTGCTTCTAGCAGTCACTGGAATGCTCATTTCGAGCTGACCAAACTTGCGTTCAGAACAATTGTCCCCTCTATGTCCTTTTGCCTTCTTCATTACGCTCAGAATAGGCCATGCCTGCTGAGCGATTTGAAAAGACAAAACTATAGTATAGCCCATTTATGATCACCATATTCTTGTGATTACTAATGGATGTGGTCTTGTTTCAGAAAAGCTTTCCCAAAACTAACAATGGCAGCTTCGTTGACCATCACCTTCGATGAGGAAAAGTACTAAGTCATGCTTTAAGAGAAGCAAAGCAAGCGCACTTTCAAGCGCCCTACCAGCTGCCGCTGTGTCACCTCCCTCGGCAACTCCCAAAACACCGGGTCTACCTCCACTCCTCGGACCATCGTCTTCGGGTCACTGGGACCATTCCCATTACCCGTAGAAGAGACGGCACCTGTTAAGAAGCAGAAGACCGCCCCTCAACGTGTCGCTGCCCCAATACCAAAGGCGGTCACCAAGAAGCCTGAGGCTTGTGGCAATCCCACGAGGCCTCAACCTACAAAAAGCCAGGTCTGCCCCAAGACTTGGTCCCCGCGATCTTCACCAAAACAAAGAAGGTCCCGGACATCTGCAAAGCCAGCATACCTGGCTCCTCTCAAGGAGAACCGGTTCTATCCTCTCACTAACATCAAAGGAGAGAAACCAACCCTCCACAAAACAACCAAAACAACTCAGCATGAGTCGGCTTGTTCATACAAGCCCAAAATCAAGTCGTGCATCACAAGGCCTCGACAAGAACATTCCAGGGCCTGCTTTCCTACAACTAGACCCTTCATCTCAACAGGGACGAGCTTGCAAAATTTAAAGCTTCGCTGCGACAGGCTATGGACCGCGTCTAAATCCTGTCCATGCCAGTCTTCAAGGAAGACAAGCTCGGTTGCTGCGCACGAGGGACCACGTCCTTCATTGCCACAGCACAGCCCGAGCTAACCGAAGCTCAAATTGCTCGTCGTATACGTCGCCGCGCGGCATATCGACAAAAGAGATTAGAGAAGCAAAGAACCCAGCATTCTGAGCTTCAAATCTCCAAAAAATGGGTAGAAAAAGAAAGACCCGACCAAGTTGCTGCTGTCCACATGGTTGGCAAAACCAAAAGACGCCAAAAGTCAGTGACGAAAATACATGTTAGACGGCCGGTGACTCGCAGCGTCTCCTGGACGAGAAGACATTAGGAAGACTCTCCCACTCCTTTGAGCCAAGGACACCGGAGTGATCATTCCTCGGGCTCTTCATCTAGAAGAATGAGCTCCCGCTCAGTCACTAAGACAGTATCCTCTTTCGACTCACGAAGGATGAATGTCTTGGTCACAAACTCCGAGCAACCTCCACCACATGACGACATGGCTCTACGCATTCAGCAGCTAGAGCAAGGACAGCAAAGAATAGAGGTTCTGATGGAAAACCTCCTTCTCACTCTCCAGCGTCCACCAAACAATGAAGAAGTTCCTCCACAAGATGAGGCAAATGGTGGAGAAGATGAGTCACGCGCCCTTACTAAAAAGGACGTTGACGATATCCTCGCCAAAGCAAAAGAAGAGGATACACTGAAGGAGCATAGGATCAAGCCACCATATCCCCTGTGGATGGACTCGGTTCCGTTCCCTCCAAAGTTCAAACAACCTCTTCTCCAAACATATACGGGAAAGGTTTAGCTAGACAACACGTCACCCACTTCAAGATCCTGATAGGAACGATTGCGGATCAAGATGCTCTCAAGATCTGTCTCTTTGCAAGTACCCTGAAAGGTACGGCCTTTGATTGGTACTCCACTCTGCCACATGACTCCATTCAAAACTGGACCATGCTAGAGACACACTTCCTGACCCACTTCAAAGGTGTGGATCATCCTGTTACTATGGCTCAATTCTACAGCCTTAAACAGGGAGAGAATGAGTCGACATACGACTTCATTCACAAGTGGAAAGCAATGGCATACAAATGCTCAGATGTGCTGCCACATGCGTCGCTAGTCGACATTTGCCGAAACAACATGAGAGCAAGGATCCGCTCCATGATCATCGGCAACAAATCAAAGAACTTGGGAGAACTCCTAGAAGCGTCTATGGAGGCTGAAACAGTGATCAAAGACCTCAACAGTCAGAAGTCATCAAAGAAGGAGCCGACCGCCATTTCGACCTCCAAGCCAAAGAAAAAGGAGGTTCTCAATGTGCAAACCAAGTCAACCCCTCAGCCGCCAAAGAAAGCTGAAAACAAAGCTGCAGGTAAGAGATCTGAATTCTCTGATGCCTTCAAAGAACGAGTAGAGAAGAAATACCCATTCGATGAAGATATTGAAGAAATATTTGGAGCTCTCTTGGCAAATGGGAAACTCACCTTGCCTAACCCCAAAAGACCGGGAGATGTTGGTAAAACCAATGATCCCCGATATTGTCCATACCAACAAATGGTCTCGCATTCTCTCAACCAATGTTTCGTTGGTTGAGAGAGAAGATCAACGAGATGTGGAAAAACGGAGTCATTACCTTTGACAAAAACTACGGGTCTGCCTCCATTAATATGGTGTCATATGGACAAACATCCAAATCACCAAAGGAGAAGATCACAACTTCCTTCAAGGTGATACAAATGATCCAAACGTCCCAAGAGCTGGTGCCTTACCCAGCACCAGAAGGACAACCCATATGGGTGTATCCCGATCTCCTAGAAGATGAAAATTGGGAGATCGTCAAAATAAAGCCGACCGCTCAACAACGAAGGCAAGCGAAGAGACAACTCCGCAAGCTCAAACAGCAGGAGAAGGCTCAAACCAAGCAAGAGGTTCCTGAAAAGCAGAAACATCCTCTACCGCTTCACAAGGGGCAACAGAGGAGTCTCTTCCCAAGGCCTCAAGAGTGGCCAGAAAATTCACCCTCGGTGATTTCATGCCCCCACGCCTCAGAGATGAGACTACGCAGGGGGCATCATACTCTTGTAACTCGGTAGTTGGATTCTCCATGAATGGATACGAATCCAGTGACACTGCCAGTGACACAAATGAATGGGAGGAATCCCTCGAAACCGGAGAATATCTCTCCGACGAAGAATGGATCCCGGAATCCCACCTTATGCCAGTAATCTGGTATAACCCCTTCCAGCCACAAGGATCCTGGTCTGATAATGATGAAGACCAAGAGGCTGCCCAAAATGTTGTTGACACAGCATAAACAAATGCTTTAGTGGATCCCAACCAGGTTGAACCACAAGGAGCAGATGAAGAAGAAGATCTAGCTCCTATGCCAGATCTCGAAGAATATACGAGGATCTTGCAGCGTCTCGCCATAGAGCAGGAGCAGGATCACATCAACCAGCTTCATCAAAACCCAGAACCGGAAGTCCCGGAAAATCTACAAGCATCTCCTCCAGTGACTCCGAAAAATGAAGAAAGTTGCTGGGTTGATGATCCTCTTACATCGGAGGATGAGTCTGATTCTCAACGATCCATTATGGGGCATCTTCTATCGAAGTTGCATGTAATGTGATAGTTCAGGATGATAGTGCCTCTGAAGCTTCATCTGCTGAGGCCACGGACTCTCAAAATGCATCCGGTAGCATATATTCTGGAGCTACATATTCTCGGATGACTTCTACTGAGATAGCATCTTCTCATCCGTCGTCTCCTGAAACGGTGACTTCAGAATTCAAGCCTCTTCCAACTAATCACCATGAAAAAGCTCTGGCTGACGAAATCTTCAAAGAAAACCCAGTCAATTGGTCTCAGATACCCAACCTCATAGGAGATGTCTGGGCCGATGAAATACTGGATAAAGAAGAAAAGTTGTTGGAAGCTGTTTAGGACTTGTTCCCAGAAAATGCCCCATGCAATGTAATAACTGAAGAGGGCAATACTGCTGCAGAAGCGTTTTCAGCAAATGGGGAGGATCGGCCCCTTGAGCCCGAAGGGGGTCTTCCGATAGAAGAACCACCTCTAAAAGCTTTTGAAGTTGGGAAAGGTACCCGCTCTGGCCGGGATTACCACAAAAACTATAACCAACCTTCTTCTTCTTATGTAAATCCTTTGGGAAAACAAGCTGTAAATGCCCCAAGCGGCAATCATAATGAAAATGCAGGCCCAAAGGAGGCTTTCAAGTATGACTTGATCGAGCACTTCAAACACATACTTGCACGACTGCACATCCTAAACTTATTACGAATGTCACCACAAACTCGTGATAGTCTCATTTCAGAACTGCAAAGGCTGAATCTGGATGTCAACAAACATGCCCCACAAGTCCTACAAATTGAAATGGACTATAGGGTCAAAAAATCAAAAACCTCCTCAAAGGGAGAAAAGAAAGAAGCTGGAGGACCTTGCATTGAATGCCTCTCGGTCCAAAAAGCCGCAAATGCTACCATCGCCTTCAATAAGGAAGACCTCCTGTTAGGCGAGACAAAGCACAACCGACCCTTGTACTTCACAGGGTACATCAAAGAGATGTTGATACGCAGAGTCCAGATCGACCCAGGTTCTGCACTTAACCTCATCTCTACTACGACACTCGAAGAGCTGGGTATCCCACCTAGCAAACTAAGCCACACATCCGTGTCTATCTTTGGATACGATGGGAGTGCTCAAGGGCCCATTGGCAAAATCAGGTTCAGGTTACAAATTGGCGATCTTATCTCTGAGGTCATAGTGTATGCAATAAAAACCCCTTCATGCTACAACATCCTTCTCAGACGCCCTTGGATAAACGAGAACGGTGTTGTCCCTTCGACTCTACATCAGTGCATCAAGTTTGTTGGCAACGATGGCTTGATACATCGAGTGTTTGCAGACAAAAAGCCCTTCAAAGGCAACGAAGTCCATTTTGCAAACTCTCAAATGTACAAAGATGAGAAAGAGAAGGAGGAGGAGAAAATAACATCCTTTGCCGGCAATCTCTAAAAAGACAAAGGCAAGGCTCCTCAGCAATCATCGGAAGAAAACAAACCTTCCGGCAAATCCGGAGAGAGCAATCCGTCTCCCTTCGTTGTCTCCTTCAAATCTTCCACACCCTTGGTAATTACTACTAAGGCAAAGAAGACAAAGCAAAAGACTGGGGGCAAGTTTGCTGTCTCCTTCGTGTCTATCATACAAGACACGGATTCGGATTCAGAGACTGAAGACGATACACCGTCAAGCCAAGCTGATACTCAGGAAGTTCAGCCTGCCCTCGCTCCGTTGGAGACACCTGCTGATGTAGAAGATCCTACGTCTGCGACCTTCATCGTTTCGGCAACGACGGGAGAAGAGAAACCAATCTTCTTCCATAGATCGGACGCTTCTTCATCATATTCCTTGCTTGAACCTTTCCAAAATGAAGGTATGCCTCAACTATCCTTGTATAGTCCAATGGCGCAAGCTATCATGAAAAAAATGGGCTATGACGCTCAAAATCCAATTGGTTTGGGAGGTGGCCGTGGTATTCTTATACCATGGGAACCCACCCTGACCAAAAGTCAGCCGGAAGATTGGAAACTCCACCGTCACATAGACAAGTCTTCATACGTATTGGGGTATGATCCTGACACTCCAATGAGACAGCTAGCACAAAGGCTGCCGAGTCGTTTTACCGACCAGACCTCAACATCTCGTGTCGATGAAGACATCGATCTCCCTGGATATCTCTTTGAAGAGTTACCCGACAAGGACCCAGGAAGCTCATCAAATTGGTATGATTTCTCTGATGATGAAGAGGAATTGTCCGATGCACAGACGCACGGTTCTCTGATTCAGAAGAGCCATCGTCTCCAAAAGAAGTACCTTACTTCGACCCAGTTTCAGCAGGTGATTGGGATCATCTCATAGCGAGTCTTGAGAAGAATACCGATCAAGAAGATTTATGGACAGAAGCGGAGCCATGGTTTGAAGATGCCCTTGGAAATCCAGAAGGTCTTATTGAGCTGGAAGCCTCCGAAAATATTGTGGAGGAACCACCTTCAAACCTTCCAACAGAAGATTCTGTTCAAAAGATAGACTTGGGAACACCTGATAACCCACGTCCTGTATTCATTTGTAAGAATATAAAGGATGATGAGTTACTGAGTATGTCTCTTTTCTTCATGAGTTTGTTGATTGTTTTGCATGGTCTTACGCTGAAATGCCTGGCTTAGATCCCAAGATAGTCGTTCACAAACTCAACCTGCAAGAAAATATCAAGCCTGTCAAACAAGGCCAAAGAAGATTCCGTCCTGATGTGATGGAAAAAATTGAACAAGAAGTTCAGAAACTCGAAAACTTTGGCTTCATTCGCGAGGAACAGCACCCTGAATGGTTGGCCAACATTGTCCCCATGACAAAGAAAAATGGACAGATCGGAGTATGTATTGACTATAGAGACCTGAATAATGCATGCCCCAAAGATGAATTTCCGCTCCCCATACCGGAGGTAATGATTGACAACACCTGTGGGTTTGAGCGAATGACTTTCATGGATGGCTTCTCTGGCTACAACCAGATAAAGATGCATCCCGAAGATGAGAGGCATACATCTTTTCGAACCCCATTTGGCCTTGTATTGCTACACTGTCATGCCATTTGGTCTGAAAAATGCCGGTGCAACATATCAGAGGGCTATGATGAAGATATTCCAAGATATGCAGCAAAAGACGGTCGAATGTTATATTGATGGCCCCGCCGTCAAAAGCAAAAGAAAAGAAGACCATCTCAAAGATCTTCGAGAAGTCTTCCTCCGGCTTCGCAAACATAAACTGCGAATGAATCCCCTCAAATGCTTCTTCGGTGTCTCATCGGGTAAGTTCCTTGGATTCATAGTTCGGAAAGCAGGAATAGAGCTTGACCCCATCAAAGTCAAAGCTATCCTAGAAATGCCATCTCCAAAAACCCTGAAAGAACTGAAAGGGCTTCAAGGAAGGTTGGCGTACATCCGACGGTTCATTTCCAACCTATCAGGAAAGTGCCGTCCATTTTCTCGCCTAATGGAAAAAGGTGTAGACTTTGTCTGGGATGCAGAATGTGAAGCTGCATTTCAAGACATCAAGTCATACCTGACTAAACCTCCGGTGTTGGCTGCTCCCACAACCGGAAAACCATTCATCTTGTACACAAGTGCTCTCGACTATTCTTTGGGCGCTCTACTTGCACAAGAAAACGATGGAGGAAAAGAAGCTGCTCTATACTATCTCAGTCGCATGTTGATAGGTGCAGAGCATCGCTACTCTCCAGTCGAAAAGGAATGCTTGGCAGTGATGTTCGGCGTACAAAAGCTACGTCACTATTTGCTGTCAAACACAGTATACCTGATTTCGAGGATCAATCTCTTAAAGGTTCTTATCACAAAAGCATGTTCTCTCAATGCTCAGCTGGCAAAATGGTCCATCCTTCTGTCACAATTTGATATTAGGTACGTACCACAGAAAGCAATCAAAGGCCAAGCTCTGGCAGATTTTCTCACAGAGCATCCACTGCCTAAGGATTCTCCACTCAGGGATGATCTACCAGACGAACCTGTCTACAGCGTGGAGACCTCCTTATCAAATGCTTCCAGGAACATTTACTTTGATGGTGCAACCAGGACAAATGAAAAAGGAAAGCCGATATCGGGAATTGGTATTCTCTTTGTTAGTCCCGACAAATACATGATTCCACACGCATTCTTGCTACTGGAACCACGTTCAAACAATGCAGCTGAGTACCAAGCCCTGATCTTAGGATTGGAATTCACCCTCGAATCCGGCATCACCATGCTAGAAGCATTTGGGGACTCCCAACTGATTGTCAACTAGATGAATAAAAAATATGAAATCAAGAAGCCTGATCTGTTGCCTTACTACAACAAGGCGCAATCTCTTCGTCAAAAGTTTGACATCTGTCACATCATCCACACCGCAGAGGTGAAAACATCCGTGCAGATGCCCTGGCTGGACTTGCTGCATCCATGGCAATCCAAGAAGGGGAAAACATGCAAATTACAGTGTGTCAAAAAAGGATTCCCCTCCTCTCAACACACACCAAGCAGTTGCTGAATGCCACCGAGTGGTCGGAGGTCGGATTTCCATCCTTAAACCTCCGATTGGCGACTGGAGGGATCCGTTCATTGATTATATAATGTTCGGAATCCTACCCGAAGATCCAAAAGAGCGGGTAAGTATCCAAAGACGAGCCCCAAACTTTCATTTGGATATTCCCTCCAAAATGCTTTATAGAAAATCCTTCAATGGAGTACTTTTACGCTGCTTGTTACAACAAGAGGCAGAAGAAACTCTAAAAGAAGTTCATGCTAGTCTTTGTGCAGCCCATCAGGCTGGTCCTAAGCTCTACGATCAGATAAAAAGGTTAGGTTATTATTGGCCTACCATGGTAGCTGACACAATGCAATTTGCTAAACGTTGCCAACAATGCCAAGTCCATGGAGATTATGTACACATGCCTCCAAAATGGCTACATCCTACAGCGATCTCATGGCCCTTCGAAGCCTGGGGTATGGACATCATAAGTCCTATCTCTCCCCCGTCAAGCAAAAGTCATCGCTTCATCTTCGCCGCTACGGATTATTTCTCCAAGTGGTCAGAAGCATTTGCATTCAGTGAAATGAAGACCTCGTCAGTCCTTCAATTCTTACGAACCGACATCATTTGTCGCTTCGGCATACCTAAAAGATTCGTCCATGATAACAGACCACAATTCCGGGATCACAGATTCTACAGGTTCTACGACAAATGCAAAATCCAAAGTTGTCCTTCGACTTCGTATAACCCGGCAGCAAATGGACAAGTAGAAGCCTTCAACAAGACACTCTACAAAATTCTCAAGAAAATGGTCTCTAGTCACAAAAGAGACTGGAGCGACAAACTGCCTGAAGCTTTATGGGCCTACCGGACTACCGTTCGAGGCCCAACCCATAGCACACCATTCTCCTTGGTCTATGGATGTGAAGCAGTTGTCCCTCTAGAGGTACAAATTCCTTCCTTAAGGGTATCTCTACAAAATGAAATGACGCAAGAAAGCAATGTCAAATTGAGACTCCAAGAACTGGATAATCTCGATGAAAGACGGCTCGAAGCTCTACAAAGCGTTGAGCTTTAGCAAGCACGCATGGCAAGATCTTTCGACAAGAAGGTTAGGCAACGCGCCCACAAAAAGGGAAACTTGGTTCTTGCGGTGAAAAGGCCAATGGTTTTTGCCCACAAATCCAAAGGTAAATTCGAACCAAAATGGGAGGGACCCTTCGTCATCGACAAAGTCTTCTCCAACAGCGCATATGCTCTTCTGAACATGGAGGGTAACAGATGTATGCTGCCCATCAATAGCAAGTTCTTGAAGCGGTACTACCCTTGAAGACTTCCTACAACAGGTCAGAGTGATACATGCATGGACAATGCCTATTCCTAGGTACTTGCTCGTCAAACCCACCCCTTTTAGAGTTTTCATCGCTATGTTGAAATTTCTAAAAACCCAAAAACAATGCTTACTTTCAATGTTTTCATTGTTCAAAAAAAAAATCAAACCCAAAATCCAAGTTTAGGAGCCTCTCCCCTAACTTGACCAAAACTTTCAATCCTTGAACCCAAAATTCATGGTTTGAAACAAAAATCAGGACTCAGGAATTTCCACCCTAATCCACCCTGACTTTTACCACGAAAGATGGTTTTGAGTCAAAATTTACGACCCTCGTGTCTTTAAACAAAAAAATGGTTTTTCAAAAAAACCGCGGGGAAGCGACGTTTAGTCGATACTCACACAAAACCAAAAAATCAGAAGAATGCAAACCCCATTCGATACTTCCAAAACCTCAAATCGCAAGGAAGTGACACCTCGTCAATACTTGCAAGATTTCAAAAATCGTGGAGACACAACATTCTAGTTGATATCCACAACCCAAATTTTAAAAAACAAAAACAAAGGTTCAAAAAAACCTCAAATTTCAAAAATCGTGGGGAGGCGACATTCCATCGATACCCACAAAACCTAATTTTTGACAAAAAAGCAAGGAGGCGACATTCAGTCAATACTTGCACCCAAATCCGCGAGGAAGCGACATTCCATCGATACTCACAACCGAATGAGCAAGGAAGCGACATTCAATCGATACTTGCAATACCATTCAGTAGGGAGGCGACTCTTAGTCGATACTTGCATTTTTGAAAACCAAAAAACCTGGCTTTCATGCCAAAATCCGGCTTTCATGCCAAAAAATCAAAAATCTGGCTTCCATGTCGACAAAACAAAACTTGGTTTTCAAAAAACTTGGCTTCCATGTCATAAAACCTGGCTTTCATTCCAAACAAACAAGATTTTGGCTCTCATGCCATAAAACCAAAACTTGGCTTTCATGCCACAAAAATCGACTCTCATGTCAAAAACCGGCTTCCATGCCACAAACAAAATTTTGGCTCTCATGCCACCAAAATCTGGCTTTCATGCCATCTCAAAAATCAGGTTTTCACGCCACAAAAATCGGCTCTCATGCTAAAAACCGGCTTCCATGCCACAAACAAAATTCTGGCTCTCATGCCACCAAAATTCGGCTTTCATGCAATCTCAAAAAACCAGGCTTTTCGCCATAAAATCTTGCTTTCATGCCCAAAACAACCATTTGACAAAAGATTTTCACAAAATGACAACCTTTTGATCAAATTTTCAAACCAACCATTCCCATTCAATTTTCGCTTATGTTTTCATCAAAAGTGAATTTAAGTGAAATAAGGGGATATAAAAATAAAAGGGTGCCGAAAAATGTTTATACATGGAGGTGCCAGAACAAAAAGAAGAAGAAGATTGTTAAAAATCAGGAGGCTAGTCCGACATGGTCTTCAGCGAGAGGCTTAACTCCTCAAGCAAACTCTTGGCCTTAGCCTCCAAAGCTTCCAGGCCGCGTTTCTTCATAATCTTCCCATAAAAAGCAGTAGGCCGCCACGATCCATCCTCAGCACGAGGAAGCTCTTCCCAGAGAATCTGCCATTGTTCATATTCTTAAGTCTTCCTCCGGAGATTGCTTTCGACCTCCTCAACTTGGCGAATGAGAGTCCTCTCTCTATCGTGAGCTTTCAAAGTGGCAGCCCACTTGGCAGCGGCCTGTTCTTCCAATAGCTCGAGGCGCTGTCTGGCCTCAATGACCTCCCTATCGAGATGGTGCTGGTCCTGTGTCGGCTCAATAATAGCCAACTCGGTGACGTTCCTCTCCCGAACGAGCTACTTCCGAGTCCGCGAGATCTCATTCAACTCAGATTTGACCTCGCTGGAAGGCTTCAAAAACTTCTCGTTGAAGAAGTCATCATTTGGAAAGCTCTTGGTCTCATTCCATTTGTTGCCCAGAGTGATGACTTCATCAACAAAAGCCTTGGCATCTGTAATGTCCAGACCGACTCCTTCGCTATCGGCAAGAATGTCCTGCACATGCTTAACCATGCCGAAACCAGCCTCCAAATGGCCAGAAGAAAGTGTCTCGACCCATGAGCTCAAGACTCTCTTCAATACCTTCCTCGCAAACTGACGGGATGGCTTAGATGAAGACTCGCCATGCTTCGTTGGTCGACTACCCATGTCAAGTACCATTGGAAGAGTAATCAAGAAGCTCTTTCCAATCGGAGCCGCTGGGGAAGGAATATCAGTACGCGGACTTTCCTCTGCCTCATCACAACTGGTAGAAGAAGTCCCTACTCCTAGATCAGCCGCAGGCACCCCTTGCTTTGACTCTGAAAAGGATAGAGGAACTTCTCCTGTCGCCTCACAACCTGCCAATGAAAAATGAAAAAGGTATGAATATGATCTTATCAAAAATCAATATCAGGACTATTACTATATACCTTCTTCGACGACCGGCGGAATGCTTTCTGCCTCCATGAGCTCATTCAAAGCATCGTCAAAAGTTGCGTCCATGGATGGCTCGAAGTCGTCAGAATCCTCTGGCAAGTCAGCTGGCAAGAAAAAAATATGTCAGCAAATGGCGGTAAAGAAAAACAAAAAGAAAAAAGAAGTCGTACCAGATGGAGATTATGGGTCTACTTCAGAATCTCTAAGTTCTTCCTCAGATGCCACGATAGGATCTGTCACCGCCTCATCGGCCGGAACCTCAGGCATCATCAAATCATCATCTTCTGCCAAAAGAAAGAAAGCAGTAGATCAAAACAAAAGCTCTCATGAAAGAAAGAAACGGAAAGAGAAAAGGGACAAGCATACCATCATCAATGGTCTCTTCCCCTCGGCTTCTCTTCTCTGGAGGCTTATCATCATCCCCTGATGCCTCCTCAGCGATGGTGGAAGGAATTTCCAGATCAGGAGAATTTTTGTGCCGTCTCTGACTTCGGCGCAGTCCTTTTCTCCTATTGCTCCTACGGGACGACTTGCTGGAAGTATCCTCCCCGCCATCGAAATCTGGCCTCTCGCCAAAGTCTTCACTGGATGGTCTGCTCTTTCCGGTAGACACCATGGAAGCCTTTGCTCGCTCTACTTGTATCTAAGCAGCGACCTCAGCCTCCTCTTCAGCAAGCTGTTCCAAGACCTCACTAGGTATCTCTTGTGCAGCTCCCGATCTGATGACGCCCTCGTCCTCGAGAAAACCTGTTCTGTGCTGTTCTCCAGAAAGGAAAGCCAGAACTTCTTCTCGGCGGACGCCATCTGACTTCCCAAGGCCCTTCCCGGAAGACTGCTTTACATCAAGCTCCTTCTTGGAAAGCCACCGGTATGTTGAAAAGCTCTCTACGAACCACTTCGTGAAGCCAGCAGTCCGGAGAGTGGGGCAACTCAGGATAGGAAATCATGGCAGTAGTGTCTTCCGCGCTATAAAAGGCCCATGCATTTCTCCCGTCCTGCAGACCTTCAAAACGCTTCACCTTGCTCGAAGGCGCTCTAACAACGCCTTGAGAGAAGCCCAACTGCATGGCAAAACGCGAGGGAACATACGGCTGGATGTCGACGAAAAGATGTTTGTGGTACACCATCGTACCGACATGTATGTTAAAAAGCCAACTCCTCTCTGCATTTGTCAAAGAATAATGTCTCCCAGACCCTGCCGTGGTCGAATCACGGGAGACACCAAAATCAAAAGCCTTCTTCCTTAAACCCGGAGAAAGCTTCCCCGAAGACTGCCCAATCTCGACGTCCCAGAATCGTCGGATCCTCAAACGGGCAGATAAAAGAGATTCGGAAACAGGCTTCCCTCTAGCCAACCAAATCATAAATGAGTCATCGTCCTGAGCAGCACCCAATCGGTGGAAATTGGGACAGTGGTATACATACCACGAATAGAAAATGTGGGTAGAAAATACCTTATTCATGGGAAGCCCAAGCCGAGCCAGAAAAGCAGCAGCCTGCAGTTCGGTGCACAAATAAGAGTAAAGAGCAGGCACCAAAGCAAGCCGCTCTCCAAACGCCATCTGACAAGCCGGAAAAATGCAATGCGGCCTGATGTGCGTTTCATCTCCTCCGGTAAAAACAGCCTCACCCAACCAATAAGTGAGGAAAACAGCGAGATCTCTCCGCAGCGCAATGTCAAAATGAATGGCGTCTGTGCTTGCGAAGAATACCTTCAAATTTTCTCGCATGGCGGAGATCTTCTTCGAATCCAGGTTCTTAGCCCTGGCTTCCTGGGTCGTACTCTCAGAAGACTCCCCGCTGTCAAAGAAGTTGGAAGACAAAACGCTACCACTCCTCCAACTGCTACACCAGACTTTCGAGCCCTCCTTCTCCTTCAAAAAATCTTAGAAGGCAACGAGCTGAAAGTACAAGAGCCTGAACTCCTCAGACTGCTCCTCATGGACGCTGTCAATAGGCATAAACTCCTCATAGAGATTGTCGAGGATAGGCAACCCGGTGATGGCGCTCAGTTCCTTTAAAGAAAAACCAATCTCACCGTTCGTGACAACGAAGGTGTTGGTTTGTGGAAGGAACGACTCCAGCATGGCCATGAAGGCCTCATCGGAGAAAGCCACGGTTTACCGAAAAGCGCGAACCCGTCAAAAATCTCGGCCTCCTTCAGAATGGCACCACCAACCTGCAAGATGTGATCAGTCCATGACTCCCAGCTCGAGTCGGCACTGAAACGGCCACGAAGTAAAAAAGGCTTAACCCAATTGCTGCCATCACCCTTCAAAATGCCAAGGCCCACCAGTCTCAAATTGACCGAAGGATGGTCCGAACCTTGGTAGCCGCTGGCCAACATCAAAATGTCCATACGGGCAGGCGACTTCTCTGCAAAACCAGAAGGGCCGCCAACAAAAACCCCGGTTTTGATCACATTTGTCCGCTTCACCCAGCTTGGAGGATCTTTCATCTTCGAGCATGTGGAGGAAAGGCTCATGATTGAGATAGTCCGATCGAAGGTCGACCGGGTAGAAACAGCTCTCTTCTCACCATCAACTGTGAAAGAGAACTGAAAACATCTCCTTTGGTATGTTGAATCGTCAGGGACTGCATCAACAAAGAAGAAGGTAGGCTTGGGCACAATGCTCTGATCGTCCGTGACCCAGGGACGGTTGCTTACTATGATTTTATAATACTCCTCATCCTTGAGGGCAATCAAACGTTGTCTCATCTCATCTCGGTTGAGCGAGTCACATTCTTCCAAGTTCCTTTCAACATACTGGACCTCCTCCCAGGCCTGCTGTACGGCCACATTAGAGGATCTGGTAGAACGACAAGGTGCATCAGTGACAGGCTCCCTACCCTTGTTCGTTTTGGAGGAACTACCTGCAAAGGATGGAAAGAAAGAAAATCTATCTTCAAAATGACAGAGTTTTGCTATAAAAAAAAAAAACTCTAGCGAAATTTTGGCATGGTTCTGGGGCAATTCCGAAGAAAAGGAAAACACCCCGAAAGAAATAGGAGCTTGAAGATGAGCTCAACATCGCTGCAAGCTCATAATCAATAGAAAATTCTCGAAGAAGGCTTGAACTCAAACATTGCTACCAGATCAAACCAAATCTTCTCAAATATCCACAAGACTGGAAAAGGGCTCAACATTGCTGCAAGCTCCAGAATCCAAAACTTGCAAAGCTCCTTAGAAAATCCCCACAAGACCAAGAAGGGCTCAACATTGCTGCAAGCTCCAAATCCCAAGACTTGCGAAAAGATTTCCAGGTGTGCACTATCATACTTCCAATTCTATTTTCTAAAAAGAAAAAAAATGCATAGAAGGAAAGTTGTCATGCATGTGCGTCTCGAAATCAAAAAAAAAAGGGGGAAAGAAGAGAGGAAAAAAGTTTCTTTTTTCAAACAACAAAAAAAAAAGAAAAAAATATCACCCACAGGCCACATGGCCGTACGGCCATGACCGTACGGTTTTGTCCGTATGGCCACACAAAAAAAGAAAGAGATCAGAAAAAAAAAAAGAAGAAGAAAAAAGAACACACGGTAAAAAAAAACAGAGAGAGAAACCGTGAGAAAAAAAAAAGAAAAAAAAAAGGAAAAAAAAAGAAAAAAAAAGCCACGGTAAAAAAAAAAGGAAGAGAAACCGTGAAAGAAAAGAAAAAAAAAAAGAAAGAGAAAAAGAAAGAAAGAAAGAAAGAAAAAAAACGTGTGAAAAAAAAAAAGAAAAAAGAATGCACGTGGGAAAGAAAAAAAAAGAGGAGAAAGAAAAAGAAAAGAAAAGAAAAGAAAGAAAACCTTTTTCTATTCCTACATGGGGTTTCTTAAGAAAAAAAGAAACTTACTTGAAGCCATTGATGGAGAAGAAGAAGAAAGAGCTTGAAGATCCTCGAAGAAGAAGGAGAATTCTTGATCTTGGAGCACTCTTGAAGACTTTTGCAAAAAGAAGGCAGTAGGAGCAAAAGATCCAACCTCCCCTTGCTTTTATAGAAGAGAGCAAACCAAAAGAGGAAAGGAGGAGAAAATAAAGGCGGTAAGTGCTGCAAATTAGCAAACTTCCTAAAAGAAAAGGATAATGGGATATTCTTTCCCAATGAGGAGATCTTTTTAGAAATTCTCTCCAAAAAAGAGGAAATATGAGAAACTTTCTCCCAAAGAAAGATATTTTGAGAAAATCTCTCCCAAAATCAAGGAAACTTGAGAGATACTTTCCAAGTAAGAATATTTTTAGATATTCTCTACCCAAAAGAGATATTTTTAGATATTCTTTACAAAAATGACACCACATGAGATCTAAGCCATCTTTAAAGCTTAAGGTCCCATGGGCTAGCCCATATGAGCCAGGTTTCACCACCTAGGCACTAAAAGTGGCTTTTAGTCAAAATTCCTCTTACCAAGAGCATACAAAAATGGTTTCATGCCTCCTTTGAGTTGATTGGACCATACAAAAAAAAATCCAAACATCATGAGTTTCAAAAAAAAAAAAAAAAATCAAACCATCCCACCTCATGAACCAAATTAATCCAAAACCTTGAAATTGACATTCCACAAAAACCCAAACCACTCCAATAGACCCAAAATTGTCCCAAAGAGTGACCAAAATCCAAACCATTGTCCCCTAACTCGCCACATACAGCTTATTGGGTCACAAGGCCAAAACCAAAACCAAATCCCGGTCCCCTAACTTGTCACATACAGCTTGTTAGGTCACAAGACCAAAAATCAAAATCCAAACTCTGACCCCCTAACCTGCCACATACAGCTTGTTAGGTCACAAGGTCAAAAACCAAAAACCTTTCTTGACCGCCTGATGCGCCACACAAAGCCTTTAGGTTCACAAGGTCAAAAAGAAAATTTCCAAAACCCAACAAACCAATCCAAATGTCATTTTCAAACTTTTGCCTTGAGATGGTACATGATCTCTCTCACTGCCATAAAATCCCCTTGGAAACTCAAAAGGCTACTCTATCAAGAAAAATGCTTAGAGACTCTTGGTCAAGTCAGAAGTTCTCCTTCAAAGTTTTCTTCGAGGCACATCGACTGCAAAAGCTACGTAATTCATCGCAGTACCTCGAGGGGGCATTTGTTGACACCAAAAATGTCACTTAGCCTCCTCAACATCAAAAGCTACATGGAACCGCATCCTACTACAAACAGGCAAAGCTGTTTCAAGCATCAGATCTTATCAAAATCAAATAAAAACTACAAGATCTTTCAAAATAGTCAAAAAAGAGGTACACATGAAGTTTCAGGCCATTTCGACACCATTTGGCCTAACTTTAATCCTCCAACAGCTAAGCGGGAGTTCCCGGCGACAACAGCGTCAAATACATCAAATATTTGATCAGAGCCTATGGATGGTCTCAAAATACCTCCAAAAGGCTCCACGGCGAATTTCAAGTCAAACCGACATCGTTTGACCCTCCATCAACTCTTGAACGGCGAAATCAAGCCTCTCGGCGGAAAAAACCTTTGATGCCGCCACTCATCAAACAAAACACATGAGTAGCTTCTACATTCTTTTAAATGGCTGCACATCAAATTTCAGGTCATTCTGACAACGTTTGACCCGGTTTTGACACTCCGAAGCAAAATCAAGCCTACCGGAGGCGAAGCTCCCCGGGACCATAGCACCCAAATCGGAGCTAATTGATCATCTCAAAATGACTCCAATAGGCTCCCTGTCAAATTTCAGTTCAATCGGACATCGGATGACCGTACATCAAAGCTCGACATCTTCCGCACGGTGAAATCAAGTTTAGCATCGACGGAACCCCAAACGGCTTCAAAACTCAAGTAAAAGCCCATGGTTGGTCCTATCTAATGCTCAAGAAGCTTCACCTCAAATTTTGGGTCATTCCGACATCGTTTGACCTAGTTTCAACTCTTAGTGGAAAATCGGCTACGGAGTCTTAGGCTTTTCCAAAAATAGGAAACTTTGTGCTCTGATTTGCACAGTCTTTCAACAGGTTTTCTTCAGAGGAATTAAGCCAATAAATGAGGAGAAATGTCAGAAAAATACAGGAGAAAACAGAGGTGAAAAAGCCCGAGAAATGGCGACCGAAAGGCCACCGGAAAATGGACCAAAGTCCAAGGTCGCCGGCCCCATGGTCGCTGGCGACCATGGGTGCATGGTCGCCGGCGACCCTGGAAATCCGGGTCGCCGGATTTCCTCCAAAAGCACCGTTTTCCGCTCTTTTTCGCATTTCGCAATGTTTGGCCTTGTGATTTTTGTTAAAATCTGATTTTTGAGGCATGATATCCGTTGATCTTCGTCAACATCACGGATCCGCCATCAAAATCATTTGATCATCACTGGACACTCCGAAACCACCAACCGGCCAACCAAGAAAGTACACTTTCTGCCCGACCGATCGTGAAATCGACTGGACAGATGTTGCCTGCCCATTGGTGTCAACCAATGTCTGAATTTGCATCGTCATCCGACATCAAATAACATGCGGATCCATCGATGATCATCGCAAGAAGAATTCCAAAAGACGCGGCGGAGCCCATGACTCTTTAAGCAACTCGGCGACCAATTAATGCTGTTAATTGACCTTTTTATGACAACTTATTAGGGTCATTAGCTCATTATTTTGGACGGCCCAATCAGAAGCAAGCAAATGGGAGTTACAAGACCAATTAATCATGACAATTAACCATGTAATTCCTATCATTATGGAGATTAATCATGGTAATTAATCATGAAACTCCCATCATCATGGAGATTAAATGCCCATTATTCTCCATCGGCCAATCAAAATCCAAGAAAAAGGAGTTACAAAATTCTAAAATTAAATCTTGTAACTCCTCCCATCATGGAGCATTAATATCATTAATGCCCATAAACCCTCCTAATGGCCACCAAAAGCCTATAAATAGGCGGTCATTCCAAAGGCAAAGGGTCCTGAAAAAATCATTTGAAGAGTTCTGAAGAAATTGTCTTAGAAATCTCTGCACAAAAAGAAGCTCTCTTGCCTTGAAGAAACTCTGCTGCAAGCACTACAAGGTGATCGAAGTCCCTTGGGGGGCCACCACCCCAAGATCTCCCCACAATCGTGACCGTCAATCTGAACGAGTCACCACAATCGCTTGAGAAGTCAGATCCCTCTTTCTTCCCTTTCTATTGTATTTTGTATTTTTTTAAAGAGACAAAAAATCGCAATTCTTGTCTTTCACTATTGATAAGATTTGTAAAATCGCCTTCCATGGCAAAATCACCTTCTACGGCACAAAACTGCCTTTCACTGCAAACTAAACAAAATCGCCTCTCACGGCATTTTAAAATCTTGTCTCTTTCTTTAAATATATGTGCAATGGAAAGTTAGAAAAAAAATTTGATTTCCTTTCTACTTGTGAAGGTGAATCTCTGGATCACCATTTCAAATTCCAAGTAGAATAGAAAATCTGGCATACCCGTACAAAAATGTTGATGCTTGCTCTTTTTTTCTCTTCGCCCCGCCGCACCCTGGCGGACCCGGGACGAAGGAAGGCAAGAAAGAAAAAGACGGGTCCATCAAGTGCTTAAAAGCATATATGACAAATCGAGCAAGCATATAGAAATATATCATGATTAGTGAGAAAAACCACCTTGAGCTCATCATTCCTCTACCATATATGATGAGTAGAGTAAGCAGAATAGAACGGGATATACAAAACAGGACAGAACACAATCTCATGCTACACTAGGTAGGTGGGGTCCGGCCATGGAACCGGAAGCAGGACAGAGGTGTATATATATGAATATACGATTAATCTGCAGATAGTCCAGGGTTTACGGACCTCCCAAACAGTGGATCAGACTAAAAGGGTAGTCCAAGCTCAGTGGTATTCGCCTAAAATCATGAATGCACGAAAACAGAATAATACATATACAAAGCCGACCAAATTAGGGGAATTTACTCATCAAAACAGGACAAGGCAACACATATCAGGGATAGCATATGCTATTGCAAAAATAAGTCAGGAGTAGTAATCCCCATTAGAAATTTCTTGAAACACTTAAAAAATCAGGCTAATACTTGCAAAACGAAACAAGTCCTACGATATTCATTGCAACAGAAATCGGGGTTTCAAAACAAGCTAAACAGTCCACATTAAGACCTTACATTGACTTTTGTGTATTTGAAACCCAATTATCAGAATTAATCTATTTTTGGTGCCCCTGAAGCTAATGGACAATTCAGGTTCCAAATGCACAACCTCAAGCTAGAAGCTCTTAATTGTATTCTGGTTTTCCATCCTTTTAGAAATTCCCTCAAAACCCCTTCTCTCTTTCAAGTTCAAAACTTGCAGGCAGCATCAGGTTCGCTCGAGTGATGGTCCGTCCGCTCAAGGGAACGCATCCAGAACTTCATTCGCTCGAACTTCCACCGGGTTTGCTCGAGCGACAGCATCTAGAAGCTTGTTCGCTCGAGCCCACCTATTGTCCGCTCAAGCGGACGGGTCCCAGAAGGCGTTTTGCTCAAACAGTAGCTTGCTCGCTCGAGCGAACAGGCTGCTGGCTGAAACGTTCAGTGCAGAATCTATTCTTCTTGCACTTTCTGAATGCTCCTTTCTTTCAACATTTCCAATACAAAAATTTCAATCCTTCTCATGAAATTTTGAACATTTCTACATCCCATTAAATCAATCAAAAACCCATTCAACAATTCACACTTTAAGCTCTTCCAATCTTCCATCCATCCAAAAACATTTGAACAAACAATTATAACTTAATTGAATGGAAAATCTTCAAAATAAAACAATTAATATATGCATTTCAAACTCAAAGTAAAATTTCAAACCATTCACCATGATGAGATCAATTCATTTCAAAACTAAAACAAGAAGAACAATCCATTTGAAGCTAAAAAGAATTCCCAACAATTCATACCCTAGAAGGGCTAAAGAGATCAATTGCCTTGACAATAGGTAAGCCAAAAACTTTCCAAAATCCTACCCCAAGCTGAGCCACGAATTTCTACAAGAATCCCCATGAAAGGAACCTCAAAATCCACCAAAAATGTGAAGACAAAGTCCCATTTCGAAATGGGCGTTACATGTATGAAAAATAGTATCCTAAGGAACTCAAAAGGCTCCACTAAAGAGGAGAAAGAGAGAGCTCACCTGAAGCTTGTTAAAAAAGGAGGAGAGAAGAAAATAGAAGTCCCTTCCAACAAGAATCTCCAAGAAAATGATATCACTAGGAAGCTTGGGTTGAGAGGAAGAAGAAGATACTCTTAGATTTTGATTTGAAGGTCTCTAGCCTAAACATGCAAGAGATAAAGTGAGGGGGGAGGAGAGTTCTCTCAGCTGGTTCAGGAAGAAAAGAGTTGTAGGAATAGAGCTTCTAAACGTGTGTGGGAAATGGGGGAGAAGACACTAAAGTCAAATGGTTTCTTGTGGGCCCCATGTGCTCAAAACTTGTGATGGTTAAACGCTAATTTGCGGGCCCCGGATGAAGTCGACGAAGAAGACAAAATTGGTCGTCGAAAAATCTAGTTTCCAAAAAGTATAAATTTGGCATGGTTTTGAAATTTCAGAATTTGGGTCCAGATTTGGTGTGAAATGACTGTTTTACCCTTTTGGGCCAAACCTTGGGTTTTTAGGCCTCCAACACAGACAGGCTGAAAACAAAAGCTGAAAAGTAAAATAAAACCATTCAAAAGAGATCTAAATCACGATTAAAAATCAGAAAACTAAAATTTCCTCCAAAACTGACACGTACACTCAAGGCACCCCTGAGTGTGACTGAATAACACAAAGCGCTCTCAAAATTCCCCAAAGCTAATTTCAAGACTAAATCGAATCAATTTCTAACCTACGAACACTAAACCTGCATTATAACGAAGCACGCACTTAATAGGTACTAATCGCGCTAATCCTGGGTTGGGGTTTGACATCCTCCACCCCTTAGTAACTAATTGTATTGGAAGTAGGACTTCTAAGAATTAGTAAGTAGATGAGGTTGCCAAAACCTATAAATAAGGGAGAGGAACCCCTTGGACGTCCCATACAAGAATCCTTATTGGAATTCACGCCCAAAGAAACAGTTGCACATCTCTCTCTCCTCTCTTTTCTAGTTTCTCTTCTGGCTTCCCTATGAAAGTTCTAGTTGGTTTTTCTTTTGGAGATCCCATCATTCTCCTTGAGAGAAGAGATCTGAAGCAGGTCACAGTGTGGAAGACAACCAGGTCTTGAAGATCTTAGTTTGCTACAAATTAAGAGTTCTTCATCAAGCAAATTGTCTTTTTCTCTGTTAGTGCACACACAAGCCTCCAAGCTATGATCTACTTCTTTGTATGTTGTGGATTTATTGTTGATGCATGGCGCTGCTATTTTCTATCTTAGAGATAGTGTTTTACTGATGTTGATCAAGAGTTTGAGGTTTTGGATCCTAGATGTGGTTTCTGGCCTTATGAGTACTTGATCCCTATATTAAGCGGGTCAAAAGTTTTGAAAACCTATCCACGAGGCTCACCCACTTCCAACATTGATTGCCCCAATGTGAAGAAAAAATTAATCTCTGTTAGTCAGCTTGCAACATGTTTTCTCTTTATCTTTGAACTCTCAGCGGTTAGTTTTGTAAGTAAAGACCAGAGCACAAATAGGATCCTAAGTTCAGGGAGTAGCAAGATGCATTATGATGTTTGAATACACAAAAGAAAGCTTTATTTTCAATAAACTTTGAAATAACCTCAAACATTTGACACAATTAAAAGATCGGGTCATTCACATTAGTCGGTAGTTCTCTTTCTTAGTAATAAAACATCGGTTAGTGTTGATTTTGAAATAAATTTCAAACTAACATTTATGTTTTTGAGCATGAGATTATTGTACATGAAAAAAATGCAGGCCACTATTGCACAAAATGCAACTTAGCAACAATGGATAAGGGGCTTGAAATCGACTGGATAAAATTCAGGATAAAAAAACATACTTCTACGTAAGGTTGGAAAATTCATGACTCGGACTCGACTCGTCCAATGCAAAAAAATTTGACTCGGATCAAGTTAATGCGGAGACTCAGGAGAAAGGTCCTTGTTTTAAAAATAATCTAAAAAGTGTTTAAAAATAAGTCCATCGCTTATAAAATAAAAAGTACATTTATTTACTTGATTTACAATCCAAATAAATAAATCTATATATGCAAGAAAAGGACTACAATAAGGAAAAAAAAAAAAAAAACATTGCATATTATATAATTTGTTAGTCCAAGTATCAAATATAAAAGATTAAATGTAAGTTTCAAATTACAATACAATCATCATTTTTAAATTATTGACTCCGAACCTCATGCATAATTACTTATAAATATATTTTAATTTTTCTAAAAGTAGATTTGCCTATTAAATGGTTTGGAATGCAAACAACCTATTAAAATGAGATAACTCGGCCAAGTCTCCCCCATTTTTAACTCTGTCATTCGTCAAAATGAGATAACTCGGCAGAGTCAAGGTCAACTCGGAGAGTTTTCCAACCATGCTTATACGGAGTGAAATGCATAGGATTCCAATACCCAACAGTAAATGGATTAATACAAGAAAGGATGTAATAGTGAGTAGAATTAGTGAAATTAATCTCATGCCTAAAGTATGGATCGCTGTACATGGAAAAAACGTAGGCCACTATTGCAGGAAATGAAACATAGCAGCAACGGGTGAGGCGCGTGAAATTCATTGTGCAGAATTCAACATGAAAAGCATAGTTACACATCTAGAAATGCATAGATTCCAATAGCTAGCAGTAAATGGAATCAAAGAAAGCATGTTATAGTGACTAAAATAGGTGAAACTTTACATGTAAACACTGAATAAAAGATATGTGGAAACATTGAATAAAAAGACATAAAATAAAGCACACAAATCATATCAACATGGTGAGCAACATGTGTGAATTCTAGTACCCAAACAGTGGGTAATATTTGGGAAGCCCAACATGTAAATAGTGCAAGAAAAAACAAACCATACTCAATATGTTTGAAAATGGACAGTTCCAATAGCCAATAGAGGGTAAAATACATACAACTTTATTGTGTAAACCATGCCCAAACGGTGAATTAAATATATAGAGTCTAGCATGCAACAATATTTGCATGTGTGGGAATCAGAATATAAAATGCATGAATGTTGTTTGGATTTCCAGCACCTAAGCATTGAGTAGAATGCATAAAAACTCGATTTGAGAAATATAGCCAAGCATTAAGTTCAATGAGTGACAATTCCATCACCCAAATAGTGGGTAAAATATGTGAATCCCAACATTTAATAGTAGGTGGAGTATATGAAAATCTGAATAGTGACCCTACTTAGACAATGAGTAATGTGCGCAGCATTAAGAACATGGGTAAGGAATGAGTTGCCCAGAATATCACCATGTTGACACAAAAAATGTCACTTTGCCTCTTCATACATTCTCGACACCAAGAAGCTACATGAAGTTGCATCCTACCATAAACAGGCAATGCTGCTTCAAACATCAAATCTTGTCAAAATAAAAAAAAAAATTGCAAGATCCTTCAAAACAACCATAAGAAGAGTATACATGAAGTTTCGGACCATTTTGACATTATTGGGCCTAACTTCACTCTTCCAACGGCTGAACAGGAGCTCCCGGCGGTGGTGAACCCAGAGACCCTGATTCAGAAAACAAAGCACAGGGCTGACTTCAAAATGCCAGTAGAAGGCTCTACATCAAATTTCAGACCATTCCAACATCATTTGGCCCAAAAAGGAAACAGCAGCAGCAAAGTCAGCTCTCTCGGAGGCGACGGTACCAAGCACATCAGGTCTTCCATCATAGCCTATGGATAGTCTCAAAATACTTTTAAAAGGCTCTATGTCAAATTTCAAGTCAAACAGACAAAGTTTGACCCTCTATCAACCCTCAAACAGTAAAATCAAGCCTCTTGGCAGTGGGAACCACCGAAGCCATCGCTCATCAAACAAAGCACATGGTGTTAGTGTCACATTCCTGTGAGCACTATTTTTGGTTTGTCAATTCCGTGTCATTGTGTCCCGAAGACCTTACATCTCGAAGAGGTTCAAGGATGATCTACTTCAAGGATATGTTCAAGCTTTTGGGAGTCCTGGATGTGTCAAAGAAGACTTCACTTGTGTGCAAATCACCTCAGGTATTTTGGACCCAAAATCTTTACCTACCTGGACCCTAGGTGCCTTGCTTCCTTAGCCTATAATATGTGTTTCAGTTAATGAGTATCTTCATTATGTTCTGATCAGAAATAGGGAGTTCGGTGACCTTTCGGTCACCCGGCGACTAGCCTCTTTGCAAAAAGCGGCTAACCGCCAAGTAACCGAAATACCACGGTTACATTTCCAGAATGCTGTCTTCTGTCAGAAATGTTTCGGCCACCTTGCGGTCAGCATTCGGCTAACCGCTGTATGAACTGACGGCTAACCGCCAGGTAACCGAGGTTCACGGTTTCATTTCCAGAATACAAACCTCTCAACTGTTGTGGAAGCTCGGTCACCTCGCGGCTACCTTTCGGCTAACCGCCATATGGCTGACGGCTAACCTCCTTGTAACCGAAATGCCTCGGTTAGCTTTCCAGAATGCTACAGGCTTTTGAGGTTCAGATTCGGTCACCATGCGGTCACCTCACGGCTAGCCGCTATGTCTCTGTCGGCTAACCGTGAGCTGACCGAATTAGGAAAACTAGCCGTTACCTCAGAGAAATTGAAATGAGGCTAGCCGAACTACCAAGAGGCTAGCCGCCAAAACTAGCCGTTGGGAATTTCTCTATATATATCTGGAGTTCGTTTTACACTGTAGCAAGTAGATTTTTGAAGAGCTTACCTTCCCACTTCTTCCCATCTTTCCTAAGCCTTTAAAATCATCTTCCAAACACACTATCAACCTGATCTAGAAAATGAATGAGAGATGTTAGTCTCTAAACAAGTGTGTTTGGAAAAAGGATTCTAGTTTGTTTTTCAAGTTATATACATTTAGGAAAATCTAGAACCCAACCTCTTGTCCCTTGATTGAGCACAATATTGGAGCATCTTCATCGATATCAAGGAAGCATTGCAAGAGGCATAAAAGCTTGGAGCTACGGTGACAAGCTTCGAAGAGCATCCTCTGGACTTCATCAAAAGAGGCAAGTGTTCTTCTCCCTCACTTCATTAAAATCAGAGCATTGTAAGAGTGGCTTATCTCTTTGTGATTTAACCACTATAAAAAGTGTAAAGGGGAGTAGATCTTTGTGATCGAACCTCATGAACAAAATTGATGTAGAATCATTACTTGTGTAGTTTTGATTCATCATAGTGGAACCAAGGGACTGTGTGGACCTTGTGAGTGGATGTAGGACATATGGTCCGAACCACTATAAATCTCTGTGCATTTACTTATGTTGTTTGTCTAAGTGTTTTGATCTAGTTTACAAGCCTTATTCATCATTGAACATTGCTAGATTATCATACTTAGTCTACCTATCACTAGATCCATCTTAAATCTTAATTATTACTTTAAAAATGGATTTAAAGTTTTGATAAATCTATTCACCCCCCCCCCCTCTAGGTTGAGTACATTGGCCCTAGGTGAACTTTCAATTGGTATCAGAGCGAGGTTACTCCTTTAGGCTTGACAACCCGGAGTTGATCTATTCTTTTCGTGTGCCAATGTCTAATCCAGAAGGTAGTGCTGTAAACAGACCACCACTATTTGATGGTACTAATTATGCCTTTTGGAAAGCCCGAATGTCCGTATTTCTAAAATCCCTTAGTGGAGAAATATGGGATGCTGTTGAGGATGGATGGACTCCTCCTTCCTTCACAGCTGAAGATGACACTGTCAAACCTCTCCCAAAGGACAGATGGACAGCTAATCAAAAAGCTATGAGAGACTATGATGCAAAGGCATTAAATGCCATAACCTGTGCCATGAATGCTGAAGAATACAAAAAGATTATGACATGTAAGACATCTAAGCAAGCTTGGGAGCTTTTGGAAACAAATTATGAAGGAACAACCATTGTTAAAAGAGCCAAGCTCCAGATGTTAACTTCTCAATTTGAATCTCTAAGAATGAGAGAAGATGAAATGTTTGATGAGTTTCGAACAAAACTAATGGTAATTGTTAATGAGATGTGGTCGCTTGGTGAGCAAATCCCTGAAGGGAAAATTTGTAGCAAAATCCTTAGGTCCCTACCTGAAAGATTTCACCCCAAAGTAACTTCTATAGAAGAATACAATGACCCTGAAACTATGAAAGTAGAAGAACTAACGGGTAACATTAGAACCTTTGAGATGAAGATGAACAATGCTTCTAACAAATCCAAAGATAAGAAATCAATAGCCTTAAAGGCCTCTCAACCATCTCCACCTAAAGAAGAATCAGGGAATGAGAATGAAAGTGATGCTGAAGCTGTTGCATTGCTTACTAAAAGGTTTTTAAGACAATTTAAGAAGAAGACTTCAAAGTTTAATAGAAAAGAGAAAGAAAAACCTTTTGATAAAGGTAAAAACAAAGTCAGCTCCTCCTCCAAGTATCAATCTAGAAATGTGAAATGCTATAACTGTCAAAAGTTTGGACACATATCTACTGAGTGTCCAATGGAAAGGAATGTAACGAAAAAGACTCTTGTGGCTACATGGGATGACTCATCTGAAGCCGAAACAGATTCAGATGAATCACACAAAGATGAGACAGAAAATTACACTGTATTGATGGCCAAAACTGTGTGTGATTCATTACTTGAGACAATGGAAAGTTCTAAAGAAAATGATGTTGAAAGCTTGGAGAGTGAATCTGAATCTGAATATGACAGCTCAGATAATGAAAAAGATGATGAAGATTCACAAGTAACATATGATAGACTCTATGAGGAGAGTTGCAAATTGATTGAAGTCTTGAACAAACAAAAATCCAAAAACAAAATCTTAAAAGGCAAAATTGAAACATTAACTAATGAAAAGAATATCTTAGCAAGTGAACTAAATAAAAGTAATTCTAAATTTCATATTGCTAGTGAAGAACTCAACAAGATCAAGAGTTATGAAAAAGAAGCTGAAAATCTAAGCAAAATAAACGTACTTTTAAGAGATGAAGTCTCTCAACTGAAATGGTTCAAAGTAAAGTATGAGTATTCATTTACCCATGGAGAAGAAAAATTTGAAAGACTTTTTAAAATGGGAAAATATCATAGAGACAAAACAGGATTAGGATACAACAAAATAGACAAACATAATCCTAATGTCTCTACTGTGTTTGTGAAATGAGAATTCTCCCCCTTTCGAACCATGCTCCTTTTGGAAGAGCAAACCTCTTTCAGATGAATCTTCTTCCTAACGCCGAAGCTGGGCCAGTTCCGCCTCTTGCAGATGATCAAGTTCCACAACAGCCAGCTCCATCAGTGCCTCCGGTGCAAGTTCGTGGGGCTACTTCTTCTAGTGCATCTCGGAGCGTAGGAGATCGTTTGGATGCAATAGAGCAACGGCAATCCAAGATAGAGAATCTATTGAAAAAGACTCTACGATACTTAGGGGCTTTGTCCAAGGGCTGTCGAAGACATGATTTCAACGAAATGCCTCCCTCTCCATCCCCTCCGTCTGATTAGTTATGAGTGGGTCTTTTAGCCACTTTTGTTTAATTGGTTCTCTTTTTGGTGGTGTTCTGTTGACAAGTGGCTGTCCTTTCTTACGGGTTTAAGATACTTATGCTACTTTCTTTTATCTTGGGATGTATGAACCTTAATGTCTAATTTTTATATCATATTTCTGTTATGACTTCCTGATATATCTGTTCTATTACATTGTTCTCTTTCTTATTGCTTGATCTTTCCCTTGTCAATTTGTGACAAAAAGGGGGAGAATTCTCAGGATTTCAGATTTTCAGATACATTCTAAGGAAGAATGTGTGTTTGTCTCAAAGAATGCTTCTAACTTATTTGAACATGTCATTTTTGACTAATGATTAAGGGGGAGTTGCAATCCCTCCATAGAATGTGTTTCTTCTGTCCTATGCAGGTAACTCAGTCAGATTCAAGCACATTTTTAGGGGGAGTTTTTATTTGAGTTGTAATTATTGCATCTCCTTGTAAGGTTTTCATTCTCTTGTAATATTGAGTGTTATTGGGTTCATTTATTGTAAGGGTGTATAGAATAGGTGTTTTGCCACGAAATTGTCAAAGGGGGAGATTGTTAGTGTCACATTCCTGTGAGCACTATTTTTGGTTTGTCAATTCCGTGTCATTGTGTCCCGAAGACCTTACATCTCGAAGAGGTTCAAGGATGATCTACTTCAAGGATATGTTCAAGCTTTTGGGAGTCCTGGATGTGTCAAAGAAGACTTCACTTGTGTGCAAATCACCTCAGGTATTTTGGACCCAAAATCTTTACCTACCTGGACCCTAGGTGCCTTGCTTCCTTAGCCTATAATATGTGTTTCAGTTAATGAGTATCTTCATTATGTTCTGATCAGAAATAGGGAGTTCGGTGACCTTTCGGTCACCCGGTGGCTAGCCTCTTTGCAAAAAGCGGCTAACCGCCAGGTAACCGAAATACCACGGTTACATTTCCAGAATGCTGTCTTCTGTCAGAAATGTTTCGGCCACCTTGCGGTCAGCATTCGGCTAACCGCTGTATGAACTGACGGCTAACCGCCAGGTAACCGAGGTTCACTGTTTCATTTCCAGAATACAAACCTCTCAACTGTTGTGGAAGCTCGGTCACCTCGCGGCTACCTTTCGGCTAACCGCCATATGGCTGACGGCTAACCTCCTTGTAACCGAAATGCCTCGGTTAGCTTTCCAGAATGCTACAGGTTTTTGAGGTTCAGATTCGGTCACCATGCGGTCACCTCACGGCTAGCCGCTATGTCTCTGTCGGCTAACCGTGAGCTGACCGAATTAGAAAAACTAGCCGTTACCTCAGAGAAATTGAAATGAGGCTAGCCGAACTACCAAGAGGCTAGCCGCCAAAACTAGCCGTTGGGAATTTCTCTATATATATCTGGAGTTCGTTTTACACTGTAGCAAGTAGATTTTTGAAGAGCTTACCTTCCCACTTCTTCCCATCTTTCCTAAGCCTTTAAAATCATCTTCCAAACACACTATCAACCTGATCTAGAAAATGAATGAGAGATGTTAGTCTCTAAACAAGTGTGTTTGGAAAAAGGATTCTAGTTTGTTTTTCAAGTTATATACATTTAGGAAAATCTAGAACCCAACCTCTTGTCCCTTGATTGAGCACAATATTGGAGCATCTTCATCGATATCAAGGAAGCATTGCAAGAGGCATAAAAGCTTGGAGCTACGGTGACAAGCTTCGAAGAGCATCCTCTGGACTTCATCAAAAGAGGCAAGTGTTCTTCTCCCTCACTTCATTAAAATCAGAGCATTGTAAGAGTGGCTTATCTCTTTGTGATTTAACCACTATAAAAAGTGTAAAGGGGAGTAGATCTTTGTGATCGAACCTCATGAACAAAATTGATGTAGAATCATTACTTGTGTAGTTTTGATTCATCATAGTGGAACCAAGGGACTGTGTGGACCTTGTGAGTGGATGTAGGACATATGGTCCGAACCACTATAAATCTCTGTGCATTTACTTATGTTGTTTGTCTAAGTGTTTTGATCTAGTTTACAAGCCTTATTCATCATTGAACATTGCTAGATTATCATACTTAGTCTACCTATCACTAGATCCATCTTAAATCTTAATTATTACTTTAAAAATGGATTTAAAGTTTTGATAAACCTATTCACCCCCCCCTCTAGGTTGAGTACATTGGCCCTAGGTGAACTTTCACACGGGTGATTTCAAAATACTTTCAAAAGCTACTCGTCAAGTTTCAGGTCATTTTGAGAACATCTGACCAGACTTTGACTCCCATAAGTTAAATCAGGCCTCCCAGCGGTGGAGCTCCTCGGGACCATGATTTCAAAATCGGAGCTAATGGATCGTCTTAAAATGACTTCAATGGGCTCCCTGTCGAATCTAAGGTCAATCGGACATCGGTTGACTGTACATCAAAGTGCGACATCTTCCTCGTTATAAAATCAAGTCTACTAGCGATAGGACCCCAAACGGCTTCAAAACTTAAACAAAAGCCTATGGCTGGCCATATTTATTGCTCAGGAGGCTTCACCTCAAATTTCATGTCATTCCGAGATCGTCTGAGCTAGTTTCAGCTTTTGACGCAAATCGGCAACTCCATGCGACAAAGTCTTCGGTATTCCCAAAAAATCAGAAACTTCGCCCTCTAATTTGCACTACTTCTCATCAAGTTTTTTACAGAAAATTTAGGCCAATACATGTGCAAAAATGTCAAAAAAAAATACCGGAGAAAAAAGTATCCAAAAAAACCAAAAAAAGGCCGGAAATCGGTGACTGAAAGGACGAAAATGCCCCCATGGTCGCCGCCAACCCTGGAAATCCACCGGATTTTCTCTGAAAACCCATTTTTTTGGTCCCTTTTCACATTCCAAGCTATTTAGCCCTTGTGGTTTTCCAAAAATCTAATTTTCAGGAAATGAAATTCGTCGATCCTCATCAACATTGTGGATCCACCGCTAAAATCATGGGATCTTCATCAAAAGCTTCAAAAATCGCCAACTGACCGACCAAGAAAGCACACTTTCTGGCCAATCGATCGAGAAATCAACAGGACAGATGTTACTGGCCCACTGGTAGCAATTAATGTCTGAAGTTACATGATCATCCAACATCAATCGGCATGAGGATCCTTCGGTAACCAAGCCTCCCACATCACAGGAAGAACTGCAGAAGACACGGCGCAGCCCGCGACTCTTCAAGTGCCCTGGAGATCACTTAATGCAGTTAAAGTCAGACCCCGACCCAGATTAGCTCGATTAGTGTCAATTAAGCGAGTGTTTAGTCTTGAGAGAGTATAGTGATCGTGGGGTTAGAATCGTTTGATTTAGTCTTGGCATTAGTTTTGGGAATTTTGAGAGCGTTAATTGAGTTAGACACACTCAGGGATGCCCTAAGTGCACGTGTAAGCATGGGAGGATGATTCTGGCTTTTGACGAATTGTGATTTTGATTTCTTTTGAATGGATTTATTATTCTCTACAACTTTCGTATTCAATATGTCCTTGTTCGGAGTCCAGAAACCTGTGTTTTGGCCAAAAAGGGGTAAAATTGTCTTTTCACGCCCAAATCTGGATACGAATTTTGAAATCTCAGAACCATGTCAAAATTATACTTTTTAGAAACTAGATTTTTCAAGGATCGTTTTATCCTGCTTCGTCGATTTTGTTCGGGGCCCGCAAGAACATGTTTTAGCCATTTGAAGTTCTACATTTGATGGGGCCCACACTCACTCAAGCAAAATACCCTTTCTCCCTCACTCTCGTCCATTCTGCAATTTTTGTGAGTTTCAACGTCCAGAGCCTTGGGAGAGCTCTTTTTCTCTCCATCTTCTCCTCCTTGCATGACAACCCTTTTTAGCTCGGATTGAAGTTCGGATTTCGCCTTCTTTTTCCTCTCCTTCCAAGCTTTCCATTGGACCCATTTGTTGGGCGTTTTCAGCTGGACAACCTCTTCATCTTCTTCATTTCTTCTTGTTTGGACATCACTAGGTAAGAGCTTCAACCCACCTCTTCAATGTAGTCCTTTTAGCTCCTAAAGATCTTATTTTCATTCATGCAAAACCTTTTTCGAAATGGGTTCTCTTGTTTTCAAATATATGGGTTTTTGAGGTTCTTTTTGTGGTTTATGTAGATCTTGGCTCCACTCTTGGGTAGGATCCTTGAGAAGGTTGGATTTGCATTTTTGGTCTAAGGCAAGTGATCTTTTTCGCTTTTCTAATGCATGATTTGGTATGGAGGTCATTTTACCCTCAAATGTGATTTATAGTTTTGTCCTAATGCTTATAGCAACTTGGCTATTTGTTTTTGGAAATCTACATTTAAGCTTGCATACATATCAGTTATCATGATTTATATGCCTCCATTTAGCTCAAGTTTTGTTTTGGTTGGAATCCCATTTGTATTGGAGAATTGTTTTGGAGAAGAAAGGGCATGAATCTAAACCTGTTGTGTTTTTCCCGCAGCTGGCGGTCACTCGGCGGCTAGCTGACTGGTGACAGGCGGCTAACCAGCCCAGTTTCAGTTAGAAACATAGAATGCTCAAACTTTCTGGGCAGCCCTGGCGGCTAGCCGACATTTGACCACGGCTAACTGCCAAAGGACAACTAAGTCACAGAGACTCGCGGTTAGAAACACAGAATGCTACAGTTGTCTTGGACCCGGCGGTCAGCTGGCGGCTAGCCGACCAGCACCTCAGTGGCTAGCCGACAGGTGACCGAACCCGTTCGGTTACGTTTCCAGAAAGCTATGATTTTCCATCTAGGACCAGGCAGCCAGCTGGCGGCTAGCCGACAAGCACCACCTCGGCTAGCCGACAGGTGACCAAGAATTTCAAGTTTGGCCTATTTTTGTGGGATTTTCTTAGGGAATGAAAATCAGAATATGTTTAAGGGCTTTTAGCTTGATATTATGTATGCGGAACTCGAAATGTCTTTTAGCATCGGGAGCACCAATCCGTTTCATTTCGACATTTGAGTTTTCAAATACACGAGGGTCAAATGAAGGGCCTTAACATGTACTTGATAAGCTTGCTTCAAATCTCAGTCTTGACATGATATATATCGTCATGCGCATGTTTCGATTTATAAGCTTCAGCAATATTTTGAACTGTTTCAAGAACTAATAAGGGGATCACTTCTTAAGCTCCGTTTTGCAATAGCACATGTTATTTTTTACCAGTCTTGCTTTACCCTATTTTGATAAGTGAATTCCCCTATTTTCGATCTGTCTTGTATTTGTTTGGCCTTGTTTTGTGCATTCATGATTTTAGGTGAACACCATTGAGCTTGGACAACCCCTTCAGTCTAATCCACTGTCTAGGGGTTGGACTATTTGCAGATTGGTCGTATATTATATATATACATTTTGTTCTGTTCCAGTAATGTGGCGGATCCCTGTCTACCTTAAATAGCACGAGATCCTGTTTTGTTTTGTTCTGTTCTGTTTTGTTCTACTTACGCTTGTCATCATGTATGATAGAGAAAGGATGGGCTCAATGTGGATTATCTATTCATGTTATTATAAGTTTTCATGTTAGTTTTGCTTATCCGAAATGCATCTTAGTCCTGTATTTGGTTTTTTAAGTTCAATAAATTGTTTTAACAGCATTCTTTCAGCTTTTTACTGTTTTATGCTCATGTCTAATTTGATTTCTTGCCAAACTGTTGTGTTTGCTCCTTGTTGTTTTGGTGCTCAGGTGCAATCGACATTGCCTCTAAGGATGAGTGTCAGGAGGAGGCTGTTGAGCCACCCCCAACCCGCGAGGGGCAACCTAACAACGTCATCTAGACGTCGGGCGAGTTCTTAAGACATGTGACTTTTTGCTAAGGGTTATTCATTTTAATTCTTTTGGGAATGTATTGGCCTTTGTTGGCCTCTTATTGGGTTGTAACTTAACAACATACTTTTGCTAACCTTGAACTTGAAATGTCATGTTTATATTTTTCCCTCAGAAATTCATGTCTTGATGATTCTATTTATGCAAGTTTGATATTATATCATATGAAATGTCTTTCCCTCTGATCGTGTGAGTTCCATCCCGCGTGTTTCGTCGGGATCCTCACCGCGGAAATCTGTGGGATGTCACAACATATCGCATCGGCGTCGCGGGGCCCGGGCCTCGGTCCAGGGTCGCGATAGTTAATGACCCATTTCATGGCAAATTAATTCGGTCATTTAACTCGTTATTTTGGAAGGCCCAATCAGAAGGCAAGAGACGGGAGTTACAAATCAAAAGCAATCATGGCATTAAACCATGTAACTCTTCCAATCATGGAGCTTAAGGCAATTAAATGTCCATTATTCTCCATCAGCCAATAAAAAGCCAAGAAAAAGGAGTTACAAAATATAGAATTAAAAACCTGTAACTCCTCCTATTATGGAGCATTAATTCAATCAATGCTCATAAACCCACCTCATGGCCCATAAAAGCCTATAAAAGGAGGTCATTTCCACCATTTCAAGGATCGAAAAATCCCAGAAATATCCCAAAAAATTGGGAAAAATCTCCAGAAAGCTCAGAAAAATCCCAGAAAGAAAAGTTGCTACGACGACTTCCTCTCCTTTGAAGAAATTCTGCAGCAGCCACCACTGCAAGGTGACCGAAGTCCCTTAGGGTGGGCTTCCCCCTAAGGCCATCTCCTTCTATCTGCATGGCTTAGACATGGCTTTTTAGCCCATCTACTTTGCTTTTTAGCCCATCTACTTGGCTTTTTATTGGATATAGGACCTCCTCTTGGTCCTTATCCTCTAAAAATCTGAGGTTCAAGCCAAGCCAAGTGAATCAAAAGCGTCTTCTGTTCTCATATGAAGGATGATGGCGAAGTCCACACATGACTTGCGACCATCAATCTGAACGAGTTCCTACAATCTCCTGAGAAGTCAGATCTCAATTTCTTACTTTTTATTGTATCATTTGTATTTTTTAAGAGACAAAAAAAATCACAACTCCTGCCTTTCCTTTCGATAAGAATTGTAATTTATTTTTTACGGCACAAAATCACCTTTCACGGCAAACAAATGAGAAATCGCCTTCCATAGCATTCAAATCAAACCATGTCTCTTTTCTTAAATATATGTGTAATGAAAACTAGAAAAAAGTTGATTTCCTTTCCACTTGTGAAGGTAGATCTACGGACTACCACTTTTCAATTCCAAGTAGAGTAGAAAATATGGCATACCCATAGCATACCAGTACACAAAAAATGTTGATGCTCACTTCGTCTCTGGTTATGAAAGGGCTCATGTCCACCAACCTCAATAGTCCCGAGACCAAAAGTGAGTCCATCACACCATACAAATCATACTTTAAAGAGCATGTGAATAGATGACTTTTCTGCACCTAGTAGTGAATGAGATTCATGTGACTCCATCATGTAAATCACGCCCATACGGTGGATCATTCATGCATGATGATGGTTATGACCATCTCTGTCTGACTCTAATTCAACCGAGCTATGTCTTTCTACCTCCTTCCCTCCTTGCAAAAAAAAAAAAAAAAAAATCCCCAACTCTAGACTAGAGGAATTACCCTAATATATCATGTTTGCAATCCTGGAAAGAATCCCAGCCCCACCTATAGACACCTCAAATCCTTTCTCAGTCTTGGAAAACTGTACCTTCATAGAACCAGCCTTTGTAACTACCTTCTCCAACCTTTTTCCCTCTCAAAATATGCTACTTGACAATGAGGAACCATCAAATCCTCCAGATCAATCTTAGATCCTTGTTAACTCCTAACCAGTAGGTATCTCCTCGGAAATAGATCTCACTCCCTTCTCAAAGAAAAAGAAGTCCAAAGCTAGATCCAAGCATGCTCCCTCTACCTCCCGGCCAAAACTAGGAGCTCTGATTGAATTCCTTCTCCTTCACCTAGTTCTAAATGATCAGAGTCCTTTTCTAAAACTATAGGGGAATTGCTAACTCCCCAACTCTTAGAGCCCTTCAGCACTTGGCCTCCTCAAAATCCCCTAATGTTATTTTCCTATCTGAAGCGATGACTCCCCCCCCCCCCCCCCCCCCCCCCTGCAGTCATCTTTGGGATATGATGGTTGTTTCTCAAATAACCCTCAATCCACTGCCTCCATTTGGTGTCTGTTCAAAACAAACTCTAACCTTGGTATAACTCTCACGGAATTCTCCACCCAATTCCTGACTATATATTTTCTCAACCCAGCTAATGCTAGTAGATGTCTTCTCATTGATATCTTTTCATGTGGGTGTTTGATTGTCAGATCTATCTCTTTAAGCCTTGTTTTCTTGGATTTTACCCTTTGATGGATGGGTTTTTCCATTTGGAAACTCAATGGCCCAATTGATGATTGGTTTGTGATGGATGGAGTGGTCTTGATGTTTTGGCATGGTTTTATGACGGACGGATGAGATTTGGATGAGTTTTGATGGAAATCGGAGTGAGTTAGAAAAATTACAGAAATCTAGAAATTCGAATTTTGTGTTCCCGATCAACCGACCTTAAAGGATATCAACCGGATGCATAGGAAACTCAAAAAATAACTGGGAACTGAAAAATCTCTCAGTCACAAAAATCTAGTGTATCAGGTCAGCCGCCTTGCCTGGACGTTGACCGGACCACTGCAGAATTCCAAAAAAAGGAACTCTGCCTGCCAGGTTTTTGTCTAGAAATCTCTGTGTACCTAGTCGACACCCTGGCCATGATGTCGATCGGATACACTAGACAGGATGTTGACCTAGGAGTCAGAATCAAGACTTTTCCAGTATATCCGACCGACCGTGTAAGACCCCGCCCCGAGAGATGTCGAATAGTACTAATTAAGTCATGTTTTAGTTCTAAGTGAGATTAGTAGATTTTGTTTGAGTTTGGGATTAGAATAGCTTTTATATGGCTTTAGAATATTTTTGGAACCTTTTTTATTAGTGGGACCCTTTGGGGGTTCCTTTGTAGTGTTTTTGTGTGACTTTAGGAAATTATCTGATATTATGAAAATTCGTGTTTTAGCACTGTTTGACTTGTTTTATCATTCCATATAACTTTTGTGTTTACTTCATTTCCGTCCGAAACCTTGAAACTTTCATCATGATAGGGGCAAAACAGTCTTTTTACACAAAATCTAGACACTATTTTCAATATCTCCGAAACCCGTAAAATATATACTTTTTGGAAACTAGAAATTTCGACAAACATTTCTTCCTTCTTCGTTGAACTCATCCGAGGCCCGGAAGTCGATGTTTTTAGCCCAACAAGCTCCTTAAGTTGTGGGACCCACCCTTGTTTTCTATAAATGAGGAGCTCTTCTTCTTCACTTGTTCTTCTTCTAGCTACTTTATTGTGAAAGAAAGAAAGCTCCAGCCCTAGGGTTTATTCGCTTTTCTTCTTGCTTCTCCATCTCCAAATCCATATCAAACTATTGCTAAAACGAGAATGGAGCTCATCATCTTCTTCTTCATCTTGAAAGCTCTTCATGGATGCCATTTGTAGGAGAAACCACACATTCCAAGAGTCCTTTTGAGCTAACTTTTGTATTTTGAAGCACTTCCAAGTAAGCTCTCCTTCTAATATTCTAGATTTGTGTTCTTCTAGCCCATGAGATGCTTCACCTTCATTATTGGAAGCTCCCTCATTCTATTTCTTGGTTTTGACTTGTTAGGGTATATAATGGGTTTTTTTGGGGGGGTTTTGTGTAGATTGGTGATTTGGGCTTGGAAAAATGTTTAGGAGCTTGATTTGCTATTTGTGGAGCCAAGGCAAGTAGATGAATGAGTTGTTTAAATGATTTCTTGTTTTTGTGGAAAATATAGATTTTCATTGATGGCTTACTTATGTTCTATGATTTACATTGACTTTAGAAATGTGCATATTTGTGAGCTTTTCCTTTCTTAATTGCTTCCTTAATGTGTTATGCATTAAAGTGTGCATTTTGTCAAATGATGGATCTTCATTAATGGTGGATACTCTTGTATTAAATGAAGTGGGATATGAATGATTCTTAACGGTTTTAATGGATGGTTGTTGGAAGTTATGATGGTGGTTTGAGTAGGTGGGAATGCTATTAGTATGGTGTTCAGATGTAGCTCTAAGGGAGATTGGAAGAGAAGAGAAGAAAGCCCAAAAATGCACAAAACGGGCAGTTTCTGAAGTTGTCCGCTCGAGCGGACCCTTCCAGAAGCTTGGTGGCTCGAGCTAACCATTGCTCCCCTCGAGCTATCCTGACTTGGATCTGTCTGCTCCAGCGGACCCATCCATAACCTTGTTAGCTCTAGCCAACGCGGTTGTTCGCTCGATCCAACCCTCCCAGAGAGTCATCCGCTTGAGCGAACCCATGTCCGCTAGAGCGAACCCTCCCTAAACCTTGCCCACTCGAGCGAACCTTCCGTCCGCTCGAGCGGACTAACTGTCATGCCTGGAGTTATGTTTGGAGCTGGGAAATGATGGTTTGGGATATGGAAAAGGGCCTGTTGGAGGCCCCACTTCAGTGGGAGACCTAGGAAGTGATGTACATAGAATGATGGAGAAAGAAACACCATTTCCGGAAATTTATTGAGGATGTTGGACCTATCAATTGGTATAGGGAACTTGGAATGTCTCAAATCTTCTGGAGTACCAAGTCGTGAGCAAAAACCGACATACGAGATCCCATTACATGTTGTTTAAATCCTATAGCCTCAATGCATGTCTGGAATTATGTGGAGATCTATTGTTTTAAGTTTTCACTGAATTTTATATGTTTCAGACAGTTTCCGTATGTTAATACAAATGACGCTTTCAAATACTGAAATTTGTGGTCTGAATAATTGGTCAGCTTTATGCAATTTGATAAGACACTATTGTGATAAATGTGCTTACGAACTTTATGTTCAGCCTGTTTTGAGTGTAATACCCTCTTTAGATGTGTATGTGCTCTGATTTCGTTTTGGCCTATGAGTCGGTACCACTAAGCTTGGACAACCTTGTTGGCTTGATCAACCAACTTGGGGTCCCCTTTAGCTTCTGTCAGCTGTAGTCTGAATTCTGTTATGTTCTATCACCCAGTTCCACGGCCGTGGTTTTGCTCAGTGTATATATGTATGTATATAGTTGCTTCTCACCACCTTGTGTGCCCGAGACCAACGCCTTTAGTGTGCTCTCATCACATTAGTGATGTTGGATTTAGCTTACGTGTGGTTGCCATCTGTCAGTTCCTGATTCTTGTTACCCTGCATGTTTTGTATTGCATATTGCTTTAAACAAATAATGCATCATGTTTTTTATGGAAATTATAGCTTTGACAGATTTTCAATATGTTTCTAAAATATGCATTGAATTTCCTTACTGTTATATCTATTCACCCACCTGCAAAACCATCGTGTCTGACCCACTCTTTTTGTACTCAGGTTCAAACCTCTTTGTCTTTGAGGAGGAGCCGGATGAGGTGCCCAGTGAGCCGCAACGATTAGTCGAGTGGCAGGCTGACAATGTCATCTAGACATTTGGTTGAGCCTTGAAATACGATACATTTTGGAAAGAAATAGATTGCTACATTTTGATTCTTTTTGTTGTACTGGCCTTTGTTGGCCATTATTTTTGGAGAATGTTTAATTAACTTACATTTTGTATAAACCTTTAACTTTATATTTTGGGAATGTCATAGGATCATTGCTCACTCTGACATCATGTTAGTCATATGCACGTTATCAGTTTTGACATGTGAAATAGATTACGAATTTGGTTTGCTATACACTACCGCACCAATGTAAATGATTTATGAGTATGTGTGAGATCCTCACCGCGGAAACCTATGGGAAATTAAAAGAGTGTATGTATCTTTTGATTAATGTGGTAGTCATTACTATACACTCACCAAATAAACCCACGGATCCCGGATTAGGTGCGCTAACCCGATCCGTAAGACGTGTTTCAGGCAATTAAAAGAAAATAGAAATCCTAAGAACGTGGCGAGGATTCGTTAGACTTTTCGTTAGCTAGAATCGTGTGAGCAATATATGACCATATGCTTGATTATTATATGCTAACAACTTGTTTTGCAGTGATATGCCACTCGAAAAAGACCCGTAAACGACATTCCCACCGCAAGCAATAGTGAGTATACAGGACCACTTGAGAACCATATTCCTGACCCCACCATGCAGAATCAGTTTCAACAAATGATACAGGCAATGCTTGATCAGCAACGTCAGGCAAATGAAAACCAAGCCAGATTGCAAGAACAAATGGCTAAGGATGAAGACCATGCAAGGGAAATGGCACAGATGCAAAGGCAATTGTTGGATGTGTTAGAAAGGAGGCCTAAATCGGTGCAAGCTCAACCACCGGGTACACAAATTGTCTTCAACAACAGTGGAAATAATCCCAATGACTTGTTTGAACAGTTCAGGAAGAGAGGTCCAAAGGAATTCACTAGACATGAGGAACCACTAGCTGCCGATGATTGGCTAGAGCACACAGAAAATATTTTTGAAGTCTTCCGATGCACGGGGAGACAACAAGTGCAACTCACAGCTTCCATGTTCACGGGTCTAGCAGATATATGGTGGAAAACGGTCAAGGTAGAATACAAGACCGTGGCGGATGCTGAAGCTTGGGGAAATTTCAAGAAGCAATTTAGTGATAAATATGTATCGCACACGTTAAGAGGCAGAAGGCCATTGAGTTCCAACAACTTGTGCAAGGCAACATGACTGTTCTTGAGTACCTCACCAAGTTCAAGAGATTGTCCAGATATGCCCCGGATTTGATTAACACTATGGAGAATAAGATAGCTAAGTTCCTTGAGGGACTCAACCCGATCATCGAGTGGGACACCACGGGAGTTGTACCACCGGCTACATTTGAAGAGACTGTCAGAAGGGCCTATAAGTTTGAGGACTTGAACAACAAGATCCTTAGAATTAAAGGAAAGAATCAAGCGCACCAACAGAATCACCAACAAAGACAAAGCAAAGCAAGCCGAAACAAAGCAAAGGCCCGCACCACACAAGGTGGACGAGAAGGCCGGCCGCGAAATCTGAACAAAGCAAAGGTGTCCATAATACACAACTAATCTGCAGATAATCCATATGTTTAAGGACCCCCTAACTAGTGGATCAGACTGAAAGGGTAGTCCAAGCTCAGTGGTATTCGACTGAATTCATGAATGCACAAAACATAATGACACTTATACAAAACTTATCGAAAATAGGGAGAAACACTTATCAAGACAAAGCAAGGCAAAACTAAACAAGAGTAGCATGAGCTATAACAAAACAAAGCTGAAGAAGTGATCACCATTATAGTCCTTGAAACAATTCAAAACAAAGCTTATACTTGCAAGACAAAACAAGTGCTAAAAGATATTCATCGTGTCAAAAGTCATGATCTCAAAACAAGTTAGTCAAGTGCACGTTAAGACCTTTCATTTGATCTTCGTGTGTTTGAAACCACAAATGTCGAAATTTAAAAAGGATTGGCGCCCCGAAAGTTAAAAGACATTTCAAAGTTTCAAACACACAATCTCAAGCTAAAAGCTCCTAATTATATTCTAGTTTTCATTTCCCAAGAAAATCTCACAAAATAAGTCCATCCTGAAATTCGGTCAGCTCTCGGTCACCTGTCGGCTAGCCGAGTTGGTGCCTGTCGCTAGCCGCCAGCTGACCGATGACTGACAACATGATCCCCATCTGGAAAACACACCATTCTGGAAATGGAACCGAATTGAAGTTAGGTTGGTTGTCGGCTAACCGAATTGATGTAAGTCGACTAGCCGCCAGCTAATCGACGATCCTCTGCCGCAGTACAAGCTTCTGGGATTGGAACCGAACTGGTTCGGTCACCTGTCGGTTAGCCGCCAGCTGACCGACGCCCTGCAGACAACTGCAGTTCAAGTCGTTTTTCTTCATTTCTCTTCCCATTTCACTTCTTTTCATTCCTTGCCAAAACCCTTTGCAATTCCAGAGCCTACATGCTCTCCCAAGAACAACCATTTCACACCATTCATCATTTCCAAACTCCACCCTTTCTATATCCATCATGCACATTGAACAAAACAAAGTTAACTTAACTGAATGGAAAACTTTCAGGATAGAACAACTTAACTGAATGGAAAATTTTCAAGATAAAACAAGTGACACATGCATTCAACAAAATATAATTTCAAACCATTCCACCATGTTGGTATCCATTCATTTCAAAGCTGGGATAAGAAAAGAATCAAATCATTTGAAACCAAAAGGATGCCCAACAATGCATGTACTAACAGAGCTAAAGAGATTACTTGCCTTGATCCAAAAATGCAAATCAAACCTCCTCAAAGGTCCTACCCAAGCTGAGCCACGAAATCTACAAAATCCCATGGAAAAACCTAAAAAATCCAACAAATTTTAAAAGCAAAGACCCATTTTGAAAATGGGTTTGCATGCTAATAAAACAAGGTCCTATGGGCCTTAGAAAACTCCATTGAAGAGATGAAGAAGGGTCCTTACCTGTAGCTAACCAAACAAGAAGAAATGAGGAAGAAGAATGCTCTATCAAGCAGGAAACTCCAAGAAAATTGTAGCAATAGCAAGCTTGGGTTGAGAGGAAGAAGAGGATATCTTCATATTTTTATTTGAAGCTCTCTAGCTATGGCATGCAAGGTGGGGAAAGAGGAGGGAAGAAGAGTTCCCTCAGCTGGGTTCTTAAAGAAGGGTTGCAGGAAACGAAGTTTGAAACGTGAGGGAGATGAGGGATGACTTAAGTTGAATGGGTTTGTGGGCCCCATTTAAGTCTAAAACTTGGGATGTTGGAACATCCACTTGTGGGCCCCGGATGAAGTCGACGAAGAAGACTAAAATGATCCTCAAAAAATCTAATTTCCAAAACAATATACTTTTGACATATTTCTAAGATATCGAAAACTGTGTCCAGATTTGGGTGTGAAAAGACATTTTTACCCCTTTTGGCTAAAACACGGGTTTCTGGGCTTCGAATAAGGTTAGAATACGAAAATTGTAGAAAATCATAAAACCATTCAAAATAAATCGAAATCACAATTTAAATCAAAAACCCAGAATCATCTTCCCATGCTCACACATGCACTCAGGGCATCCCTGAGCGTGTCTAACTAAAACCAATGCTCTCAAAATTCCTAAAGCTAATTCCAAGACTAAATCAAACAATATTCTAACCCAACGAACACAAAACCCTCTTAAGACTAAACACTCACTTAATTATCACTAATCGCGCTAATCTGGGTCGAGGTCTGACATGGGGGCCACCAAAATAGGGTCTTGTGTATTATTTGGATTTTGATTCAACCCTTAAACGTAGTCAAAGATGCTCGTAACTTCAAGAGCACCAAATACACTATCTTTGGCATCTGAAACTTCATTTAGGAATTGAATTGACTGACAAGACTTGGACCTGAAAAGGGGGCCATGACCTAGGATTGGACCTTATTATTCCCCCATTTGATTGGCTTGGTTATGGGGTTATGTTAGACTCTATTAATTGATGTTCACTCTTATATCTATCAAGTGTTTCAGACATGTTTATTAAATGGAAATTGGAGGACCTAAACCTAGGATTTCCTAGTGGTGACCCAGTGTGATGAATAGAGATCATTTGATCCATGTCTGTGGCTAGGCGGGCCATCATATGGCCTAAGGATGGATGGATGTGATTACCTTAGAAAAGATGACTGTTATTATGATTTGCAAACCCATCTATGAATGGGAAATGTATTAAACCATGCTAGACTTGGATACTGATGAGGTATTTGGATTGTATTGGACTAAGACCATGACATGGTGGGTCGTGGCCGTGGATTTGACGATGGAGTTGGACTATGAATTGTATGTTTGGATTGGATTCGGATCGGACCATGAACGGACATGTTATGACCTTTCTCGCACAAGGATAGCCTAGACAGACATAGACCTTCACTTGGTTCCATGAGTCGGCATTAAACATTCACTGGGTTATTATAAGCTTAGCCATTGGATTGATCAGCCTTGGTGGGAGCTATTTATTGTGGATGGGGCTATCATGATGAGCTATGATTAGACGGTCGGTGGACTCTGGGAGCAGTCTATATATTTCTTAGGATTGTTATATTGCTATCATTATTAGCGGGGCTTGTCATCCCTTGCATTATACTTTATTTTCCCCACCATGACTGGACGATAGTATGGGACGACCGCGGAATAATATCCCGCAGTGGCCAGCTCGTGTGAATATGCCATATCAATAGATGGTGAGATTAGATGATTTACTTTCATTTTGGTTCCATAAGCTATACTTTGCTTGATTGCCTAGCATTGTACCTTTGTCACTCTCATGATATTATTATCGTATCTATTCTCTGTTGATGCATACATCTTATATTACTTGTATACTGTGCATTGCTAGATCCTTGGATCTGACCCATTATTTGGTGCTTAGGTATTATCCCCAACCCCGAGGGCGACACGCTCGTCGAGGCACCCATAACTGATGAGTACTGGTTGGGACCGGCAAATCAGGAGGCTGAGCCAGAGATTGGAGTGCCTACACATGGGTTCGAGTGATTCTTTGCTTTGGGTTTTGAGTGTCATTTGTGTGTGCAGTGTGGGGTTTATTCATATGGTCTGTACTCACTATATTTCATACTTTGAGATTAGCATAGACGGATGCCCTACTACATTTACTTTATAGATTGACACCTGATTAGCTTCCACACTTATTGTTATTGCTTCCGTTATATTTTTTTTATATGCGTGCGCACTTAACCATTGATTGCATATGTCATAAAAGTTTTAAATTGGACCTCACTGTAGACCTATGATCTTGGAAGTTCTCAGATTTTTCAGGAAGTAGCGCGTCAAATTCGGATACCTTGGCGGTAAACTCGGTATCCGGAATGGGGGAGTTACACCCATCAACTATTGGGCCTATACATGAACACCAAGAGAATGCTAAGTATTAAAATGATTGTAGCCCACAATTTTAGGTTCTTAAAGTCTAATGGCTATACACATGGTTTTAAATCTCGCCCGATATAGGTTTGTATCGGCCATAACCGGTCCAATATATTGGTGTGATACCGGTCTCAGTATCAGTCACCAATATATTGCCAAAATAGCGGCCGATCTTGACCGGTATTTTGAAAATATTGGTTTGACCGATATCTCGGTCATTACAAACTATACTTTAAAAAAAAAAACAAAAAGAAAAAATATATATAGAGGGGAAAAGGGAAAACAAAGCAAATCGGAACCACTTGCAGAGAAAATAACAAAATAAATAAATAAACAAATGGAGATAGAGGAAGAGGAAAAGGAAGAGTGGCGGTACCTTGAGCTCCGCCACCACTACCGACGAGGCCGCAACAGTGCAATACCCATTGGTACTTGCTGCTACTACCGCCTTAATCTCCTCTCCCTCTTGTATTTCCTCTCTCCCTTCTCGCTTTCCCTTTTTTATTTTTCATTTTCCTCTCTCTTTGTTTCAGTCTCAGTGTAATAGTAGGAGTAGTGACGGAAATGGAAATATGGAATACCCAATTCCCAGTTATTAGAGCTATCAACATTCAAAACACCAACCCCTTTCTCGTTTTGGTCCAAGAGAATAATGGAAATCGGGAATTGATCACTTTATTAGGTGTCAGACCCCGACCCAGGTTTAGTATATTTTATTATTATTTTAACCATGATTAGTTTCTAAGTGGGATTAGAAGACGGTTAGCTTGAGTTTTTAGTTAGATTAGAATTTTGAATAGCTTTGGGAAATTTTGAAAGCGTTGAGTCTGGTTTGACCGGGTCCGAGGTGAACTGTGTGACACGTGTCCGTGTGGGAGATTTGATTTCGATTTCGGAAAGTATTGATTTCCATATTTTTGGATTTGTTATTTTGGGAACAACAACTTTCATGTTTGTTCCATTTGCATTAAAACCCCAGAAATTGCATTTTTTGAGAAAAATGGCAAAACAGTCTTTTCGCACCCAAATCTGCATATAAATTTTGAAATTTGAAAATTATGAGGAAAATATACTTGTTTAAACTAGATTTTTCGACAATCACTTTTCTCTTCTTCGTCGACCTCATCCGAAACCCACAAAAGGGAGTTTTAAGCCCTTGAAGTCAGTGGCCTAATGGGGCCCACAACTCAACCCACTTATATACAAACCCATGTTGAGAATTTCTTCCTCTTCTCCACTTTTCTGCAACAAACGAACTAGGAAGACTTCTTCTCCTTGTCTCTTCTCTCCTCTTATATGTCTATGAAGCTCAACCCAAATTAGAAAACAAATCACACCAATCTCTTCCCGTCAATTATAGCTTGCTATAAACATCATTTTCAAAGGATTTGAGCTGGGTTCACCCTCTCCTTCAAGCTTCTCCTCTTGTTTGGACATCCTAGAGGTAAGCAATGGCTACCCTCTTCTAACTATGGGTTTCTTACACCCCTAGGAATCTTCTAATCATGCATGCAAGGAGTCTCTTGGAGAGCTCCTTTGTTTTCCAGATTTTTCATGGATTTTGAGTTAGCTTTCATGGGTTTAATTTGATGTAGGATTGGAATTGGGCTTTGTAGGAGTGTGATTGGTACTCATAGCAACCAAGGCAAGTGAATAACTCAGTTAATGAAATTAAGCTAGATTAATTTTGAAATGTCTTATAATGAATTGTGTTATCTCTATTAATGGATTGTATAAGATATATGGATTTTCCTTATTGTGGATGGGTGATTTTCAGAGATTTGTGATTGAATTGTAAATTTCTTTGCATCAGATTTTCCTTTTTGGAAATTGGAATGAATTGTTGATATGGTGGTTGAATGGTTGGTGTTGGTATGGAGAATGTGTTGTAATGGAGTTTAGGAATGGTTGAAATGAAAGAAGATGAGAGAGAGCATCAGAATTATAGAAATCTGCACTGAAACGAGACAGCTTCTGAATTGTTCGCTCAAGCGAACCTGAAGGTCACTCGAGCGAACAGGTCACTGACTGTTGAAAAATAGCAGAAACCCATATGCTCGAGCGAACCTTGTGTGAACTCGAGCGAATGAGATTCTGGAATGGCTCGCTCGAAGCGAACATTCATCCGCTCGAGCGAACCTAGTACTGTCTGACGAAAATGGGAGACAGAAGCTTGTCCGCTCGAGCGATCTTCATAATGGCTCGAGCGAAGGAGGTTCTGGGAGGATCCACTCTAGCGAACCCTCATCCACTCGAGCAAACCTAGGCACTATTACAGGGGGTTGTTTCCTACACACTGTTGCACTGGTTTGTCAAATTCTTATTCTCTGAAAATTCGAAGGAAAGGAGGAGGATGGTTAGATATTTGAATACCAGGAAGACATTCTCTCTTAGATCTCAATGCACAGTTTGTGTCCCAATTGTCGGCGATCTTCAGTGACACCAGACTCATTGTTCATAAAATGAAGTTGGAACCCTGAGTGTGTAATGAGACACCCCTAGGTAAGCCAGTCAACCACATACATCACATCATTCCAAGCTATTAGATTTATATAATTTCTTATAAATTATTTTGAAATGGATTCGAGTGGTTCGACACGTTTGAAAACATCAGAAAGGCTACTCATTTGATTTGTTTCTGAAATTGTCCGATTGTTTTGATACAGAGTAGTCCTCCTATCAGTTTGAATTGTGTTTAGTGATTTGAATCATATCGTTTTGAATTGGAATCGGCACCACTAAGCTTAGGTCGTTTTGTCGGACTAATCATCTGGCTTAGGATCTTAAAATAATTTTGCCAACTGCAGTTTGGACCTTTGCCTGTTTGCTCTGGCCATGGCAACGGTTTCTGTCTATTCCGGCCATCTAGTATGACAACGATTATCTGTCCGGCCATTTTATATGGCAACAATTATTTGTTCGGCCATCTTGTATGGCAACAGTTTCTGTCTGTTTGCTCTTGTTACTTCGGTAATATGAGAATATAGCTAAATGTGGATTGCTAATATTTTGCTTATTTATCAGTTAGTTTGAAATGTTTTAAATATGACTTTTCCTTATGTACAGAAATTATTATTTTGACTCATCTTTATTTATGCTTTGTTTAAATTCACTTTATGATTTTAAATATGACATTGATAAAACTTGTATATCTTATCCGTTTTATTCACCTGCCAGACCGTTGTATCTAATACTCTTTTGTTTGGTGTTAGATATCGGACCCGCAGATGTTGAGGCAGAGCGCGCGGTTGAGGCGGTAGAGCCGCCAGCGGAACGTGAGTGGCAACCAAACGATGACATGTAGACTTCGTGTTGGGTTTTGAGCTTGGTTAACACACTTTAGGGAGTGATGTTCTTTTGGGAACTTTGTTATTAGCCTCTGTTGGCTGTTTTGGGATGTAAACTTTAATACACTTTCTTTTGATGCTCACAACTTAAACTAACCTTGGGATTATGCTATGAATATATTTCTCCTTTTGATGCATAGCTTGTTTACTTATTATTATGATTCATTAGATTTTATTTTGCTACATGCTTCCGTATATGGATATATGTTGTGAAATAGTTGTGATGGATTGTCAGAGAATCCTCACTACGGAATCCTATGGGGAAATAATTAGCGCGTGCGGGAGAAATTTTCTGGCTCGTAGCACCGCGTCCCTAGATTAAGGACTTGATAATCAGGACCTCGGTCCGGGGGTGTGACGTTAGGGCTATTAATACATTGATTTATTTCCTTTTATGCTCAAGCTGAGTTGGATTACTAGTGACAATTGATCATGTAGACTTTATGTGAGGCCTGGACTTAGGGGCATTTTGTGGGCTCCAATCTATATGTTAAGATTATTTAGCTCTTTTGGTTTTTAATTTATGGGCCCTAATCATGTTTTCCATCAAATAGTTGAATCAATGGTGGAGAAAATTCATATTCAAAAAACATTTTTAGAATACCTCATATGATTGGAGGCTGATTTTATTGACACGTGTGGATTTCAACTGTGCTCGACAATAAAATTCAAATTATATCCCCTTATTAAATGAGCCCTCAAGAAATCTTAGTCAAATTAGAGTTGGACTACTGTTTGAAAAATCATATACGAATAAACTTTTAAGAAAAGCTCAAATTTGCAAAATGGTCAATCAAACAATGGGCCTAGTCCTATTGGAGTCAAAGATCTTGTCAAGTTGGTAGCTATATTAAGTGATTTGGATATGTTAAATATGAACTACTACATTAATTTACAAACTATATGAATGGGACCAAAGATTACACACTAAACTTAATATAATTAATTTTTAAAAATTAAGCAGTGATACAAGACGTAATCTCTTAGAGGGACCGATATTTTGATTTATAGTTGTTACTAATTGTAAATAACATTGTTTTCCATCATTTTACAATATTTTGAAATTTTTAGATATTTTTTCAAATCTTTTTGGACTAAAAAAAATTTTCACGCCCCAAAGACCACGACAGACCGTGAACCGCAACCGACAACGGTATCATATCGGTTTTTGAAGCCGATCGATACCGCGACCAATACCATGATTTTAAACCATGGCTATATATCGTGGAGATTTATTGTGATGAAGTAATGAAGTCTAATGAGGTACAATATCCAAAACAAAATAAAATTAAAATTAGTGCTAATCTAAAGCATGGGCATCTTTGTATAGTATTTCATTAGAAATGGAGGTTTTTTAAAATTTTTATGTTTTTTTCATCTTCTCAAATATTTTCCTTTTAGGAAAAAGGGGCCATGAAAAAGAGCGGACACAAACTACAATATCAGTGCAAGATCAATATTGACCGATACATAGAGGTCATGAATTTGGCTTATAAATATCAAAAACCATGTTTTTTAATAAATTTTAAAATAGATGTTGAAGAGAATAACAATAATACTAATAATAATAGTTTGAGTTTGATCTTCGAATCTCCAAAGCCTTTTTCAATAACAATGAATGTAAAAAATCAAATATAAGTCTCAAATTACATTTGAATCTTCATTTTTAAATCGCTACCTCTAAACCAAAAGTACATATATCAATTGTTAAAAACTGACTCTATCAATCAAATGTTTCAAAATTTAAATGATATATCAAAATGAGGTGACTCAACTAAGTTATCGGCTAACTCACCTAGTTTTCCTACTTGAAATGAGCCAACCAGGAATCGGACTCTCACCTCACTCGTCAACGAAACTCCCAATTCCATCCTCTTCAACGAAACAAACACCCAATTCCATCCGAGCTACACGCGCTTTGTATATAACATCTTCGTACTAACTAATAAGTACTTAAATCAATCATGAAAAGGTCCCAACACGAGTCTTAGTCAAATCCCATCCGAGTCCACAAATCCAAAACCTGCCCCAACTCAGAATATAATTTCTGCCTTGACTGAAGCTAAAGCTTGTGGTTCCCGTAGAATCCACATTTTGTCTGATGCCTTGGAGGTGGTACAAGCCATTAAATGATCACATGCTTGAATCTATTTTAAAAGACATTACAACTCTCACATTTCATTTTTAGTCGGTTGAATTCTTGTTTATTCCTAAAAAAATTGAATTCAGTAGTTCAGATATACACTAAAAGTACATACCATAGGGCTGGTTGGATAGGGAATGTTGGGTCTTGTGTACCTATGTTCTTTTTCTTAAGTCTCTTTATTTTTACTTTCTTCTACTCGTTCTTAATAATTATTTTACTTTACCAAAGAAGAAAAAAACTCGGAATATTATTGCTAAACCTGCTTCTAATAGGAGTGGGTTAAAAACCAAACAAACAGAAGCAGGTCAGGGCAGGTCGTCCGTTTAACCCAGCAAATACCTTCAAATTTGAGTCATTGATGGGACCCAGTCAGGCCACAGGCCAAGCAGCTCAAGTCCATTCATCCAAGATAAAATGGCCCACCAGATGAACGGCCTCTAACTCCACAGGTGTTCCAATGCTAGGTTTGGCCATCTCTAGAGGACTAGCCATTGCCACGTGCCATTCCTTTTGAGTCATCAGCTTCTTGTGGATACGCATCACCAGATTGACTGAAACGTAGAAAGCAGACGAGATAAGGTCCATAACACTGAGAGGATCCCAAGACAAGCTCTCAACGTAAGCATGCGGATCCTCTCAGTGTCAACTCAGTCAATTCTGAGTTGAAGGAGTGGGCCTCCACACAAGTAAAGTTATATTCAAATAAAATTTAGAAATATCCCAAACACACAAGTTGACTATTTATTTCAAGTATTTTAAATTTTTAATAAGTGAGTTCCATTGCTACAGTTTTATAAGTCTAAATAGACCGAGAGTATTTATACTTTTCGACACATTTATGTAGCTGTTTTTCTAAAAGAAAATAAAAAAACTGAAAAGTGAAAATAACTTTGCAAAATGTACTATTAGAGTCCGTGTAAGTAATTCATTTATAAAATAAATTCAAATGAATGACCGCATTAAGAGAAAAGAAAAGAAAAAAGGATTGGATTTTATCAATATAAAAGCTCAAAATGCTCCTTTTTTTTTACTTTCTGTCATTTTATAGTATGTGAAGGATTTATTTTTATTTTTTTTACTTTTTTAAATGAAAAGAAAAAGTCTTTTTGTCTTTTAATCAAGCAAGATAATCAATTCAGGCCCGTCACACAAAAAGATCACATCACGTAGCAAAAAAAATATATAGATGATAACAATAATTTATTTTATTCTATTCAAGGATTTTGACTTAGATCAATCAGGTGGTGGTGAGTAACATCGACTATAGTGAGATTCGGCGGAGAAATAAATTAGGATGTGACAGTGATTTTGAGGTTTAGTATGCTTTGAGATGTGGTTAGGTGTTGGATTTATTGCTGTGGACTTTTTTGAATGGTCTGTGTCACGTACTCAGATCACCAGGAATTTCAAAAGTCCAGCCTGGCATGCTGCACGGTCCGTGGTTTTGTGCTGTCACATGTCAGGAAACGTGGATAGGGCCGTCTATGAATGAGGACAAGCTTCTCTTCTAGTGGACCCACTTCATGAGGTAGGACCCATGGTGGTCCAATCCCATCGCACCATGTGATCATGCATTGGTATTTGACGCATATTGGCCTGTCAAAATCAGACTATCCGTCCCCAATGAGTCAATGAGGACATCTATGACTAAGATGATTTCACAGTGATGTAAATCACTTTCGATTCTCCCATTACTAAAAGATCATGATTTTTTAAAATTTGGATTTGACTCTTTATTTAGATCCTGATAAATAAATGGGTTGGGCTCTAGGTCCTTTTTTGGGATTCGTAATCTAAATGGATTCAGGCCCAATTCCACTTTGGTTCGGACCATGGAATCGAGACCTGATATATTATCTCAATTTTCAAGAATCTATTCTAAAATATAGGTTTTTTCTCCATATCATTCTCTACTTAGACCCCGACCTAGATCTGGACCTGTCCCATATACGGTTTCGATGCCGATTCCATCTTCTCATTAACGGTTCCGGTTCCAGAACCAACAAACCAGTTCTTGGTCAGAATTTCATATTCTCATTAACGGTTCCAATTGATACGAGGTCCACCATGGACTTGGACCAGAACCGACCCGTTTACATCCCTATATGATGAGATTTTATTTTAAAAGCATGGGCTATAGGAGTCCGAATCCTCTAAGTCTAGGACTTGGAGAAATCCTGAGCTGAAGCAGCAGGAAATCCACATTGGTACCTATCTATTAAATATCAGAGCCGTTTTGAAAATAAATATCCACTATTATATGGGATGTCCTTAAACTTTACTACGCTAGGAGATTGCCCCACTATAAGATTGAACATTTGATTCCAAGTGTGATTAGTGATCAACACATCAATCGTGTTTTTAATCAAATTATCAGTCTTATGATAGGACCAATTGATATTAGATTAAAATCTAGAAACCTTTCATCCATTAAGGGACGTTCATTTTGAGCAGCTCAGGCTTTTAATAGGCGGGCCCTATTATAGAGTTTTACTCCTTCGATTTAAGATTTCTCTGAGTCCAAGCGTCAAATAGGGATGGCAACGAGACGTCTCAATTTTGGCACATCTGAACCCAACTCACCCAGTGACGGGTCACTGGTATGTCATACCAAATCCCCTTCGTGAGGGTGTCATGGAGTTCAAATACACAATCTTATCTTCACACATGCCTTAAGTAAATGTCCCAACATCACTTGCACCATATGAACTTTGTTTATACTTTCGGTAATAATTAAATATATATATTATATATAAAGGGCTAGGCTAGTTAGATCAACAAAATCCAAACCCATCTTATTCCAAGAGAGCTACTACCAAACTCACTCCTAATAAAAATGCGTATGATGCACGTGTATAATCATTGGTTTTCACTCAGTTACATGTGTGAATGATGCACGTGTATAATGGTAATGCATTATGACATTCTTGTGAGCTCATTTACACGTGTAAATGAATTGTGAAAGATAATGTATAAATGATGTAATCTTCATGAGAAAGCTTATGCACTCGAGAATATTTTAAATGATTGTACGCATCTTAGTTAGAAGAGGCGCCGGTGCAGAACATGTTTTGCCTCCAATAGGTTCTGGTTTCAAAAGTCGTCAACAAAGTTCATTTTTCTCAACTCGTATGGGCCTCAAACTTTTAATTCAAACCATTCAATTTGCGTACAGATGCGTTAAACCCATAAACATTCAGTCTCATGTCTTAAATATTAATAGTTTTTTATATATATGAAGTTATTACATATTTAATATGAACCATTCAATGTTTAGTCATGTGAAATGAGTTCATTTTTATAAATAGAAAAATCGACTCTTTGTCAATTATTTGGAAAAAAGCTACGGGTCTAAAAAGAGGTAGATGAGAATGTTTCGGCTTAATGAGGGAAAACAAAAGGTACAGTCTCTTGATTTCCCTCAATATATGAACCTATTTGAATGTCAAAAGAATTGACTTTGATAATAGTATAATTACTATTTGACCATCTATCTATTAAATTTCCTTAGCCAACCACTCCTACCTAAACTTCGAGGCACTAGTAGAGGTACAACTCGATTGGCGTATTTTTGGCGATACACATTTCCTTTTTAGTGTCAAGTCATTACTCTTGGGATTCGAACTTTCAATAGGTGAAAAACCGTGCCTGAGCCGTTGACTTGGTCAATGGCTGGGCCCGGCCCGACAATCCTCAGCTAGGCAAGCACCCCAAGCCCGTGGGAGGCACAGCGCTAGCCCAGCCTGCCCAGGGGCCTAGGGGGAGGGGTCAACTGCCATAAAATGGTCATTTGAGGGGGTATTTTGTATCATTTTATCCCTTAGGAACTTTATAAATACCCCTCATTCCTCTCATTTCTCTACACTCATCTATTCTCTCATTTCTCACACTCCCTCTAAGGTTCTAAGCTTTCTTAAGTCTCGTTGTAAAGTCTAAGCTCTCTAAGAAGTTCTCTAAGAAACGAAGAGTAATAGTGACTTCTTTAAAGTGAATGAGATCTCTAAGAAGGACTTCACCATTAGCTCTTCCTCTCTCATAAAGGTATTTATTATTTTTAATTTTGAGTTTTATTTAGTAATAATATACATCGTAATATTATATATTAAGTCTAGTTTTCTCTCCTTTCTTATATAAATTATCACAACAAACTCATTATACATAATTATTTATTTAAGTTTTTTTTTAGAAAAATGGTTGGACCACTACGAACTTTCAACCTTAACTTCTCTCTAAGTGAGGAAGATCCTGGATTTATTCATTTAGATCGAGATTAGGGGATATAAGTGTTGGAAGTGGGTGGGCCTTGTGGATAGGTTTTCAAAAACTTTTGACCCACTTAACTCAAGGATCAAGTATCCATAAGGCCATGAAACCAAATTCAGGATCCATGTCCTTAATCTCAGCCATCATGATTAGTAAATAAATCTATCAAGAAGATAGAACAACACCTAATAAGCAACCACGAAATTCTACAACATACAAGGATGTAGATTATACATTTGGAGTTCGGTTGTACTCTAATGGAGAAGTTGTTACTTTCTTTGATGATGAAACTCTTTCACAAATCAAATAGGAATCTCCAAGACCCAATCGTCTTCTATGTTATGACCTATAAAATGTTAAAACAAACAAGTGCCTATAAAATGACACTAAGTCAATATTTTCGACTTTATCTAACACATGAAAATATTTATGTAAGTGATGATAGATGAACCCTTCTTGAGATCATAAGAGGTTTTTTCGAAGTTTTTCATAATGCAACCTTGTTTTTTTTTTTTTCCAGGGTATATCATCCCACATCAACTCAAGCTTTAACACATTTTTATGAATGAAATCTTACTTTTAAAAAGTACAAAGATTTTCAGCTTTTTCAACTTACGTGTGTATAAATGGAAGCAAAGTTTCACAATATTGAAGAATAGCTACTTAAACATTTTGTATAGCTGCTGTATTAAACTCTAGATTGAAATTAAGAGGTGTAGAAACCCTTCTTGAAGAAATAAACTCTAATATGAATACAACTAATATAAATGACATATCTACAGTTAGAACACAATTAGAAACACTTTATTTGGATTATGCTACTCGATTGGGTAGATCCATAACACCCATGGTCCCAATAAGCCCTCCCCAGGTACATAAAGAGAAAATGAAGGCCATTTGGAGTATTATGAGGAAATCTCACGGAAGTGACTCCTCTTTTTATGGAGGATCATCTTACAACTTTAATGAATTAACAATGTACCCAGGGAGCGATCCTATTCCAATCCCGAATGATGATGAAGATGTTTTTGATCTTTTTGGCCTGGTGGAAATCATTTGAAACTAAGTTTCTTGTGATTTCCGCCATGGCCCATGATATACTAACAATTCCATCGTCTACAGTTGCATCAGAGCAGGCATTTACTGCAAGTGGGCGACCCCGGGAGAACAATGCTATCAGAAGAAATCGTAGAGACCTGCATGTGGTTACGAGATTGGTATCAAGCAGAGGATAGAACACAACACCTCTTGGATGATTTTGAGATGGAAGACGAGCTATTGGTGTTACATATATGATATAATAGTGTAATTTATTTTTTAGAATTTATAATAGGTTTTTAAAGTTGTGTTTTATTTTTTAGAATGTATCATAGGTTTTCAAAGTTGTAATTTATTTTTTAGAATGTATCATAGGTTGTTAAAATTGTGAATTTTTATTTATTTTTTTCATTTATCCTAAGGTTTGGGTTTCATTATATATTGATCTACGTTCAAACTTATAGTTTTTTTGAACTCTTGTAACTTAAATCTCAGGGAAATATAATCTATTTTATGTAATTTTTCAAAACATTATTATTGTTATTTTACTTATTTATTTCTTGTATTTATTTATTGTAATGAAATTGGTCAAAGAGTCTAAGTCCAACTTCGTGTCCATCCAAGTCCAACTTAAAAAAAATAATTATAAAAAAGGGGGAGGGGGAGCCGTAGGCCGCGCACCACCCGGGCCAGACCCGGCCCATGCCGTGCTGGGGGAGTGGGCACGGCATGGCCCGGCCTGTATACTTTCCATGGGTCGTGCTGGCCCCTTGCAGCCATGACTGGGCCCAGTGCCAGCACGGCCCAAATTTACATGCCCAGGTCTGCTCCACTTTAACTAAAATATAAAATCTTTGAAACTCAAATCGAGTAGAAAACTCACCGGATCAAGTAACTCAGGTGGCTGTGGTCAAACTTTTCAACTCGTATTTAGTTGTGGTCTGCCAAGCTGATTTGACTTGGCCAAACTAGTCAATTCGAGTACAATACAAAGCATCTTTCACTGTCATTAGAAAAAATAGGAAGAGAGTAAGAATTAGCCTTGTTAAGTTTAAATCACTGGGCCGACTTGGACAATTTTCTTGGGTAGGATGGATGGCAACAAGACGAGCGGAGCTACGAATTTTCATTAAAGAGGTGCGGACTTTAATAGGTAATATAGTTTTGGGGCAAACTAAAGATTTTTATATGATTTTGAGGGTGGACTCATGATTCAAATTGAATCTTTTTATAAATGGACTTTGAACTTTTATTTAAATTTTAGAAGCACACCAAAATTTGATGGGTGCGACCGCACCCACATGCTTGTACTTGGGTCCGCTCTTGGCAATGGGTCCAATATGGTCGTTCTAAACCAAATGCAATTTGTTATAAATTTATGTTTCATGATACCAAATCCACCTCATGATGGTAATGGGTCGAATCAGGTTTGATACTTTTTAAAATAAAAGGATATTAAATTTATAAAGCTAGGCATTGAACATATCGTACCTTAATCTTACATCCCATTTACCACTGATTTATGTATTCAATCTCATCAATGACGAGTCCAGTTGAGGGCAACCAAAACTCGACTCGGATCAAAATATAAAATTATATAATCACCTTGAATCTCACAAACCTGCTGCCAAACCCTCCCCCAAGAGGAGGCGTCCCCATTTAAACTCAACCATTGCCGTCCCTGGGGCCAGGGAATGGACGGGATATGATATGACAATTTTAGGCATCCAAGTTTTGTTTACCAGTCCAGACTCCAGGGTCAGAAGCTTGAGTTGCCTGAGTCGACCTTAATCAAAGGAAAGCGATTCAGATGACTCATGACTACTGTCAAAATATATAAGAACTATAGAAGAAGCTAGCATTTTCATTTGCAGGGCCACCTTAGTTTCTGTTCAAAGAAGAGAGTTTGAGAGTTTCTATTCCATCTACTGGGAACCATCCATACCATTATCTAGTGGGTGTTACTACTGATGGGCCATGAGCAAACCTACAACTGAGATTCAGGTTAAACAACAATGACTGGACCTTACTGGCAATGAATCTGGTTTCCTATTTATCAAATGTTCCAAGCCCAAAGAGACTCTGATGGACCAATCTCTCAATGCCGTGGGCCCATGACAATGAGGAAAAAAAAGACCAATATCTGAATTCCATGACAATGAGGAAAAAAAATAAAATTGGATATTGGATGGGAATGAAGTGACTGAGAAAGAAAGGAAAATGTTTAAAATAAACAAATTTGCGTCTGCCGGGAGTCGAACCCGGGTCTATTGCTTGGAAGGCAATTATCCTAACCGTTGGACTACAAACGCAATGTTGCATAAGAGATTAAGTATAAATAATTTATTCTATGTACAGTTCGGTGGTCCGCTGCTTCCAAGTAATTGCTCCACCTATGTGTAGATATTATTCACGATACTGTCTTGGCTTTTTTGGATGCTGTTTAGGCCATCAGATAATAAAAGTTGCTATTGTTTCCATGGTGTGGTTGAATAGTTCTTCAGCCGGTGCAAGGGCGCTCTGAGATCCGACAGTCTCTTCTTTTAAAAAAGCAGAAGTGAGGGTAATTTTTTTTCATCCTAAAGAAATTGCAGTAATATAATTACTCTAGGGTCCATATTCTTTCAGATGCCTTGGAGGTGATCCAAGCTATCAATGGGAAGTCATACTGGTCTATCAGCTCAAATTTTTTGGATATTGGTTTTATCTCTAGTTTTTTTTTTTTTTTTTTTTGAATTCATCATGTATTCTCTTAATTATATTCCTAGAAGATTTGATAGGGCACCCCATGAATGTGGTAGGTTATGTTCCTCCTTGAATTCGACCGTTTTGAGGATGGAGTATGTTCCCAATTTGGGTGGGTGTTTTGGTTAAAGGTGTTTCTTTTTCTTGGTGGTTGTTGTGTCTTTTCTCTTTATTGAAAGTTTCTCTTTCTAGCAAAAGAAGAAATAAAAATAGTAACACTAGGATTTATATAATAATACACTTTATATTGGATTTGGCTGTTTCTAACTTACATTTCAGCATGCATCCATATGCCAATTATGGTTCTAAACCTAGAGTAATGGTAATCCATAAGCTTATTGTACAGTCCAATTCTTGTTAAATAAAGTTCAGAAGCCAGTGGGCTAAGGCTTGACCTGGGTCCGTTGCAGCCTTACTTCCGGAGTCAGTAAGTCCATCCCAAACTCATGCATTACATTACATGGGTGAAGCCTAAAATTACTTTGATCCATGAATTTAACCCTCTAATCAGGGTCCTCAAAAGGGACAGATGGAACAGAAGTAACAGTGATCAACTTTTATCTGACAGTAATACATCTACTTAGGATTCTCGGCCGGTGTGTGAAGGCTATAGCTTAACACCTTTTACAGACATTGGGCTGGGCCTAAAATTCAGGCCCAACTATACGAGCTAACGTTGTCTGGCCTTTAGCCCAAGAAACCCATGTAGCCATTTTATTCAGAGTATAATTAAGGTTAAATGTAAAAAAAGGAGAAGAAGAAGGCTGGAGTTCACCACAAGGACCCTTTTATTTCATCATTTACATTATTATCTGTAAATGGCTAAGCCATACAGCTCAAATAATACACTTGACTCTTGATTAGTTTTTGAGGGTTTGCAAGAAATAAATATTGAAAGCATTGAAAAGCTAAACCCAAGTCCCCACTCAGAAGAGAAAAAAATAAAAATAAAAAAAATAATAATGCAAAGTAATAATACACACGTCTCATGGAAATCCTACTAATTATACATGCTCTCCTTTTCTAGCATACTCAGAGACACAACCCATGATCCCAAACACACTCCAAGTTATAGAACAAGAAGAAGGCCTGACCCCACTAGTCCAATTGAGCCCACAATGCTCACAACCTTTGAAGAAGACACTCCATTTGGAGGAGATGGAGGAGATGTATTAGGGGTTTCTACAACAGCAGGTGGTAAAGCTGAAGGGGAAGGTGATGTTGGGTTGATTTCAGGAGGGTTTGAAGGTGAATAGGGTGAGGGAGAAGGAGCTGTAGTATTAATTGTTGAGTTTGACATTTTGCTTCTACCAGCCATTACTATAACCACCATACTCTCATTTTTTAGGCAGTTTTCTTCATTCCCACTGATGAAATAGTGGGGCCCTGATTGGTTGAATATGAAAGGAGTGTTTCCATCATTATAATATTCCAAGAATGATTTTGTGTTGCAATTGTAGTAGTCATCCTTTTTCACATGAAGCACTGAGTCCTTGCCAGGTGGGTAGACAAACACTGTAATCATAAAAGTAATTAGAGCATATTAGTGAAGGATAGTAATCTTTTTTAGTGACATCTGTTCACAAGTTAAAAAAGTTTGGGTGCAATTGGATGCATGGATTTTCATGAAATGTATATTTTCTATTATATGGAAAGAGAGAAAGAGAGAAATTCTTTTTTATATAATATGTACTTTTGAAAGCTTATATTTTCTTCGGCTTATCTGACCCACCTTTTGGCTGTTTTTTGCAAGGCTGGTTTTCATAGAAATGTACCTTGTTTTTAGAGGTAATGATTAATGCTCAGGAGTGTTTGGATGCCCATTGCGTATATCATATTTCTTTCCCATGTAAATCATCCCCTTGTCTTGGTTTAATTTCTTGTTTTGTTTCTCTCTTCCAAAGCCAAGAAATTAGAAAAGAATGAAATGAAGTGAGAGAATGCATTTGCTTTTTAGAAAGAAATGTACTTTATTTTTAGATAATAAAAAGGTACATTCTCGTAGAAATCCAAGCATCCTAATGGGGTCAAAATGATGAGAGAATGGCCTTGTGGATTTGGATGCAAGGGAAGCAATAAATGTACACTTCACAGCCAAATGAGCATTTATACAACACCAATTAATTTTTATATTACCTGAAAATATGATAGATTTTTATGGAGATTAAATCGGCAAGCACATCCTAGGATCCCCTAGTGGAGCGTCCTAGGATCAAGCCTAACGTACCCTTCATTCCCCACTAGTAAGCTCGGTAGTGAGGCACCTCCCTCACCACAAAAACAACTGAGGATCAATACTGGGTAGGAACATTGATGGTTAAGAGACTCGGATTGGGTGGGGTTTTGGTTGTGTCAATATTTACCAAAAAAATAAGTTCAAACTATTCAAACTCACATAATTATAAGGCATTCAACTTGACACTTAAAAGAGTTTTTAATTATTTGCAATTGAATACATATGGATTCTTGGTGAAAGGGGCTCTAGCAACAATTAATAAAGAGGTGATTGAGAAGAATAAGGCGGGGATATAGATACAAGTACAGCTCTCAGTTTCCTTAAATCTGAATTACTAAGGTGATAGCTAGGTATTTATTTCTCACCTACACTATTTCCATTAGAGAAGAGATGGATGACTTGATGGTTATTTTTAGAAATTTACATTTGTTTCTTTAATTTTAACCCTTTTTAGAAATAGAAGTCTAAAATTCCTATATATTGAATTACATAAAACAAACAACCCTCAACACATACTTAATCATCCTTGGAATTTGAATTTTAGCAAGCAAACCAATTTCTTCTGAGGATTGAAATCGTTAAACTCTAAAGCCGATAAGTCATATGGTTATGGTAATATGATGGGGTCCAAAATAGGGCGCACCCCCACAGTCCACAAAATGATGTTTCTATTTTATCCTGCATTCATCCAATTGGGCCTCACAATCATCATGGCAATTCCCAAATTTTATCTGGACCACAATCTATATATGGAGGAAAGTATATCATTTGAGTCATTTCCAAGATAGCTTTACATGTCGACTGATGTATTTATTCTTTGCCTTATATATCATAATATCTTGATCCTTTTTCTAAAATTAGTAATTTTACCAAAAAAATTAAATCATAAAATCATGAACTGGAATGAAAAACCCTTACTTTCATAGCTTCTAGCGTTTTAGATGTAAATAAAGATGTGGGCCTCCAGTTGCTGGATTCAGATCATCCAAACTATCCATCTTGCAGGGAGATTGCAGCCAATATTGGTGGTGCACTTCCCAAAGTTCACATGGAGCCAATGCTAACATGGTGCCTGCCTACCAGATGGATGGTCCTAGTCATCTGATCATCCAATGATGCTGCAAAAGTGAACTACTAACTTTTGGAACACATTGTAGCCATTCAACTAGAAGGATGTTCCAAACCTTCTAATCATGCAATGGTTTGGCCCATTGCAGCAACATTTACTTAAATGTCAACTTACACACAGTAACTCCAAGGATCAACATATATACTAATGATGGGTGACGTTTGACTTAAGTTAATGATCATTGGATGACAATTGCTATATATAGTTCAGGGGCCCAATTAGATTAACTAACTTAGGCTGATAAAATCCAATGGCCATTATCATCCAAATCATAATCAACTTTGGGCCAGTGACCATACATGGGTAGTGGGGATGAGTATATAACTATGAGAGGGTGTTTGCATTAACCATATGGATCCCACAAATAATGCATTGGTTATGATATCTATAAGATGAAATTTAGAGAATAAGGTTTGGAAGCAGTCTCTACCAAAGAAACAACTTACATAGAGAGTCCCCAATCCGGAACCTATGCTTTTGTGCCCATTGATTGTATGCAGTGGGATCGGTGGGCACACTCCACCCACTTGACCCTCCAACCTTGAACTGAGTGGCACCAGCTCTTTGCATTAGCAGTAGAAGAACCAACAGACCCAACCCATGAAATGCTTTAATGCTGTGATGATTTGGCGTTAGAGCAGCTTGAGCCATGAATGCAACTATATGGGTATTTTCTTGAAATGAATGGGAAGAGCTGAGAGGCTAACACTCTTGTTCAGGGATTTTGTAGGCCTCTTTCACAAGCTTTATATACTGTTGCAAGGAAAACTTTACCCTTTTTTTTTATAAAGAAATTCTGCTGCTTTGGATATCTTAATTTGTAGAACAAAGCATATGGGCACTTTTTGCCGAGGGCTTTGCTGCTTTTGGGTGCTTTGAATCCACTCCAGAGATATACTTGCCTTGTGACATTTGGAACATTTCATATCTTGTTTGTTGGGTTAAAATTTTCCTCTTTCTTATTTCATGTAAAAGATATAAAGTTGTGGTAATGGATCAGATTTCTTGGGGACCACTACTACTAGAATCTTATGTATAGCCTCAACTCAAAACCAACCCATTTATTAGACGGGTTGAAAATGTCAACCTGAGCCCAATCTAGAAGATAAAAGGTCAAACCATACCCATAATTAACAGGTCGGTTTTCTCTTAGGTTGAAGGCTTGTATTGTAATTGCTCAAGTTTGGTCGAGTTTGGGCCAGGTTAGGAGGTCAAATAATAAGAAGACTCTAACCACGTCCAATTCATTTGTTAATTGGGCCAACAAATCCAACCCGAGCCCAATCCATTCTGAAAGTAAATAGGATCAACCCAAACCCTGAATGAAGAGGTCAGATTCGGATTCAGTTGACAGTTGCCTGAAACAATAAAGCAGTTGGGCTTTGCTTTGTTGTAAAGAGTTAAAGATCCGATTTTGATCCTTTCTTAACTGTGAAGTAGTGATGGAATCAGAATATTTGCAGTTTTTTTATCTCATGAGGTACTTTTTTAGATTTCAAATGATAAAATATAGAGGTATAGCAAGTAAGTTCAACCATTCACTTGGATAGGAACATGGTTTTGTAATCCATAAATAAAACCATACCTGTTCATGGGACAGGTCATCCCATCCAGAGAGCTCGTCTAAGTCTGGTCCATTACTTATTGGGCTTGAGAACTCAGCCCCAGATCCAGTGCCCAAAACTGAAAACAGGCCCCAGGCTTAACCTATTTACATAATATATATGCACCCCCTATGTCGAATAAGAGGGTCAGCCTGGGCATCTTATTTAAGCACATGTTGACCCAGGCCCCAGGCCCATGTAGTAGTTGGGCCAGAAAGTTTTGTCCTGGATGTAGCCCACGGGCTTATAAATAGATTCCAATGCCAGCCCAATCCAGGACAGACTTGAGCAGGCTTGACATGTCCCGGCCCATGAACGATCCTAAGTAAAATCCAATTAGGCCAAATTGACGTAATTAATACATATGGAATATTGGTATATATAATTTTTAATATTATATTAGCAAAAACAAATAAGTGCATAAATAAGATTCTTAAACACATGTTATTTGTTAGTAATGCTCCTCATATTGTATTAGGCCAATCAGTAGAAACTGTGTATTCCACCGTTAACCTTTGTTGTGGCCCACAATGTTGATCAGTTCAACAAAATATGACATTTGCATCACCTTAGGGCTTGTTTTGATACTTTCTTAATGGTTTCTTAGAAAGTGGTTTGATGAAGGTGAAGGATGAAAATCTATAGAAACTATCATTTCATTAAGGGCATGTTTGTGCAGCCACACTTTGCAAAAGTAAGAAAAAAGTTGTTCACTTTTCCGCAATAAATGTTTTTCACATTAGTGCAGCCACTTTTCCACCACAAAAGGTGCAAAAATGACCTAAATTCTCTACGATTCTACGGAAAAGTGTTAGATATGAATTTTTTTTCCATGGAGAAGAAAAACCGTGTGGAATAAATTTTCTAAAGACCCTACACAAACGTGTCTTATAAATAAGGAAATAGATATCCTAAACCCAAACCTAATCCAGATGGGGTGTGTTTGGTTGGGCTTACTAACAAGGCTTTTTGGGCTTTTTGCTTTGAAAAAGCAGAAAAGTTGTTTGAAGTTCCTCTGGTTATCACGACTTTTAAAAAAGTAAAGCTAAATTTTCCTTTTTTGAGTAAGCTACCTCGAACCCACTTCACAATGAAGAAGAGCTTATTTATTTTTGCGAGCATTCAGCATAAGAGTGACGAGAACCATCACGGAAAACAAAGTTTGGTGGGAAACGAAGGGATTTTTTCCCTATATCTAGTTGTGTTTCTCTTTTTCACTTTCAGGTGTTTTTTTTTCTCATGCAAAGTAGAAACGAAGAAGAAGACGACCGCAAGAGGTCTTCCTCTTTGGGCGCAGAAACCAAGGTCATATTTTTTTTGGGCGTTCGTCAATAGGTCAGTGAACATTTCCCATAATCTTTTTTGATAGTGTGATAAGTCATTTTTCCAAATTTAAAGACCTAAAATGTCTAATTTACCATTTCTTTAAATCATATTCCATGATTAGTGGGATATGCCATTAATAATAGTCAACTACCATTTAATTGACCACGATTAATGAAATCCCATTAATGAGATTTTCAAATAAATTCTAAAAAAAAAATTCAAAATATGCAAATAAATTTAAAAAAAAAATGCAAATAAATTTCAAAAAATGCAATAATTCCAAAAAATGAAATAAATTTCAAAAGAATGCAAAGAAATTTCAAAAGATGTAAATAAATTTCAAAAGATCCAAATAAATTTCAAAAAATGTAAATAAATTTCAAAAGATGCAAATAAATTTCAAAAGATCCAAATAAATTTCAAAAAATGTAAATAAATTTCAAAAGATGCAAATAAATTTCAAAAGATCCAAATAAAATTAAAAAAATGTAAATAAATTTCAAAAGACGAAAATAGATTTCAAAAGATGCAAATAAAAAGACATAAATAAGTTTTAAAAGATGCAAATAAATCTTAAAATATAAAAATAAATTTCAAAAGACGGAAATAAATCTCAAAAAATCCAAATAAAATTCAAAAAATGTAAATAAATTTCAAAAGATGCAAATAAATTTCAAAAGATGTAAATAAAATTCTTATTTGCAAATAAATTTCAAAAAATGCAAATAATCATCAAGGATTTCCTTCATCTTCCTTGTCTTAGGCAAGGTGGCTCCGGAGAATATAAAGCTATTGTTAGCAAATAATAAATGGGACACACTTGGGGCCCTCTTACCTCCTTGGACTCCTTTAATAGTTTTCTCATTCTCAATTCTAATAAGCATGTTCAACAATACCTCCATGCCTACAACGAAAATATATGGGGAGAAAGGGTCCCCTTGTCTTAGTCCTTTAGTCGGAGTAATATTGCAAAAAGGGGATCCATTTAGAAGGACTGAATAAGATATTGACTCAATGCACCCTCTGATGATACGAATAAACTTATGATGAAAGCCAAGGGCTTTTACGGCTTATACTAAAAAGTCCCATTCTATACGATCATAGGCCAGACATATCTGGTTTAAGGCTCATGAGCATTTTCTTATTTCTTTTTAAATAACTAAATGATTTCACGGCCAATGATGTAATTATGAGCTATATGTCTCCCTTCAATAAATGCACTCTAGGGCCGATAATCTTGTGAAGAAAAGTTTCAATCTATCGGGCACCACTTTTGATATTATTTTATGTATCACATTACAAAGACTTATGGGCCTGAAATCACCAACATTCTAAGGCAAATTCTTCTTTGGAATTAACACAATAAAAGTTTTGTTACTTCTATTTAAAGGAAGTTTACAGCTAAAAAAATTCTTAACTAACAAAATCACATCTTGTCCAACTGTCCCCCACATGCTGGAAAAAATTTGCGAGGTACCCATCCAGTCCTGGGGTCCTTTAAGGCTCCTATTTGGAAGAGAACTGACTTGATTTCTTTAGTCGATAGAATGGAAATTAAAATATTATCCTCGTGGGTAAGAATTGGTTTGATAACTTCTCTTATAGAGTGGAGGCTTCTAGGACCTTTAGAGGACAAAGTGACAGTAAGTTGTCTACAAATTTCAGATCCAATGTTGTCTCTATCTTCCAACGAGGTGCCTCGATCATTTTTTAATTCTATCAATTTTACTAATTCTTCTTTCGCTTATAGTATTAGTGTGAAAAAATTTTGTGTTCCTATCCCCTTCCTTAAGCCAGACCTCTCTTGGTTTTTGTCTCCACGCGCCCTCTTCTTTGGTTAAAAATTCTTCAAGTTTCGTGGTCAAATCGATTATTTTTTAAAATACTTTCAGGACTAGGCATTTCCCTTTTAACACTCTCGAACTCTAATCTAGTTTTCATGATGTTTTCAATTTTTCCAAAAAGCTAGTTTTATCCACTTTCTAAGGTCCTTTTTTAGGTCTTGAAGAGCATTGTTAAAATATTCACAATCTATAATTCTACCACATGTCAAGAATTCTTAATTAAGTCTTTACAGCTTTCATCCCTGAACCACATATTTAAAAATCTAAAAGGGCGGCAGACCTTTGGGCCACAATTGTCAAATTGGAAATCTGAGAGGATTTGGGATAGTGGAGATCATAATTTGTTTAAGAATTTTCATGAAGTATGACCCTCCTTCAAAGGATTTGGAAATCCTTAGTTCAAATTTACACACTGATAGCAAATTTTTTTAAACCATATGCACCAGATGCATCGATATCAATGTTGGATCTTTAGCTACAAGGTGAGGAATCCTCAAATATGTTGCAACAAGGAGTTCTCGAGTCTCCAAATCCCTCACCTATTACTGAATGTGTCCAAGTGTAGGACTGATTTTTTGGTTGAGTTAAATTTATGTTCTAGATATTAGATAAACGCAGGCTCTTCAGAGTCCCAAGTTTTTGCTAAGCTAGTTAGAGACAAGTGTAATGCATGTGGGTGTGAAATTGAGCCCCTGTAAATGGGACCAAAAATTGAAGAAAAAATTTAAAAAAAGCTGAGAAAGAAGGCTCTTCATAGAAATAAGTTAAAAATTGTATATATATAAATATATATATATATATATATGAGTTACGCTACAAAACTCCCCGGGTGTTTTTTATAAAAAAAAAAAAAAAGCTCCTCTCTTAACCAATGAAAGTGTGACGCATGTCATCAATGATACATATATTCGATTCTCTCTTCTAAACATTCTCCTGCTAAGGTGGATCTTGTTAGATTCTCTTAAAATGCTAAGAAATCATTGGCTATTAGATAGAGGCAGAAACTCCCCTTTTGAGATAGGAGAGTTTTTGAGATAGGGGTAGAAACTCATACACTGGATGATTGTGTGCACCTCAACGTGGGGACCACATGGGGCTCCACCTCGGACTGGGACTAGGGAGATTGAAAGATCTCCCCTGGCTCTTCGTCTCTAAAAAAAAATTAGCCCCATCCATGATCATCATCACCTCCATCTGAGCCTTACAAGTTTAACGATGTACAGTCCATTCGGATTGGCGTACAGTTGATCGAACAGTGTACAATACATCGGATGAGTTTAAAGGATGTGAAATTCCCGGAGGGAGGGGGGGGGGGGTGTGGTCCATTCAGATAGACCACCAGGTGGGCCCTAGTTGCTCACGGGCGCACCTTATAACCATCCTATATATATATATATATATATATATATCTCAACCAGACCCATTAATTAAATCAATTACTTGAAACCTTAGATCTAAAACCTGGCCCCACTTGTAAAGCAAAAGAATTTTTGTATGGAATCCATAAATCTAAATTATCTCACCCTACTCCTTGAGAAACAGGATCAATATTAATTAACATGAAGAAAACCATGACTCATGAACCAACACCAGCGAATTTTAACAAAGAGAATCGTGACTTTAACATTTAAAACGATCATATCATACCGTAATCTTTGAGTCACAATGAGAATATGTGAATCCCTTAAGGAACACTGAAATGTAGCACTCAGTCATTGATGTTGCTTGTATCTTCAAAATATTGAGAAAGCTGGCCTTCCCATGCAAGGTAGAAGACGAAGTAAAATTCAGAAAACCCGCACTAAGATCCCCGAGAAAATAAGGGCTCGACGACAACTGATCAGCCATAAGCTCCACAACTGTGCTGATATTTTGGGTCGCCCTGGCCGGGATCACACCGCTTTCGATCAGAGCGTCTGCAACAACTTTTCCATGGTAGTAAAGATAAGTGGTCCCATTCTCGTACTTGAAGCTTCCATAATTCGGGTTTTTTATGGTAACATCAAGTCCTAATGACACATTTAGCTTAATAGGAGATGACAGTTGAACATCAATGTTTAGAAGGACTACAGGCTGCGGTTGCACTTTGGGTCTTTTGATCATCAAGATGCTGAAGAACAAGACTACTAGGACAACGATAATGATAAGGGTTAAAACCACACAAAATTTCTTGAAGCCCCCCTGAGATGATTTACTCATCGTTGTGGATTTCGATGTTTGAGGATTGATGGTTGTTGAGATGTTTCACTCTCACCAAGCAAGCAAAGGTAGAAGAAGGCCCAAGTGCCGTTAGATCATGGGATCATACCAGTGATCAATGGTGTTGAAATGCATGTGAGAACCAATGAAACTCAAGAAAACTTAAGAATGCACAGCACAAACATGTCCCTCCATTATCCACACGATTGAGGTGGTGAGATTGTAAGTAGTTGAGATGTTTAAAAAGGATGATGATTGTAGTGTTGAGTGAGTTTTTCAATTGTTAATCATTTGGTTTTCCAACAGAGATGGTCCCAATTTCAAGTAGGGAGGTAGCACATTGGCTGGGCCGGGTCAAAACTCTTCAAGGCCCAAATTGTTTAGCTTTCGGGTCTAATGTTCGCGCTTTGGTTCATCCATGGGCCTGAAAGTCAGGCCCAGGTTCAGTCTATTTGAAAATAATTTCTTCCACTTGTGGTAAATATGTCAAGCAGAGAGAGGCCACATGAGTGGGCCCTTGAGGATTGATTGAATAAAGCTCGGGCCATATAAGATCAGGTCAGAAGATTATTCGCAACCAAACCACCAAACCTAGTCAAATCAGGGTAAGGTTGCATTTGCATTTGGATTGGCCCATGAAAAACCCAGATGTTTTGGATGTTGGAATGGGATAATTCGAGAAGCTTTGTTTGAATTTTTGAGAGGAGGGTGAGGTGGTTTTGAATAAGCTGATGGAAGGATGTACAATTTGTGGAGAAAAGGGTACGGCAGTTCTTACTTTGTACACCCTTCTATTTTATAAGATTGTGCACGCAATGCCTCCATATGATTTTTCTATGCAGAACAGGTGGGAAACGGTTGAGCAAGGATGAGATAAGAGGAATTGGGGTCATGACTTTTGACTTTTGAGCCTGGGCAAAGATCACTTCAGGCCCAATCAAAGACATATGTCGAGCCCATTTGGGATCACGTTTCATTCGTCCAAATAGATGATTATATGCAGCTAGTGGGGATGAAAACTGGAGAACCGGAGAATATAGGGCATTGATCATATAATGTAGGAAAACAGAATTACGTTAGCCCTAGCTTGGGATAATCTTTCATGTTAGAAGTTTTAAATTAATTACAAAAACACCCCATTCAAAATTTACATAGGACACCTACATACGAAAACAAATACAAACCAATCCAATGAAGCTAAGAATATTATTTTTCTAACACTGCCCTAGCATAGATGTCAATCATGTCCAACTTGCCTAATACTGTAGCCATCTGATTCTTTGATAAAGCCTTGGTAAATACATTTGATAGTTGAATTCCCGACCTCCAGAACGGAATACTTATCAAAACCTTTCATCACCTTTTCTCTCGGACAAAATTTTGGTCTATCTCAATATGCTCAATTAGTTCTCTTTGGTGGCTTTAAAAAATATCATTCCATTGCATAACTATGGATTACAGAGTTGTTCAACGACCTGCATTAACTGATTTGGGTTATTTTGACCCAATATCCATCGTTTGGGGTTCATAAACCACTACCAAATATGTGTTTAATGTACGTACATTTGGCTATGTTGGATGGCTTATTACCATTTTCAAGGATTTGGTGGCTTTAAAAAATATCATTCCATTGCATAACTATGGATTACAGAGTTGTTCAACGACCTGCATTAACTGATTTGGGTTATTTTGACCCAATATCCATCGTTTGGGGTTCATAAACCACTACCAAATATGTGTTTAATGTACGTACATTTGGCTATGTTGGATGGCTTATTACCATTTTCAAGGATTTTTGAAGCTTTAATGGGCCCAAATGTTCCGCAACAACATGGAAAATGCCAATTTATAGTGGACCAAATTCCAATGATTGCAATCAAATCGCCAATTTGACACTTATCTTTAGAAAATTTTTGCGTTGAATATATCCGGCTTGCCAAATGGGGCCCCTTAGTTCAAGACGAAGTTCGCTAAGTATCTCAGTTGGGCCTATTTGGATGTTTACAAAATAAAATATTTATAAATTTAAATATTACAAGAATAAAATATTATAGAATAGATTAGTTGATATTAAAATATTATAATATTTTTGCTATTTGGCGATTTTTGAATAATATTACAGATTTTAAATTGAGTTATTTGGAAGATGTTACTATTAAAGTAAAGTTCATAGTTAGAATAATCTCTTATTAAATTCTTTCATTTATATGAAATTTTCCACGTTTGGGTCAAAAAGAAGCTTGGTAAGTAAAGCTTAATTGGCACATTTTTTACCTTATGTTACTTTTCTTATATGGCATAAAACTATGGTAAAGTGTCGTGACGCGAAACAATTACTTTACAACTCTCTCCCACTTTACCTCACCACATACTTCATCTCACCTTGCTCTACATCACCTTTTACCATGATGTGACATCAAACTTTATTTTACTTTACCACAAATATAAAAAAAGTCACTTTATCACAAGTCGCTTTTTATTTACCATATAGAATTGTGATAAAATGTGATAAAATAAAGTAAAGAAGAAAAAGAAAAAACTTTGTCATTCCCTCTCACTTTACTTTACCATATACTTTATCCCACCTTTACCGTGCTATGATATTTATATCAATTTACTTGACCTTAAATGTAAATAAATTTATTATTATGGACTTTATGAAGTAAATCAGTCTTTACTTTACTCTATCATTTTGTAATGATCATTTTGAAAGATTTTTATAATATAGAAAGTTTTCTTCATGTGGAGTTGTAGGAGAAAATATTGATCTTTTTTTAAGAAACTGATATTTTCTTCAAATTTTTCTCGTGTTGCCGAACGTTAAGAGTTTTTTCTTTAGAAAATAAAATATTATATTCTATAAAAAATATTACTTTCTTGTGTTTTTGTACTTGGACTAAGTGGTGGTTCAAGTCAAAAGACACCCTGCGATTGGTGTCTGCAACCGGATTAAGAGTATCATTTCTTCCGTATGAGTTCTAATGCTCCAAGCCCAAGCCCATGCCCTTTCACACCATCTCAATGGAGATACACAAATAAACATATATATAAATGCCTTCTTCATTTCAATCATATCCGATGTAGGATTCTAGTAAAGAAGTCTAAATGGTTCTTTATAATTTTGGGAATTTTCAACATTTCCCCACAATTTTCAAGATTTCTAACATTGGATACAACATTTCATTCATGTTCAGGTCTTCAATTATTTTAAATTCGTGTGTGGGTTCTTGTTCTTTGGTTCAAGTATGAGCCCTTTACAAGTATTTGGGGTCTAGATACACTATGAAACCCGACCCAATTACTTATTCATGCCTGGCGCTAAGGCTGTTCATGAGTTATGTTGAATTGGTCATTGGCACTAAAATTAAGGTCATTATACCTAAAATTAAGACATTGATCTAGCTCGAGGCAATTTAATATGCCCTAGTGTTCCTCTGTAGTCTCTATGAAAACGATCTTATCATCTCTTTCGCTTTTAATTGTTTGTCACATTGTTTTGGTGGGTGGAATTAAGAATCTATACCAGCCATTTTACAACCTACTGCGTGGGTTGAATTGGCTTATTGACGATGACAATCATTATTGGCCCACTTGAAGATGAGAATAACAGTGATTGCCATGATTTAACTCATTGTGATTCCATCAGCATTGTGCCTTAACTGCATTTTCCATCGTTAATTGGCTTCAGGGTGGCTTGGCCTTCCTATTATGATATGACGATGATACTTTCATTGTTGAAAATGAAATGGAAGAACTCTCCAAGGCCAAATGTTGGTTAAAGTCCCAAATTAAGATGAAAATTTTGTGCGTAGCCAGTGTTGGAGATTAGAATCACTCGATATGGGTCACATGTGCTGTATACTTTGTCACAAGAGTTATCTAAAAATTAGGTTTAAACGGTTTGGTAAAAAAAACTGTGCAATCTAATGGATACTCTCATATGTAAAAATAGGAAGTTGTTTGTCAATATATGCCCACAAGCAAAGAGGACAAGCTCTTAGATGAGAGAAAAAATAAATGTTCAAGCTATGAGAAACATCATTTACTATTGTTCTTGGAAGCAAACTCCAAAATAACACTGGGGTTCCTCGTTGATAGGTGGTAAAGAGGATTTTGCTATACATCAAAAGAATTAAATGCTATTGCCAGTGTTAGCAGGGTAGAATTGCGAAGGTATGGAATTGTTGATTTAGAAGTTAACTTGGATGGAAGGAAATCAACATATGTTTGTATTCACTAGGAGGAAGTGTTTTGTCATAAAGTTGTAAGAAATATACATGCCCTGATCTATCTACCACAAAAATAAAGTATGTAGCTTGCGGTGTTAGATTGTGTGGTCTCAATCCAGTAGATGATGTATAAATTGACTTATATCAATGTAATCATGCTTTCCTTTCATGAGACGAATGGTGTTTTATTTACTTATTTGCACACAATCAATACGAATGACATGATAGTTCATGGGATGAATCGGAGCCCACAAGTATATTAGATGTAATACATGTGTGTGGATGAAATCCACATACACGAGACATGTGTCACAAATCTTATACTTAAATAACTTCACAAACAATGATGAAATTGGGCATCTCATCTGATAAGGTTGCAGTATTATGATCATAATGAGATAGTGTGATCTGTCTCGTTCATCGGAGTGTAAAACTCTGGATCATTGTGCTAGTACATTGGATGTATTGAAGGACCATGAGAAGCACCTTATGAAACACTGTATTTACCTTAATGTCTGCTCTCATAATTCCCTATCAATAAGCTCTCAATCCTGAGACATTGATGAACTCAAGTTTCTATCTATTCATTTGCTTTGAGTCACCAATGAGTGAGGCCAATTGTAGGTCAACACCTCGGTGTCTTGGGTACGTAGTAGTAGAACTGTGGGAACATTTAATGGTCAAGATGGAATCTATCTCTATTATCCCCTTGTACTAATTAATGAATTTATCATTAGTAAGTGTGCACCTATCTCAATTAAAAGTTAATTGGATGGTACTGATGATCACTGTGATTGATTGAGTCTCAAGGATAATAAGATGTATGTCTAAATTGGTGGGACAGGTTTAGTCCAATTGATCCATGGATATTGATAGACGGGCCTACTTGTAGTGATAGAGAAGTTTAGGGTCTTCTTGTAATATATTCAGACTAGAGTTCAATTGCATTTATATAGTAAAGTTATTTGCAATTAACTGTGGGCTCAAATTTCATATAAGATGTGGGGTCGATGTGTCCCAGTTTGAGCCATCTTTTTATAGAATCCCAAGTGGTCTCCACGTTAGCTCAATATTGGATCATTACTAATTCTACTTGAACTCAAAAGGAAAGGAATTGGAAAGTTACTATTTCTATTTGAAGTGAGACTTCGAATAATGGTAATAGTAAGAAGAGTAAGTTACTAATTACTTATGGAAGTGGTACTTCTATTTTAATTAGTAAAGAGGATGTTGCTTAGAGCTATATAAGGGAAATAAGAGGGCTAGACGTCCATACCTTAAGGATTCACGCCCAGGCCCCTTGTGTGCAAGTGTTGCACTCCGCTTATCTCTTCTCTCTTCTAGTTTCTCTTCTGGGTTTTTCCCTATAAGTTCTAGTTGGTTTTTCTCTTGGAGATCCCACCATTCTCCTTGAAGAAAGAGATCTGAAGCAAGTCATAGCGTGGAAGGCCAAGAGGTCTTGGAGATTTTGATTTGCTTTGTGAAAGAATTGTTCATAAAAAAAAAAAGAGATCAATTTCTCCATTAGAGCACTACTAAGCTCCTAAGGTATGATCTACTTTTTGTATGTTGTAGAATTTTGTGGTTGCTTGTTAGGTGCTGTTTTTATCTTCTAGATAGAGGTTTTTACTGATCATAGTTGATGAGACTAAGTTTTGGATCTTGGATTGGGCTTCATGGCCTTATGGATACTTGATTCCTATGTCAAGTGGGTCAAAAATTTTGAAAACCTATCCACGAGGCCCACCTACTTCCAACATGCGGTCATGTCGCCTAAGAGGCCATCTTGTTAATGTTGCAATTGCTAGACGTGGATGTGGAGACTCCGACACGCGATGAGAAATTTATGTGCGTTTTGGCATGAGATACATCCTGCAAACTCACTATGAATGTTCTCAGATCTTCTAAATGATTAGCCAATGGTTCCATCTCTCTCATATAGAGCAATCCCGATGAGTCATGACTATCATGAGTTCTACCCATCCTGGAATCCCACATCCCTTAACTAGAGAGGGAATAAGCCACGTCCAAGTTAGAAGTGGATCCAAGGCTCTTAACTAGAGTCTAATCCCAATCCAAAATCTCCTAGGGTTATAGATTAAGACTTAATCGGGAGATTCACCCGTAGTCTTAGCCACGTGCTTAGCCTGACATGAGTCCCGTGGCTGGCAGGCCACATGATTTCTTCATTCTCCCACTTGGCATGAATGACATATACATCAAACATAGTCTAGCCCCCACATACATCTCCCCACCTTTTGAAGTTTCATACGACAATACTTAATGAACAAACTGACCATCAATTCCAGGTCCGCAAGATTGAAGTCTCACCTTTCTTACCCACGTTTAAGATATACCGATATCATCATTCAATATATTGAGGGATTGTGAGATTATGCTTTCATTCACCGATGTGATGACAGAGTCTTGACATTTGCATCGACTAATCGGTTCTTACCAACTTCAAATATATATAAAGAGATCCAACATGATGGACACTTGGATTACTGCATCATATGTCGTATTCCAGCATCTACTCTCAATAGACCTACCATGATATATTTTTTTTATTTTAAAAGATTATCACCTTTTTCTAAGGGTTGGAGTATAACCATACATAAACTCCATTTTGTCCAAGTTCCACCCCAAGAGGAATCTCTATAACCATGTAGTTCCAAAAAAACTTCTCTTTTTCACCTTCCTTATATTACTAGTTGCATAAACCAAAAGGCATTCGAAACCGAGAGCAGCATTAAGGGAGAAGACTATATAGATCCTATCGATTTGCAACCTTATCACAAGATCTGAACCATCAAACGCATGTGGACGAGGCTTGGATACCAATTGTTGGAATTGCTAGACATGGATGTAGAGACTCCAACGCTAGGCCATAAGTCTATATACGTTCCGGTGTGAGATAGATCTTGCGAAATCATAGTGAATGCTCTCAAGGCTGATCAACCAAGGGCTCCCATCTCCCTTATGTAGAGCAATCTCTAGAGTTCATGACTATCATGGATTCTATCCTTTCTAGAATCCCACATTCGTTGAGCAGTAGGGACATAAGCCACACTCGATTTAGAAGCCGATCAGGACTCCTTACCAGAGTCTAATCCCTCTAAGTTTAAAGTGAATTTATCTGAGTTTGATATGAAATTTATCTGAGTTTTGAAACAAACTCGGATAAATTTATCTGACTTTCTGTCACAAATCTCAAATAAATTTATCCGAGTTTTTGTCACGAACTCAGATAAATTTGTCTTTTCAAATTTTTTTTTTTTTAATTATTATAGTATATGGGCCTACTCGAGCGAACGTTATCAGTAGGAAGCTAGACACAAGACAAAATGTTAGCTCGCTCGAGCGAGCATTCTCCCGCTCAAGCGGATGGTGTGCAGAAATGCTAAATTTATCAGGAATCTATTTCTAATTGTGCTCACACTACCTATTTTAGTCCTAATCGGTTTAGGCAACCTTAAGCACGTCCTAAAGGCTATTTAAAGGAACCATGGGCTACCCTAAAGAAGTACCTCACCTCTCAAAGTTATGAGTTAGAGATCATTATCAAGAGAATTCCTCTCTAGAGTTATTTGAAAAGTTGTGTTGCTCAGATTATCTAGAGACCAAGTTTCTCCTACTTCCCTAGTAGAAGATCATATTCTTTCGTAGAAAATTTGAGGAGTCAAGCATCGGTTTGAATATGTTGCAATCAATGAGCTCCATAAGAGGTAACTGCAATCCTTAAGTAGGGGATATCTGGGGAGGAATCTGTGAGTTTCTTATAATTGCGAGATTCATAGTCCTTTATTGTTGATCTAGTTCGGATCCGTGGTTTTTCATCCGGTTAGAGTTTTCCACATTATTTATGGTGTCCTTATGGTGTGTGATTTTGGCCTTTGTTATTAATTTCCATTGCATAGTTTTATTTTACTTGCACACAAGTGGGCTGACGTGTTAACCAATCTAGAGATCTCATATCCAAAACCTTCAAAGTGTTTTGGAGCAAAGAAAAACAAGTTTCCATGGCATAGAATGAGTTTGAGACAAAACTTAGTCTCGCTATAGCAAGGCTTTTGCTCGTTAGAACGAGCATGCACTAAGTCCGCCATAGAACAAGGTGGCTATAGTGAGACTTCCTGTTCACTATAGCGAGCCCGGAGAAAAGAGCCCAGTGGGATTCAAATTTCTATTTAGAGTTTCTTTTCACTTGCTATTCTATTTCGATTCAAGCTGAAAACCTCTTACACGAATTAAGGGCTACTTAAAGAGTGTTTCTCTCAACCCTAAGCAAGATAAAAAAAAGTTTACTCTCTCTTTGTTTTGAGGCGAGAAAACCCTATGAGAGATTTCTTGTTCTCTAGAGCTATTATTGAGAGTTTGTTTCATGTCCCCCCGAACCCGATTAGAGAATAAACCAGATCTGGGGAGTGAAATTTATGGCTAATTAAAAAGTCTTCCTTTTAGACCTAAGGATCATAAGTCCGCTGTGAGGATATTGTATTTCAAACCTCAAGTAATATAAAAACTATGGAACTCATACAATTTGAGGCATATTTGGATATCAACACAATGAATAGTAATTCTCATTAACATTTAAAGTTGCATCAAGAATAAATAGAACTATATGAAGTTAAATAATTACAATGACTATCCCAATATCCACGACCATTTTAAAAGAAACAATTATGTCGATAAAATGAAAGGTCCAATGAGGAATAATAAATGAATGATTAAAAAGTCTAATGAATGTCCCATGTGAATCTCTCTCATGCCGGGAATGATGATGCTACTCTACGTCATCGGCATGCCACTCTCACTCCTCCTCTGCTGGTTGGAGATCTTCTAGGATCTCCTCACTTGCCTGCTGATATGTCCACAAAATTAGGTCATTAGGTCATCATTTCATTAGCATCTGTAGACTTAATTATGTTTAATTGCATAAAACTGCACTTAATTTCATGATTACATGTATTTGGGGAAAATGGTTAAAAATTAGTCAAAATTCATTGAATTGCATTTAAGTTTTTCTCATTAAGTTTTTGGTTTCATCAATGCATACGTACTATTTTTGGCACCATGTACTATTTTTTGGAAAGTTTGTCATTTGGGTGCATCATTAGGCATGTAGGGTCCCATGCATGATTCATGTTTATTTTCTTACACGTAATTAATGCTAAATTTATTTCTTTCAATTTGTAGGAGAAATTAACATGGGACCCACATTGATGAGATTTGAGAAGAGAGGTCAAAGGAGAGTCAAATAAGCATGCCTTGGAAGTCCAACATGGGTCCCACACACCCAATTGCATGCAAACATAGAAGTTTCCATTTGTGTAAAATTATTCTCGGATTTTTCAAGGGCACCAACTTAAATTGGACATAATTCTCAAACCAATTGTCGGATCGGTGCAATCTAGGCACCGTTAGAAAGCTCTTTTCGAGTAGATATCCGTGGAGCTTAAGATTGCATAAATCAGAGCTATATTGAGGAAAATATGACCTCGGGAAGTTTTCTGCTATAGTTTTATGCGGGAATTGCAAGAAATCTCAATATTTGGAAAACTTCTTTCATCCACACAACTTGCAATTTTTGAGAGATATTTTAGGACTCTACAAGAAAGTGATTGTTCTCCAAGAAATTACAATTAGCAACAAATCCTCAAAAAGTCAAATTCTTTCCAAGCGTGAAGCCTAGCTTGAGGCCTAAGCAATAAATATCTACACCTCAGGAAACAAGTCTCTAAAAGAGAGGAGATTCTTAGCAAAAGAGGAGGTATCACACATAATAAAATCAGCCCATGAAGAGGTGCTGGAGGTGCAACACCTTGTGTAATAGAGCTTGGAGGCTCTCTTTCCATTCCACCCCATCCACCCTTTCTCTCTAAGTCCCTTTCTTCTTCTTCTCCCTTCTGATTCTTTAGACATAGGTTGAGAGATCATGTTGAGAGAATGACGAAGAGAAGAGAATCTTTTTTTTTTTTTTTTTTTTGTATTTCAAGATCAAGGAATAAAGATACTACTTGGATTGATTCTGCGTGTTTACGTAAGTGGTTTAATTTTCTTTTTTCTAGTTCTTTTATGTGTTTTGATTGGAGACAATATTTCACATGATTAGATCTAGGATTTTGAAAATAAAATAAACTAATTAAAAGTCGAGAGACATTTAAAAATCACTTGCATAATTTTTTCCTACTTTGAGAAGAGAGGACATCATCATTGCATTGTCAATACTTGTATGATTGTCTAGCTTCTAGATCTTTGGTACTACTTTTCCGCTTTTTATTTTCCATCCCTTTTGTTTATATTCAAGTTAATATTATGATTAGTTTTTATTTACAAATTCTAGATTTAGAGATCACAACTTGCATATTTCTATGTTTAGTTGAAACTTTCTATTCTTGTTAGTTACATAACATATGGTTGGAAAGTGTCCTTTTGCATTCATCATATCTAGAAATTGCATTATAAAATGTTTTGTTGCTGAAATCACAATATAATCAACTGATAAGAAAGACTAAATTCGGACCTGGTGTGTGAATAGTGAAAAACTCTGCACAGTTTCAGCAGAATTGATCCAACTATGTTACAAAAGTGCGCAATTTAAAAACCAGGTAAATGTGAGTATTTTGGTCTGAAAAATAACAGATTTAAAGTATTGTAATAGGACTTTGAAACCCCAGAATTTCAGCCAAAAATAACCTTGGGAACCGTGTCAACCAGAGGCCCAAAACGGGGGTAGTTGGACAGCCTGTGAACAAATTTCCAGCACAAAACAATTCAAGTAGGCATCTTTAGGTGATTATATCTTTTTTGTTTTAAGTCCTTTTTCGATTCTTCTTTTTTTGTTGTGTTCATGCATCAACAAAGTATTGATCACAGCCATTAGATTTAGGTTCACATCATCTTAGGCCAGTTGTACAGTCCAGTGAAAATAGGCCTATGCACAGTTTTTTCCAGACTTAAAAATTTTCAGCATTCATCAGATTTTTAGAAACTAGCATAAAATTGCATTGTTTGCATTTCAGGCATTAGAGATCATTCATATTTGCATAAAAATTGATTTTGGTAAGTAGGATCTAATTTAGGAAATTTTGTTTTGATTTCTCTTATATTAGATTGGTTGTTTTGATGTGTTTATTGCTTTTGCAGGTTATAGTTAGAATAGGCTTGAATAAACTAGGTTTCTTTACTTAGTTTTGGTTTATTTTTTATTTGGAAAGTTGTAATCGTTAATTTTCAGTTTTTAGGAATTTTTTTGAAATTTAATTAGTTTCCATTTAGGCCAGATTTAGTGATTATTTAGGATAGGTCAAAGTTGGGAAGTTTCTTAAAAAGCATTGCTCCCTGTGGATCGACCTGGATTTACCAGATTATTACTACATTCGCACCCTACACTTGGGGTCCGAACACCTGCTCCTTGTAGTACTCACCCGAGGTATCTGCACACCAAGGAACAGAGTCAACGACATGTTGAGTAATAGATAAGCAAAATATAATGAACATGACATGCATCAAATATAAGAGTGATGACAAGTATAATAATCATGTGATTACAATGAAACGAGGCCAGGCGTAAAGCATGACTAAATATTATCCGAAACAATAACAGGAATCCTACATCACTAATAATCACCAATATCCATGCAATGCAATGCAAGTATCAAGAGGGAGACTCCGAGAATGTCCTAGCCACCCCTGGTGTACCAGTAGCAATCCAGTCCAAACTACTTATACCAAAGTCCGACTCCAGGGAAATCCTAGCTCCCGGTCCCAGGAATAGTAGTACGGTCCTAGCCCGCTCCTAACTATTCAACGCCATGGATGCCGTCTGGCGCCAACTGCCCATCTTGATGTCCGAATAGCCGACCCATCAATAAAACCCCAAACTGTAGTTGGCCATAAAATGCAAAGTAATAAAGTGGTGTTGACACAAGAAACCAAGATAAGCAAGTCTGGCTAGCTCAACGCACAAAACATGATCATAGGGATTATCTCATTCAAGGTAATACATGACAAGTCAACCACATGATAATCATTTCCATGCTAGCCAGTCATGTTTATCAAATACATGACACACGGTTCCTAAGATACACTCTAAGTCAGGTCCAAGTCCTAGTTCTACAAGGGGTTATGTTTCATAATTAATGAAGTGTTTTATGCCAGGTGAGTGTACAAGGAAACGTCATCAACAGATACAATTCACAAGTCAATGAGGAAGTTACAATCCAATCCTAGGCAAGCGGTGTTATCCATGTACCATACTTGTTCTAACGGAGTGTGTGGAAATTGATTCAACGATGCTTCTAGGAGAATTCCTTGGTGTACAATCATGTTAAGCATTTATTGAAACAATTACATATGCATTCGGTTAAGCCATGCATAGTACACGAATATCTAGACAACCATCGAAGCACACTAAGCCACGTGCTTCGATTTTAATCCCTTAAGTGGTCATGAGATAGTAGGTTCATGGTTTCCAACATCTAAGGCACCAACCTAAGTTAATAGTCTCATTTCCAATAAAACATGAACTAGATCATTAATCTAAGTAATTACCCTACTTCCCCATCTCCGATCATAATGAAACTAGAACCATTGGAGTCTATATCTCAAGGGCTTTCCAACGGTATATAGCCTGTAAAATTCCAACGAACGAATTGAAAGTTATGGGCATTCCAAAGTGGTTTATTTTACATGTCCCTATGAGTTCCCGGCGTCCGGACGCCCGAACCCTGGCATCCGAACACCTGAAACCAGTCTGGGAGCCCTAAGGCACTACCTTCTGGCGTTCGGAAACCGAGAGGCTCCCCAAACGTCCGAATTCGCCCTATTTCTTCTACTCTCCTTCACAAGGACCATAACCTACACAAAATTGAGCCTCCTACTCTCCCAACAATCCATTCCCATCGTTTTACATCGATTCTAGCAAATTAAAACATCCTACGATTACCAATTACAAATTAAACCAACCCAAATCCCCAAAACCTAATCTAACATGTTAATCTCCAAATCAATAACAGAAACATGCCTGGAATTAGGGAAATCTAACAAGAAAACATAGCCAATCAGTAAGAAACATACACGCAAGTTTAATTATAAAATGCAAATCTACTTGCCTCAACCAAGAAGAAGATGAAAATGAGAAAAACTTGAGGAGAAGTCTTCTACCACAAAACCCACCGATCTAACCCACTCAAAAGCAATCTAGAACACCAGGAAAAAGAAAGGAAGGAAAAAGATTAAAAACAAACATAAACCTAAGCTGAAATGAAACGATTGGAAAGATGAGGGTAAGAAAAAGCTTACCAAACTTGTAACAATGGAGAGAGGAGATTGAGAGGATAAAGATGCGCGGTTCGGGTCTTCGAGATGATCTCTTTCGAAGGGAGTTCTGGAGCTTTGAGAAAATGAGGAAGATGGAGAGGGCAGCTGGAGTTCCTTTGTTACAAAGATTAGCAATGAAATCTCTGCTTAAAGAGAAAGGAGGGGGAAAAGACCCATTTGCCCTTAAGTAGGTCCGGTGAAGGAATAGACCACTTAAAGGGTTTCTAATCGTTGGATCACGACGAGTCAAGAGATAAAAACGATCAGCGTAATGAGACCTTTCCAATGAACCCAAAATCACGGTGATTGGAATTTTTTCGGAAAAACACTCAATGTTTCTTAAATTATAAACTACTCCCCCCCTGCTAGGGTCAAATGCTCTCGAAACAAAACGAAACTCCGCAAACAAGATTCTAACACTAATAGAAACTCGCTTATGATCTAAAACCACCTAAATATCTAATAATACAAATAATTATAATAATAACAAAATAAATGGGTCAACGGGCCTGCTATTGGCCCATTGACCCATTAAGGTCGTGCACCTTACAGTTTGTGCTGATGAGTTGCTCTAGCTGGTTTGTTGCTTCTACATTCTCGTAGAAGATCTTATCCTCTTGATTCTCAAGGTGTTGCTGGGTCAAGTATAGGGAGCGGTGCACGACGGGGAAGCCGTTGCAATAGAAGCTGTGCAAGAACAACTACAGTCCTTTGGTTGACAAAATGACTGAGAAAGGGAGCTGTGAGTATATCTTGTAATTGCTCAATAGTGTTTGATTTCAGATCGTGGTTTTTCTCCCTATATAAAGTTTCTATGTAAAATATTGTGTCTGCCTTCTTGTGGTGTGTGATTGGTAAATTTATTTGCTAGTTTTCTTTGATTTGATTCCGTTGCATTCCTTCTTGTGGGGTGTAATTGGTAGATTTATTTTCTAGTTTTATTTGATTTGATTCTACTGCAATGGTTATTGGACCAGCACCCATTTTAGATAAGAGGACTTTCAGTTGGTGAATTTTAATTCAAATTGGTTTGTAAACCTTTATGGATGGAGACACTTGATGATCAATGTAAGGTCCGCGACCTCACTAGGTCAGTTGGGACCCAATAGCTGGCCCGTTGGCCCATTTAATTTGGAATTATTATAAATTAATTGTATTGTTAGATAATTAGGTGGGTGATCATGAGCGAGTTTCTTTTATTGTTAGAATAGTGTCTACGAAATTTCGCGCGATTCTGAGTTTGTTTCCTAGCAGGGGGTAGTTTGCAATTTAGGGAAAATTGAGTGTTTTTCCGAAAAATTTCAATTGTAGTGATTTTGGGTTCGTTGGAAAGGTCTTGTCGCGCTAATCATTTTTTTCTCTTGGCTCATTGCGATCCGACGATTAAAAACCCTTTAAGTGGTCCATTTCTTTACCGGACCCACTTAAAGGGCGATTGAGTCTTTTCCCCCTCCCTTCTCCTTAAGTAAGGATTAGCCCTAATCTCTTTTCATTTCTCTGCAATGAACAAAGGTTTTTATCTGTCTCTTTTTCTTCCTCACTTCTTAAAATCTCTAGAACTCTATCAGGAAGAGACCACCTCCGCAACCCGAGCCGCACATCTTCATCCCTTTGATCCCCGCTTTCATTTGATATCAGTTAGAGTAAGCCTTTTCTCATCTTCATCTTCTCAATCATCTTCTCTATTAATTAGATTTAGGTTGTTCTTGCTCTTTTTCTTCCCTTCCATCTCCTTTGCGCTCTAGGTTACTTTTGAGCGGGTTAGATATGTGGATTTCGTGGCAGAAGGCTTCTCCTTGAGTTTTCCTAATTTCTATCTTCTTTTTGCTTGAGGCAAGTAGATATGCAATTTATAATTTAACATGGATGCTTTGTTTTATTGATTGATATTGATCAAATGATAGAATACCCAAATGCCAAGTTGTTTTGGATTTTAATTTGTGGAATAACATGTTAGATTAGGTTTTTTTGGGATTTGGGGTTGTTAAACTCGTAATTGGTAATCTTAAGATGTTTTAATTTACTAGAATGGATGTAAATAATAGGAATGGGTTGTTGGGAGAGCATGGTGGCTCAATTTTGTGCAAGTGTAACCATTGGAAGGGGTTTAGAATGAAATGGAATGGTTTGGATGAGCATTGAACGTTCTGGCTTCGAACGTTTCTTCTGAACGTTCGAGCATTTGAAAACTTTAGGAGAATGGCTCAGAAGAAAGTTCAAACGCCCCTCTCAGGCATTCGAACTTTGGAATCCTTGGGGAATGGTGTGGGGCGATGGACGTTCGAACATCCTTTCCGAATGTTCGAACTTTTGGACTCTTGGGAGAGTGGAGTGGGACGTCGAACATTCGAACGCCTCTTCTGGACGTTCGGACGTTCGATTCCTTTGCTGATTTGGCCTAGAGCGAGAGTTCGAACTCTCCCTCTGAGAGTTCAAACTCTTGGTATTTGACTGATGATAGGCAGAGTTCCAATGGCCATAACTTTTAAACCGTTCGTCGAATTTTTGCGAGCCATTTATTGTTGGAAAAGCTCTTGGAATATAGAATCCAATGGTACAAGTTTCTTGATGATCAGAGATCAGGAAGTGAGGTGATGATTGGGATTTATAATTTAGACCATGTTTTGTTGGAAACAAGACTGTTAGACTAGGTTTGGGCCTTAGATGTTGGAAACCGTTAACCTGATCTCATATGACCATTAATAGGGTTAACATCGAAGCACGTGGCTTGGTGTGCTTTGATGTGTTGTATAGGTATTCGTGTATTTCGCATGAGGTAACCGAATGCATATGGAACTGAATCAATCGATACTTAACATGATTGTACACTGAGGAATTTCTTTAGAAACATCGTTGATCCAATTTCCACACGTACTCTGTTAGGACATGCGTGGTACAAGGATGACAACACTTGCCTAGGTTTGGATTGTAATTCATCATTGACCTGTTAATTGTATCCGTCGTTATTATCCCTTGAACACTCTCTCGGCATAAAACATCTAATGAATTATGAAACATAAATTCTTGTAGATTTATGATTTGGACCTGACTTAGAGTGTACCTTAAGATCCTATGTCATGTATTAATGAATACGACTGGCTAGCATATAAGGGCTTATCATATGGCTTGACTTGTTTTGGTATTGTCTTAAATGAGATAATTCTTATGACATGTCTTATGTGTTGAACTAGCCAGACTTGCTTGTTTTGGTTTTCTTTGTGTCAACACCACTTCATTATCATTTATATGTCATGGTCAGCTGCAGTTTAGGGTTTTATTAATGGGCCAATTACTCGGATGTCAGGGTAGGCAGTCGGCTTTGGACGGCGTCCATGGTGTTGAATAGTTGGGAGCGAGCTTGGACCGTGATACTATTCCCAGGACCAGGAGTTAGGATCCCCCTAGAACCAAACTTTGGTATTAGTAGTCAAGATTTGATTGTTACTGGTACCCCGTATGGTGGCTAGGACATTCACAAAGTCTCCCTCTTGATTTTTGCATTGCATTGCATGGTTAGTGGTGATTGCTGGTTGATGTTAGGCTTCCATTATTGTTTCTGATGTGATTTATTCATGTTTTCATGCCTAGTATCGTTTCCTTGTAATCATATGATCTTGTACTTGTCTCTATTCTTACACTTGATGCATGTTATGTTTTATTGTACTTTGCTTATCTATTGCTTAACATGTCATTGACCTTGTTGCTTGATGTGCAAACTCCTTAGGAGATTACTACGAGGAATAGGCAAGAGTGGCGTGCTGATGATGTAGAGCAGCGTCATCATACCTAGCACTAGAGAGTCTCATTGGGACTTCATTAGATTTTTTTATTTAATCATTTATTATTCCTCATTGGACCTTCATTCATTGACTTCATTTTGTTTAATGGCCTTGGTTATTAGGATGGCCATTGTAAATAATTTAACTTCTTTATTAGCTTTAATTATTCCTTTGCAACTTTAAATTCTTAATGAGATCATTATTCATTGTTGATATCCATATATGCCCTAAATTGTATGATTTTCCGCAAAGTATTATATTCTTGATGTTTGAAATGCAATATATCCTCACAGCGGACTTATGATCCTTGGGCCTAAAGGACAAAAATTTTAATTAGTCCTAAATTTTATTCCTCGGATCCGGTTTATTCTCTAATCGGGTTCAGGGGACGTGACAATCAATGATCACTTTAATGAGGCACCTTCTGTAGAAACTTACTAGCCTATGAATAGGTATATGGCCCTACCATAGTGATCCAGTGAGACTCGATTCAAACTTGGCTCAGCCAATAAAACAAGTTGACCGAATTTAACACACTAGTTTCAATCAATTAACGCTTCTCAATGTTTGCAATCATGCAAAATGGAATGGTTGCTAACACACTCATGGTTGAGTGGTATTTGTACCTCGAGATCACAAACATGTGGAATGATCCCTAGGCCTTCCACCGGTAGTATCACTCCTCGCCAATAAGCCAACCTAGCAACAAAATGACATTGTTGTGAACGCACATACTCACATGGGTGGTGGACCACATAGGCCACGGTTTTTCTTGTGGTATATATATAATTCAAAAAGACTATTCCCCTAGATGCACACACTAAACCCATATACATGGGCACCATGTAACTCTTGGACAAGATTCGAGCATACGACGTGGGGAGCAAACTAGCGACTTATGCCACTCACTCAACTTCAAAGTGAATGCCTGGCCCACAGCATAGGGTCCACCTTCACACAAGTTAGTAAATGGAAGTGCATTAGTGAAATGCGTTTTCAAACCAATAAGTGGGTATTTGTAAAAATTGGAGAAAATATCTCCCACAAATTTCATATGGAAAATGAGTGATTGAAAAAATGTCTTCCATCGATTCAATCCATAAAATAAATTTTAAGAATTTATAAAAAAGAATCTCCAACAGAGATGGCTATTTTGTGTTTCAATAACCACCATCACAAATATCTGCAATTTTAGAAAATATAACAATGACATCGCAACACATACCGGTTGGAAGCAATACTTTGTGATTTTTGAAAAATGCCAAGAGTGAATGTACCATGTATAAAAGTGTTTTCTTTTACCATATTTTATACTTATTTAAAAGTGGTTTTAGAGGAATTTACAGGACAAATCCCCGTAGGACACCATATGTCCTACCAGGACCCTATATCACGTTGGACAAGGGAGGGGTCCTCATATAACTTTTTTCTTTCTTTTTTTTTATCATTTTACGATATGGTCGATATCGACCATAAAGTTTGTTGATATCGACCATTTCTGCAGCGCATCGAACTCTGACTGATTCTTCTTGGGGATGCTCTCCTTGCTCACAACCGCCAAATCACCGGCCTCCTCTGCTGCAGATAGCGCCATTCCAATTCCAGAGATCCCCCAAAACCCCATTCCAGAGATCGACCCAAAACCTACTGCTGCAATTGACCCATCGTAGAACAGGGTTTGCAAATATAAATTATCCCGATGTTAACCGGGTGTCATATCCACTGGGACAAAAAGGCTAAGTTGTGTTGGTTCCTTAATTCCTAAACTAATCCTAATAGACAACAGAGTACTAATTCCTAAACTAATCCTATTTGAAGACGAAGTATTAGTTTGATTCCTAAATTAACCAAATAGAAGACAAAGGTATTGATTGCTAAATAACAAATTGAGAAATAAGAAAAGTTTCAATTCAATTGGAGAAAAGATCTTACGGTATGAATCCACTCCAACCTTGCACCATGGCAAGTACAGACCTAGGGGTTCTCTCTCAATGCTAAACGGACTCGTTCTGGTTACAAACCTAAATGGAGTCAACAATTAAAGGATGTGGGTGTAGATCAGAGCAAACCTATCTCTAAGGCATAGATTATCTGAGATCTAACATCACATTCATTCAAGCACCATTATATAACTAGCATTCAAATCTACAAGATTAAAATACCAAAGAAAATAGATATTGCATTAAAAGAACCAAATTCAACATGTCATATAACCAAAAGCGTTTACAGAAAACCCTAAAGCCTATACATCACCATAAATACAAGATTAGAGCTTCATCGCAACCCTAAGATAAAGATTTAGTTACTCATGGCGAGAGGTTAACGAAGAATCTCTGACGAAATCCCCATTGACGCTCTTCCCAAAGCTCCAAACCCTTGCTCCCGGTCTTCTCCCAAGATGTCAATATCCTCTAAAACGAGTTTGGAACAATATTTATAGCTTTGGGGTCGAAAGATCTCTTCAAAACACAGAGAGGCGAAGTCTTCACCCGGGTCAGGCGTCCGGACGCCAGGAACTGGGTGTCCGGACGCCCAACAACAGTGTCTGGGCGCCCAGTTCTGTCTTCGGGCGTCTGAACCCCCGGAGGCAGAACCTCCGAGTAGTTTGGATTTTCGGCATTTTCCAAATTCCTCCTGCTTTGCATCAATTACTTCCCAATGCTTGTAGGACACCTGTAAACATAAAAATAACATAATTAGACCAATTAAACTCATCGGAATGTATACCAAAGTATAAATTGAGGGGCCTAAATGGTACATTTTAGGCTCTCATCACACCCCCAACTTATACTTTGCTAGACCTCGAGCAAAGCTAAAACACAAGGAAAGACTAGCTAAGGCCACTTTCGTAGGGAGCACGGCTGGACTTAGCATGTGCAGCAAGCCTTTAAACCTCTAAGTTCCCCTTAGAGGACGAGTTATAGTCTCGTGAGGATTTGCAGTGAATTTACCCACAAAATTCCTAAAAGTCAAAAACAACAGGGGGTATCTCCAAAAATGATACCTACGAACACCGGATATTCTTGATCATGGGGTTTTCAACACACATCACAAAGTTGGTTCACAAATCCTATCTGTTCTTCAGAAATCCTCAAGATCATGCTGAAAAAATTTATCGTGCAAGGTGAAAATTGTGTATATATAGAAGTATGAAAGCATAAAACGATCCACTACGAATTCCCGTGAAAAAACATCTTTTTTTTTTCTTTTCAAATTCTGGGCCACCTAACCTCAGTGAAAGATAACATGACTCCTCTCAAGGCATTTATGGTGGCTTTCGCACTATTGTTTTTCAAAAGCCGGAACAACACTATTTGGATCCTCTCTGTTTTTTTTCTTCTTTTTTTTTTTTTTTAAAGAAATCAACATGTGACTGTGCAATGCCTAGGTCCCTTAAGCTTTCTAATCAACCCATGTAACGAGCATTTAGCCAATGACTCCCAAAACAGTTGTCTTTGGGGCACTAGGTATGGCAATGCCCCTATGGGCTTACTGGCTCGAGCAAAAAAGGCTACGAATCCAAACTAGCCACAAAACTCTTTTTTTTTTTTTTTTTAGATTAAACTTGGTCCCCAACAATAGGCAGCCCCTTCCATATGCCCAAATTAATTCACCGATTTGTGGATAAATCCACTCAGTTGAATCAGGACACTGTATGACCAAGGGTCGGCTTTCCATCATAATTGTTCTGTGGCTCTCACAAGAATGGAACTCATAGCTTCATATTTCAAAGAGAATTCTATAAAATACGTGTTAAGTGATGGATCAATTATTCAACAATTTCTCAAAAACTCTTTCCTAAAACAAGATAGTGAACCATTTTTTCTCTTTTTCCTCACAAAAAGTTTCAAAAATCAAGGTATCTTCGTTTCATAAAAGTCTTTTAGAAATCCCTCGAAAAGCCTTTTTTTTTTTTTTTAACTCAACGAAAAGAACTAAACCTAACACTACTAAACAAAAACTACTAAGACTAGCCCCAAAGGTTGATACCCCACCCCCCAACTAAACCTAAGATTGTCCACAATGAGAAGCACAAAATAAAAGATAAAGGACAAGGAAAGTAAAGGAAAATGAAGGATATCACCTGAGTACCGCTTAACAAAAGGTGGAATTGAGGAAAATGGGGAGGACACCCCCCAACTCAAACCAAAGTACCTGTAGAATGTTAGTGGCAAGCATAATAAAGAAGAACAAAGAAAACCTACGAAACTCAAACCAAACCTGCAAAAAGACATGACTCAGCACTTCCTTCATGTCTACCTCCTCCAGGTTAGGAACTAAAAACCACTGCATTCCCCGAGAATGAGTAAAATCATCAATGCAAGGAATATGGGGTATGGAGATGGAGGGATCACTATCGAGCAAACAGCCAAGAGCACTCTTGTGCTTACTCAGCACATCCAGAATTTGAGCATCCTGACCATCAGACAGATCAGGAGTAATGAGAACTGGCAATGTAGCCTCAGGTTGGAGAGTAACAAATGTCACAAGCTCATCAATGACATCGACTGCAAAGTAGTCATCCTAGTCTGGAGGTTGATGAGAGGCCCTAAAAGCATTTAGCCTTACTTTCATATTCCCAAAGGAAACAACCATAACTTCGGTGCGGCAATTAATATTCGCATTGGCCGTGGCCAAAAAGGGCTGGCCAAGAATGACAGGAGTGTGTTTCCGTGAAGTCTGCACTGGTTCAGTGTCAAGGACGATGAAATCGACAAGGAAAAAGAACTTGTCGACCTTGACCAGAACATCCTCAATTATTCCCCGGGGTACCCTGACAGATCTATGAGCAAGTTGCAGGGTAACCTGAGTGGGCTTCAATTCCCTTAGCACAATTTCTTCATACATCGAGTAAGGCAAAAGATTGACACTTTCTCCCAGATCCAACAATGCATGATCAATAAAGTGACCCCCAATCGTACAAGTAACGGTGAGAGTGCCCGGATCTTTTAGCGTGGGAGGAGTGTCATTATGGATAATTGAGCTCACTTGCTCGGTGAGCAAAACCTTTTTTGGCACATGGGATTTAGATTTGCGCTTTTGAGTGCACAAATCTTTCAGAAATTTAGCATATGAAGGGACTTGCTTGATCGCATCTAGCAAAGGCAGATTGATCTTGACTTGCTTGAACACTTTTAACATCTCATCCATGGTGGCTCTCTTTTTACTAAAGGGAGAGGGTGTGTCAAGACAAATGGGAAAAGGGGCTTTGGGCACATAAGGGGGTGCCACAGCAAGAATAGATGAAGAATTGGGAGGGGTGACCTCCTTTCCATTAGAAATCAGTTCAGCCCTTGAGCCCTTGGGATGGGGTGTGGGCTTTCTCAAGTCATATTTAGGCTCCTCCAACCTAGTTTCAATCTCATGTCCATTTCGCAATGTAATAACTATGTTCGTTTGCTCATGATAGGTGTCCTTAGGTTGTGAGCCACTACCCACCTCAAAAGTATTATTGGGGTTAACCGTGGGTTGGCTAGGCAAGCGTCCCTCCTCTCTTCTATTAAGAGCATTAGCTATTTGCCCTATCTAGATTTCAAGCTTAACTATGGACTGAGAGTGGGAATGGACCAGCTGAGTGCATGCTTTGAGCTCTTTGAGCTCTTGTAGCACTGTCTCCTCAAAAGATGGAGTTCGTTGAGGTGGTTGAGGGTTGGGATGCTGGTAGGACTGTTGGGAACGACAGGCTGTAGGATTGAAAGGAAAATTAGGCCCATTTCTCGGTTGAGAATATGAAGTGCCTTGACCGGGCGACTTCCAGGAAAAGTTGGGGTGATTTCGCCATCCCGGGTTGAAAGTATTTGAAAATAGATCATTACCCGGTTTGGAGAACCGTTGTGCAACATTCACCTGTTCTTGCACAAATTCAGGGAATTGTGAGGCTGCAGGGCAATTGCTCACAAAATGAGCGGTACTAGAGCGCAAAGCACAAACACGTTGAGAGGGTGGGGATTGGAGAGTTTGACCCACAGATAATAGCTGATCTAACTTTTGGGTCAAGGCAGCCACTTGAGTGGTAAGTTCATTAGGGGGTTCAATTTCAAACACCCCTCTAGGTTTTTGCAAGGTGGAGTCTCCTGGCCTCTCCAATCTAGAAGTGGAGGCATGGTGCTGAAAAGTCTCACTCATGTTCTAAAAATGCTCCCATGCCTCATCCTCATTTTTCAACATAATTGATCCCCCACTGGCGGTGACTACCATGTTTTTCCATTTAGGGGACAATCCATCATAAAAGAATTGCACCAATTGCCACTTGACAATTTGGTGATGAGGACACTTCCTAATGAGATCCTTGAATCTATCCCACGCCTCATGAAATTGTTCATTATCAGTTTGGGCGAAGGATGTAATAAATCTCCTGTACTGATTTGTTTTGCCCACAGAGAAATATTTATCTAAAATTTTTTGTTGCAGTTGGGCCCAAGTTGTAATGGAATTCACAGGTAAAGTACCCAGCCAATACTTAGCTTTGTCCTTTAGCGAAAATGGGAAAAGAAACATCTTAAGGGCCTTACTACTGAAGTTGTTTATCCTCACAGTGGAGCAAATAACCAGAAAGTCATCGAGGTGATTGTATGGATCTTCATTGTTCAAGCCATAGAAAGAAGGAAGTGAAGGAAGTAAGTTGATTGTACTAGGCTTGATTTCATAATGAGCTGCATGCACCGTAGGCAGCTGAATACACGATGGGGAAGTGTATTCCGAAGGAGTATAGTGCTCCTTTAAGGGGTGGAGATGGGGAGGAGGAGGTGTACCGGGCGGGGTCTCCTCTTCATTTTCTTTCTCTGCGATTTATGAATTTGTGTGTGAGGGCTCAGTAGAGTTCTTAGATGATCTAACTTTCCTAAGAACTTGCTCTAAATTTTGGTCTAGAGATACCAAATATGGATGACAAGAGCGATGACCAAGCATGCACACACAAAATTTACTACAATTCTATAAACAGAATAAAAATGTCTAGGACTTACCTTGCCTTGGAAAGAGAAGAGAGATTTCTTTTGAGTAAAACTTTGTCCTTTCTGAACTTTCTTAGATCCCTGCACAAATTCTGTGATTCTGTGTTAAAATCAATGCCCTGCAGTAAGGATAGTAAACAATGTAAGTAAAGTTGAAAAATTAAAATAAAAAGTAGAAAATGCAAAACTAATATTAGAATTAAAAGAAATAAACAACTGTGCTAATTGTCCCAGGCAACGGTGCAAAAATTTGACTCGTCGTAGAACAAGGTTTGCAAATATAAATTATCCCGATGTTAACCCGGTGTCATATCCACTGGGACAAAAAGGCTAAGTTGTGTTGGTTCCTTAATTCCTAAACTAATCCTAATAGAAAACAAAGTACTAATTCCTAAACTAATCCTATTTGAAAATGAAGTATTTGTTTGATTCCTAAATTAACCAAATAGAAGACAAGGGTATTGATTGCTAAATAACAAATTGAGAAATAAGAAAAGTTTTGATTCAATCGGAGAAAAGATCTTAGGGTGTGAATCTACTCCAACCTTGCACCATGGTAAGTACAGACCTAGGAATTCTCTCTCAATGCTAAACAGACTCGTTTTGGTTACAAACCTAAATGGAGTCAACAATTAAAGGATGTGGGTGTAGATCAGGGCATAACCTATCTCTAAGGCATAGATTATCTGAAATCTAACATCACATTCATTCAAGCACCGTTATATAACTAGCATTCAAATCTACAAGATTAAAATACCAAAGAAAATAGATATTACATTAAAAGAACCAAATCCAACATGTCATGTAACCAAATGCGTTTACAGAAAACCCTAAAGCCTATACATCACCATAAATACAAGATTACGGCTTCATCGCAACCCTAAGATAAAGATTTAGTTACTCATAGCGAGAGGTTGACGAAGAATCTTTGACGAAATCCCTATTGACGCTCTTCCCAAAGCTCTCCAAACCCTTGCTCCTGATCTTCTCCCAAGATGTCAATATCTTCTAAAACGATTTTGGAACAATATTTATAGCTTTTGGGTCGAAAAATCTCTTCAAAACGCGGAGAGGCGGAGTCTTCACCCGGGTTGGGCGTCCGGACGCCAGACAACAGTGTCTGGGAGCCCAGTTCTGCCTCCGGGCGTCCGGACGCCCGGAGGCAGAACCTCCGAGTAGTCTGGATTTTCAGCATTTTTCCAAATTCCTCCTGCTTTGCATCAATTTCTTCCCAATGCTTGTAGGACACCTGTAAACATAAAAATAATATAATTAGACCAATTAAAATCATCGAAATGTATACCAAAGTCTAAATTAAGGGGCCTAAATGGTACATTTTAGGTTCTCATCAGCAATCCCAGAAACCCCCAAAGTCCCAAAACCTCCTCTCAGTCGTATCTACTTTGAATCCGGCGCTTCCTATTGGAGTTCGGGACCTATGGTCATCCGGCCCGACTACGCCCTCTTCAGTGCCTCCTGCACGCACCTCTCCGACTCGGCGTCCACGGCATTGGTGGCCTCGTCCAGCAGCATGAGCGCTACCTTCTCGTCCACCAACATGGCAATCCTCTGCCTCTGCTAGCTCGATAGCTGCACCCGTCTCTCCCCCACCCACATTCGGTACCCACCTCCGACAGGGACGATATGAACCTGTGGGCATTCACTAGTGTCGCTGCCTCATTCCCATAGGCAATGTTGTCGTGGATGGCGGCAGCAAAGAGATCAGTTTTGGGCCTGAATGTTTAAAACCATGTGTAGTAAATAAGTGCAATCTAGAGCACAATCTATCAAATTTTAAGCAAATAATCACTTCGGCATTGCAGATATTCACCGTCTCCCCTAATTTATGGGGAGTTAATTGGGACATTTCTCTTGAGGCACCACTGAGATGTGCCGCCGCAATGCCTTGAGGATGTATGAATAGGTCCCGGACTTCGACGGGAAGCGCCGGATTCCAGCGAGATACGGCTGAGAGGAGGTTTTGGGACTTTGGGGGTTTTTGGGATTGCAGCAGTAGGTTTTGGATCAATCTCTGGAATGGGGTTTTGGGGTAGAAATGGTTGATATCGACAAACTTCATGGTCGATATCGATCATATCGTGAAATGATAAAAAAAGAAGAAAAATGCTACATGAGGGCCACTCCCATGTCTAACGTGATAAGGGATCCTGGTAAGACGTATGTTGTCCTATGAGGATTTGTCCCATAAACTCCTCATGTTTTTAACCATGTTTTATATTTGTATAAAAATCGAAATGTGATTTATTTTTCCATGACACTTTCTTGCTAATATCCCAAAAAGTTCCAAATTTTGAAAATGCTGTAACATCCCGAGTTGTAATTTTCAGAAAATGATATTTACGACGATGCTAATTAAAAATGAATCCTATCAGAATGTCTTAATTGAGTAGCCCAATTGTATACCAAGTTTTGACTTAGTCCTGGCCATCTTTGTCACAACAGAATCACTCAAACTGATTAGGTCAAGTCAATTAGGGTAGGTCAAGCCTTTTTTATTTTTTATTTCTAACTTCGTTTCTCTTGCCAGTCCTCACGGGGCCAAGCCAGGATTCTTTCCTCACCCTAAAATGGATGAAGACATACAGCCTCAAAATATCTCATTTGCATCATTATGATTGTCCCAGTTGATATAGACGTCCACCTTCCTTATTTTTTAACTACTTTGGGCTTGGGTCTGCATTTTCTCAAGGCAACCCTATAAATCCTTTTAAGTGGGCCTTACCTTTCAACTTTGGGGCTGCTTGCTTTTTCTATGTTTCTTTCTTTGTTTTGATTTTATTTTTTACCCTATTGTACACAACTCACACCTGCTCACTCAACACACTCTAATTTTTACCAAAATCCCTAACCATCTAGGGATCTAACTCTTACCCTTTTTTGGAGAGAAAGGTGCCTCACCATTTAGCGAACGATAGATTAACTTTTGCCCTTTCCTTTTACCGTGGGTTTGGATTGGCAAATTAGAGTCATGTGTGGCACTTCCACATTCTTTTATTATTAAAGAAAATTTCACTCTAAATAAAGCTGCAGCCACCATCAAATTGATAAAAAAAAAAAAAAAGGAAAAAAGAGTCAAAGTCGCAGAACTTAAATTATTATCAATCTCAGAGTATAGCATAAGTCTGAAGTGAAGATAAGGCAACATGCGGCAATGGTTTTAGCTAATTAAAAATTTTGAAGGTGAAGCACATGAATAGGCCTGATTGGGTTTGATAAATTTGATCCTTGGTAAAAATAGGCCCGATTGGGTTTGATAAATCTGATCCTTTGTAAAAAGGGTTCCAAACAAGGAATTTTGAAGAGTTGAAGGGTGAAGAATGTAAGGCTTATATGGGATCTTGACTTTCCACCAAACCAGAAAAAAAATAAATTATGGTCATGTGTGTCTTTTACCATTGTTTCTTAAAAATTTCTAAGAATTTTATTCCCAAACAGACAGACACATGGTGTTGGGTGAACCCCATAAATTTACAGTGTTGCTTGCCTCCATTGCCCAATTTCATAACACAGACTTATACGGAAGTGTATTAGTAAAATGGGTTTTCAGAACAATAAGTGGGTATTTGAAAAAATTGGAGAAAATATTTCCCACAAATCTCATATGGAAAATGAGTGTTCAAAAAAATATCTTCCATTGATTAAATCCATAAAATGCATTTTAAGAATTTATTAAAAGAATCTCCAACAGAGGAGGCTATTTTGTCTTTCAATAACCACCATCATAAATATTTACAATTTTAGAAAATATAACAATGATATTGGAACACATACCAGAAGCAATATTTTCCTTTTAATACTGTGATTTTTGAAAAATATCAAGAATCATGTATAAAAGTATTTTTAACCATATTTTATATTTATTTTTAAAAAAATTAATGTAATTTTCTTTTCCATGACACTTTCTTGCTAATGTCCAACAAAAAAAAAAAAAACCCCAAATTTTAAAAATATTCAAACATATTCCAGAGTTGTAATTTTCAGAAAAATGATATTTATGACGATGCTAATTAAAAGTAAATCCGATCAGAATGTCTTAACTGAGTAGGCTGAGTTTTGACTTAGTCCTCGCCATCTTTGTCACGACCGAATCACTCAAACTGATTAGGTCAAGTCAATCAAGGCAGGTCAAGCCTTTTTTTTTTTTTTTTTTTTTTGTTTTTAACTATTTTGGGTTTGGATCTGAATTTTCTCAAGGCACAGTAAATCCATAAGCGAGGCTTACCTTTCAGATTTGGGGTTGCTTTTTCATTTTTCTGTTTTTCTTTTTACGGCAACGTACACAACTCACAACCGTTCGCTCAACCGGCACTGGTTTTTACCGAAGTCCCTAACCATCAACACTAGGGATCTAACCCTTGGCCTTTTTGCGAAGAGAGAGGTATCTTTACCATTGAGCTACCTTTGTATTGACTTTTGACTTTTAACTTTTTTTTCTTCTATAGGTGTGGATTGGCACGTTGGAGTCACCTGTGACACTTCCACATTCTTTTATCATTAAAGAAAACCTCACTCTAAATAAAGCTACGGCCACCATCAAATTGGTTAAAAAAAAAAAAAAATACAGAACAGTCAAAGTCCAGAATTTAAATCATTATCAATCTAGAGTATAGAATAAGTCTGAAGTGAAGATAAGGCAAGGTGGGGCAATGGTTTTAGCTAATTAACGTTTTAAAGGTGAAGCATGTGAATAGGCCCCATTGGGTTTAATAGAATTGATCATCGGCAAAAAATGATTTCAAAAAAGGGATTTTGAAGAGGTAAAGAGTGAAGAATATAAAGGCTGAAAATATATATGACATCTTGACTTTCCACCCAAGAGTAACTTATTTCTCGGTCATGTGTGTCTTTCACCTTGGTTTCTTAAAAAATTCTAAGAATCTTTTTCCCAAACAAACAGACACAAAGTGTTGGCTGAACCCCTTAAATTTATAGTGTTGCTTGCCTCTGATTCCCACCCTCATAACACAGACTTTCCCTTGCCTCTATCCTAATTGCTGGCCGTTGGATCATAACTATATCCTCAGTAAAAAAAAAAAAAAAAAAATCTTGTTGACCATCTAATCAAATCCACACTAGAAAGCTGTCATGCTATGTGCCTGTCCATTATAAACTGATGACTTCGTCAACATGTAAGGGCCAGTGCCCCACTTGCCTTTCTGGATATAATTTTTTTTTTTTTTTTAATTTAGACATTCTAGAAGAATTTAAAAAAAATGAGGATTCGGTTGCTTTACATATTTGAAGGAATGATAAAAGGCCATTTCACCTAACTCTTATTTAATCATGACTATCTATTCTATCTGCTTAACCTAATTGGCTAATAATATTCAATGGAGATAGCTTTTAATAAATAAAAGTAATACTTGAATTTCATCGAATGAAGTCTCTTAGATGCTTGGGTGAAACATGGATTAAAGGTATATAGCAAAAATTCAGTTTTAAAGTGCACTTCTAACAATCTAGTGTAAGATGATTATATGTATGGCCAATATGATTTCATTTGAACCCCACCAAAATATAGGTCTCCCATATGGCGATTCATTTGTAACAAAAGATAATTGGATTTATTTGTAATCATGGAACTAGTTTTTAAAGATGTCAAGAGCACATAATTACATGGTTCAGATAAAGACCCAATCCCCCAAAACAACAACAACAACAACATTAATAATTCTTACTATAAAACCTAATTTTTAAGAGCCAATATGTGTTTGGGCCCACGTCCAGGTCACCATTCAAGCTCAAATAATAATGCGGGCTGAGTCTTGGTTCATTTGGGTTCATTTACCTGGACATATGAGTGCACAAAATATATTATTTATCATTATGGTAGATTAGTTTAATATTATTTTGTAAAATATATTTGCTTGCAGGTCTTTGTTGTGTGCCTTTTTTTAACTTTTTTGAGAGCTTTGGTTTTTATCTACCCCTTGCATTATCTCACTCTCTATTAATAAGTACTTGGCTTTTTCTATAAGATATGAAGGATGATTGATCACACGATGGAGCTAGGTATGCATGTGATTCACATATTGTGTTATTCATATCTGATTTGTCATAAAAAATGATCATGTGATTAAGGTCAAATCTAACAAAGAAGTGTTGCTAAACACACGCGCTCGCATATATATAAAGGAGAAAAATAAAAAGTTGCAACGATTATTATAGGATTAAACTTATGAGTCACGCCATAAAACTATGAGAGAGAAAGCAACGAAGAAAATTAAGGTTTGTACAAAAGACTAAAATACCAAAAAATTATCTTCATATGTATGATCTTCATCTTCTACAACAAAGTACCTAAAAATATAATTTAGCAAGTCTTAGATAAAAAGGGTCCCATGATATTATTTTGAAATCATTAAAGACAAGTATGCATGAGTAGTACCGAATGTGGGAATTGACTTCAATGAGATAAGTGAGTTTTTAGTGACCATAGACTTGTCTCAAAGGTAAGCTTTAAGCATTGTTTATGAACAAGTTAATTGCTTATATTCAGGATGAGGTATCTCGGTTTCTGTTGTTTGTAAATTATATATAATTGGTTGATGAATCGAGATATTATGTAACTACTAAACTTGGTAGATAATGAGATACTTTAAAATTTAAGAGTTTTAAAATAAGCTGTAAAAAGGCATAATATATTAAAATAAACTATAAAAAGATATAATATATAAATTGCAACTTCAGCAAAGATGTTACATGTAAAGATCTGAAACTCTTATGAGAATCGAAGCTCAAGAAATGACACAAAATAATTCATCCCTATATATTGGCTCGATAATTAATAAGATGGAGAGATTGAGGAAGATGTCGATGGTTGAAAGACAATTAGATCGTTGCCATACATATAGTAGATTTATACAACAAACTTGTTCTAAAAGCAGTACATGCAAATTTTTCATAGAGTGAAGTCATATGATAAAAATCATTTTGTTAAGAGAAAAACATTCTTAATTTCAACTTATTCATAAAATAATTAAGAAATTATTTATATTTATTTTAAAGGCAAGTGAATCTTATTTATGGGTATACTTTGATTTTTAAGTAAGTGAAATTGCTTCCATCCACTGTGAAAGCTGTTTTGGGATATTTTTAAGTACCATGTAAATCTTGGGATATTTTTCTTTGGCTTGTTCATTAAATTTGTTAATTGGCCAAGTTAACTAATAGAAAAAAGAAAAAGAAAAACGTGTGCGACATCAGCGGTAGTTCCTTAAAATCAACTTCAGAGTGTCTTCTGAAACAAGAGAAAACAGAGGAAGAGAGAAGAAAAACAAAAGCAGACGGTTGGTTGGAAGAATCGAACGTAGCAATTAAAGAAACAGAAAAAGATTCGTACCTTTTCACATATCACAAGGAAATACACAAAACCCACCAAACTTTCACCTTCCACCACTTAAAAAAAAATTGCTTTCTTTCTCTTTCGCTCTCTCTGGATCTGTATCTCTTCTCATCTCCAATATCCCATCTTTCTAGTCAAAATTTTCCGATCTCTCTCTCATAGAATTTTAGGATCGTCTTGATATCTAAAGTCGGTTTGATTTGTTGCATTAACATGTGGAAGAATAAGGGGTCTGTGTCAGATTCTTTCTACCCGGTTCGGCCGGAATGTTTAGACGATGTCCCAAAAACCCGATTCAAGATCAAGGTCAGTTCTTCTCTTCTTCTTCTTGTAAGTTGGTTGGGATTTTGGTGAATTTATTTGGATTAGAGTTGAGTGAGTTTGATGTTTGATATAAATATATATTTGTTATCTTTTGGGGTGCTTTTGATTTGGGTTAGTAAGATGTTATTTTTTCTGAATAGTGGAAGATATAGGGGCATTGATGTTGATATTAGAAATAGTTCATGAGGACTATTAGCAGAAGTGATCTCCCACAGTCCACATTATGCTCATGCCCAGTCATTTGATTGTGATTGGAAGCACAGTTACCATTGGTTTGTCATTGACCATCTAACACTTGAGTTAAATGGTGGTGGTGGTGGTGGTGATGGCTCAAGACATGAAGTTCATGGTTCTTTGTTTAATTTGGATGATTTCTAGGCCGTCTCTAATCTAAAATGGGACTTCATTTCTGCCGTGTCTGTCTTTGATTGAATGTTTGAAGCTCCAAATCTCATGTTCCATACAAAAACTACATTAGAGGTGGGGTGGGGGGTCGGTTGGATATTGAATAAGAGGATATTCCGATAGCTTTTTCTCCTTTCCCGAATTGTACTTATATGTATGAGCCGATCATCTCCTATGTATCAATGTATTAGCGACTCAGTATAGCTAATATGCATTATGGATACTATTTGACTTTGTATTATAGAAATTCACAGTTTTTTGAAGAGTAGATTATGAATGGCTGCTTTAATAATAATGAAAAAAATCCAGATAAATATTCTTCATTTTTAAAAGAGAGTAGATAAAACCTGAACCTTCATTTTGCAAGTGTCTGTTTCCTAGGCACTGTATGCTTCTTCAACATGTTCTGATAAACCTGATGAATCAGGTTAATAGAGGCTTCAGTGCGCATAATGATGAAGTGAAATTTTGCATCACTCAATTTTCTGCTCCTTTTTGTTTTTTTTTTTTTTGTAAATCTTTCCATCTACTTCTCTAGCAGATTCACTGTCATAATTTTCTGTTGACTTGCTCATGCAGGTTGGAAAAACGCTCAGTCCACGTAGGTGGCAAGGCGCATTTACTCAAGAAGGCTACCTGGCTATAGCAAAGATACTGGGTCGAATCCAGCGTGGGGTAAGGAAACAATCATGGTCTATAATCTTCGATAATGGTTTTCTTAGGACCTTAACTCGTTTTCCCCGTGTGAAGATGTTTGCCTTTACGTGCTTTTCAGAAGACAGCACATGAATTTTGAGATTTGTGGTTTGAAGAGTTGCTGGGTACCATTGTTGAAACTTTGTGGCGAAGCATGGCAAATAATTTTGGTTTCCATATTCCCTAGGTCATGATTCCATCCTAGCATTTCATAAAGCCTACGTTGCATTGTTCATCTCAGTGACAACCAATATCCCAAAACCTATGATACCCGGATACTTGTACATGCCCATCACACCTTTGCTGGACCAATATGACACTCATATCGGTACTTGATACTGCACCAATGCTTCTAGGGTACAATTTTAGCAGATCCTACTTCCCGAATCCATTATTTCATATAGTTCTTTCAGTTTTCTTAATATTTAACATAAAATAAATATTAGAAAGGAATGCAGGCAATTGATAATTTCATTACTTAATCAATGTTCTAATCAAACTATTAGCACATCCACATCTGCATCCGCATCCGCATCCGCATCCGCATCTGTAACCTAAATCTCCAAAACTGTAGAGTCTTATCCCCGACACCCGTATCCATGTCCATATATGCATTCATATCTGGTTATCATTGCCCAAAACATGGATTCGTGGAATCAACATACTATTTAAATAAATTAAAATTTTTAGTAAATGACTCTAATATAGAATAATGTACACATCTTACTCTTAAAAATGCTGATAAATATTTCACTGATTAAGTTAGATTTAGAAGGAGAAATATCAAAGTAATATTTTATACTAACGAATGTTTAAATTAGTACTAGAAGAAACTGTCATGGCTTTGTTTCTGTTACTTGTCTGACACCGATATATTGCTCATTCAAATAATCTGTGCGACATAATTTAAAGGAACTTAATCCATAAAGCAGTACTTTCACCCCGTTTTGGTTGAAGTATATTGTTGCAAGTCGATTGCAGATAAAATTCTCACAGTATATCATCTTCATACTTACATCAAGCAATCTCAAGCATTTTCTTTGTGTTGGGAAGAAGAAGTTTTATAGTTGAACAGGTCCTTCATTTCTTTAGTTATTTGGGATATGGTGACCAAGGTTATAAATGGTGGGGGATCAACAATCAATGACTAGGATCAGAAGATATGCTCTGGTACCATGAAAGGAAGCAGAGAATGACACTTTGTTAAAGCAATGCTTACGCCTACAAATGGAATATACTTATGGACTTTGATGCCTGGATACTTGTATAAGCCCAATGTATTCGTATCGGACTGATACGATACTTGTATTGGTACCCGATACTTCTAGGGTATAATTTTAGCATATCCTACCTTTGCAAGTCCATTATTTCATTTAGTTCTTTAAATTTTCTTACTTCTCAACGTAGAAAATGTTAGAAAGGAACATATAATGATAACTTCATTTATTCAAATGTGATCTAAGGGAAAAAATAGGACACCTATGTTCGTATCCGTGTCCTAGATTTCCAAAAGTGTAGAGCTGTATCCCCGATCCCCGTATCTATGTTTGTACCCATATTCTTATTTGGGCATCATAGCTTATGGAGCATATCTATGGATACTAGTAACCGTATGATGCAGCCTAGGGAAAAGACCAAACCCACAGCAGGGATTTGGCTGAATCCAGATGGATTTAACAATCAAGAACTCACGATCAATGAATAACCAAAGCAAGAAGCAAACCAGAAATCAATTCTTTTATTCAATTGTAGAGATGTGTCGCTCCCTAAAGGGGATTTACATTTTTATAATAAAATTCCTACGATCTTTCCTATCGCATTAGGATTCTATTGCTAAACATAAAATTCCAATTTAAAGAAACCTACTAATTCTAAAATACTAAAGACTGCAAAAATTGGATAACTTCCCATAACATAGTCAGTCCTTCCTATTTGACTCGTGGCCATTCCAATGGGTTGGGTTTGATTGACCAGATAACTCACGGGTTGGGCCCATTGGACTTGGCCCTGGCTCGACTTTCACCAGTTCTCCCGCCTTAAAAAAGCTCGACTTCGGTGAGTGTATAGCTTGATAACGTTTATATAGGTTTGGGTTGATGTGCTGGAAGTCAGTAGCAGTGATCCATGATGCATCTGAGATGGGGCAATCCTTCCATTGAACAAGAAACTTCTGAAAACCTCCGCGGCGTGTAGACATGAGTTAATATCAAGTACATCCACAATTTGATCAAACGGAGGAGGAGTAGGCGGGAGAGATAAGATGTGCTCTTCAATTCCTTCATCTGTGTGATGCCCACGGTACAGAATCAAGTCTTTTAAATTAAAAGTTGAACTGATGCCTAAGTCTGCGGGCAGTTCAAGGACATATGCATGGAGAACTTATCTTCAAGATCTTAAAAGGACCCGTTTTACGAGTATGCAACTTTTTATTTGCTTTAGGAGGTGGCGATGTTTCATCGAACCTCATCATGTACGTGCTGCGTATGACAGATAAAATCTTTTGCTTCTCTGCTTGGTCGCGATTCTATGGGCAAAGGGACTAAATCAACAGGTAGACGCGGCCGTAGTCCAGTCACAACTTGAAAGGGTGACATCCTAGTAGATCTGTTGACTGAATTATTGTAAGCAAATTCAGCCATAGGTACAACCAGATGCCAAGATGTAATGTGATCGCGAACTAAACATCTCAATAATTTGCCCAAACTGCGATTTACCACTTCTGTTTGACCATCGTTTTTCGGATGATAGGCACTGGAAAATTGTAACTTTGTCCTAATGGCCAACCAAAGTGTCTTCCAAAAATAGCTCATAAACTTCGTATCTCGATCGGACACAATTGTCTTAGGAAGCCCATGAAGACGTACCACTTCTTGGAAGAATAACTGCTCGACTTTGGATGCTTCTAAAGCATTGGAACATGGTATGAAATGAGCCATCTTAGAAAACCGATCTACCAAGACAAATATAGAATCAACTTTCCGTGCTGTATTCATAGACCCGAAACAAAGTCCATGCTGATGTCTTCCCACGGAGCATGTGGGATGGGAAGGGGCTGGTAGAGTCTAGTATTCTTTTTGTTACCCTTCGCAAGTTGGCAAACCCTACATAAATCGCATATTTTAATGATATATGATTTCATCTTAGGCCAAAAGTATCTGTCACTAAAAAGATGAAGGGTCTTGTCACGGCCTAAGTGTCCGCTACATTTGCCGCCATGTAATTCCCGGACAATATGTTCGCGGATGGAGGTAGCTGGTAGACATAGTTTTGTGCCACGAAACAAATATCCATCATGAATACTGAAGTGCGGATGTTGAGCTTGCTCGCCGTTGAGAATATCAGTGTAGATGTGGTCAAAATCATTTTCTGCATGGTATTCTTGACGAATTTCTTCGAAGCCCGGAATAGTGATAGACATGTTAGTCAATAAATGCTTTCGATAGCTCAAAGCATCTGCAACTTGATTTTCTTTGCCGGCCTTGTGGCGAATGATAAAAGTGAATTCCTGAAGATAGGAGTTCCACCTTGCACGGTGTGCACTCAATTTCTGTTGAGAATGTAAATGCGTGAGGGCTTCATGATCAGAGAATAGAACAAACTCTTTTTCAATTAAATAATGTCACCAATGACGAAGGGTCCGTACCACAGCATATAGTTCGAGATCATAAGGAGAATATGTCTTCTTGGATTCATTCAGCTTCTCATTGTAGAAGGCGATAGGGTGACCTTCCTGGCTAAGCACGCCTCCAATACAAACATTGGATGCATCACAATGAACTTAAAAAACCTAATTGAAATTTGGAAGGCGCAAAACTGGAGCTTTTGTCATCTTCCGTTTTATCTGCTCAACATTGGTCCATTTGAATGTCCCCTGCTTCATACAGTTGGTAATAGGAGCCATGATGCTATTGAAATTTCTAATAAAACGCCTGTAGAATGTCGCAAGCCCATGGAAACTTCGAGCTTCAGATATGGTTGTTGGAGTAGGCCAATCAATAATAGCATTTACTTGGCGGGATCCGCCTCGACACCTCGAGCAGTAATGAAGTAACCCAAGAAAAGCACATAATCAGTCATAAAAGAGCACTTCTTGAGGTTGATATAAAATTTGTCACAGCGTAGGGTGCTGAACACACACCTCAAATGATCACGATGTTCTTTCTTAGTTTCTTTGACTTGCTGTATATCAAGATATCATCAAAATAAACCACAACAAATTTGCCAAGAAAGGGGCTCAATACCTGGCTCTGATACCAATCTGATGCAGCTCAGGGAAAAGACCAAACCCACAGCAGGGATTTGGCCGAATCCAGATGGATTCAACAATCAAGAACTCATGATCATTGAATAACCAAAGCAAGAAACAAACCAGAAATCAATTCTTTTATTCAATAATAGAGATGTGTCGATCCCTAAAGGGGGTTTACATATTTATAATAAAATTCTTACCATCTTTCCTATCTCATTAGGATTCTATTGCTAAACATAAAATTCCAATTTAAAGAAACCTACTGATTCTAAAATACTAAAGACTACTAAAATACGATAACTTCCCACAACACAGTCGGTCCTTCCCATTTGACTCGTGGCCATTCCAATGGGTTGGGTTTGATTGACCAGATAACTCACGGGTTGGGCCCATTGGACTTGGGACTGGCTCGACTTGCACCATCGTAACTTATGATGCCCATATATGGCATGTATATGTTAGGAACACACCATAGACATGGCAGGAACATGATTTTTACACATAAAAGTGAAGTCGGATGCAACACGGCACGATATGTTGCTCATTTTGAAGTACCCGTGCATCATAGACCATAACCTATACATGATACAATCATGTTATATAGTCTGCACGGGCAATTTTACGTATGAATACTTGTTCTCTACAGGGTGGGTTGAAAATTAGAACTCATGAAGTTACTAGATAGATGGGAGAAGGTTTTTGTGATAATGAATAGATAATTATATTGATAGCTACTACTATTTTGTTGTTCTGATAATCTTAGAATTTGCCTGAAAAGTTTTGTATCTTCTTTGACGGAGGGCCCTGTATTTATCATAAAAATTATACTATACAATTACGTGAATACTCTTTTCGAAGGATTTAAAGAGAGGATATGTACAAGGGTATTTTGGGAAGAACTAATTTACAAGTAGTTTTCTAGAGGGACTCCGTCTTGTAGAGGTTGTGCTCCATTGATGGAACGCTATTCACGAGGCTTATACGTACAGTTTCAAATTCTTTTCTAAGACTTATAAGAAATTGATGTCTTTTTGAAGTGACACGAACATTTTGGATACAAACAAGGGGAGCGACAAGAGTAGTAAACTACTTTAGGGAGCTACACTTATTCCGAAGTTCCATAAATTCAGAGTTGTATTCCTACATTGATTTTTCGCCCTGTTTATATTCTCAGTACCACGAACTCAGTATTTGTTGCAACCTACATCTCAGTATCCTAAGATACCTATGCATGATTCTCAACTTAGCCGAGACATGTCATGACAAAACAATACTGGTAGGCAAAGCAAACTCAGTGTCCGTAGCCACTTACATCTTAGTATCTGAAGATACCTATGCAAGATATGAGAGTGGGCAAGGGGGCAATACTAGCAAGACAGGTAATGTACCTAATTTGGTCTATTGCCATTCCTAACGTAATTAAGATTAGCTAGGGGTCATTAGCGTTTGTTTTCCTTTCCAAGTCTTATCATATCTGTCCATTTGTGTCGTGGGTCAAGTGAGCAGGGTCTAAGTTGGAATTTCCTAGATTTGACAGTTCCCATTGGTAATCCATGTGACGCTCAAGACCTTGGTGTGTCCGGTGTCTGAATTTGAGGATCTATTTATGGATCTCATACTACCCAGTGAGACGAAGGTGCATGTTTAAAGATCTTCGGACTCTAACATCGTTTACCTTTTGAAAACTGCGTTGCATTTTATTGGCTTTTTGCTAGAATATTACAACTCTACCCTAAAAGATGCCCGTGTACCTCCTTTAATCCCTAATTACCTAAGGAGTAGCAATCCTACCAAAACTCAAGGGTTCTAGGTCCGCTCTAGGTTGTTCACTCAAGTTCTACAAGCAATACAATGGACCGGTGACTATACTATGTAAGGAGATATACATGCACATACAGTGGGACACACATACGTACAGACATATGTACATTAACATCGGGGTTAACTGCTAATCAAGGAATAATTACAAGTACTGATCCCAGGTCTTTGGTTGTCATTCATATGCGAGTCACAATACCATTCAATTCTATCATCACATTGGTTCCTGATGTTTATAGCTAGAATATTACGACATTGTACCCTTGACTTAGTATTGCCTCATGCATGCATCCTGAAGAACCCGAGGGTAATGTCAAGCTCTGAACATCATTTACCTATAGTCTTAGACTTAAATATGATTAGACAATAACGGGGTCCCAAACTATACAAAAAATCCTAGGTTCAAACGAGAGAAAACTAAGGGTCTTTGGCTTGCCGAATGGTCTTCTTGGCTAACCGAAAGGTCCAGGGCCAAAAGGAGGTCCTATGGTGATGCAGCCCAAGGAGTCCTTCGGTCATCCAAACGTAAGTGTTTGGCTAGCTGAAAGTCATGGGTTAGGAATGCAGTTCTCTGGTCGGGTGAAGCCACCCTTCAGTTAGCCAATCGTGTGTCTTCAGCTAGCTAAAGGAGGTATATAGCTAGCAGAAAGCTAGTAGTCGATGGAACAACTCAGCCAGGCAGCAGTAGCCAATTGAACAAAAAGGCCTAAATGGCAGCCAAAAGGGCAAACGAAGCTGCAATGGGTGAATGGTGTATGCAGCTCCAGATTTCTAAGTGTCTAGGGCTTGGGGATTTCCATAAACATGCAAAAGGGCTTAAAACACAAAATTAAGCTTACATGGCTACCTAGAATTGAACAATAACAAGAATCAGCCACAATTTACAAACATGTAATGAAACTTAGACATGTTTACTTGCCTTAATCTTCAAAATAGGGGAATCCTTGAAAATCTGACCAAACCCCACAGCCGATCCTCTTTTACAAGAAAATTCCCCAATTTTAAAGACAATTAAGTATCTACAAATAAAAAACCTAGAGAATAGAGAATCTAAGCTTGCATGCAAGGATCCAAGGTACAAATTGACTTCTAGACAAGAGAGGAGGAGAAATGAAGGAGAGGCTTAACTAACCATGCAAGGAGAAGAAGAAATCCAAAGGAATTTGGGGAGAGCAGCAAAAAGAGAAGACCAAGAGTGATGGAGAGATACCATGAGGGGACGGAAAGGAAGGGATGAAGAACCGAGGTGGCAAGAGCATTTGATGCCAAGTGAGAGATGGAGGAGAAAGGAAGGGGCGAAGAACAAAGGCAACAATAGAGAAACCTGAGAGTTCCTTGATTTTCTTTGAGAAAGAATGAACATGTAACGCCCCCGGCTTGAGATCCCATAATCACGTAGGGTATCGAGGCGCTATGCCGCGTGGGGATTCGAGTCAACCAACTCACGCGTAAATTTATTCCCCGAGCGAGAATTCTGATGCAATCCTAGGGTTTGGATCGCTGGTGCCGAAGCACAATCGGCGTGTGTCCGAAGACACAATAAGCCTCCGTAGAATCGATAACGAGGACGCACCTCAATAACTGATTCAATCATGTTCCTCATCATCTTCTAATCCACACTTGTCTTGGATCCATGCAAACATGTCACCATAGTCAAGAACAGATAATTCTCCTTGTTTCAAATCAAGATAGCACAAAAAATAGACTTCATTTTCAAAAGACCACGATCCATATTTATCTGCATATTTGTATCTTTGAAGTATGTTGAAGGTTGTGGTATCATAGAGTTTCATCATGGATGAAAGAATGATGAACCTGATGTGTAGATCTGCTCATTGCAAATTTGCTGGCGAAGACGGATCAGAAATTGGGCTTCAGATGGTTCCAAAATCTCAAAAGAAATTTTGACCCTTGATTATTTGTTGCTGATGTCGGGAATGGTTTCAGCTTGCTAATGCTTCAAAACATATTGGGTCGGATCCACTTGATCCAAATCTGCACACAAATTGGGTATTGTCGTAATGGGTCAAGTCTGATGTGGACCTGAACTCAACCCAAACTTAGGCCCGGGCTCTACACGGCACGTGTGGGTGCTTTGAGTTTCCTTGTTCGTCGTGTCAAGAGGAGGAAAAACACTGAATACCCATTTCTCGACTCTACTTCAACGAAGGGGAGAAAGAAGACCCCCTTTTTCGTTCCTCTCTGCTCTTCGATGAGAATGGCGGTGACGTGTGGCAGCGGATCCTTGGGCGACGGTAGTCGTCGTTGATGGTACGGAGTTGGTGTGTGACGGTGCTTGCTGCGTGGCGAAGCCAAGGGGCTGCAACGGTTTTGGGTAAGGAACCGGGGTCTGGAGTTGGAGATTTAGCGATTTTGGTTGTGGGATCCAGGGATTTTGGGTTTCTGACGGAAGGATGGGAATGGGGTTCTTGTTTGACGAAGATGCGGGCTGACGACAGGGATTTGCAGTGATGGGTCGGTGCAGGTGGGGAAGATGGATTGGATGTATGAGGGATAGATGGATGGAGGGATATGCTCTAATCGATCACCGAAGATGGATTGGAGCGATCTGGATCTTTGGTATGGTACATTGGTATTAGAGCCTCGTTATTGTCTGGATCCTCATTATCGCCTCTGCGGAGACTTATTGTGCCTTCAAGCACGTGCTTCGACGCCGATTGTGCTTCAGCACCCATGATCCTAACCCTAGAATTGCATCAAATTCCAACAGGATTTCACTTGTGAGGTGTCATAATTGAACCATCACAAATGAGGGTATATTTTCTTTTTCTTTTCACGGAAGTCTGTGTAACAAACTCATTGAACTTGTACCTTGCATAATCATAATAATTGGTATCCAACATCACATCCATCCATAGTGTAATTGATTGACTGATAAAGAGCACAAACCCATTAATAGATCACATTAAAGTTGAAGTTTGAGTTAGAGTAGAAGAAGAAATAGAAGTAGCGGAAGCATTAGTTTAAGTTTTACAACACAATAAAGTGTAAACAACACATCATGGCCATCCATGCCAACATAGGGACATATGACGAGCACTCATCCCCAACAAAGGGATGTCTAGAAGCCATTGTCAGGGGGTCCACTCAGCCAGTTGTTGAGGAGTTTGTGTGACCTCAATCTTTGGGGCAATGACATTGGTGTCATCACCTCTAACGCCAAGTGTAGCTTCATTAGACACACCAGTCAAGTAAGATAAGCAAATATAAATGACATGAACATGTAACATTGAATGAGTATAAAGTGAGAAAGATCATAAGATGTCCAATAAAAGTAATCTAGGTATGATTATGAGGGAATAAGCTATAATTCTCTCAAATTGACCATTAAGGACGGCCTAAATGAGAGCATGAACATGATGGTACCACCAGAAGGCATAGGGCCTACAAAACTCCATCGTGGACCTGGAGCATTGATAAGCTCCCATGACATAACCTAGACTGCAGCTAGTCCATAATAAATTACTAAATCCACACTCAGTCGGGTCCGACTGTGATAGGATCGAAGTTGAGTGGTGTCGAAACAAGGAATGATGTGTACATAATACAGAACATGCAATGTGAGCATAAACATAAGCATGAACATGAACATAAGGGGCATCCTGATATAACATACATGTATGGGCGTAATGAACATAAAGTGATAGATTAAGCGTAGTCCATATCAAGAGACATAATAAAAAAACGTAACAAACATGTGAGCATGAGCGCATGAGGTGAGTCATGCGAATACCTGGAAATGTAGGACAAATGCATGCATAATAGATTAAATAATGAGTCATGAATGAATTACGATCTCATCCTAGGGCTTGGAATGCCCGTTGGCTTCACTATCCAACTCTGTGTAGTCCTAGGGCCTCCGATGTCTTCGGGCTACTTTAACCCTAGCATGACTTAAGTTCATGGACATCAATTGCCTTAGGCCAACACCTTTGGCATAGTATACACGATAACCAAGTTCCTTGCATCCTTGTGGGTGTATGATAGCTCAAACATCACACACATAGGTCTTCGGACCCATTAGGCCTTGTTTAGGGTCCACGGGTTCCATCACAAAGGTCCAAGACTAGGTCCAAAATCCACCTAAAAATCCTAGGGTCTGCGGTTGCTCCACGGTTAGCTCACGGTTGCTCCATGGTTGTCTCACGGTTAACCGTGTGGTCTTCACGGTGGTTAGCCGTCGATTAACCATAGTGCAAATTCATGGAAAATGTTAGGTTCTGGATAGTTACTAGATAGGTAACCGTAGGACTCATTTGGGTTCTCTAATGACTTCACGGTTGGCTCATGGTTAACCGTGAAGGGGTTGACTGCTAGCCGTGGGCTAACCGCAATGCAAAATCCTGAAAATGTCAAATTCTAGAAAGCTGACTGCGGGTTTCTGCCCTGGCTCCGCGGTCGACTGCGAAAGGTTCCACGGTTGACCATGGGCTTTAGAATTTGAATTTCTTGAACCTGAAACTGATCTGTTTCAGGGGGATTGTCTTCTCATTTCATTTCAAGCTTCAGGCACCTGTCTTACGAGTGAAATTGGAGCTTCACAAGCTCATTTAAACTACCCATTCATATACATTTAGAGATTCTCATTCCATCCAACAAAACAATCTAAAAACCATACATTGAACTTAAAAAGGGGAAAATCTAACATATGTATCATGTTTGAAATCATCAAATAAATATGCATGAATGGGTTTATAGTGGTTTAACTTGCCTTTCTTGATGCTTAACTGAAATCCAACAATCCAAGCTATTCTTAGCTCAAACAAGGCTCTCAAGGCATAAACCCCCAAATGTAAAACTCTCCAAAGCATCCTACAATGGTGCATGCATAAAATGGAAGAGAATGAGCTTGCATGCAATGTTTTGGAGCTTATCCAACTGATTCCAAGCAAAGGAAAAAGGGTTTGAGTGAGAAAAGCTTACCAAGAGAATAATGAAGATGAAATAAAAAAAAGGAGCTTGAAGAAAACAATGTGGGGGAAGAAGATGAAGCTAGGCTTGAGAAATTCCACAAGCAAGACTTCAAGCACTGATTGGAAGCAAGGAAATTGAGCCAAAAGGATGAGTGTAAGAGCTCTAGCAATAAGGGAATGGAAGAAGTGAGGGTCGATTGTGTTTGGGCTGGTTTTAGTGAAATTTTTAGGAAATTGCAAGCAAGTCCAGGTTCTTAATAAAAATTTTATTCTAAGGTGGAGGATCAGAAGATGGTTCAGTTTGCCGAAATTCTAGGGTGTAGAGTGGGATCCCTCCCAACTACCTACCTAGGTCTTCCTTTATGTCTGTGAACGGCTGATAAATCTCTATGGAGTCTGGTGGTGGAAAGAATAGAAAAGAGGCTGACAGCTTGGAAAGCCAGTTACTTATCGATTGGAAGTCGGGTAACTCTCATAAAGTCAGCTCTGTCTAGCCTTCCAATTTACTATATGTCCATGTTTAAATGTCCAATCTCGGTGGCCAACTGAATAGAAAAATTGCAGCGAGACTTCCTTTGGAATGGTAGAAGTATGGAAAATAAGTTCTATCTGGTGGATTGGAAAACGGTCTGTAAATCTAAACTTGAAAGGGGATTAGGGCTTAGGCCAGTAATGTTGATGAACCGAGCTTTGTTGGGTAAATGGCTCTGGCGATCAGGGAATGAGACAGAAGGCCTATGGAGGCAACTGGTTCTGGCAAAATATGGTATAATAAGAGAGGGATGGGAGATTAAAGATATGAATTATAAAGCATTGGCTATTTGGAAGGCATTACCTCTATTAATGTGAGTTTCATGAAGTACATCAGTTATAGAGTAGGATCAGGAGAGAAGATTCAATTCTGGCTCGATGTTTGGGAGGAGAACTCTCCATTAGCAGATCGGTATCCAGATTTGTTTCGATGTGCGTTGGATAAGGGGGCGAAAATTCAAAATTACTTAGAGAGGCAAGGTCCAGGTAATTTGGGGACTGGCCTTTAGGAGAAATCTGAAGGAGAACGATGAAAACCAGTTAGCGTCCCTATTGAATTTATTAAATGGCATATTCATTATGAAGAATGGGGATTGGGGAAGATGCCAGATTATGGAGTGCCTCTAAAAATGGAACCTTCTCAGTATCATCCTTTTTCTCAGAGATTTCCAAGCAGGAGACCAAGGAAATCCATAGCATCCATTTGGAAATTAAAGGCTCCGCCTGGAGTTGTCATTTTTGGGTGATTAGACATTTAGAAGAAAATTCTAACCATGGATAAGTTGAGACGAAGGGGGAAGATCTTGGTGAATGCATGTCCCTTGTGCTTGGAGGAGGAAGAGACGGTAGATCACCTTACTTTGAATTGCAGGGTTACTAAAATGGTTTGTTACTCGGTCCTTGGGTGGTTTTCATGTCACTGGGCACTTCCTAGGTCTATCCAAGATCAATTCTCGTCTTGGAAGTCCCCTATTAGTCACCCCAGAGGCAAGGAGATGTGGAATGTAGCCTTCCTTGCGGTTATTTGTACCCTTTGGAAGGAAAGGAATGCTAGGTGTTTTGAAGGGGTGGAGAAAAGCTGTCTGTTCTTGTGTGACAGGGCTAAATTATATGTTGTGAGCTGGGTATCGATCGATCCCAAATTCCAAGATCTCGTGGTTGATCAAATCATGTTTAATTGGAAAGAAGCTGCGGGGCTATCTATGTAGCTGTAAAGTCTGTCTTTATTCTGTTTTCTTGTAGTGGAGGCTTTCTTGTATGCTTGTTTTCGTGTTTGTCCTTTGGTGGTCAGCTTGTCAGTATAGTTCTCTTGTAATGCTTGCTTTTCTTTTAATGAAAGTAGCCAATAAAAAAAAAAAAAAAAAAAAAAAGGTCTTTGGGCTGAAAATGGGTCAAGATGAGCTCAAATGGGTTGGGTCAAAATTGAAAAGATAATGGGCTCGGTTTGAGTTTGGATCGGTTTAGCCCATTGGGCCAACCCAAACTCAAACCGAGCCCATTATCTTTACAAAAACATGGAAATTGATTGTCACAAAATGCTCTACCCAATACACTCAAATTCGCATCAAAACAGAAATCGCACACAATGGTTCCCGAAAACCCAAAATTACAAAAAGATCGTCGAACTACCTAGTCATGGTCAAAACCCAACTAAACTACTGAACCACCCGCATTAACATACAAAACATTACATTAAGCATCTACTCATCATTAATTAGACACTAAACACGATTAAGAAGAGTTGGGGTCTTACAGAAAGGAAGAAGAAGGAGCTGAATGAGTGAGGGCATCCTTATATAGACTTCACTTAGGCAGAATTACAAAACTGCCATTCCCCTAAAAGCAACTTAAATGGTCAATTGAGATTTCTTGGGTTCTATTGTTATCGAAAGTCCATAATTCTCAATGAAAGTTCCATGAAATAAATTCCTCTACTCAACAAGCCCAATATCGACTTAGTTCTAAAATTACGGTAAACCCCTCAAACATACCTGAAATAACAAAAAAGGTCCTTCGAAGCACTAAACAAGGTCTAAAAACACCCAACCTCTGTTAAACCCTTAATCTAACACTTAAATCTAATTAATCACCATCTAAATAAGATTAATTAGGATTGGGGTCTTCCATTTCTTGTTTGCCCTAATGCTAGTATACTTTAGTGCTTTCGTCGACTGTTAACTAAGAGTAACTGTGTCCATCCATCTTACATTGCAAACTCTGTGCAATCAGGGTATCCATCCATCAATAAGAGGTGAAGTTTGGGAGTTTCTGCTTGGTTGCTTTGATCCAAAAAGCTCGTTTGAAGAGCGGGATCACCTAAGACAACGTCGAAGGTAATTGCTTTTCCACTTTGCTTGACCTTTTATAGGGATTTACCCTTAGTTGAAGTGTTATATACATGCCTTGGTGGTTTTTGGATTTTCAGATATGGCATTATTCATTTGTTTCATACTTGTGTTATACTTTGAAGTAATCTATTGCTCAGGCATGTGTAGAGAAACCTAAAACAAATAAAATATAGCTTTCAGTAAATCCTATTAAGTGGAGGGGAGCCTTTCAACTTTATTGGGTTTGTGCTACAGGTACTAATATGAGCAGCTGCATCTTTTTAATCGTTTTTCTACCTTTGTATCCTCAAGATGCTCAACTTGATATTAGTGAGTGGTGTCTCATGATTTTTTTTTCCAATATATGGTCTATTTAAGATTGAAGACAATTCATTTGACTTCTAACCAAATCATGGGCTGTGCATAATAAGCTACACATATCTTGTGAAGAAAGCAATCTAAATGGCTAGTGCTGCTGTGTGCTATTAATGTTTGATGCCTTGACTCAGAGCACACGCCTTTTAGTATCAAAATGACATATCTTGTTCTTGTGAAATTTTCTAATAGGAATTTATCTGGGGATTTTTAAATTTAGTTAGCTTTTTGAGGGTATATTTTTCTAAAGTCTTGAGATAGATAAGAGTTTCCTTCAATGATTATTTAAATGATAAAATTTTATGAGATAAAAAAATATTAAAGGATTAGATTGCTGATATATCAGGGGATGAGATACATTGCTTCATATGGCAAAAGATTTTTGGGCCTTTATGTGCTATACATGGCACATTTTTCTAAGATAATCTAACTCATCTTGTGCACTTCCACTTTCCTGCTATGGATCACAAAAATCAAGAGGTGCACAATGTAAATGATCTTTCTGTGGAATATTGTTCAAAAACAAACCCCATGTCTAGGAAGCATTATCTCTTCTGATTTATTGTAATCTAGGCAACTGTAGATTTTCTTTACAATTGTCGATATACTTGTAACGTCCCTTTGTGTAATCTCTCATATGGGCAATGTTGAATTTCACCATGCAAGAGAATATTATAAATCGTAATCCCCTCAATGGAGAGATACAAAACTTTCATTCAATTCTCACATATTTCATTTTATGCCCTTCTTGTTATGGTATTGGGCTTTCTCTAACTATTTGTCAGAGCTCTTTTTTCTTCTTCTAAATTTTTTGATCCAAATCATTGGATATTTCTTTCTCACTTAGAGACCTGCAATTTATTCCATTAGTCAAGTGTCTCTTAGCGAATGACCATCTTTGTAGGCTTCTCCTCCATTGTTTCTATTCTGGATTCCCCATATGCTTGTTGACTATGTAAATCACTCTATGGACTTGTACGAGCTTCTAGAGCTTTGTTTACAAAGCTTCTTTCCACTATTCTCCAAGTTGATATATTATGAAGATTGTTAGTGGGATTACCCTATTACTTCTCCTTATTGGTTATCTTCGAAAATGACTCTAAGGGCATCTCTTGTAGGTTTTTTCCCCTAATTCTTCCTTTCATCTGAAAGATCTTGGTTGTTTGACTTCTTGGGCTACACAAATTAGGGCATCTTCCTTTCTTAGTGGAAATATACCAATGAACATGTAAAACATGCATAGTTGATTGATGCTTGGCCTCTTGAGACTCAAATTGAGTCGAATGTTAAAAACGGTTGGGAAAGTGGAGGACTAGTAGCAGATCCAACGCATACAAATTACAAACAATTGCTAGGAATCTTAATTTTCCTCATAATGACATGACCAGGCATTGCCTATACTATGAGCATTTGGCCAATTTATTTCTTATCAACGTAATCATCATTGTTCAATAGTCGTTCATATTCCATGGTACTTATGGGGATCAAGTCGACATGAGATTTTATTTTCCAATCATTCTGTACTCCATTTGAATGCTTATGGTGATGCTGACTGGGTTGAATGTCCAAACGCGTCATTTGACAGTGGGTTGTGTGTGTTTTTAGGGGGCTCACTTTGACAATGGAAATACAAGAAACATGATATTCTACAAGTAGATCTGATTTGTAGTATAGTTGTGTGTGTGTGTGTGTACATATATTGTTTGGCTGCATGGGTCACTAAAAGAACTTGGCTTCTTTATCTCCACATCTTCTCCATTATGTGAAGATGTTATTACTCTATTCAATTTGCCTTTAATCGTGTTTCATGTTACAGCAAAACATGTAGAAGTAGTGCCATTCTGTACAAGATGTGGAAGAAGGGACCATAGTGCTTCCTTTCTACCCTCTAGTCTTCAATTACCTGATATATTCACTAAAGCTATGACAAGAGAGATGCATTCAAATTGCCTTTAATCCGGTTTCATGTTACAACAAAACATGTAGAAGTAGTGCCATTCTGTACGAGATGTGGAAGAAGGGATCACAGTGCTTCCTTTCTACCCTCTAGTCTTCAACTTCCTGATATATTCACTAAAGCTATGACAAGAGAGATGCATCCTTTTTTCTTTACTTGCCAAAATTGATGCTTCTCAACAATTCACATAACTGAGGGTGAGTGATAAAAAAGTGAACCTGTAGAGCACCATAATCAACTTAAACAAAGTAACTGAATTGCTCAAAGACATTCCTCATGGTTGGACATGAGTTCATAGATAGCAAGAGACTTTTTTTGGGCCTTGCATAGTCTACAGGCCCCATTTTGATTGGGTTAGGCCTTGTATTGGATCTCAGCTCAGCTCAATTTAGTCTTGACTCGTACTTGGGTTTAGCTTGACTTCGTTTGGGTCTGGACTCAGGTTGGTTTGATTTGGTTTTGCGCTTGGCTTGGCTGGATTCAAATTTGGATTTCTTTAACCCTGCATCATTCTTCCTTGGTTGCAAAAGAGTGCAAGCTGGAGCTAGACTCCTCAATTTCCTACACAGTACACACACGTGTCATACCTGGAAACACTCTTTTATAGCATCTAAAGCTAGTCCTTCTCTGGAGGCTTCGGCTTGTGTGGTGTGGTATGATCTAGTTCCCATCTTGAATGAAAGTGTATGTGTTGGCCCCCATTTGGTGGACTCCATCCTCACCATACATCCATGGCCTTCTAGTGTTTGATGTCTTCAGCATCCGTGGCCGCAACATCACAACACACCTGTACAATTTTTTTAATTAGTATAACTAACTCGACATCTTTGTCATTCATCTTCCTGATCTCCTTTCACTAGCCATCACATGAAATACAGTAGGGAATGCTTTAGCGTCTTTAGCCTTAAAACATTCCATTGCAGCTTGTGATATAATGTTGTATGTGGTTCCACCATCAATAATAGATGAACAAATTTTACAATGCACTAGGCATGCAGTGTGAAGGATGTTATTCCAGAACCACCTCCTTTCATTGGCTTACGGTGGTAGAAACAATGTTTGATTGTCAAATCTTATACATCAAAGTTATCATATGGATGGGCTTATCCTGCAGCCTCTTCCTCTTTTGATTCCAAGCTCAGTTGCTCCTTCAATTCTGATTCTTCACCCTCCTCTATCTCGCTTGTTTTCTGCCACCTGTGCCTGAGCTCTCAATTGCAGTTTGACATCAGAATGACAGGCGTCAATATTCTTATGCCAGCGGTAACATACATGGAGTCGCTCATTTACTTCTTAGACCATTATTAGGTATCCTTGAGCATTCAGGCTGGACTGACAGTAAGTGTGGCTGATGAATAAGATGATTGGCCAACCACCTCAGTTTATGCAATCTTTCAGGCTTCAAGATTAGTTATCTCTTCGGTATTGAATCCATGCTGTATACCATCTCATCTATTATATCAAAATCTTGAAAAGTCAGAAGTTGTTGCATTTCCAATCTTTGACAACGGTAATATCCTTGTGCTGATATATCCTCTGACTCTTCCAATTCGCACCTAGATTGGTAGGAAAAACTCCTCCATATATGCGATAACTGTTCTGTTTTCTTGCTTCAAGTTGTAAATCTTGGAGAATGCATTTCCATGGTGGCTCACCAGAAGGAATTTCTGTTCAACAAAATTTTCATCTCAACTCTATCTGCATGATCTGTGTTTTTCTGCTGTCTTCGTTTCCATAATTCTGTCTGCCATATGATCCCATAAATTGCATGGGACCTGGCAGCCACAAGTGTTACTTTGTGGTCATTTGCCTTAGGTTTGTGTGCTGATACTTTTTTCATACATACTGGCTATCTCACGAAAGCTTGTCTTCATCTTTCCATCATACTGTGTGTTAACAATTTTGATACCCGACTTCCTGTCAACATTTGCTGTGCCTTGATTAAGTTGATTCTGAAAATTGGGTTCTTCCTTCTGATGATTTCTCTCCAGACGATTGTTGATGTAGACCAAAGGAAACCCAAGCCCCAATCTACATTAATTTGTGGGAGGCATGTAATAAATAGCGTCCCTTATCCGCACGAAACCCACTGCCAATCATGCATGTCCTACCATAACTTTGGCTATTTAACAATTCATACCCCATTCTTACATCTTCTAATTGCTGAATGAGGTCGGTGATTGGTTGGTCACTTATTTTAAGGTCAGAATAGGCATCTCTGCAGTTTGTTGCGTTTTTGGAAATATCCTCTCTCTCTCTCTCAAAAAGTACAGACTCAGTTGCATATGTTGTGCTATTAGATTCTGTTGGAATGACTTTAAGATCTTTGGAGACTAGCAGGCTCTATTTGACCTATTTGGTCCACTCTTAAATACCACCAATTGTTCATCCTTCTTTTCGAAGCAAGTGTTTACTATTTTATGGTCAAATGCCATAGAAAAATTGTTGGGCCACCTAGTGCAGAAGTTACACACACAAATGTAGAACTTTCTAAGATTGCATGCAATGCTAGGAATGTCAAATTCTAAGGAGGAAATAGATGATAGAAAATGTAACTTTCATTCATTCATAAGAGTTCCTACACCATGGAGTATAAATAGGACTCAATTCTTGTAACTTCTCACTCATAATACCCACTTACATCTCTAACTAATGTCCATTTATTCTTTGAAACCTAACTTGCTAAAATAAAGATAGACTCACTCCACTACATTAAGACTTGCTAGAAAATAGGAAAAGACTCTATACATTAGAACGTGCATTACATACTTTTAATTTCATGAGAAAAGCAACCAACTTTGATGGCCCACAATAATGGACCCCGTCATGTTTTGAATTAATATTTCCAAGTTCCAATACACCCCTCTTATTTCAAACATGTGGTTTTCATGGTGTGGAATTTCTTGAACTTGTCTTCTCCCAAGGCCTTTGTGAAAATTTCAGTTGCTTGATCATTTGTGTTGCAATTCATCAATTCTCTCTCCTTTACCCACAACTTTTCCAATGAAATGATGATGAATTTCGATGTGCTTGGTCCGTCCTTGACGTATTGGTTTTTTTGTCATCGCGATAGTATATTACTTTTGCAAAGCATCCTCGTCGGCCCATCCTGCTTTGTTTCAGATCACACAAAACTCTCTGTAGCCATATGGCATGACAAACACTAGATGTGGCAACTTTGTATTCAGCTTTCTTGCTCAACAAGTTAATTACTTCTTTGATGTCCATGATCTCTCTCCTGATCCAAGGCTAAATACATAGCTTTTCCTGTCATCTATGCAACATCATCAACCCAATCATTGTTAGTAAAAGATATGAGGTTAAGATTTGGAACTTTAGTATACCTGATGCTGTAGTCTATTGTTCCTCTTGCATATCTCAATATCCTTTTTGCGGTACCCAAATGATGCCTACTTAGATTGTGCATAAACTTGAAAATGATGCTCATCACGAACATGATATCTGACCTTGTGTGAGAAAGATTCAAACCCCCTCATCATCATCATCATCATCATCATCAAAGTCTTGTCCCAACTATGTTGGGGTCGGCTACATGAATTTTGTTTCTTCCTTCCGATCTAGCTTGAGCCAAATCCCCAGATAAGTTACACTTCTTCATATCTATTTTTACTGCCTCCATCCATGTCCTCTTTGTCCTACCCCTTCCTCTCGGTGGGCATCAACCTTCATAGCCAAACTTTTCCTTACCGGCGCCGTTGCCGGCCTACGCTGGACATGCCCAAACCATCTCAAACGGGTTTATCTAATGTATTCCCTATTATTGCTACTCCTAAATTCTCTTGAAAGCACTCATTTCTTATTTTATCCTTTTTAGTTTTACTACACATCCACCTCAACATTCTCATCTCTGCTACATCCATTTTGTGCATATGGTGCTTCTTGATTGGCCAACATTCTGCTCTATAGGTCATAACTTGTCTAATCGCTGTCCTGTAAAATTTTCCCTTCAATCTTGTTGGTATTGATCGGTCACAAAATACTTCAAAAGCAAGTCTTCACTTCAACCTATGTTTGACATCTTCATCATGTCAAATGGGTTAGTGGGTCACAGCCCATGACAAATAAAGCCCAACTTGTGGGTCAAAACAAGTCTCGTATGTACAGCTATGTAATTGATTCTTTGCCTTATTAGGAGATATGATTAGATGATAATTAGATTAGGATGACTGTAATTTAGTTAATTACATCAATCTCTGTAACTCATATGGAAACATGAAATCTATATATTGAAGCATCGTGACCCTCAAAAGGGATCATCGAATTCACATCATTATTTCTCTCTTCTTCTTGCTGGCTTTGACATGGTATCAGAGCCTTGAGCAAACTCTATACAGAGTTTTCTGAGTGATCTTCTCCATCTTCCAAGCATTGGAAGTCGTCCAGTGTCTTCTCTACCTCAAGAAACCTTCATCCGTTGGTCTGATCAAGGTGTGATCATACGCGGCCCACCCCAGATCAACACTCCTGTATCTGGAGATTGCAACCACTCTGGTCGTCTACTTCTTCTGGTATTTGTGGACATTTTTTGAGGATTTTTGGCATCGCAGAGGTAGGATTTCTACCCCTTCTAGAGAAATTTCAAATTCTGCAGTATCTTTTCATCACAACCGTCCAAGTTTTTGGATCTAGATCTGTTTGGTGAGCAATCTAGCTTGTTTGGTGCGAATTTTGTCTCTTCATCACTCTATGATCTCTGATTGATCATACATCACACCTGTTGTCTGCTGTACTCAATTCTGTCTGGAAGATGTTGCTCGCCTGGGGCTTTTTTTTGTGAAAAATTGTTTTTTTTTCGGTGCTGTCATCCCTGATTGATCAGTTGGAAATATTGGAAGTCTTCTCATATACCTTGGAGATCTCATCTTCATTGTCAGAGCAACGCAGATCAAGGATCTGTGCCTTCTGGAAGAAAAATGTAGGTGATAAACTACTGTTTCTTCATCGTGATCATAGTGGCCCACCTGCGATCATCTCGAAATCCATAAGTCTCCTTCCAGTCTTGGTCGCCCATCTCTCGTCATTTTGGAGAATTTTCAGCAATTTTCAGAGATCAGAGGTAGGCGCTTTGATCCATATTGTGATTATCCATTTTTTAAAATGATTTTCATCATAGCCGCACAAAATCCTTGATTCTGAATGGATCTGGATGAGATTTATACTGCTGGAAAGGAAATTGGATACTGGTCTTACCTACTGATCTGATCACCAATCAGATCCCTCTGTGGGCCCCACGCAAGGATCCCATCTCATTATTCCAGTTCGTCTGGATTGTTTTAGTGCATATTTTGCACTCTGTTGTGTTCTGTTTTTGCTTGGAAGCCTCTCCCACTTCTTTGATCTCTTCTACTCTTGGTCGTGTGTGCTGTTGATGCTGCTAGTTGCTGCTTAAGGCTGATTAATTATTGATCTTTCCTTCTCAATCTGCTTTAAGTACCATTGAATTTTCTTGCACAGTTTAATAGATCTACTGATTACTAAAATGGAAAAGCATGAGATTTGCCTTGATAAAATTTATTGGCAAGAATTAAACTTCCTGGTCCTATCAATTTCAAGTCTATCTCGAAGGAAAGGACATGTGGGGACTTGTTTCAGGAGGGGATCCACGACCTACGGAAGATGAAAAAAGAAAACTCTCTTGGAATACGAAGGATGCCAAGATAAAAACCTGGATTCTTGGTTTTGTTGAACCACAATATATCCTGAATCTCAAATCTTATAAGACCTCCAAGGAGATGTGGGAATATCTGAAACAAGTGTATCACCAAGGGAACTCTGCACGTCAATACCAACTTGAACTGGAGATTGCTCAGTATTCCCAAGGCACCTCATCCATCTAGGACTATTATACAGGTTTTCTCAATTTATGGGCAGAATATGATGACATCAAATACCTCAATGTATCTGCGACAGCTCTTTCTAAGATTCAAAAATTACAGGCAACTTCTCACAGAGACCAGTTCCTCATGAAATTGAGATCTGAATATGAGATCATTCGTTCCAATTTGATGAGCAGGGTTCCCTCTCCATCCCTAAATGAGTGTCTCAATGAACTCTTACGCGAGGAACAAAGTCAGCTCACACAGCATGTTCTAAAGCAGCAGTCCTCCGGAAACTCTCATGATGTAACTTATGCTGCAACTACTAATTGTACCCCTGGTGTCTCTCACGGTCCGGGAGGGATCGTTCATCATAACACTTCTGCTGCTAAAGGACAACCCCCTGCATGAGATCTCAGCAAAATCCAGTGCTTTGGCTGCAAGAGTTATGGCCACTATGCCTCACAGTGTAAGACCAAGTTCTGTAATTACTGCAAATCAAATGGTCATGTTACTACTCATTGCAAAAAGCGGCCACAAAATCGCACTCCACGAGCATATCATGTCAATATTGTAGATGCTACTACTTCCAGCAATAGTCCTTCAGCACCGGTCATGCCTTCGCCACCTCCTACTTCCAATAATGCTCCTCAGATCACCCCTGAGCTTATTCAACAAATGATCATTAATCCCTTCTCTGCACTTGGCATTTCAGGTAAAACCCAATCCTCTTCCTCCCTTTGGTTTATTGATTCTGGAGCTTCAAATCACATGATCTCCTCCACCACTCATCTCTCTAACCTACAACCATACAATGGAAGTTTGCAAGTCCATACTGCTGATGGTTAAAAGCTTCCTATAACAGCCACTAGTGATATTATTCATCCCTTACCTCACAAATGTCTTTCTCTCTCATCTAACTACAAATCTTCTGTCTGTTGGCCAACTGATTGATGATAATTGTAATGTTTCTTTTTCTCGCTCTGGTTGTGTTGTGCAGGATCAAGTGTCGGGGACGGTGATTGCGATGGGGCCTAAGTGTGGACGTCTGTTTCCTCTTGTTCTGCCTTTCTCTCAGAATAACCAGATATCTGCTTTCTCTTGTTTTTCTCCTCAAGATGTTTGGAGGCTCTGGCATAATAGATTAGGCCATCCTCATTCCAAATTGTTATTTTTGATGTTAAACAATGGTAGTATTAATAAAAATAAAACCTGTTTTAGTCACATTTCTGATGAGTGTTCTGTTTGCAAACTTGGAAAAAGCAAAGTCCTTCTCTTTTCTTCAAAATCTACTATCGCTTCAAACTGCTTTGACATTATTCATAGTGACGTCTGGGGGATTACTCCTGTCATCTCTCATACAAATTTCAAATATTTTCACATTTATTGATGATCATAGTAGATTCACATGGGTTTATTTCTTGCATTCTAAATCTGAAGTCTTTGATGCTTTCCAAAAATTTATGGCGTATGTTGAAAATCAGTTTTCTACTCGCATAAAAGTTCTCCGCTCAGATTCCGGAGGGGAATATATGTCCCATCAATTTCAAACTTATTTGCAAAAACACGGGATTTTATCGCAGCGATCGTGTCCTTACACTCCTCAACAGAACGAAGTTGCTGAATGAAAAAACAGACATCTCCTCGATAATGTCCGTTCTCTTCTTTTATAATCATCAGTTCCTGCGAAATTTTGGCCCGAAGCGTTAGCCACTGCGGTTCACTTAATCAATTGCTTGCCATCCCATAGCCTCTCCAATCAAACACCATACTTTCGTCTCTTTCATAAAGATCCTACTTATACCCATCTGCCCATTTTTGGATGTGTATGTTTTGTTCATCTTCCTCCTACTGAACGTACCAAATTAACAGCTCAGTCCGCCCGATGTGCATTCCTTGGCTACGCATCTCAACAAAAGGGGTATCTCTGCTATGATCCTGTACTCAACCGCCTTCGCATCTCTCGAAATGTCATTTTTTTCGAAAACCAGCGATTTTTTTCTACCCATTCCTCGCCTTCTCCTTCTTTTTCTCATCTACTAGATTTTTCTGACACAATCTCTTCTCCACTCATTGTTTATGAACGCCGTCGTCATAAGGATGTTCTACTACTGCCTCCCCCACCGAATCCCTCCTCGCCGACACCTGATCTTGCACCTGACTTTTCACCTGTTGCCTCCCCTCCAGTTCAGCTTCGACGTTCTTCTCGTCTCTCCAAGCCTCCAGAAAAATATGGGTTCACTCACACATCTTTGCTTGCTACCCTCTCCTCCATTGCTATTCCTACTTCTTACTTACAGGCGGTGAAGCATGACCGTTGGCAAAAGGCTATGTGAGAAGAATTAGCCGTGCTACAGGATAATCATACATGGGATATAGTTCCATGTCCCTCTTCAGCAAAACCTATCGGCTGCAAATGGGTTTTTCCAGTGAAACTGAAAGCTGATGGTTCATTGGATAGCTATAAAGCACGGTTAGTAGCTTTGGGAAACCGACAGGAATATGGTATTGATGATGAAGAAACGTTTGCCCCTGTTGCAAAAATGACAACTATCCGTACTGTTTTGGCCATTGCTGCTTCTCACTCATGGCCTCTGTACCAATTCGATGTCAAGAATGCCTTCCTTCATGGTGATCTCAAGGAAGAAGTCTATATGCAACTTCCCCAAGGAATTACGGGTGCCTCGACAGGCAACCGTGCGCGCTTACGACGCTCTTTATATGGTCTTAAGCAAGCCCCACGCGCTTGGTTTGAAAAATTTCGGGATGCTCTTCTTCATCTTCAATTCACTCAAAGCGCCTCTGATCCTTCTATGTTCCTTCATCGCTCCTCGGATGGGATTACCGTTCTCTTGGTTTACGTGGATGATATCATCATCTCTGGTACTGATTCTGGCATGATCACCCACCTCCAAGCTTCCTTACATGAATCTTTTCATCTGAAAGATTTAGGGCCACTCACATACTTCTTAGGCCTTGAGGTTCATCGGATAGAGAAAGGGCTCATCCTCGATCAACACAAATATGCTATGGATCTCATTGAGACGGCTGGTCTTCAAAACTCCACCCCTGTAGATACACCCATTGAGGCCAATCTTCAGCTCGCACACGATACAGGTGATCTTCTTCCTGATGCAACACTGTATCGCCGTTTAGTCGGCAGCTTGATCTACTTGACTATCACCCGGCCTGATATCTCATATGCGGTGAATCTGGTTAGTCAGTTCATGACACAGCCACGCCATCTCCACCTTGTTGCTGTTCGGCGCATTCTTCGATATGTTCTTCATACGCCTTCTCGTGGCCTTTTCTTTCCTGTGGGTAATTTGACTTCTCTCATTGCTTACTCAGATTCTTACTGGGCTGGTTGTCCTGATAGCCACCGGTCTACCACGGGTTGGTGCATGTTCTTAGGGGACTCGTTGATCTACTGGAAGTGTAAGAAACAAGATAAAGTCTCCAAATCATCCACAGAAGTAGAATATCGTGCTATGTCTGCCTCCACTTCTGAAATTGTCTGGGTTCGGGGTCTTCTTTTTAAGCTTGGCTTTCCACAATCTGGCCCTACCCCTCTCTATGCCGACAATACCAGTGCCATCCGGATTACTGAAAATCCTGTCTTCCATGAACGCACAAAACATATTGAAGTGGCTTGTCATTACATACGTGATGAATTTGTGCGTAAAGCAATTACTCTTCCTCATGTTCCTACAGGACTTCAGATTGTAGATATATTTACCAAAGGACTTCCTCGGCCACGACACCAATTCTTAGTTGGCAAATTGATGCTAGTGGATTCACTCGCATCAATTTGAGGGGGGGGGGGGCGGGGGGGGGGGGGGGGGGGGGGGTTTGTCAAATGGGTTAGTGGGTCACAGCCCATGACAAATAAAGCCCAACTTGTGGGTCAAAACAAGTCTCGTATGTGCAGCTATGTAATTGATTCTTTGCCTTATTAGGAGATATGATTAGATGATAATTAGATTAGGATGACTGTAATTTAGTTAATTACATCAATCTCTGTAACTCATATGGAAACATGAAATCTATATATTGAAGCATCGTGACCCTCAAAAGGGATCATCGAATTCACATCATTATTTCTCTCTTCTTCTTGCTGGCTTTGACACATCAATCTCCCCATCCTTACTAATTGTAGAGCCAAGGTAACGGAAAGAATCTCTTTGAGGTATCCCATTGTCTTCAATTCTCACATTAGTTTCATCTCTTTTTATATGCCCATTGAAGTTATAATCCATATATTCCCTCTTTGTATGGCTCATTTTGAAGCCTTTGGATTCTAAAGCGTCCCGCAATCTCTCGAGTTTTGCATTCACACCATCTCTAGATTCCTCTACCGACACTATTTCATTTGCAAATAGCATACACTAAGGTACCTCTTCTTGAATATGAGCAGTTAACTCATCCATAATCAGTGCAAAGAGGTAAGGGCTTAGGGAAGACCCTTGATGTGAACCTCTGGTAACTACGTAATCATCTCTCTTCACAAGTAGTTCTCACCCTTGTTACCGCTCCTTTATACATGTCTTTAATAATTTCAATATTACCTCTTGGAACATTCCTTTTATTTAAAATCCACCAAACCAAATATCTAGGTACCCCGTTGTAGGCTTTTTTTGGATTGATGAAGGCCAATGTAGATTTTTCCTCTTCGCTCAATATATTTCCAGTAATTGCTTAAGTGATAAGATAGCTACCATCGTTGATCTCCCTAGCATAAAACCATATTGATTTTCATATATCTTGGTCTTTTGTCTTAAGTCTTTGCTCCATTACTTTCTCCCATAGCTTCATAGTATGACTCATAAGTTTTATCTCACGATAGTTGGTACATTTTGTATATCCCCCTTGTTCTTATATATAAGTACTACAACACTTCTTCTCCGTTCATCTGACATTTTCTTTGTCATTAATATCTTATTGAAGAATCTAGTTAACCAAATCTCCCCAACTTCTCCTAACCATTTCCTAGCCTCAATCGAAATGTCATCTGGACCCATAGCCTTTCCCTTCTTCATTAGTTTTAATGCTTTCCTCACTTCCACCACTCTAATACTATGAAAAAAATGTATGCTTTGCTAATGAAGTATCCTCTCTTGTTCTTGTCTCCTATATAGTCTTGTTTTAAAAGTATGCTAAAAGATTCTCTCCACCTTTCTTTGATATCACTGTCATTTACTGGAACCTTTTGGTCAGTGTTCTTAATACATTTGACATGATCTAAGTCCCTACTTTTCCTTTCTCTTATTTTTGTAAGCTTAAAAAGATCCTTCTTTCCTTCTCTTGTTCCCAACCTATTATATAGGTCATCATATGCTTTGCACTTTGCATCACTTCCTGCTTCTTTAGCTTTTTTCTTTGCTTTCTTGTACATCTTATAGTTTTCCATATTCCTAGTCCCTTGCCAAACATTGTAACAATGCCTCTTCTCTTGAACAACTTCCTGAACCTTTTTACACTCCGCTACCAGGTTTCTTTATTATAGTGTCTTTTCCCTTTCGATTCTCCAAGCACCTCTTTTGCAGCCTTCCTAATACAGTTAGCCATTTATTTCCACATTGCTGATGTTTCCCCCTCAAAATCTCCAATTTCCATCCTCAATCACTTCACCTTTAACTTTCTCCTTTGAAATCCCTCCACCTTGTTTTAGGGTACATTTTATTTGCTACTAATCCTTTTCTACTTCTAATGCAAGTATAAAAAACTACTAACTTTTGTTGTGTGCTTAAACTCTCCCCTAGAATAACCTTAGAATCTTAACAAGCCAATTGGTCATGTTTTTTAACTATAAAGAAGTGTATCTGAGTTCTGCTAGTTCCACTTTTATAATTAAATAAATACTCCTCTCTCTTTGAAAAGCATGTGTTTTCTATTACAAGGTCAAATGCTAATGCAAAGTCCAACTACTATGCTTCTAAAATTTTTCTCATTAGTCTTATCAACCCCATCGATCAAAATAAGCCTCCCTTAGAATTCATTGGAGTCTTGGTAGGCGCACAATTTGACATACCACACCTTTTCAACAAATTTGAAGCATACTTCTTTTGGCATATAAAAATGCCATTATAATCTTGAATAACTTCAATTCCCTAAAAATAATGTGCACATGCATGTTACACACCATTAACTCCATGAAAAAAAAAAACCAAACTTTGATGGCCCACTTTAATGGACCCCATCATGTTTTGAATTTATAATTCCAACCTGAAAGTTATTCATTTGGAAATGGGTGTCACAGGTTCGTTCCCTTATCAAGGAATTATTGGCCCAGTTTCACTCTCTAAGGTGAGTAGTAGCTCACTAGGGGAAGGTCCAACCATCCATTACGTGCTGCCATAAAAGAAAAAAATGCCTTTTCAAATATGAGAATCACTTTTCCCATGTCATTCTTGTTTCCTAACCCAAAAACTCCCTGTACACTTTACCATAACCATCTCCTTTCATTCCTCTTTGTCTGTTGTATTCTTATCTGACTACGATGCTTTCTGCAATAGGTATAATTTGCATTAACTCATCCATCAAGTCAATCAGGGAAAAAAAAAAAAACATCATATAAGTCCCAAAACACTTTTGATCCATCACTTGGTTCCATTGGGTTGCATAATGGTATGCACTAAGCAACCTAGAAATAGGCTATTAGTATTCACACAATTAAAACTCGCAAGTGCACAAGATCACTATGTAATATAATGATTGTAAGTACAAGGTCGATCCCATGAAGACTTGTGATAAAATAATGTAAAAAACAACTAAAAATCAGAATATTAAAAGAAACAATTGAATGACGAAAAGTTGAATTAAACTAATAAAAACAGTATATTAAACTATCAAAAGCTAAATGAAAAATAATCTAAAACACAAATATTACTAGAATTGAAAAACAGTAATAATGAATGAACAAGGGTTTCATCTACTCCCCTAACCAATTCTATGCATGTCTCTTATTACCCTTTAATAAAAAATCAGAATTATTAGTGACATCTATCAACCTAGACCATGGCTTATGCGTCTAGATTACTATTCCCCTAAACCCAATACATGAGTGGCATACTACATGAATTATTCATTATGATGCAAAAACTAAGCGTGGCATATGTCCTAGTCAAAACACACATAATGCATAAAAACAATGGGAAAGATAAATGCATGAGCCTAAGCATGACATATACTTAGATTATTCATGGTTCTAAGCCGTAGATGCTTAATCATCAAGATCAATCAAAATTAAGTTAGTTACTCTTAAAATTGATTGAACATAACATGGTTGGCATGACATATACACAACTCATTAGTTAATAACATGGTTTAGAATCTCAACTAATAAAACTGAAATCTGAATTAAAAGATGCCAAAAGAAACTACATAGAACTAGGCTAGGGTTTCAACTACACCCTAGCCCTAAAAAAATTAGCTACTCATGTCTTTAATGAAAAATAAAATAGAAAAATAGAGTTGAAGAAGAAAAGTAGAAGATGATGGTGACGTGGTGGGCGGCCAACTTGTTCCCCTCTTATCCTCCTCCAAAAGCTCTCCAAAGATGCTCCAAAGGTGGCTCAAAGGTGGCTATACGGCAGCTAGGGTTTATGGGATGAAGATGACTAGTTTTTGTGATGATAGGGTGCTCGTATGGTGGCTGGAATTCTCTTGGACGTGGCTGAGATGATATGGCTGAATCCACCCCTTGTATTCTTTTATATAATTGTTGCAACAACCCCTTTTAGCAAGTAGTTCCCTTGTATGATTAAATCTCCACCTTACTTTACAATTCTATTTCCTTATTAGAATAGAATAGGAGTCTACTTGTATTTTATAGAAAGTTCCTCACATGTGGCCTACAAATCTGAGTTTTATTTGCAAGGGATTAAATCTGAACTTTAGACATAAAAATGGGCCCATATGGTGTGTGTACAACAAGGTTTAAAAAACCGGATTCGGGACCCGACTCGTTCATGGCCGAGTCCGAGTCGACTCGCCGAGTCGCATGGGACTCGGCCGAGTCGGGCCGAGTCCTAACATCAGAGGACTCGGCCAAGTCCTAATGCGACTCTGCGGAGTCTCATGGGACTCGGCCGAGTTGCATGGCTGAGTCCCATGGGACTCAACCAAGTCGCAATGCGACTCGGCCGAGTCCCATGAGACTAGGCCAAGTCGCATGATTCGCATGATTTGAGTCCGAGTCGCATGCGACTCGGCTCGGTATGTGCCGAGTCCGAGTCGACTCTGCCGAGCCGACTCGGACTTGGCCGATTTTTTAAACCATGGTGTACAATGATTGTGGGACCCCCTTCTTGAACTTCTATCTTGGCTTGAACTCTTGCTCTATACTTTCCGTATTTTTCTCCCTTTTCTTCTCCATTCTTGGGCTCCACTTTAACTTGAATAAGACTTTCTAATTTCTGAAATTCCACTTTTAGCAATGGATGTGGGTCCCCTTGGGCGTGTGACACACTTGGATTGTCTTCTTTTTCTTCTTTCCTTCTCTTTCACTTTTCTTCTTTGATTAGAATTTCTTTCTCCAATTCTTTCCTTCTTTGATTTGAATTGTAAGTCGTCCAAAGAATTAGAAAGTAGTCTTGAAATCTGAAATTGCTTGGATGGGACCCACTATGGCCCTTCTTGATGATTCACGCCCATCACTCTTCGTGAAATCTTCTCCTTTTGACTCCTTTTTACCTTTACATAAAAAATTAACAAAACTATGTAAAATCAAATAAAACAACTATGACTAGCATAAGATAAATCAAATATTAGGGCTTAGAGTGTAAACAATTAAGCACTTATCACATAAGCATTGGCAACATTTCTAATTTTCTTTCCAATACAAACTTAACCATCATGATTCTGTCTTAGTCTCTACGGTCTTCTCTTAACCTCTACATTCTTTTTGTTTACCTATCCCATTTGTCGAAATATATTATTTTGAATTGAAATCTTACACCCTTCCCTTGGTCACTAGCTTTCTCTACCTTTCACTTGGCCTCCTGTAGTCAATCTATGTTTATCCTCATCTTTTCCATAATATCTACCATTTCCAATCTCTTCCCCATCAAAGTTCCCACATTCAAAGAGGCCAAGAGTGTAAGAAAGGCCCTAAAATCCATCTAGATCATTGGATGTTGTTATAGATGTTTTAATTTTTTTTTCTATTATAATATAATCACAAGTAAAAGGTCCTAAATACTCCTTTTTCTTGTAGAAATTTAGGTAAAGCATCCAAGTTGAGCTAAAACCCATAATGCTAAAGTCAATTAAGCCGTGGTTTTGGGATATTTCCAAGCCACATACATGTCCACACAATTTAGACCTGTTTGGACTTATGTTGCACACGTGTGGACTGTATATGCTAACATGTGGCTCTTCTCGATAAAGCACCCTTTCTGTGTTCTTAAGCTTGTTAACTTTTGAAATTCGATGCTCCCTTGATTTTTGTTGCGCAAGGATCAGAAAAGCAGCTGTTCTGCCTTCCCCAATGATATGTATTGGCTATTGGTTTGAATTTAATGAGATAAAATATCTGATTTTGATGTTCATTTATTAGTAACAAAAATTTGATTGGGTGATTTGTGTTGCCTTTAAAAAAAATTATCCTATGATTTAAGATAACAATACTAATGTATTTGTTCATTTATATTCATGTTATTCAGTTACATTAAGTGAAGACCCAATAAAATGTTTATGGTCAGACAGTTGAATCAAAATTTAATATTTAATTAGTATTTACTACGAATGTAGATGTAGTATAAAAACATCAACAACCATGTATTATGTAGTATGTTAAATGAATTTGGAGAAGAGAAAAAGGACTGAATAGCATGTGCTAATTGGGCACCCAATCATATCTCTACATGGTCTGTCCCTTACAAAAAAAAAGTAAGTACAGAAAAGACTTTTTGCTTTAAAAGGGGTCATCCAATAAAAATCGGGGAGTATCGATTGACCACCTGATAAGTTGACTGACACCCCTGATAAATTGGTTGATATGCATTATATCCAGGCATATATTTTATAGGACAATATTCTTCGATGCAAATGTGAATGCCAATACAATAAAATAAAAATGGTGTGGTCTGCCTTGCATGATGCGATCAAATTGATTGTCATTGCTTTAGTTTGTCCAGTCTCCAAAGTGACCTTGCATCTTAAGGTTTTCCTCAGATTGCATTAAATTGATATCGGAGCTTTTCAGCATGCATCAAGTAACAACCTAGATTGTGTCAAGAAGTATATTGACATGTCCAGCTATGGCTAGCATAAGGAGCTTCTTTTTTTTGTTTTATATATCATTTTAAAATTATATAGGTGATATTTAACCTTAGTGCATAATCCATGCCACAACGTACACTCTTGGCAACCTTAATGTCTACATTTGTTTGTAGTAGGTATTTCTACTAATTTTTTCTTATTTTATTTAGTTAAGACACTGTGTCATTTAATTCCAACATGGCTTGTTCATGATATTTCATTTTTTCATGTTGAACTGCAGGATGCAATATGCTAGGTGGAAAGAAGAGTGCCGGGAGATGGACCCCGTTGTAGGCAGTGGCAGGATTATCACAGCCCCCATAATCACTGAGAATGGTGAGCCTATTAAAGATCCTTTAGTCATTTATGAAGCAAAACCAGTTCTGGGTTTGTCTTCTACCCTGCAAGCCAATGAAAGCTCGAGCTCTGAGCTTTCCATTGGAAATGAATCTCAACAGAATGTAACGGATCTTTTAAGTTCGAACACTGGTACTGGTCTGAGGAAGGTGGAGGGTTTTGCAAGTCATGCTCCGTTGGATAAGAAAGTAATTGAGTGGAAGCTTACCCTACATCAAATAGGTAAGTCTTTAGTTTGAAGGAGATAATTGTTTGCTTAGAATGCATTTTTTCCTTATTTCACTCAAGATGTATAATTCAACTCTTTTCTTCACTGCGTGTTTAGAAGCGTTGGGTGTCATAGTTTGCAAGAGACTTTCGTCTAATCTTTGAGTAGTATTTTTTTTTTTTTCCGAATGTGATAGATGCTTCTATAGATGCCTTGTTGTGATGCTATCCTGAAATTAAGACCCATTTTATAATGTTCTGAGAAATCCAATTAATAACCATGCAGATTTGAATAATTCGTGCTTAATTTCTCCTGGTTGGTGGCAAAATAATGTAAAAGAAGATGAAATTCAGTTCAGATTTTTACAGAATTAGTAAAGTTAATGTGTAAGTTACCTTTTGAATGTTTCTCATCTTGAGTGACTTTGAGATATAGTTGTTGGTTGGAAACAGAAGAGTGTAAACTTTTGTTTTCTGCCTTTTCTCCCCCTGATTGGAAGAGAAATTGTATTCTTGTATTCTTTCAGTTGGTAATTAATTGGCAGTTTGCACCACCTGGTAGACACTTTTTTTCGGATACCTACATTTCCCATGATATGAACTTAATGATTTGGTGTTATGCCAGGCCTCGATGTCATTCGCACTGATAGGACGCTGGTATTCTATGAGAAGCAAGAAAATTTGGCAAAGCTTTGGGATATTCTTGCAGTTTATGCCTGGATTGATAAAGATGTTGGTTACTGTCAAGGTGGGTGTTGGATATGCATTGGGAAATGATTACATAAATTTTGTTCTCCCACCATACTAGAACGGATTAATACCTTTGTTATCCTTGTTTTTTTCTTTGTTTTTTTTTTTTTTTTTTTTTTTTGAAGACTCTCATAGTAACAAAGATTCTCTCCCTCTATTTCCTTAATTCCCCCTTTATTATGCAGTTTTATCATCTAGTGGATGCATGGTTTAAAAACTCGTCCAAGTCCAAATCGACTCGGACTTGGTCCTTACCGAGTTGGGTCTACTGGGACTCGGACCTGACCTGAAGGGACTTGCGACTCCTATGCGACTGGGAAGTGTCACATGTGACTTGGCCGAGTTCCCATGTGACTAGGGCAAGTCGGTGGAGTCTACAATGAGGGACTCGGCCGACCATCTAATCTCTGCTATTGAATCATGTAAATCATTTTTTTCTTGTGTTGCATCCATTACACCATAAGAAGTTTATGCTCGCTTCTCTGACTTTAGATCCTATATTGAGGCATTGACATAGATTTTCTTTCCCTAGATAGAAATCGGTCTGTAATAAGAGGCAGTCTAAAGACAGATATTTTCATTTGTGTAATCCATTGACTCTATATAGAAACTGGTCCTTTTTTTGGTAAGAAATTGGTCCTTAATAAGGTGTCTCCTCTATGACAATGATTTACTCCTCCAACATATGTAGGATTTTATTTCTTCTTACTTCAATACAAGAGGCCTCATTTCTCCATTTTGAAAAGACAACACACACTTGCATATGTCACTTAGCCAAATTTTCTTCTTGGTAGGGTAGAAATTTCTTGACAAATGATTAGATCAAATTACATTACAATCAAATTGTAAAAAATTCATCAGAACAAAAAAAATGTAACAAATTTACCATCTGATGCGGCTCTCATACTTTATTTTTCTTATTATTGTTTTTTAAATTCTGTCACCTATTAAATTGCACACAACCTGACTCGGTCGTCCCTGGCGACTCACTGAAGTTGACTCGGACTTGGCCGTGATTGAGTTGGGTCTCAAATCCAGGTTTTAAATCCTTGAGTTTCCAGCTTGGCCCAAATTACCCCATCATGTTTGCCAGTGGGGTATCTTAAATTAAGCTAGAATGTTAGTCTGCTGGGCTCCACTATGAAACATGTTGCTGAAATAAAAGCCACCATATCGGATGTTTTTAGTCAATCAAGTGGCCCACTAATATTGACTGTTTCAAAGAAATGGGAATGCCATGGGAAAGTGTCCTCTATTCGCGTCATTGAGGTTTTGTGAATTCTATGGAGATTTTTGTTCATTCACCTTCCATGATGTGTCTGTTGGGTGAAGGATCTTGATCACTGAAAGATGGGCTTCTCACAAATATTCCTGGCTAGAGTGTGAACCCAATAGTTCTCACCAAGCACGATATAGTGCCTTCTACAAAATTTGACGGACAATCCTAATTTCTGTAAATTTGAATAACTTGTTTTCTAGCCTTTATTATAGATTTGTGTGCTTATGTCCCATCCTCCTGTATAATGCTCATTTGTTATGATCATGTCCTTATTTAACAATTGTAGAGGTTCTGTAGCATATATAATAAATTCTTGATGCTCGAGCAGGAATGAGTGATCTTTGTTCCCCAATGGTAGTTCTTTTTGAAGATGAAGCAGATGCGTTTTGGTGCTTTGAGCGTTTGATGCGCAGATTGGTACGTATCTCTTTTTCTCAATTATTTTTCTTCTACCAAGTTTGAGTACTGATTCTTTTTTTGAGTTGCTTCATTGTTAGAAAAACCAGAGGTTCAGGATCCTATTTGTGAATGATTTTGTGATAGAACTGTGTCCTCACATATTGAAGTTTCATATACCTTATGGTGCTTATGGTTTGGTGGTGGTGTGTTTTTGATGTGTGCACTCTTTGTAGAAAGATATGTGGAATAGAAATGCCCTGAAAATGCACCTAGATCTATTAACCAGTGGATAGAGCATGAAAGAAATATAGGAAGAGATAAAATTTAGAATCTTGTAGTAGTTGTCCAGCTCAGCTCTTCTACAATCTACATTGGTCTCCAATTTTAAAATTAGTTTATCCTGCCCTTTTAGGATATTCTTAGTCCTGGGTCACTGCTTGAAACTTTTGTTTGCAAATATATGAGGAGCCCTTCAGCCTTTTAGTGAATCCTTATGAAGCGGATGACCAGGTCCCTTGGGCCTTCTTTTCTACACCTTAGAACCAAATAGGTCTGTGCTTGGGCCCAATGGACCTTTTGGGCCTTTCTCTGACTCATGGGCTTTGAGCCACTTGATGTAGCCCACCCTTCACAAGGAGCCAGGGGTGAAGATTGAATGATAATTGGATGGTTAGATTAAGACGCATTCCTATTGTTGTAATGACTAATGAGGCTGCAACTGGACATTGAATTGATACTTCAATTTAATCCAGATAGGTCTGGCCCTTTGGACTTGGACCTAATGGACCTTTTTGGCCTTTCCTTGATCCATGGACTTGGCATTAATTGATGCAGCCCACTCTGCATCACTTCTCCATAGGGAGCCACGGGAGAAGATTGAATAATGATCAAACGGTCAGATTACGATACATTTGTATGGTTGTAATGAGGCTGCAAACATTGAATTGATGCTTCAATTTGATCCAACAGACTCATGGAGTATATTGTTGTCTCATATCATGGATCTCTTTTAATTAATATAATTTTACCTGTTATTGATAAAAAGGAGGTTATTGTTGCCTAGATGTTTGAATTGAAATGTCCCTCATTTAAACCATCTTTAGATGATCAGAATTTATTAGATCTTTGACCTACACATAAATGGATTTATTTTTTATATGAACAAACTCTAGGCAAAGGTTCTTCCAATCCAGGGTAAGTATGATGTTGGAAGCCGTGCAATTTGTTCCATGCATTAATTTTTGAGGCCCACTTTTTGGCAACATAAAATTGAAATGTTATCTTATTGACGCAAGTGGACATTGCAAAGCCTATTGAGTAATTACTGATCGAACTAGTACTAGATTGCATGACTTGACTAGAAGGTAGGATGTTATTTAAGTGCTGTTTGCATAAATAGAAATAATTGTAGGTAGCTTTAGGAGTCTTTGTTGGGGGAGGTATGTGGTGCAGCTGCACTGTGTCATGAATTCTAGTCTTATTAGGAGGCCACCTTGTAGTTTAACAAGGAGTATAATAGCATGTTCTGACAGCCTCTATACATATAGCTGACTAGAGGGGGAAAACTGAACAAGAATTGGAATTGCAATTGAATTTGGTACCCTCAGTGTGATTGGTAATGCCTTTCTTATAGTGTTCTCTCGACTAAATGCAACAAGTGTATCACAATCGTATCCCCCTTTTTTTGGGGTGATTTCCTTTTTTTTGGGATCTTATCCTAATCACTCTAGGTATTGTATAATCGTGAAATCAAAACAGATATTTTGCGAGTATGGTGGTCTTCAGTACCACGCTAATATCACCCCTCAATTTGATGCTGGTGATTCAATCAACATCAATTTTGCCTACAAAGAATTGATGCTTAACATGTGGAACAGCTTTGGTGAAGATGTTAGCAACTTGGGGATCAGTAGTACTATGGGTAGGGTGATTATCTTGTCATCAAAGGCCTCTTGAATGTAGTGGCAATCAACTTTGATATGTTTAGTTATCTAATGAAAGACTGGATTGTATGCAATTTGAATGGCATTTTCATGAAGAAGAGTAGTAGATTGTTGTGGATATCCAAGTTCTTTGAGTAACCCTCGTAACCAAACAATCCCAGAGCACATGGAGGACATAGATAGATATACAGCCTCTGTGGAGGATTTGTAAACTCGATTTTGCTTTTACACTTCCAAGAAAGCAAGGCATTACCCAGATAGATACACTAGCTTGTCGTAGGAAGAGTGTTGGGCATCCTTCCCAATTAGCAACACAACATGTAGTAAGAGTTAAATTGGAATTAGCAGGAAAGAAGATTCGACATCCTTATGTGCCAAAGCGATATCGAATGATCCTTTTGATAGAAAGAATGAAGATGTGGGGGTTGAGTTATGAACTGGCTCATGATGTTGACTGCATGAGATATGTCTGGCTGAATAACTTTCAAGTAAACAAGATTGCTGACAAGCTTTCGATATGCTGTGGGATCTTAAAGCATGTTGGCTTCAGCTTTCCTGTTTTTTTCCTCAAGTTCTAACAGAGTATCAATGAGGATGGTATTCTCCAATCGAGCCTGAGCAGTGAGCATTGAGCAATGAGGTCTTTTGTATACTTGTTGATTGCCAAAAATTTCTCCTTTGAATTTGTGAACCTCAAGCCCCGGGAAATAGGTAAGGAGACCAAAATCCTTTATATGAAGGGAAGCATGTAGGATTGCTTACAATTTTGAAAGGCTATCAGGATCAGTCCCTGTGATGATTATGTCATTTACTTAGAGTAGTAAGATAGTGATGCCATGAGAAGTGTGGCAAAGGAACAGTAGGTGGTGGGTGATTTGGAGAGTCTCTGAATTTTTCAAAGCATGCTCTTGCAGCTTGCTTTAGTATATAGGGCGATTGATTTAACCTGCATACATTGTTTGTAGATGAAGCAGTGAGTCCTAGTGGTACACGCATGTAGACTTCTTAAGATCCCCATGCAGAAAAGCATTCTTAACTTCCATCTGAAACATTGTCCATGATTGGGAAGTTGCAAGACCTACAATTATGCAAACTGTAGTCATTTTAGCAATGAGAGCAATGGTCTCATCATGGTCAATCCCATAATCATGTCTATTAAGGCCACTAGTTGAACTCTATATCGATCCAATGATCCATCTGGTTTGAGCTTGACGGAGTAGATCCATTTATACAGAGGACATGGTATATATAATGTATTAAGTATGATTATGCTGGAGCACATTATGTTCCTCCTTCATTGTCTATTTCTAACAATCATGCATTGGAACCTACGAATAGGTGTTAGGTCTAGCAATCGAGGATACGGTTGCAAGTAAAAAAGAGAGAAAAATCGAAATGAGCAAGAGGATGAGAAGGATGAGCAGACCTTCGAACCAGGGGACGAGGATCAGTTGCCAAAGTTGCCTATTTGCAGTTGTATCTTGATTGTTTAGCTCCGCATTGCCCAACCCTGGTTTAAATCTTGTTATAATAAGGGAGTTAGAGAAGTCTGGAAGAATGGAGATGGCATGTAATGAAAATGATGATGATGTTGGAAGACGTATTTATTTTCAAAGAATACCACGTTGTGAGATGTGAATGCAACAAACTACCAGTGCACCCCAAGTGCAAGCTTGTCTTCAAGTAGTAATTCTAGGTGAGACCGAGGTCGATCAACTTTAACATCTTCAAGAGTTTCGCATTACTAATCTTCGATTTTGAATTGAATGGTGGGGGGTGGGGGGGATGGGCGTCCAAGGGGGATTGGGACGTCCCACCCTTGGGAGGTGTTGTGGCATGGAGAATGGGTGTGTGTGAGAGGAGCACGCCCTACCTTGGGCTTTTTATAGTTTTTGGATTTCTTGCATTCCAAGTTTGAGAGGATTTAGAAAGCTTCTTGCTTGGGGAGGAAGAAAAGGGAAGGAAAAGTAAACAGGGAGAGAAATAGGAAAATAGGAGAAAAAGTAGGCGGAAAGGAGAGAATCTAGGAAATTGTAGATATTCCTTTCCAATTTTAATTCCTTGTTGCCCAAGTAGTTTCCTATCTTGACTCACCTTCCATCTTTGCAAAAATCTCTACGCGATCTTGTCCGTCGATCTTCTCTTGATCAAACCCTCCTTGATTAGAATCCTTTCAAGTTTGGAAAGTATTCTTTCTTTTTGAAATTCAAAATTTGAATTTTTTGAATTTTTGCGACCTTTTTTGAATTTTTGAATTTCAAAATTTGAAAATTGAAGTCTTTCCTTGTTCTCTAGTAAGTCTTCAAATCCTTCCAAACTTGAAACTCCTCTTGAATTTTGAAATTTCAAATCTCCTAAAAAGGAGAATCTCTTGCTTTGCAACAAAGGTGGTGCCCGCCCCCCCCCCCCCCCCCCCCCCCCCCCCTGGATGTCATCCACCTTGGGAACCGCGCCCAAGGTGGGTCCCACTTGGTGGCGAACTCTTCTTTTATCCTTCTTTCTTTATTTCTCTTCTCTATTTTTCTCCTCTTGAATTTCTTCATGTGTGGGTCCCCTTTAGTTAAATTTTCTACATAGAAAACTATCATGCCATGCGCGGGTCCCATTTTGACACGTCTGAATGCTTGCAAATACACCATCTAGCTCAGTTTTTTGTGTACAACTCAATGGTGCAAAGAAATTATGTGAGTTTACGTGTAAAAATGAACTTATTCATAACGATAGTAGGATAATACAAAAATAATAATTTCATAAAAACATGCAATTTTCCATATTTAAACCAATTTTCTGATGACCACTTTGAAAAACATGATGCATAATTTTATGATAAGTCCAAAATCTACATGAAATGATGGCAATGATATGCTATTTTATAAACTAATCAATCATAACAAAGAAAACCCTTTTGATGAGCAGTGAAACCTAGGAAAGCACATTTCAAATATTTAGAAGAAAATTTATTTTGCTCTTGTAATGGAAGATGGGCAAAACACAAACAACAGGAAGTACGAAAGGGTGTGTTATGAAAACGGGAAAAAGGAGATTGATATTTTAGCTTAGGTGATGGGAGATGATTTATAAGATGAACAACTGTAGAAAGAGCATTGACCCAGAAAGTGGACAGGAACACATATTCAAGAAGTAAGGTTCGATCTGCAACAAGGAGATGTTGATTTTAACATTCTTCCACCCTATTTATTCAGGTGTACAAGGACATGTTCGTTGATAAATAATACCCCTGGATTGTAAAACAATCTTGAAATTGTTGTGAAAGATATTCATTCCGGAACCAGAAGGAAGAATTTTGATGATTTTAGAAAATTGAATTTCAATTTAGGTAAGGAATTTTTTAAATGCATGAAAGACTTCTGATTTGGCATTCAAAAAATAAATTCAAGTAAATTGTCTATAATCATCTATGAATATGACAAAGTATTTATGATGTGAATGAGAAATGGTGGGTGATACTCCAAACATCCATGTGGACTAAATAAAAATCATTTGTATAGTTGATTCATGTGTGGGAAAAGGCTGTAACTTGATTTTTCCCATTTTGCATCCTGAACAATCAAACACAACATCTTGAATTGAACAGTTAAACTTATTCATAAGTAAACCACTCTTAAGCATAAAAAACAAATTTTGAGGATTCAGACGCTTATGCCACGGTTGCAATCATTATTGAAAGAAGATTTGCAAAATAATGAAATCAAAGATTTATTCCTAGGCGGTGTTGATATGTGCAGCACAAAATGTTCGCCGCCTTTACATCCCTTCCTGAATCCTGATGACCTACCTGAGTCCTGATCTTGTATAAGACAACCAGAAGAAGAAAATGAGACTCTATTTATTTTCAACAAGCTGGTAGGCTGAAAGAAGATTAATAGCTAAGCTGGGAGGAAAAAAAAAGCATGTAGAGGCAAACGAGAAGAAATATCACCAATGATAACAATGGGAAGACTCTCACCGTTATCAGCGTGAATTTGTAATGGTTGATGATATTTTTTAACATGATATTTTCGGATGAAAAAGTCATATGATTGGATGCCCCAGAATACCCAACGGGAAATTTGGATGATTCACCTGAAAGACCAAATGCAAAGAAAGCAGAGTGAGTCATCTGTTAAAAGGGATGACTGTTGTAGTGCTGGAGAAAGATGAAGCATCTGTTGCTGCACAGTAAGCAACACTGCTCTTGTTCTATGGTCGCCTCTGACATTCTGAGACAACATGTGTTGGTTTCTAATACTAATTGCAAATTTTCATTTTACATTGAGTTGCCGTGTGTCCATACTCCTTGAAGCCATAACACTAGATTTTAATCATCTTGATCATGAGATTTCACCTGGACTGCATAAGCAACATCAACGACAATGCAAATGCACTTTTGTTGTTCCATGATGGTTTTAGAGTGGCATCGATGTTCTTCGAGCAATAGCTCATTGAGACATGTCCAAGGATGGAGATGGATCACAGCTCATAAGGTTTGAGCTAAGAGACTCAAAATCATGAGGAGGGGGAAAACTGGGGTTTGCCGGCATTGGTGGCGTATTAAGAATTCACCAGTGAGCAGCATTGCATGTGTCCTCAAAGCATGTTGGAATTAGAGATTCGAATAAAGCGGAAGTCATGGCCATTTTGGAAGCTCTTCACACCTTCAGAAACTCGTATTAGTGTCATCTCATAGTGGAAAGTGATTCTTCTAATGCTTTATCTTGGGTCAATTCCTTTAGGGCCCGTTTGGCAATATACTAGGTTAGTAAAAGTGATGTAAAGCCTCCATTTTTCAGACAAGGAGTCACATCAAAAGTACACATCTTTGAAATTCCCTCCTTTTTTTTAAAAGCAAGTAAAAAAGCAACCTCTCTTCTCCACTAAATGACAAAAAAACACCCACTTTTTACACAAAAAGTCAAAAAGATTCCCTACCGATCCACTAAAAACAAAATACCATTATAACCCTCTTATATTTTGTTCTCTCTTGATTTTATGCTTTTCATCACTTTTGCTTTAATAGTAAATTGCCAAACTGGCCCTTAGGGGCATGTGGAAGATGCAGGTCTATTTTAATGAGATTTGGCATGTAGCATCTTCTCGGTGTCTTTTTAGTATATTAGTTGGTTTGCCAACAGCATGGCAGATTCTCTAGCTGAGCAAGGAATTGATTGCTCATGTAACTTAAGTGCTCCTATTATGTAGGCTTGGTCATTGTTTGGTATACTTCTTTTATACCAATAGACGATCTTGTGCTTCCTACCTTTGATGCATTCCTATTTTTAATAAAATTTACCGTTACTTCTCAAAACAGATAAAATCGTGACAGAGTTTCATAAAAAATTGGTCTTGCATAATGCATACTAACTTCATGAACTTGGAATGTGGATATGCATCATGAGGACATTAGAATACACTAGCTCTGTGAACGCCATCCAGAGATTAATGAACCTGGAATAATATTCTTTAAATGGTCTTATCTTGAAAATATTTTGAAATATCATACTTAAATGGGTGAAGCAAAGGACTTATTCCACTATGCGAAACAGAGAAGAAGATACAATGTGCTAAAGAGAACAAGATATTATATTGAAGCCAAAAGAACCTCTTAGACAAAAAATCTCCACCCAAATGACCTCCCAATTTAAACTGTTCGTCTTTGACAAAGGAAACACAACCACTGGCTGTCAACTCCCTCTTACACAGGAAATAGATGACAAACACCTATATAAAAGAAGCAACGCATCCCTTTTTTCCATCATTGCAAATCTTCCTTAGTGATAAAGTAACTCTCATTATAACCTATCCTAAAAGTACTTACAGAAGTCCTCCTGTGAAAATCCAACTCACGCTCAAATATGAATTGCTATGAGACATTGAAATAACTAAAAGGAGATCTTTATTAATAACTAACAAGCTACAGTGTCCAACACTGTTGAATCATGTTTTCTTCATTCTAGCTGCATTATTTGATAAGTTTGGCTTCATTTAGTATAGATCCAAGGGCCATTATAACTTCATGCTTGGAAAATGGTGTATAGGAGTTATATATTGCATGTTGTCTTGCAATCCGGGGAATATGTTACGGATTATATGTTGCGTGTTGTCTTGCAATTAGGGGAATATGTTACGGACTCTTTTATATTGCTACTTTGTACAAAATATTTCTGAAGTCCAACTACATCACCTTTCTTTGAGTTGTTTTGTGAACTAAAGGCACATTTTGTTAGCAATTGCTGGCCCACCAGGCCCATGTACAATAGGCCCAATTCATAACTGACCCATTATAGGAGATATTAGTTGACTCAATATCTTTGTAATGGGTCAGTTATGAATTGGGCCTATTGTACATGGGCCTCGTGGGCCAGCTATTGTTAACATATTCAAAGCAGCTTTTGAAAATTGATCGTATGCTGTTATTTCCTTCTTAAAAGACACTGGTTTTCTTTCTTTTAAAATTATAGTCATTTTTCAAGTTGCTTACTATGTGTGCTCCTTTGGGCATTTAAAGCGAGGTAATTTCAGATGCACAGAGAGCTCTATTGGGGTGGAAAGTCAACTTCACAGTCTTGCATCAATTACGCAAGTTCTTGACCCAAAGCTTCATCAACACTTAGGTACATTTTGTAATCGGATGCCTTCAATGATTGCCATCTTTAAGTGTTATTATCAAATGCTTTCTCTAAGAACTGTGCACAGGGAATTGAAACATGAGTCTTTCTAGTGTAGAAGGAAAATTTTACCAATATATACAGGGAGAGTGGGACAACCACCTAAGGCTGATGTCTGACCTGTAGGGAAATCTTTATTGGGATCTCATTCCTATTTATTAGCTTACTACATCCCAAGCTTTTGAAGAAACCTTTTAAGAACGAAATATATATATATTTTTCTGTTCGCTTCCTTTGGCTTCGTCTCCTTGTTTCCTCTGATGGCTTCTAAGGCCTAAATCTACCTAATCTAGATGATTTTCCTCTAGTAAACAAGATGGGAGTGGATACATTTGGGCTCAAAGGTTGAGCAACTTGAATTTCCAGAGAAGGAATTTGTTTGTTTTTTAGGTTTAATAGTTGTTAAATATAAATAAACATGCCATTGTGTTAAGTTTAAATACATTACGTCGTTTGCATCACGTTAATGTGTTAGTTTATTTTTTAGGTTGATGGATGTTGAAACCATAAATAAACATGGGATCATGCAAGTGTAAGTACATAACATCATGGGCATCAGGTTAGTGTTTGATTGGGAGGTTATCACAAGTTTCTCGTCAAAATGAAGGCTAGTCTCTCTCTGATGCCACTTGCATTGCAAGCTTCGATTTCTAGTGACTGAGCCTGGATTTGTATGAGAGCGATTAAGCTTTTAATTTTGTTGGAGTTTGATGCATAACCTAGGGTTAGGGTTTGTGTGAAAAGTGCCAAAGCACGATGAAGGATGGAGGTCTTTGCAGAGACTATACATGAGGACCCACCTCAAGGGGAACAAAACCCACACAAATGTTATTAATGTTCTCGACTCTGAGATCCCATCCTTACAATGTGCATATAAATCAGAAGGAAACCTGAGGGGTTAAGTCTTCTAATCAAACTGGGAAATTTAAATAAGTTAGAAAATATCCTAATCACAACTCATTAGAAAGCTTAATCATAATGGCAACTAGTTAGGGAAATAAAAAAGTAGAAAAAAAAAAATCTAATCTCCCTTGGGTCCCACACGTGGGGCATGGGCCTCCTTGCAATGGCTCATCAACTTTGCATTAGAGCCGAGTTCCATGAAGTTAGGAAATATAACACAACCAATCCAATAGACCTCCACTGGTAGGCCAATGCCTATGGGCCCAATCCAACTTGCCAAGCCAGTCAACTGGACCTTTCGAGTATGAACTTAGGTTTAACACCTCCAACTTCATGGAATATACCCTTATTGGGTCCATCATTTGATGTCGGCCCCAAGTGGGATCCCTCTTTCATTGATAGCTTGGATGGCCAATCTTATACAGTTTTTTAATTTCCTATTTTTCAGACAATGTAAACTTTGGATGAACTCTATTCTCATAGAAAGAGGTGTTGGGAAGTCCCACATTGCCTAAGTCCCTAAGTTGGACATGTCTTCATGTACCTGTTTGGGCTTTCCACCTATCAGCTTAAGCTTTTGGGTTGGTATATGGTTCTTTACATGGTATTAGAGTGGGTTCCGACCCCGTCATTGTCGTGTAGCCCACGTGGCTCGTCTTTCTTGTGTAGCCCATATGGAAGGCACGTCCATGAAATCTGTTAGGCCTGCAGGTGAGGGGGAGTGTTGGGAAGTCCCACATTGCCTAAGTCCCTGAGTTGGACATGCCCTTCGGCCTTCCACCTATCAGCCTAAGCTTTTGGGTTGGTATATGGTTCCTTACAAGAGGTCAGTGTCATAGAGTATGACTATATAAAGGAAGTATAGTTGCACCTGACATGCATCATGCGGTGGTACGAACATTGACTCCTAGTGAGCACTAGGTTTGAGCTCTGCTCAACCTACTGGATGACAGTTGCGCCCACCAATAAGACAATGTATTGAAAAACAATGTGTAGTGTAAAAGCAATCTAGGTGTATTTCTTTATACAATAGATCAGGCTCCTTAATATACACATGATGCAATATGGACCAGGCCCAAGTCAACTAGGCCAACCCATTGACCCATAGGTCAATCCGGTCCATTGGGTTCAGCCCCCATAAGCTCAATTGTGACTCTGAGCTACAATGGGATTCTAATTTTTTCCCCATTCTGATTTTTCTGTTATTAGGATTGCTATTACCTGGTTTCCACTTTTGATTTAGTAGTCTTTCATATTTAGGAAAGTCTTAGTGTCCAAGTAAGAGAGGGACGATCCTACTCCTCTCTATATAGATGATATTCCATTGTAATTGCTTATGCTTAGTATTATTATCAATCAATTTTTCTCTAATTTTTTTATTTAGTTATGGTGTTTTCCATTACCGTGAGTGTGACCTAGTGGCTTAATCTGTCTTTGGATTGAATGAATCCCTTGGGTGGTTGTTCTATTTTCGATTGTGGTTCCGGGTTTGCATCAATTGGTAAGTCCTGCTATCACACCCAAGGATGAAAATAGCGGTAGCGGCAGCGGCAGGCGTAGCGGCCCGCCACCAAAACGCTACGAAGCCTGGGCTACGTAGCGTAGTGGTGAATTTTGAAAAATCGTCAAAAAATTTTGAAAAAATTCCAGAAAATCCAGAATATTAAAAAATGATGGAAAATGTTTTTTTTTTTTTTTTTTTTGCAAAGATAACTAAGATTCAGGGGTGTAGCGGTCCCCACATTGTATGAAGTCCTACCTTTTTCGCTGTATGAATATAAAATATTAGTAATGATCATTTTTTTCACATGTATTCATGTTGATTAGTTATGCTAACTTAGAAACTAATGAAAGGCTCATAAAGATTTTTCTGTTAAAAATTAAATCTGATTAGAGCCTATTTCCTATTAAAATGAAAAGGGCTCATTTTCTGTTAAAGTGTACCTTGGTCAAGGGCTTATTTCAGTATTTCCTATTAGATTGAAATTTGGCTAAAACTTATTTCCAATTAATGTGAAACTTGGCTGATGCCCATTTCTAGTTAGTGTCAAATTTTGCTATGGCCCTATTTTCAATTAGAGTGAAATTTGATTGGGTTTTATTTCTAATTAGAGCGAAATTTGGCAAAGGCTCTAATTTCAATTAAGTAATATTTGGTTAAGACATGCCCTTTTTATTTAATACTTGGGCATCAATGTGGAGCCCATCAATGGTTAAGAAGACAATAGCTTTTGAGGGCCCATTTATATTTTATTTAAACCTTTTATAAGGTGGGCCGCTGTGGGGCCCATAAATTACCTTAAATAAAAGAGATGGAAGGGCCATATGCTGCCCTATTTCGTGTGAATGGAAGGATCGAGAGACAGTGGGAGAAGAGGGAAAGGAAAAAGAGGGAAAAGAAAAAAAGGGAAAGGAAAAGAAGAAGAAGAAGAAGACGGAAGGGAGCACCTGCTGCCGTTGTGGTCCTGCAACCGCCGCCGCCTCCTGCTGCTGCTGCTGCTTTTTTCTACTGCATCCAGTTAGGTTGTCTACAACTGTTCTCTCGTTTTCCCTTCCTTTCTTCATTTTTTGCTCTTTTTTTTTACCTTTCCTTCTTCTTTTTCCACTAGTCAAAGAAAAGATTGGAGGGAGGAGGGTATGGTTTTTTTTTTTTTTTCCTCATTGTTCATAGTTTTTAGCGGCTAATGTGCAACGTATTGGTGCGTATCGGCCGCTACAGGTAAATAGCGGCCGATATGGGCCAATACGAGTGCGACACCCACTTTTTTCCGCTTTTTTCCCCTTATGGTTAGCCATAAGACTAGCCGTAAAATAAGTTGGTTTTGGCCAACTCCTAGGTTGCCTGTCAGGAAAATGGGCATGTAGCTTCTGTCTGGCTATGGTTAGCTGTATGGCTCATCATAGAAGAGCCTGTCAGTCAGCACTCTTAGGTTGCCCATAAAGGCTCCTTCCAGAATTGAAGTCCAAAGGGTTACGGCGAGCCATGTGGTCCCATGGCTAGCCTTAAGTCCCCAGAATTGAATTTATGTAGCCAAATTCAGTTTAGAATTCAGGGCTTTTTACCCTAGCTTCAGAATTCAACTGTAATACATATATTAAAGGTCCTTTCCTCTTCATTTAACCACCCACGAATCGATATTAAAGTCCATTCCATTAGAACCATTATTTCTAGCATGTGAATTACATACCAACCATCATAAATGAGCTCAACATGGGTAGCTAGAGAAATTTAATGCTAAGAATCAACCATCATGACATGCATATCCAATTTATACAGCTTGTTCACTTGCCTTAACTACAACAGGAGAGAAATGGAAGAAGTGACAATTTCATGAACACAGAACCTTGAGAGCCATGGTTGTTGAATCAATACTGAGAATGTATTGTCGTATCTTTTATTGGAGAGCATTCATCACTATATATAGGTATTACATGCCTTAATGAACGCTCAAGTAGCACAATCAAAAGGCACACAAGAAGATAAACCAGGAGTTTTATTTAATAAACCAGAATTTAACAGAAGGGATAGAACTTTGGAATTAGGATGGCCAAGTCTTTTATGCCACAATTGGCAGTTATCTTGAATAGAAAAACAAAAGACATCATTGTCAAATATATTCCTAGAAAGCTTATTAAAATCCAGCGGAAACAAGCGTCCACACTTAGGCCCCCTCGCGATCTCCTTCCTGGACATCTGGTCCTGCACAACACAACCAGAAGATGAGAAAGAGATGTTACAATTATTTTCAACAAGTTGTCCAGCTGATAATAGGTTTGAAGTTAAATTGGGACAAAGGTAAACATTGTTTAAAGGAAGAGGACCAGTGATATATCCAAGAGCAGTAATGGGTACGTCGCCTCCGTTAGCAGTTTGTATATGAAGATTGCCATTGTATTTTGTCACATTGGAGAGTGAGGAACAGGAATTCGTCATATGATTAGACGCCCCGGAACCAAGGAACCAAGTAGAAGATGGAGATGACGTACCTGAGAAACCAAAAGCAGAGAAGGCACTGAGAATCATTTGTTGAACTAGCTCAAGAGTGAGAGATGATGAGGGCCCAGGCCGTGAGGGTGTAGATGTGGTAGCAGGCATAACTGAAGAAGCAACATAAGCATGTGGAGTCTGAGACTGTGGAGGCCGATACTGCGGAGACTGCGGAGTTTGTGGGGACGAACGTTGTGGGCGGCGGCCACATTCAGAGATGATATGTCCTGACTTTTTATAGTAACTGTAGACTTTTTGTTTGCATTAAGATGCAAGATGCCCAAATTTCTGACAACTGTAGCACTGTGTTTTGCTCAAGTCTCGAGACTGAGGCGGAGAAGCTTTATTGGCTGAGAATGCGACTGAATAAATCTTAGTCTTTTGTTGAGCCATATGTGCCGAGGTGGCCATGCGCTGTTCCTTGCGTTAGAGTTCATTCAAGCAGACAACCAAGGAAGGTAGAGGCGTCTGATTCGTTAGGGCAGATCGGACACTTTCATATTCAGTCCGTAATTTCATCCAAAATTGATCCCGTTGACTAGAGGCCTGAAGATTGCGAATGACAATCAAAACATTGGCAGTCACACCTGCATACTTAATACTATCGTATTCCGACCATAGGGTCCGGAATCCCAAATAGTAGTCTTGGATCGACAAGGTCCCTTGTGCATGTTCAGCAATCGCACATTCAAGGTGAAATTGACGTGCGAAGTTATCTTGATGGTACACTTGCTGCAGATACCCCCACATGTCTTTAGAAGTGGGGTAGGGTTTGAGGTTCATGATCAGATGAGGCTCCATGGATCCCAGAATCCAGGTTTTGATTTTGGCATCTTTAGTATGCCAAGAGGAGATCTTCTTCTCATCCTCAGTGGGTATAGAGTCAGAACAAAAAATATATCCCCATAATTCTTTAGCTTCAAGGTATATTTGGAACTGAAAAGACCAAGCATGGTAGTTCTTTCCCGTGAATCGGATCAAGGTAACTTTAGATTTTTCCATCGCAAACAATGTTGGCCAAAAAATATGATTTAATAGCGATAAGACTGAGCAATCAGTGAAGAGAAAACTATATAAAACGAAAAACAGGGCCCTGTCAAGTGAAAACAACAGCAGCAGTGGCACGTATTGAACACAGCAGCAAGTAGCAAAGTAGCAAGTAGCAGAAATCAAGGCAGGAAGCAGAAAGCAAGGCAAAAATAGAACCAAAAACTCTTCCCAGAACAGTTGTGTGAGGCAGCAACTCAAATCAGCTTAGAAACAGGCCTGATGAACATGCACAGAGGATGGGTTTTGTTCGTGGGCCCACCAGATGATCTTAGGACAGATCAAAGGCAAAGGATGAGATGAGATGTAAATTCTGCAACTGATGGAAGAAGGAATCCTCAAAAAGGATCAAGATCCGAGAATCTAGACGGCTGAGATTGAATCTTGTGGAGAAAATTGAAAAACCCTAGAATTTAGTTGATGGCCCACCTCTGATGATTATAAAATCTTGAAAAAATAACCAGAAAGTTGGATAATTTCAGTCGACCGGGATGGAAGGGATTTGCAGAGGGGCTGATGACGATCTGAAGTGGGCCACGTCTTGATCTGAGATGATCAGTGATGATCTCCTATTGCCTTGATACTATGTAAGATAAAAAAACAAGGTTTTCTTGAACTTTTCTTTGATACCATGACAATTTCATGAACACAAAACCTTGAGAGCCATGGTTGTTGAATCAATACTGAGAATGTATTGTTGTATCTTTTATTGGAGAGCATTCATCACTATATATAGGTATTACATGCCTTAATGAAGGCTCTGATTTAGGTTATTACATCAATATCTATTCTAGTTTAGGAAAACCACAATCTCTCTAAGTTAGGAAAGCTATTAATAAACTATCTAAGATAGGAAAGCTACTAATAAAATAACATGTACATCTGTGTCACAAAACAATCCACGTGAGATATAATTGAATCTTCCATGGGCCTTGGGCCTGTTTAACAAGAAGAACCCTAATACAAGCTCCCCAAGCTATAGCACCTATCCCACTTCCAACCAAGCTCCCAATCCACTCTCAACCACTCCTGAAACATTGAAGGGGAAGAAGAACAAGATCTAAGCTACATGCACAACTAGAAGAAGCTAAAGGAAATGAATTGGAGAGGAATGCCTTAATGAAGACTCACCAAAATGAAGGTTCTTGAAGAAGACGGCAAAAGGAAAAAGATGGAAGCAAGGCCTTGGCTTGATTTGACTGAATTTGATCCTTGGATCAAGGAGGAAGAAGGAAGAGGAAGGACAGGCGGGACATCCAAGAGGAAGGAAGGAAATGAGCTGAGTAATCGATGGGCTATTTGGGGATGAAATTTTATGAAATTTACAAATAGTTCTTTAACTCTTGTTTTGGGGAAAATGATGGAATTTGACGGGCTTCGAGGCATAACATCACGACGAGCCAAGAATGAAAAGTTCGGGAAATGACGAGATCTTTCCGATGAACCCAAAATCAGTGAAAATGAATTTTTTGGAAAAACCCTCTCAATTTTCCCTAAATTGCAAACTAATCCCCTACCATGTTCAAAAGCGCTTCTATTTGCATGAAACCTTGCAAACACCTTCCTAACACTAAAACATACTCACTCACCCACTCATTATTCAAAATAGCGGCCGTTATGTAGCGTGGCGCCGCATTATCGGCTGTAGTGGTTGAAGCCGTACATTATTTTGAAACTAGCGGCACTACAGTCTAAAAGCTAAAGAGCCAACTGGTTTTAATTTTAAACATTGTTTTTCCTATTTCTTCTCCTCAATAGCCTTTCCTAAAATTGTCTCTATCCTAATATGGTTCCAAATCACTACAAAAACATAAGATTGGCAGCTACACAAGATTTGAAGATTTTTTACCATTTAAAAAATTCACACCGCTACGTATCGCTGCATCCGCTATGTATCGCCCCCGACATAGTCTTTTCGCCACTGTCCGATACGCCCGCTGCAACCACTATTTTGATCCTTGCACCCACTAATTCTGCATAGTTAGCTAATGGAGCAATTAAGTAACAAAACTACGCAATTAGGGTCAAGGCCTTACTCCTGTTATCGCTGGGAAGACCACTGGCTTTTCTGGTTTTCTGTCCATCATCCTATTTCGTAAACCCAAAACCATTCATCCCGAAACCCTCCTCTTTGTATAGCCCAACTCCCAAAACAATCCAAACCTTTTTCAAGCACATCCGAACCCTAAAACTTCCATTCGAACCTTCCAAACCCTAACTAGCCAACTCCAGAACACAACCTATGTGCCTATCATAGTAGCCTGAAACCCTCACATCACCCAACTAAGATCCTCCCCATTATCAAATTCCCCTGCCCCCCACCTTGCTATATTCCATCAACATCATCATCCATTCATCCCATTGCAATACAAAGCCCTCAAACCGTGGACGAACCATCACCAACATGTCGTTCTCACAATTGCAAAATACAAGAATGAAACGAGAGTTCTTGAAATACTGATTGTATTAATTTATGTGTGTTCTCTTGGAGAACGAACACCAATATAAAGGAATTTACATGCCTTAATCAAGGCTCTCTGCAAAGGAAACTAGCTAAGCACTATTCTAAGTTAGGAAAGCAATCAATTAAGATATGTACAACTGTTGCAAGCATTGACCAAATCAAATCCACGTGATATGTAGCTTGTTGGAGTGATGGGCCTTGGGCCCTTTCATGGGTCGAGGGCCAACTTAACACCCCGCCTCAAATTGATGCGGGAGAATCAACAAGCATCAATTTGCCAACCAAGAATTGATGGCGAGGTCAGGGAAGACCTTTAGTAAGAATATCAGCAATTTGAAGCTCAGTGGAGACATCCGGAAGGCTAATGACATCACGCTTAAACTCATTACGTATGAAGTGACAATCAACCTCGATGTGTTTAGTACGTTCATGAAAAATCAGATTTTCAGTAATCCGAATTGCACTTGTATTATTTGCATAGAGGGGGGTAGCTCCTGCTGCGGGAAATCCAATGTCAGAGAGCAGACCGCGGAGCCAAAGTATTTCGGAGCAGGCATCAGACATAGCTCGGTACTCAGCCTCGGTAGAAGATTTGGAAACTTTGTCGTGTTTCTTGCATTTCCAGGAAATCAGGCTATCACCCAAGAACACGCACTATCCTGTGGTTGATCTGTGAGTATCCGGACAACCAGCCCAATCGGCATCTGAATAAGCTCTGAGAGAAAGAGGATTGGCGGATGGACAAAACAATCCGCGAGTCAGTGTGCGAATAAGGTACCGAATGATGCGACGAACAGTAGCCAGATGAAGGTGACGAGGAGTAGTCATGAACTGACTCAGAAGGTTGACCGCAAATTAGATATCAGGACGGGTGATTGTGAGATAGATCAAGCTACCCATTAACTGGCGATATGCGGTAGGATCCGGAAGAGGGTCACCCTTATCTTTACTGAGTTTGACATTTAGTTCGATCAGCGTACTGACTGGAGCGGAAGACGTAAGGCCAGCCAAGTCAATAAGATCAACCGTGTATTTGTGTTGATTGAGAACTATACCTTTTGGCGATTGATGAACTTCAAGACCAAGGAAATAGTGTAAGGGGCTGAGATCCTTCATTTGAAATGTCTGATGAAGAGAAGCTGCATTGGGACGAGTAATGACAATGTCATCAACGTAGACCAGAAGTACGGTAATCCCGGATGGAGTATGATGTAGGAACATGGAAGGATCATACTGGCTAGGATGAAAATCTAAGCGGAGAAGGGTATCTTGAAATTTCTCAAACCATGCGCAAGGAGCTTGCTTCAGACCATAGAGGGAGCGACGGAGCTTAGCAACCATACCCTTCCCAGATGAGGACCTCGAAGGTAGACGCATATAGACGTCTTCTTTGAGATTGCCATGAAGAAATGCATTTTTTACATCCATCTGATAGAGAGGCCAAGACTGAGATGCAGCAACAACAAGGATTATGCGTATGGTGGTCATCTTGGCGACGGGAGCAAAAGTTTCATCATACTCAATGCCATATTCCTGCCGATTTCCTAGAGCAATAAGGCGCGCCTTATATCGATCTAGAGTCCCATCTGATTTTAACTTGAGAGAAAAAATCCACTTGTAGCCAATAGGTTTGACACCCACGGAGAGGGGACAATATCCCACGTATGATTTTTCTCTAAAGCATCCAATTCATCTCGCATAGCCTGGTTCCAACATTTGTCCTGCACAGCCTGAGAATAGGATTGGGGAATAGAAGAAGAGGATAAAGTGGCCATTAAGGTAGTATGGGAGAACACATAGCGGTCGGGAGGTACCGAAATGCGAGTGGAGCGACGTAATGAATGATGTCCAGATGGATCAAGTGCCGGAGGTGGACCAGATGCTGGAGGAAGATCAGGAGGGGGATCCTTGGGAGGTGCGTCTTTGTTCCATCTGTGATAGACAAAGTCCGGATTAAAGCGAACAACTGAAGTGTTGTCAGAAAAACCAGGTAAAGACACCAAGGAGGAGGAGTTAGGAGGTTTAAGGTGTTTTTGAAAAAAATACTGATGTTAAAAAAAAACTACATTCCTTGAGGTCCACAAGCGACGAATGTGAGGATCGTAGCAGAGGAACCCTTTCTGGAAGGGCGTATAGCCTAAAAACACACACTGAGTAGATTGTGGGGTCGGTTTGTTTCTCTCAGAAGGAGGCAAGTGCACAAAGCAAACGGAGCCGAAAACATGAAGATCATCATAAGATGGAGATGTCTTGTACAATCGGTAATATGGGCTCTGATTTTGAAGAGAGGGTGAAGGCAGACGATTTATAAGATGAGCTGCTGGAGCTAGTGCCTTAACCCAAAAAGGGGTAAGAACTGATGATTAAAGAAGAAGGGAACGAGTGACATCAAGCAAATGTCTATTTTTTCTTTTAGCGACTCTATTCTGCTGTGGAGTATAAGGACAAGTTCTCTGAGAAATAATGCCTTTGTTTTGCAAAAAAATTTGAAAATCATAAGACACATTCCTCGCTCGAATTAGGGTGCAAGATTTTGATGCAGGTGGAAAACTGATTCTCAACATAGGCTAATTTTTTTTTAAAAACTGTAAAAACATTAGATTTGGAATGCAGAAAGTAAACCCATGTGAACCGACTGAAATCATTAATAAAAGTCACAAAATATTTGTAGTGAGCATGAGAAAGAGCTGGAGCAATTCCCCATACATCGCTATGAACTAAATCAAAACCCCGAGTGTTGTGTCAAGTGGAAATAGGAAAAGGAAGAGTTTTGCTCTTTCCCATTTTATAAGTAGCACAATCAAAAGGTACACAAGAAGATAAGCCAATAGATTTATTTGATAAACCAGAATTTAACATAAGGGATAAAGCCTTGGAATTAGAGTATCCGAGTTTTTTTATGCCACAATTGGCAATTATCTCTAATAGAAAGACAACATATCATTGGCAACTCTAGTCCTAGAAAGTTTATAAAAAATCCAGAGGAAACAAGCGTCCACACTTAGGTCCCCTCGCGATCTCCTTCCCGGACATCTGGTCCTGCACAACACAACCAGAAGAGGAAAAAGATATGTTACAATTATTTTCAACAAGTTGCCCGACTGATAATAGGTTTGAAGTCAAATTTGGACAAAGGAAAACATTTTTCAATGGGATGGGACCAGGGATGTCCCCGAGGGCAGTAATGGGAACAGTGCCTCCATTAGCAATTTGGATTTGAAGATTACCATTGTAGTGTGCCACATTGGAGAGAGGGTTACGGGAATATGTTATATGATTAGATGCCTCGGAATCAAGAAACCAAGTAGAAGATGGAGGCGAGGTACCTAAGAGACCAAAAGCAGAAGGGGCATTGACAATCATTTGCTGAACCAATTCAGGAGTTAGAGAAGATGAGGCCCTAGGCTGTGAGAGAGCAGATGTAGGAGCATGCATGTCTGAAGAAGCAACATAAGCATGCGGAGTCTGAGACTATGGAGGCTAATACTGCGGAGCCTGATACTGTGGAGCCTGATGCTAGGAAGTCTGGTACTGTGGAGTCTTACGTTGTGGGCGGTGGCGACATTCAGAGATGATATGTCCCGACTTTTTACAGTAATTACAGACTTTCTGTTTGCATTGAGATGCAAGATGCCAAAATTTTTGACAATTGTAGCATTATGTTTTGCTCAAGTCTCGAGATGGAGGCTGAGAAGCCTTAGTGGCTGAAAACGCGACGGAATAGGTCTCAGTCTTTTGTTGAACTATATGGGCTGAGGTTGAAATGCGCTGTTCCTCGCGTAAGAGTTCATTCAGGCAGACATTTAAGGAAGGTAAAGGCGTCCGATTCATCAGTGCCGATCGGACGCTTTCATATTCAATGCGTAATTTCATCAAAATTGATCCCGCTGACCAGAGGCTTGAAGATCGTGAATCACGATCAGAACGTCGGTAGCCACATCTGCATACTTAATACTATTGTATTCCGACCATAGGGTTCGGAATCCTGAATAGTAGTCTTGGATTGACAAGATCCCTTGTGCATATTCAGCAATCGCACATTCAAGGTGAAATTGACGTGCTGAGTTATCTTGATGGTACACTTGCTTCAGATATCCCCACATGTCTTTAGAGGTGGGGTAAGGTTTGAGGTTCATTATCAGATGTGCTTCGACTGAACCCAGTATCCATGTTTTTATTTTTGCATCTTTAGTAAGCCAGGCGGATATCTTCTTCTTATCTTCCGTGGGTTTAGGGTCAAATCCAGAAATATAGCCCCACAATTCCTTAGCCTTAAGGTAAATTTGGAACTAAAACAACCAGGTGGGGTAATTTTTTCCTGTGAATCGGATCAAGGTAACCTCAGATTTTTCATTCGTCAATCTTGTTTTGGCCAAAAAACTGAGTGAAACAGTGAAAAACAACAAAAAAATCTAGCAACAGTGAAGCGATGAAGTCTAAATGTTGATAACAAACTGTGCTGTGTGTAGAAACCAAGATCCTATCAATCAGAGAAGAAAAAAAAATCAACAAAGAACAGTAAAGGCCAAAAATCACCCCAGACGACCTAAATTTTGGCAGTTGATCCTCAACGTGGGCGCCACTGATAGATCTGGACAATGATCAGATCACGGATCTAATGAATCTCAGTAATTTGCCTTCTACTGGAAAAAGAATGATCCAATTCCAGCACAGATCCAAGATTCTGGATGGTCCAGATGAAAACAGTATTAAAAATCTGAACAATGACGAGAATGTGTAAATCACGAACCTGGGAGTGCTAAAAAATTGTGAAGAAATCTCCAATATTCCTAGAAAATCCAGGCGACCATGTCTGGATAGATCTTTAATGGTGGTTTGATGATTAGAGGTGGGCCACCATGAAGATGAGATTGCCGCAGTGTCTGAACTCCTTGAAACAGATCCTTGATTTGTCGATCTTCACAAGAGAGATTGATTTCTCTCTATCTTGAATGCCTTAATGCTATATAAGATCAAGAACAAGATTTTCTTGAGACTTGGCTCTGATACCATGTCATTCTCACAATTGCAAAATACAAGAATGAAACGAGAGTTCTTGAAATACTGGTTGCATTAATTTCTGTGTGTTCTCTTGGAGAACGAACACCAATATAAAGGAATTTACATGCCTTAATCAAGGCTCTTTACAAAGGAAACTAGCTAATCACTATTCTAAGTTAGGAAAGCAATCAATTAAGATATGTACAGCTGTTGCAAGCATTTACCAAATCAAATCCACGTGATATGTTGCTTGTTGGAGTGATGGGCCTTGGGCTCCTTCATGGGTTGAGGGCCAACTTAACACAACAGACCAATCTTCCTTCTAAAACCCGGTCCCAACCCCAAACCTGGTCATCAACCTTAATTCCTGACCTTGATCGAACCCAAACCACGTAATCCAACCTAAATCTCGAATCCCCGAACCCCAATCACCACACCTAACCCATCACCGTACAATCAAGCTCATCACCAAATTAAAACCCACAAGCCCCAACCCCTCTCACCTCCCTGTCAACCTTACCAACAAATCGACAGCCTTTGCACCCTCATCCGAAGCTCTAGGCCCAAATTGCTTCCAAACCTAACACAATCCCCTAAATTTCCAAGACAGCTGAACCCCACTCTCGGAGCCCAGCCTTCCAAATTGACCTCAAAACCACTTACGAAACAGAAGACAAAGATCAAGAAGAGAAGAAGGGGTACCTAGTCTGTCTTTGTCGTCACCATCTCCCATCGTAATTGCCGGCACTATTGACCATGGCCCTATGCCTTTCGTCTTTGCCATAGACCATCTCTAGTGCTAATTGCCATCGCCATCGCCAAGCAATCGTCTTCACCAAGAACCACTCTCCCCCTCTCCATTGTCCATACAATTTGGAGTTAAGCTTCATTCACCCTTTTAATTCTTTTTCCTGCACTATAGTCGAGACAGAGGAGAGGAGACCATTAACGCCCACATGTTTTGGTGTTTCTGACTCATGCTAGGCCCATGACCCTATTGAAACCCAGCCTAAGTTAAACCTTTTGTTGCATGCTATCGTCACCTCCACTAGCCTTAATAGATGTGAACGTGAAGAAAGAGGCACCTCTTGGCTCCCGCCCTTAGAAACAGTTTGGGTTAGACCCACCTGACCCAACAGAAGTTCTAACTTTCAGCTCAGTTGAAAATAAACATTGCATAGGAGTTGACACAATGTTGAGACATTTATATGAAGGGTGGGTCCAATTTTGCTTGTATATTCCTGATAGCTAGATCCACACAGAAGGTTAGTCCATTCTTCAAAAGGAATTAAATTTTATCCTTGCATCCAAGTCACCATGAGAATATTTGGAAACTCTAGTGATATTCAAGGAATTTTGTATTAGCTTAAATATGGAGATTGGTATTTTGAGAATGAGTTCTATTTTGAACAATTTCTTAGTTTGAAGCAAGAAGACCTGACGGTTAATGAATATATGCACCAATTTTAAGAGTTGCAAGTTGCATCATATATGTGAACTTGAGGAGAATTAGACACATTATTTCGTTAGTTATATAAGAGGATTGAAATGGGACATCTTGGAGAATATGAATCACTGCAAAACCAGTCAAGAAGCATACGTAAAAGCATTTCGTGTTGAGCATATATTCTTAAGTGGTCTCGCGTGAGACAAGGTAAGCCTGAAGAAAAAAAGTTTCAACAAAGAACAAGGGCCCGTGTTGTAGAGACACATTTTGCCAGAGAGGATAATCCAATACTTTTCATTCGTTGACTTCTCATCATGAATGAGAGGGAAGATGAGTGGAGATAGGCTAAGAAATTCCAAACATGAGTAGGAGTCGAAGACGAGTGGACATTGAAGATTTTGATCATGTTAGCAAGGAGAATGCTCATTCGATGGATCTAATCCTAATTCCTCTTTTAGAAGAGCCAATTGGATCATCGGAGAACGATTATATTATTCAGAAAGCATTAAAAAGAAGAACTAATAGTTGAAGTCCCCCACATTGATTTTATCTTCAGGGATCGATGATGGAAACTTGACGATTGCACTCAGATATGGAAGATTCTACGGTTGAAGTATCTAATGGGCAAATCACACATCTGAGCTAAATGCAGACATCAGAAGAAGCGGCACCTCCAATTTACATGGCTGATAAGATCGAGTCAATCTTCCATGACATGTCAAAAGAATGAAGATCAAAAGAAAAATTAGAAGTTTGTGTGATTAATTTTTGATCCAGGTGGACATTTACCGAACTTAGATGTTGAGTTCTTTCCAAGGAGGGGAGAACTAATGCCGGTCAGACCATAGGTCGAATCTGATGGTAAAACCGTCCACTCTCCAATGCTACATGGATTTCTACTTCCAACTTTCAGCGCCTAAATCAAGATCTCTATGAACATTACCAAGCAACGAACTCTCCGGAGTCGTGTTTTTCCAAGCCAGGGAGAGTTGATGTAGTATAGACCAGGACCAAGTCAACTAGGCCGACCCATTGACCCATTAGGTTCAGCCCATAGGCTCAATTGTGACTGTGAGCTACTATGGGATTCTAATTTTATCCCTATTCTAGTTTTTCTGTTATTAGGATTGATATTAGCTAGTTTCCTCTTTTGATTTGGTCTTCTTTCATATTTAGGAAAGTCTTTGTGTCCAAGTAAGAGAGGGACGATCCTACTCCTCTATATATAGATGATTTTCCATTGTAATTGCTTATGCTTATTATTATCATCAATCAATTTATCTCTGATTTTTATATTTAGTTATGGTGTTTACCATTATCATGAGAGTGTCCTAGTGGCTGAATCCATCTTTGATTCAATCAATCCCTCGGGAGGTTGATCTATTTTTCGATTGCGAATCCGAGGATGCATCAACACATGTATACTAGTCCGTCAAGACATCTTGAATAAACTTTGAATTTTCGCTCCTCTTTTTGTGGATGTGTGTGCTTATTGGCGAGTGGAACCAAGGCACTATTGTGTGCTTTTTAGGCCCTTTGGTCCAAAGATGCCTCGAGGAGATGTCTTGTCTTTCTTTGGCTGCATTACAGCTGTAACAGACTTTTGAACTTGCCTGTCACAGTCTAGAAGAAGCCGAGGATGGTAAGAGGAAGAAGAAAGGCTGAGAAAATGATGACAATCAACTGCATTGGTCTAGTGAACTGTACACTTGACTTTTGCAGTGATGAGGAAGAAGGGAAAGGAGAAGATGAAGAGAGATGCAGTGGAAGGGGAGGAAGATGGAGAAGATGATTGTGGATGGAGGAAGAAGTGATTTTAAAAGAGAAAAAGAGAGAAGAAAAAGGAATTATACAGTCAATTGTAATGAGTGTTGGAAGAGTTCACCTTTTCTTTCTTTTTTCTTTTCCAGGGTTTGTTTCCTTTCTCGAGAGCCTCTCTAAAAAAACCTAGGAACAAAAGAGGAAGATAATGCACTCATGTGTGTATCGGCAATGTTATTAGATTAAATTTTTTTTTTTTAATGGAAACTGTGAGGGGCTTAAGGGCATTGAGATGCTTATAAAGGCTAGCTTTCATCTAAGTTCATGTTGTTAGTCACTGATCTTAAGGATGGTTTGGTCTTTACACATTGCATGGTTGTTTCTATTTTGGTACTATGATAAACTATTTTATCTTTTTGCTTATCTCTTTGCTCAGATTGCATGGTAATGAGAATTGTGTTATGATCTTGGAGCACAGAAACACTAGGTGGAGGAGACTATCTATTTGCATTCCGAATGCTTATGGTGTTATTTCGCCGGGAGTTCTCATTTGGAGACTCAATGTATCTTTGGGAGGTATTCATTCAATATATTTAGAACTAAACCAAAATGAAGCAATTTACTCTTTTTTTAGCTTATTGTTCTTAAATTGATTAGCTTTGTATGCATAGAAAATTTTCTCCTGCGCACAAGCTCTGTGGGAGCATGCATCCACCCCCCACCCACCCAGGTGGTAAACCCCGAGTTTCACCGGGCTTTTCTGCGACAATGCACTGGTCTGAATGGAGTGTAGAGTGCAGGTGCGAAGGAGAAAATCATCCTTGTGTACATGTTTTATGATTTTGTTATATAGGCAATGAAATTTATTATAACAGAACACATCACAACTCAAAAGTTATAAAGATATTACAACAGTAGAAAAAGTGAAACCATCACGATGACAGATGAAGAAAAGAAAATGACAAAAAAAAAAAAAAAGAATCTACGAAATTGGATCATAGTTGCTTTGCAAAGAAAGAATATAAGAAATTGGATCATAGTTGCTTTGGCAAAGAAAGAATATAAGAAATTGGATCAGAGTTGCTATGGCTCAGCCATACAATTTTAACTTCTCTCATTCTATGAGCTATAAGTTTGGAAAAGAATTAACTTCCTGGGTGTTCAATGGAGCAACGCATCTATAGTCTATAGATGCTTTCTACACCCTTGTCCCATAATGAGTGAAATACTCAACAGGAGGAAGAAAAGTTCCATTTTGACAAAAAATTGTGGGAAGGCAGATCCCAACTTCACTTAAGTTGGGAGAAAAATTCATTTCTGCAGAAAACTTGGAATGGTGGATCCTGGCTGTTCTTGAATCTGCAATAATACGGGTCCTATAAGGTAACTTCGCAGTTAGCTCTTCTTTCCGCTTGCTCAAGCGATTTTTTATTTTTATTTTTTTTATTTTTATAAAAGATAAAATTTTATTTAACAAAAGGGCAGACAAAAGCAAGACCTACCAAAAACTACAATGAACAAGGGAAAACACCTAAAAAATCTTATACATCAAAAGAAATAGAAGTGAGAAAAACTTCTTCCTTGGTCAGACCATCCGCCATAGTATTAGCCTCTCTTAAAATATAATGGAAAGAAGCACCCAACAGACTTGTAACATCTTGTACCTCCACCCAATCAATTAGCCTCCAAGGATGAATAGCTTTACCAGAACCCCATTATTGGATATAAGAAAAAGAATCACCTTCAAGGATAGGATTAAGAACGCCAATTCTACAAAGCTCACAAGACCCAATTAGAAGAGCAAACAACTCAGCTTCGTTTGCGTCATCGTTTGCATAAGAAGAATCCACTAGCCTGAAAAAGTTTCTAATAATAATCCCATTCCAATCTCTAATAACGCCACCAATACCACCTCGTTGAACACTTCGGACAAAACTACCATCAAAGTTCAACTTAATAATACTAGGAGGGGGATGATTCCAAACTGGTCTTTGCACAATTCTAGAACATCAACTTCCTTTTAACACAGCTGCCCAAGACCGATTAAGATCTTCCGAAGAGATATCGATAAAGTGCTTTCTATTACATACCCATTCCGACACAGGTCAAATGATGGACTCAACAACTTCCTTAGCAGATTTGCTCTTGTTAATAAACCCTTTTCTGTTCCTCTCCAACCACAATTTCCACACTGTAGCATAAACAACTAACTTCCACAAAATATTGCCATGAACAAACTTTCTTCATAAGCACCATTGAAGAAAAAGATCTCCCACATTCTTAGGCATCACCCAGCTCAAGTCAAAGAAATTTAACATAGCCATCCAAACTTTATAAGAAAACTGGCAATGAATTAACAAATGATTCGCTGTTTCCTCTTCCTTTAAACACATAGGGAACCCATTTGCTAAAAAATGCTTCCTTCTTTGCAACTTGTCTATAGTCAGAATTTTATGCTTTCTTGCACCCAACAAAAAACCAAAATGCTTGGCAGAACATAGGGATCCCAAAACGATTGCCAACCTTTCCCTCTACTTGAATTGTCAGCCAAAACGATTGCTCAAGTGATTATGCTGTCGGAATTCATGCACTCTTTCTCTAATAACTTTATTATAGATCTAGACGTCATTTTGATGGCATCGGTAACCATATGTCAATTTCCCCATCTCATGATGCTTTGTTTTCTCATAAATGGATTATAGTGTTTTCGCATACAGATCTATTTCTTCCATTCGACGTCAAGTAGCTTACCCTCTTTTTGAAGGCTCAACCTCTTAGTCTCGCCAAATTACTGAAATAAAATTTACTGCTAACCTTTTCACACATATGGATTTTTTATGCTGTTTCCATGGAAGAAAATTGCTAGATTCACTCTCAAGAGGCTCCTTTTCCACTTCTGTTTTGAAATATCTTAGATCTCAGTACTGTCTTTTTCCTGAGAATAACAAGTATTATATATATATATATATATTGCTGAAGAGCAGCAAAATGTAATTAAGAAACTTAATTTCATTGAGGTTATGTGCTCCAGTTCAATTTAATTGGTGCACGATGCTCAAAGTTGACACTTGGCTTGATGGTATATGGTATGGAACATTCATCTTCATAGGTGTCCCACATAGATAATGGACATGTAAAGAAATCACATATCAGATGATATTAACCATCTGATTTGTGAACTGCAAGTTGATGGAAGAAAAGAATTTCAGTAATGCTCAGATTGAATGTGAAGGTGCATGAAACCAATCTACAAAAGCATTCGATTGATAAAATTTCTAACCAGGTGCTCTATCCGTGACATGATCCATCGATTTAATGTTATATCCAAAAGGGCCATGGATCATCAAATCATATGTCCAAGTTGAGCAAGATGTGATGGATAACTTGATGGTGGAACCACCGCTGTATTTGGCCTCTCTCTGTTATGCATTGATAGTTTTAATTGTTAGAAGCATATTGTTTTTGTCTATATTGTTTTTCAGCTTCCTGTAGCTTGGCTACTCTATTTGTATAAATGATGGATGCCCCATGTTGAACACTGGATACAGATGATGTGGGCTCTTGAATATGATCCCGACATCTTTTCCATGTACGAAGAGCTAGGCCTAATTAGTGAAAAGAGAATGGCATCCAAAGGAAAAGTGAAGTCAGTTCGACAATGTGGAAAGTATGAGAGGGAGAAATTGAAGAGCGGAGGAAAGAATACTGAACCCCTTCCTATTTCAGTTTTTCTTGTTGCAAGTGTCATTGAGTCCAGAAGCTCAAAGCTTTTGCAAGAAGCACGTGGGCTAGATGATGTTGTTAAGGTAAGGAAGTATCCACATTTATGTACACAAATGCATTTATGGACAACTATCATATATAAGTACATGGCCACAAAATTCCTTTCATTCATCGTTCACTAAGTAGCAACAAGGGACAGAATGTAATCCAAACATTTCAGATGTGAAATCCTCAAATTACTCAATCTGCTACAGGGAGCCTCACCCATAAATAATGAAGGGCATTATGGTCATTTTTCTATATAGGTTTAATAGCTATGTTAGGTTTGTATAAATTAATTTTCATATCACTATTTTTTTGGTTATTGACATGTATGGAGATAATGTTTAGTAGCCTTTGCAGAAGGTTTATAAATTTCTAAATTCATTCGATTTGCAAAACTGAACACGTCTCCCTCTCATGCACTGTCTTCACTTCTCAGATCTTGAATGGCATAACTGGAAATCTAGATGCCAAAAAAGCCTGTGGTGGAGCAATGAAGCTTCACAAGAAATACCTGAAAAAGGTAAATCTCTCTCTCTCTCTCTCTCTCTCTCTTCTGGACTGGTATAAAATTGCATTCTCTCCCGCCTCTAGTTGTACACTTGGTTTACATCATTGATGGAACTGCTCATTCATCTGGACTGAGAATGAATGAGACAGAGACCGAAAGTAATGATGATCGGACAATTCAAGAAACTCATTGCTGGACTATTTATAATCATATCTTTGCTATATTTCTTGGTCATTGCATGAAAAGTCTTGATTGGATATTTAGGTTTGTCTAACCAAGAAACGATTCCTTGTTGATGCTATATAGGTGAACCCACAGGACAGGTGGTTTTAGCAATAGTTCTCATTCATTGTCTAAATTGCGACAGACAGGTGGTTGTGGATGTTTTGCACATAAACGAGAGGGAGTTTCTCAATGTATGAGCCACAATGGTCAGGCCCATTGTACATCACATCTTGCATCAATGACTGCACTCGTCTACAAAATGAATATACATATAATAAATATGATCTTATCCCTTTAACCATCATATATAACACAAAAAAATGACGGAAAAAAAAATTCACAGAAGCTAAACAAGGTTCCAGCCAAATGGTGTTTTTGCAGCTCTCTTTTTAGCTTTGTTTCTCCTACCATGCCAAGTGACATGGAAGATGACACTCTGATGCAGATGGACCTCGGGCCACATGTGTACGGCCCAAATAGATTTAGCATATTTTATTAATTAATTATATATCATTAGTTTCTAATTTTATTGAAAGATTTGTAATTAGGATTAGGTTTTCAATTTATTTTCTTTCCTAGTTTAATTAGATTTCTTAGGCCCTATGTTTTGTTTTTCTTATTTATATGGCATTGTAGAAGAAAATTATCAGAGAGTTGATTAATTGATATTGGGTTTTCCCCATTGAGGTGCATACTCATTTATTGTCTCTGCGGAGACTTTTGAAGTGTCTTCGGACACACGCTTTGGCGTACCTAATAGAAAAGAAGCAGCAGCAGTAGAGTAGAGGAGAGATGAACAGCGTACCTGGCACCTACGGTTGCCTCCACTGACACCAGCCAGCAGTGCTCCCCGGAACAGCCACCAGATGTCAGGGTCATCGCAGCACCGCCATCGTCTCACCGAAGCAGTTCAGTCCCTTCGTTTTTCTCCGAGTGGAAGCAGGTAAGACAGAAAAGGGATTTTTCCTTCCTGCATGACTCCAAGGACAAGAGGGGTTCTCTACTTCTCTCCCAAGCGTACAACACGTGAAAACAAACCACCACCACACACACCCCCCCCCCCCACCCACCCACCACACAACCCTATCTTTTGGGCCTGACCTGAGTTGGGTCCAAACTGAACCCTAACCTAGCCCACAAGCGAAAAAAGAGGGAGCTGACAGCATCCCGACATCAGCAAGTTCAGTCAACGGTGCATATTTGATTGATTGGAGGTCTGTAACTTCTTTCTGTGATACCAGAGTCATCTAGCGTCGGATTTCAAATCCGTTTTCATCGACGCGCTCGTGGAAAGCGGGTCTACAAATAAGTTCAGTCCATTATGAAATTCCATATCAGTAAATTCTACGATGCACTTCAAGTTACCATATATGCACTTAAACATGGAATATGGTATGCTACGAATGAAAATTATTTTCGGAAATTTCTTGCTTTGAAACAAGAAGAATTGTCTGTTCTTGAATATTTTGACCAATTTTCAAGGCTCCAAGATGCATGTGGAATGGAGGATGATGAAGAACATGATTTAATTAATTTTGTATGAGGCTTGAGACCATATATAGTGGAGAGAATTAATGATTGTACGACCATTCATGAGGCATATTGGGAAGTCATTCGTGTGGAATGCATGCTAAAACGGTCTCCTCTAGAAAAAGTTACGCCTCAAGACAAAAGCTCATCATCATTAATGGTAGATCATGTTGAAAAACTAGTGGCAGAAGATATTCAGACTGAGAAGATAGAGGAAGACACTTCTATGGGTAATGGTGATATAAAGGCATCGAGAGAAGGAGCATCAGTTGTTGAAACTCCCCACAATAATTCTCACATTGATTGTCTTCGGATATCAACAATGGAAATTTGGAGATGAGCAACAACAGATAGTCATAGATTGTGATTTGATGGTGCAGGTTATACTCTACAAGTAAGGCATCCAACGGTTCAATTGCACATCAACACAATTTTTAACCATCTCAAGGAGCTATTCATGAAGCTATACACAGAAGTTGCAGATGGACCAACAAATCAGAAGTTTGTCAGATTGATATTCAACCCAGGTGTACTTTTACCGAACTCGAGGTCGAGTTCTTTCCAAGCCGAGGAGAATGATGCAGATGGACCTCAGGCCACATGTGTAGGGCCCGATTTAGAATATTTTATTAATTAATTATATATCATTAGTTTCTAATTTTATTTAGAGATTTGTAATTAGGATTTGGTTTTTAATTTATTTTCTTTCCTAGTTTAATAAGGTTTCTTAGGCCCTAAGGTTTGTTTTTCTTATTTATATGGCATTGTAGAAGATTATTATTAGAGAGTTGATTAATTGATTTTGGGTTTTCCCCATTGTGGTGCGTCATCGTTTATCATCTCTGCGGAGACTTTTGAAGTGTCTTCGGACACGCGCTTCGGTGTCTATTGTGCTTCGGCACTTCCATGCAAGCCCTAACCCTAGGCCCTGCATTACACTCATTTTTCTCCAGTCGTTTGGAGTGATATAGAAGTTATTAAGAGTAATATATAATGGCATGCATGTATTAATTACTACTCAGTGTTGGCTAAATTAGTCATTTTGTGTATTTGCAACTTGAAGAATATTCATAAGTTATCGTCCTTGATACTCTCTCCTTCATTACAACTAGCTACATATTTATTTGTTTGTTTATTTTTGAAATGTAACATGACTAAAGCGGCAGCCTCATAATTGGCACAATAAGCACCTTCCAACTTTACTCCATGCTCTCACAAGTAGCTACTTGTCCTACAAGTACTAATTAAATAATGGCTTAAAATTCTTACATATTTTCTTGTGCCTAAAGTTGCTTCAGAAACCCTGAGGTCTGAACCCTACCTAATTGGCATTTGGATCAAAGATTCCAGATCCATATGAAACCAATTGGTTCAGAAGCTGAACTCAGATCCAGCATTTTTCATCTCAGGTCACTTTTCTGTGAAGAAGTCTGACCTCATTGAACTTAGCTGCCCATTAAGGATTTTCCTTTAGTCCATAATTTTTCCAACACTGAAATAGATATGGAAAACAAAATACTTAATATCCTGAGTAAAAACATGACAGAGCCACTCCTTCAATAAGTATCACTTGTTTGAACATCACATAGATAGAAAGAGAAGAATCAACTCCAATGAGCATCATGCCGTTAGGTCTTTCTGATAGAGCAGAACAAAATGATGTGCCTTTCCTACTTTTTCTTAGTGATATAAAGTTGTCTGCGAATTGAGTAACTAAAATAAAGGTGAGGCAAGTTGACACCTTGACCCATTCCAATTTCTCCTTTGTATCTTAAATGCTTCTGCATTACATTATGCTAATTGTATGCGTCTTGTGGATAACAATGTTAATAGAATATCCAGAAAGATTTTTTAAACACCCAAGGATATTATTGTTTGGTGTAATTGGATGGGATAAGATAATCATATTCACATCACTCCCTTTAATTCATGAATTATTGTAATTGTTATTTATGATAGGTAACAGAAACTCTTGTTAAGCTAGAAGAGGAAAAAGAACAAAAATGATATAAGATAACCATAGAGACAAAAGCAACTTGATCAAAAGGTTAAAAAACAACACAGAAAACTGATTACAACATGACCTGACAAAAGAAAATTTTCTAACAATTCCTTGCCTTGCTAAACCATCAGCCAGCTTATTAGCTTCGCTACATGACAGGAAGCCACCTTCAACGGAATGAATAGATATTTCTTATTCATTGTCTTTGTATCTGTATCCAGGCATTATTAGAAGTAATATGAAATAAATTTTCATGATACTTCACTGTATTGATAATGTAGACCTTTTCTTTGATCATACCCTGTGCAGAAGCTACATTTGTGTTGTCTTTTAAATTATTCTCTGGCACTCTCTGTTTTACAGGTAAAGAAGATGTAGATGATGATAAATTCAAAAATGAAAGAAAGAAGGGGGAATCAGAATGAAATTCCTCAAGTCCGGATCATGACGGTCCAAATAATCAACAAATTGATACAAGGTTTTCTTTCGTAGTGGTGAAATTGGTGTAAGTAATTGTTCCTGTATAATGCTTGGTTTACTGGCACTTTGATGCTGGCCGTCTCCTGCGAACCAGCGTCCAACATAGCCAATTGATTTTGTTTTGATGCTGCTGTGAAACAGTCATTCTAAGCAATGTTGCAAATATCATTACTGGGATGATAAAAGGAGCAGATAATATCTGGGTAATTTCAAATTGGTTTTTGCCAGGATAATAAATTTTGTGTTATATATTCTTCCCCATTCATTATATACACACAAATTTATGAGTGTATTGTGTTACCTGTTGTTTGTAACTTTTGTAATCCAGATGGTTGCCTACTTGGTAGCTTCTTTCATGTTCATAAATTTATTCAAAATTCTCTTTTGGTAAGTGTATGCTTTAGTTGGTCAAGCACGCCATATTGTCACGCAAATTTCTCTTTCCAAACCTTTATATGTGTTTTCATATATATATATATATATATATATGGGAGGTGCTCCTATGAGAAGCACTCTCACCAAGTTGGTGAGAGATGGGTGGGGGTCCTCACTTACATATCCACTCTCACCAACTTAAATGCAAAGACCCCAACTTAAATGTGAGGGCCTCCACCCATTGGTAAGAGTGGCTCTCATAGGAGCATCTCCCTATGTATATAGGGAGACGCTTCTATGAGAGATATCTCTCACCTTATATGAGAGATAGGGTGGAGACCTATTTAGGGTGAGGGTCTATGAGAGATATCTCTCACCTTATATGGGAGATAGGGTGGGGGCCCTCACATCCATATCCAAGCCAACAACTTAAATGTGAGGGCCCCCACTCCTACCCCTCATATAAGGTGTGAGATATCTCTCATAAGAGCATCTCCCATATATATACATATAATTATATTATTATGTTCTTTAGATTAACTATTCTTTTGGTAATCATCTCATTAATGGTGCGCGTCAGTGGAATTTGATGATTCCTTCTCGAGATGACACTCTTGAGGCTTCTCTTGTGCCTTGTTGAGTTGTATGTGGGCTCATTCTATTGTCCTACAAAGTTCTCTTCACCTGGAGTTAGGTAGGTTTTCATCAGGTTAGCAGCCAAGCATAAAAATGTATTCATCAGAGGTAGTACTCTATTTATACTGCATCGCCATAAATTAGTTAAGCAGAACTGATGATGGTGATGGTGATAATGATGATGACATTCTTTTGTAGTTCGGACACTAAGCTAGAGCCTGTGAGATTCACGACCTGGAATCCGAGGCCCTTCGAATTCCGCATTGAGACTTATAAAAGTATCTCATCACATACATGTGTCAAATTTATTTGCATGATAAAATTCCAGGCATTTACCTACATAATAAAAATTCTTCATTTAAGATGTAAAAATAAAATAAAAAAAATTCAATATAACAATGTCAATCTGAGCCTAATTAAATATAACGAACACAAAAAACAACTATAAAGTCCTTGGAAATTCAAGTGTTCAACTAAATTAAAATAAAAGAGAACTAGTTCTTCTTTTCTTCCATGTGAGTTTGATGCTCAGGTTTCTCACTCAACCGAATCATCATTCAACACGACAGTTGGATTACCCGGCAAGGGGCAAACCAGGAATCATTACAACTGAGTTAATAGATATCTAATCTATTTGTGCATATAAACAAATGATTAAATAAAATTACACAATAATTTAAACCAACATCCAAAGGTCTCTCTCATGGGTAATGGTTGAATCATGTCAAAAGCACCTCAAGGATGCCAAATATAACAAAATGGTAACGTCCAAAGTTCTTTTTGTGCACAATACAAAATGACCAATGAGGGTCTAAACAAATTGACCACAAGATCCCAAATCATCAAAGTGGTACCTGTGAATCACATTCTCCCAAAAACTGCCCAAAGCCACAGATCTCCTAAATTGGCCATTCACATGGTAATGTCATCCCATATAGTGCTAGCGGTTTAGGGGTATCCATAAAGGGTTCTTCCAAATAAACTAAGTCATTACTAATTAATCATGTTCGTATACAATCCACAATTATAATTCCCAATTCAAAACAAATTTCTTTGACATCCTCAATATTTGCAATGGGTTGGTTTCTGTAATCAACTTCTTCCTTATGTCCCGGAGTTTTCATTATTTGCCCCATACTGAATCATTGCAGTTACCCATTTGGGTAGAGAGCCAATTACAAAACCGGTCCCTACGTGATTGAGATGCCAAGAATAATCAAAAGTAACATAGCATAAGTAAAAGCAAATCAAGGATTCTATAAGTGAATCACATAAAAGGCAACTTTCTTCCTTATGCAAAATCCCCAAATAATAATGACATATAGCATGAGTGGTAATCCACAATTAATGTTCACTTGTGTGACATGTTTCATGTCACAATTTGTTTTTAAAAATCATGTGGACACAACAAAATAAACATATGTGAATAATTAATCATGAAGAAATGAACAGAAATAGAATGAACTACACAACTGTTGAATCTAAGGCCGTCATCAGTAATTTCAAATGTCTAGGACTAGGGAAATAATTCGAAACAGTTTTTAGATATAATAACAGTGAATAACAAGCCCTTATTTGAAATATACAGAGGTCTAGAATTCAAGTAAAAGGTGTCTAAAAGGTTTTGCTGTAGAAACTAAGAATAACATGGGCTTATTTGTAGCTTCGGGTTATTTAGAACTTAAGGAAACAGCTAAAACAGGTTCAGATATGAAAATGGTGAAGTGTAGGGTCCTATTTGCGATTTCAGAATATTCAGAATTCTAGAAAGTGGCCTAATACAGTTTCAGATATAATAAGGGAAAATAACAGGCCCCTTCTTGGAAATTTCTGAAACTCCAGAAATTAAAGAAATAGGCTGAAATCAGGTCCGAATATAATTACCATAGATGTATACGGGGTTTATTGGAATTTAAGAACACCAAGAACTGAAAGAAACAAACAGTCTAGAAACAAGTTCAGCTGCAAATATAAAGACTACCAGGCCCTTAAATGCAAAAATCAGCAGAAAAAAAAATCAAAACTCACTAGAGTCCAGGTTGATAGAACATGTTCACGTGGGCTGGACTTGGATCAGCTGGATGATGGCCTAATTGGGCCCAATCCACATGGGTCCAAGATTCTCAAGGTTGCCCAGGGGTGGTCTTTCAGATGATCGGATCAGATCATCCATCAAGTGGGACAAGAGGGCCCCACAAGTGATTTCGAAATATTTCACTTTGATGACCTGAAACCATAAACACAGGATTCCAAATTGGATTCCTCCAAGATTTTTTGGGTGATTTGAGTAGTAATAGCATCCTAATAGCCTCACCAGCAGTGGGCCTAGTGGCATCCTAACAGACTATATAGCCTAGTCTTCTTCTACTTCCTATTAGGACTTCACCTCCCCTTTTCTCTAGTAGAACTCCTCTTTCCAATATCATAGAAAGTCCTCCCAGAAGCCTTGTGTTAAGTCCCCTTTGGGTGTGGGTATCAAGCACCTCTTTTGCTAAAAAAAATGGGTCCGACCTCTCTTTATTTAAAGGTCTCTTAAACTTAACTCAAGGTCACACCAAAGTCCAGCTTTTAAATATCGTAACTCCATCAACTCAAGACCAAAGGGCTCCACTAAGATCCATTAAAGCTCACTAACACAAGACAATTACTAATGTGAAGATGGGTCCTCCAAAGGCTATGGAGTCTATTAAAAGGTAATTATCTGCTACTCAAAAGAAAAGGGTTCCACGTACTTGTGTGTGCGAAAAAAAATCATTATTCACTAGGTAAAAATATGTGAGTATTCAAGACAAAGTATAAATCCAAGAAAATCCCAGGGAATTAATCATATAAAATATTAGTCTTTTTTCTATCAGGGTCCAGGGTATTACAAGGTGAGTACCATCTAATTGAGCCATGATTGAGTCATCCAGTCATAGATATACTAGTTTAGATTACTTAAGCTGATTATAGGGATTTGGCAGGATTGGGCTGATAAACTTGCTATTGCCAATGCCTTGGGGCCTGTTTGGATGTGGTAAAGAGGTGGAGAAAACTGTCCACAACACAAATTTGAACTATGAGACATTTACTCCGCCCACATTTTCTCAACCTTTTTCTCCACATTCTCTGTTCGTTGGTACCTCTCAAAAGGCGCAGAGCTATTTGAATGTTATTCTTATCTCATCTTAAACTGACACTGATAGAGGAGTCACTAGCCCATTCTTGGACTGACCTTGCATCTGAACATAAAATCATACAATGGATGGAATAGAAAGCAGTCAATTCTAGTCAATACATTATAGGACCAGTATAAAAACTTTTTTCAGAAAAAAAAAAGTGTATCTTTACCCAAAAGCTTTTCATAACAGCAATGATATCTTCACACCCTAAATGGCAATTCTGTTGCTTCATTTAATATCCAAACATACTATTGTATATAATATAGTTTTGATTGCATTTTATTTTTCGGGCCTTTACAATGACATAACAGCAACAGTGACTACCCGAAGCCAATATGCAATAGGTGAAACTGTCACAGCACATCTGGTCCAAAGATGATGGAGAGTTCATCTTGTCTACACACATATTATGATTGTGTCACCATTTTGATTGTTATCATTAATTTTTTTTTTCTAGTTTAGGTTTGATTTTTTTAATATTACCAAAATTTATTTGGATAGAGCATCTTACTATTATTTGTAATTTATGATCTTACAAAATTGATATCTAAATTTCCTATTATAACCAAACATACCCTCCCATTTCTCAATGGGATAGATGAAATGCTATAATCTAGAAAACCTATATATACCTTAGATGTAGACCCAATAGATAATGAGTCAACCTTTTTTTTTCGGTTGAAGAGTAAGACTTAGGGTATGTTTCTGTAACGGTGCTTTTCATGGAAAGCGAAAAAACTGCCACGTCACCAAATCTGTGGTAATTAAATTCTATAGAAAAGGATTTCCAAGGAAGTTGGTAATCCATGTTTGGTGTGGAATTATTTTCTTTAGTTAAATGGTATTTTTCATGTCTGGTCCAAATGTGGATTCTTCACCTATACTATTCAATTATCAAACACAAATCAAACCATTTTTGCAAGAAAAAAAAATCAAAGTTAAATTCAATAGACATTTAACACTCCAATTAAACCAATTTAGAGAGAAATATAGCCATTCAACAAGCATCTAGCCATCCAATTAAAAAATCAAAATCTAATTTAATAAATAAATCAACAGAGTTTAGACTAGGGTTAGTGTTACAGTGTCCTCTGCATAGATCTAAGTGCCACCATTGTTGCAAAGATCACCATTGTCCTTTAGATAATCAAATTTTTTGTAGAGATTCAAGAACATCTGTGTCCCTACTGTATCCATAGCATGTCCCTAATGTATCCTTGTCGTATCTAGGCATCATAGATCCCTAGTGGGCATGAAATGAGGGTTGAGTTTGGGTTTAGTTTAGGGTAAGGGTTTGGAAAGTCACCAAGCCAAAATAGGGGAATTAGGGTTGGAGATGGAGATGGGATTTTGCAAGTCAGCAAAATAGAGAGATAGAGATGAATTTCGTGTTGTAGGAAATGGAAGAGATGAAGATGAAGATGGAGAGAGGAAGGAAATGAGAGAGATGTCGATCAAGATGGAGAGATATGCATGAAATCACATTTGAGAGAGACAGATTCTGGGCGAGTTCTGCATGCCTTCTTCTTCCTTCCCTCTTTGTCCTCCTTCCCTATTCTTTCTTCCATTTTTGTGAGTCTGTTGCTAGAGAAGTCGACGAGAGAGGTGTTCCTTAATGGAAAGTGCCTTTTATATGGGGCCTGGGTTTGCCATGGAAATAAAAGTTTGATAACCACTATGGGAATTTAAATTCTAAGGTTATCAAGGAAAAACCTGACGTGGCAAAATCCTCTTTCCATAGATTTTGGATGCAAGAAACACATGAAAAATCAATGTTCCGCGAGAAACTATCCTTTTTTCCATGGAAATTGGTTACACATACGTGCCCTTAATAAATGGGGATGGAACATACATTGAATTCTCTATAGAAATGATGAGTCCCATCCTCAAACACAAGTAGATATATGGGGCCCACCAAAGGCTACAACTGCTATTACCCGGGGATGGAGAAACTTGATTCGAGCAAGTTGTCCGCTGAATTTGATAGATTTAATTTTGAGTTACATGGCTCAGCTGTGAAAAATCGGACAATTCTTTGTTGAAAAGTCTTCCTATGAGATTTGGGAATTTGAAATGCCTTTAACTTTTTGGATCATGCTTTTGAAGTTTAAAGAAATTTGGGGTGGGCCAATACTTCTAAATCCATCCGTATTTGCATTTGTATGAACCAAGGTATTAAAGATCAAACGTAGTGGATGGGGAGTCACTCTTGATTTGTGTCGACTGTATAGAGTTGTATTCAATTGCACCTTAGAGCCCAGGAATGTTAGTCAACACTGAGTGTTTTGTCTCCATGTGTCTAGAAAGACCCACTTCAGATTTCTCTCCCCTCGACTTTCTAGAAGTCACATGAGACTTTACTCATCTAGAATTCTCTCCCACCACCTCACACAACCTTCTTACCTTTCCAGAGAACACCACACTCTTTCATTCATTCTTGAGTTGTTTAGAATGCTCCACACCTACTTGAGCATGTGATAGGCAATTAGGCCACGTGGATCATTTGCATCCACATGAAACCACCCACCGACATATGACCATCTATATATATGAGGACCTTGCCTCATATGTACACAAGTCAAGTGAGTACAAATGCAAAGAGGGTGCTATGCCTGTAGTGCATAAGAGAGAGAGAAAAAAGAGTGAATAGTATCTTGTTTTATTGTATTGTGATTTTAAGGGGTTCATTGAGTGTTTTATTGAAGGGTTGGGTAAGACCATTGTTTGTACTTGATTATTCCACTTGAAAGTGAAGTAAAGTTTTTCTGTGTTCTTTGTTGTGTGCTTGTGGGTCTACTCAATTTCCAACAAAGTGGAATTAGAGCTAGGTCCCTGTCATTCAAAAATTAAAGATGGCCTCTAGCCTAGTGCAGCCCCAGATTCCAAAACTCATGAAGGAGAATTATGAAAACTGGAGTATCCAGATGAAGGCGCTATTTGGGTCACAGGACCTATAGGAGATTGTCACCAATGGGTTTGTGGAACCCACTGCAGAGCAAGAAGTTGCCTACATTGCGGAGCAGAAGACTGCCCTTAAAGATCAAAGGAAGAAAGACAAGAAGCCTTTGTTTATACTCTATCAAGGGGTAGATGAAGCAACCTTTGAGAAGATCGCTGAAGCGACATTGAGCAAGAAGGCGTGGGAGACTATTAGCACTATCTTCAAAGGTGTTGATTGGGTCAAGAGGGTCCATTTGCAAATCCTCCGAGCAGAGTTTGAAGCAGCCCACATGAAAGAAGGTGAGAATATTTCTAATTATTTCTCACGGTTGCTGGTAATAGTGAATCAAATGAAGAGAAATGGTGAAAAGATATATAGAAGATATTTGAGTGGTTAGAAAAAGCATTGAGATCCCTCACAACCAAATTTGAGCATGTGGTTGTAGCAATTGAGGAGTTAAAAGATTTAGAGACTTTCTCAATAGAAGAATTAATGGGATCACTCCGAGTTCTTGAGTAACGTATGTAGAAAAATAATGGTTCTATGGTCTTAGAACATGCATTGGAGTCAAAATTGACTCTAGGTGAGCAGAAGCCCAGTTACAAAAATTCTAAAAGAGGTGGTAGGATCAGCAGCAATCACAATAGAGGTAAAGGGCAAGCAAATTATCAAAGCTAGGCACAATATTAGAGGAGAAGCAACAGTAATTATGGAAGAGGAGCGAGCTACGGTAGATCCACTCATGGCCGTGGAAATTCAGAAAGTGTTCAATGCCACAATTACAATAAGCTTGGACACGATGCATCAGATTGCTAGAGCAAACCTACAAAATGAGATATGCAATCCAATTTTGCAGAAGCATCAGATCATGGAAAAAAAGTCTCCACAGTTCTTCTGGCACAAGAAGAAGCATATGACCAGCAAGATATGTGGAATTTGAACTCCGGAGCAAGCAATCGCATGTATGGAAAGAAGGAACTCTTTGAAGAGCTTGTAGAAGATGTTAGTGGCAAAGTAAGTCTCGGAGACTCATCAAAGCTTCCTGTCCAAGGTATGGGGAAAATTAAAATTTATCAGAAAGATGGTATGCTTGCATATATATCAAATGTGTATCATATGCCCAACATGAAAAGCAACAACCTCAATATTGGGCAACTCCTAGAATGGGGATATGTGATACACATGGAGAACTCTTCTCTTATATGAAAAGATGCTTATGGGACATATATAGCTTGAGTTCAAATGGCGAAGAACCGCATGTGCCCACTCTATCTCAGTACAATGCTAGAGAAATGCTTTCATGGACTTATAAATAATGAGTCATAGAAGTGGCATCTTCGTTTCGGGCATCATCACTCCAACGGGCTCAAGTTATTATCTATTGCAAACATGGTTCATGGACTTCCAATTATTAAAAGGCCTGAGCATGTCTGTGAGGCATGCACACTAGGCAAGCAGCAAAGAGATTCTTTTCCAGTTGGAAAATCATGGAGAACAAAGGCACCGTTGCAGCTGGTTCACATAGATATCTGTGGTTCACTGGAGACACCTTCTCTTGGAAGTAACAAATATTTCATCACGTTTATTGATGATTTTAGTAGAAAGCTTTGGGTGTATTTCATGAAAGAGAAGTCTGCTATTTTTACTATCTTTAAGAAATTCAAAGCTCGTATTGAAGTAAAGAGTGGTCATAAAATTAACACAGTCAGATCTGACAGAGGTGGTGAGTACACCTCCAATGAATTTAAAGAATACCGCAGACAGCAGGGCATCAGAGATCAATTTACAATTGCTCACACTCAACAGCAGAATGGAATAGCAGAAAGGAAGAACCGCACTATCCTCAATATGACGAGGACTATGCTCAAAGAAAGATGCTTTCAAAAGAATATTGGGCAGAAGCAGTAGCATGCACAACCTACTTACTCAATAGATGCTCTACGAAAAGTGTCAGAAATAAAATAAAACACCGCAGGAGGCATGGAGCGGCTATATAAACCAAGTGTCGCACACCTAAGAATTTTTGGGTGTGTTGCATATGCTCAAGTACTGGAAGCAAAAGGAAAGAAGCACGATGATCGAGGAGAAAAATGCATTTTCATCGGATACAGTGAGGAGTTTAAAGCTTACAAACTCTACAACCCACTTACTAAAAGGGTGGTCGTAAGTAGAGATGTTGTCTTCAGTGAAGAAGAAGCATGGCAAAGAAATAATGTAGACAAAGTCAAAGAAAAACAAGTTGAGATGGAAGAACAAGCAGCAAATCCTCAAAATCCTAGAGCTTCACAACAAAATGACTTAACACCTCCATGAGCAACATAATCTGTTCAGAGAAGTTTAGAAGAACAAAATGCACCGCCAATAAGAAGTTCATAAGCTCGAGGTACTTCCTCATCTATTATTCCAATTAAAATGAGCAGCCTAGAAGATACCTATGATGAAACAGAAAAGACGAATCTCTTGTGTCTCTATGATGACCATGAGCCTCTAACCTTTCAAGAAGCAGTGAATGAAAATTGCTGGAGAAAATCCATGGAAGAAGAAATACACGCCATTGAGAAAAATGACACTTGGAAGCTTACTACGCTTCCTTCAGGCCAGAAAGCTATTGGTGTCAAATGGGTGAACAAGATCAAGCGCACAACAGAGGGAGAAATTGATAGATATAAGGCAAGGCTTGTAGCTAAAGGCTATAAGTAGCAATATGGTATTGACTATGAAGAAGTTTTTGCTCCACTTGCTAGGCTTGATACAGTAACATTTCTAATCTCTCTTGCAGCTCATCATAGTTTGAAAATATACCAACTAGATGTTAAGTTGACATTCTTAAATGGCATACTTGATGAAGAAGTATATGTAGAGCAGCCAAAAGGCTTTAAAGTGGAAGGAGAGGAGTCGCAAGAAAGCGTTATATGGGCTAAAGCAGACCCCACGAGCATGGAATGCTCGTATAGATAGCTATCTAGAGGAAAACGGGTTTTCCAAATGCCCATATGAGCATTCATTCTACATAAAAAGAAATGCTCATAGCATGCCTTTACGTTGATGACTTACTATTCACAAGGAACAGTCCCCAAATGTTTCAAGAATTCAAGCAAGCTTTGTTCAAGGAGTTTGAGATGATGGATTGTGGACTAATGTGCTTCTTTCTTGGTATAGAGGTAAGGTAGCAGCCAGATGGTATTTTCATCTCTCAGAAGAAATATGCAAAAGAGCTCCTTGACAAATTTCGAAAGAGCAATTGCAATGCTATAAGCATGCCTATCGCAATGGGCTTGAGATTGACATGAGAAGGCGCAGGAAGAAATATTAATCCACCTCTCTTCAAAAGCCTGATTGGAAGCCTAAGGTATCTCACCATCACCAGGCCAGATATTGCCTATGGTGTCGGACTTTTGAGCAGATATATGGAAAGTCCAAAAGAATCTCACTGGGTTGCAAGTAAGAGAATCTTGAGGTACATCAAAAGTACCATAGACCTTGTTGTTCTCTATGCATATGGCAACGAAGCAAAGTTATATGGATATTCAGACAGTGACTGGAGAGGTGATCAAGATGAAAGAAAGAGCACTACATAATATGTGTTCTATCTTGGGTTGACGGCTTTCACGTGGGTCTCTAAGAAGCAGAGTATTGTAGCTCTATCTACATGCGAAGCTAAGTATGTAGCAACGTTAGCAGCAGTCTTTGAAGCAATATGGCTAAGAAACCTCTTAAAAGAATTTCATCACCCACAAAATGAATGCACAACTATACATGTGGATAACAAGTCTGCCATTGAACTCGCTAAGAATCCTATACAACATGAAAGGAGTAAGCATATTGACATCAGGTTCCATTTCATAAGAGTTCATATAAAGTAGAAGACAGTGAAACTACAGTACTGTAGCAATATGGAACAAGTGGTAGACATTTTCACTAAGGCTTTGCCAACCGACACCCTCACAAGGTTAAGAGAAAAGCTTGGCATGAAGATAAATTTAATCTAAAAGATTAAAAGGGTCCGTGTTGAGGGGGAGTATTGTTAGTCAACACTGACTCTTTTGTCTCTAGCTATCTAGAAAGACCCACTTCAGATTTCTCTCCCCTTGACCGTCTAGAAGTCACATGAGACTTCACTCATCCAAAATCTCTCCCACCACCTCACACAACCGACTTACCTTTCTAGAGAACACCACACTCTTTTATTTATTCCTGAGTTGTTTAGAAAGCTCCACATCGACTTGAGCTTGTGATAGGCCGCGTGGATCATTTGCATCTACATGAAACCACCCACCGACATTTGACCATCTATATATATGAGGACCTTGCCTCATATGTGCACAAGTCAAGCTAGTACAAATGCAAAGAGGGTGCTATGCGTGTAGTGCATAAGAGAGAGAAAATAAAAACGAGTGAATAGTATCTTGTCGTGTGTATTGTGATTTTAAGGGGTTCATTGAGTGTTGTATTGAAGGGTTGGGTAAGACCATTGTTTGTATTTGATTATTCCTCTTGAAAGTGAAGTAAAGGTTTTCTCAGTGTTCTTTGTTGTGTGCTTGTGGGTCCACCCGATTTCCAACAAGGAAGACTCTAAAATATGATAAAATGATTAAAAATATAAAAAATAAAATAAAAAATAGTCTCTTAAAAGTATGTATAAATAGATATCCATATTTGTTTCTCAATATATGAGCAATGCATCTGATTAGTAAATGGTTACATCTCTCATCAAATATGGTTTTTAATCTTATAAAATCAATGCAAAGGTCCCCAAAAGGCTTCTCAAAGCTTTTCCCGACCTAAAATAAGGGAAACGATGCATTTATGCCTTATTTATTAAGGACTCAGTTAGGTAGGTGGCTTCCGCAGAGAGAGAGAGAGAGAGAGAGAGTGTGTGTGTGTGTGTGTGTGTGTGTGTGTGTGGGGGGGGGGGGGGGGGGGGGGGGGGGTGGGGTTGGGGTGTGGGGGGGGGGGGCGGCGGGTGGGTGGGTGGTCAGGGCGGGGATGTGAGTGAATGTGGGCTTGTCTGAGTCTCTGTGGCTGATTTTTAGAAGGATGCTGGTAATCAAAGTTCTTTGAAGTTGACATACAGTTTGTGTTTTGGTAATTATCATGAATAGTTAGATCAAAACATCCATGGACCGTTCATAAAATCACTGTAGAGAGAAACATATGTACGCAAATTCAGCTAAAACTTATATTTGCTTCTGAATTTTAGGGTAGGACATTATTCACCCATCATAGTAGTCAGTGTTTTCATGAATTATAACAATCACTTATCTATGGATCTAAAATCAATCAAGCCTGAGCTAAGGCAAGAGTCCACCTACAATCACATTCAATCACTGCTATAAAGTAGCTCAGATTCTCTGAACTAGTCACCATACAGATTCAGTACCATCATTATGTGAATTTGGTTAGTTTATATCATGTATTTCCTTACACTATCTTTGCTTCAATCCAATATAAACCATTGGTTTTGGTTCATCTCAACCCATTTTTCAGTTTCAACAATCCCATCAACACATATGATTTGAAACAATAAGCAAGTTGGTTTGAGAGATTATCTCCGTCTTGTCATTGGTGACTTTGTTGGCAGTACATCAGTTGAACATGAGGCTGTGGCTGTGTTTGGATGTTCCTAAATCATAATTGGTTAAGCATTTTTCCTAGAATGGACTTGAAAATCTGGAACTCCATTTGGTGAGATACTGTCACTAGCTGCTTCAAATCATTTTCGATGTTTAAGTCATTCCATATATCTCACCTGATGTATAATCTCTGTACCACCGACAATGCAATGAGGATCCATACAAACCTCCCTTTGACAAAATACTAGTTTTGAGTTGGGGTTGCATCCATGTATGAGCTAATTCTGCTATGAACCTGTGCTCATGGGATCAGTTGTCAACAGAAACATAGCTTCCATTGTGTAAATATTACTGAAAACTGAAATGATCATCAGTGAAGGTAATCCGTTGTCATCACAAATATCATGCCCACGAAGAAAATCATTGGTACAAGGGTAATATGAGATCGATGTGCTGCTGCTTTTGGAAGTCTGTTGGGCAACTGACACTCTTCACCATTGAAAAGGATCCTTGCAGGAAACCCATCCCCAGCTGCTATGTTTATTCCTGGTGTAGGTTTCTTTGTAAATGAAAGAGTTGATTGTTGCTTACCAGGTACAGGAGGATCGATGGATGGGCGGGTCCCGTTGGTCTCTGCAATTAAGTAGTTCAAACCTGGTAAGCCTTTGAAGAAGATGGTGTTGTTGAGCAGCGGCATCCTTGTTCCATTGAATGAATACACATTTTCATAACCGTTGTAAGCATTGGGGATTTGTATTGCTACAAACCAATCTTTGAAGATATAACTCTGCCAATTGAAGATAGTAATCCTTGCTGTCCATCCCTTCCTGTAGTCTGAGTTGATGTGCCAATTGATGCTCATGCCGCAGTTATCACTACATGGTAATGGATTTGGGACATCATAGTGTTTTATCTTTGCCCAAGCTTTTGCTTTTGCTGTTCGATTCTCAAAAGGAATGAGGAGAGCTTCTGATGGAAGAAGCAATGCTGGCGCGTCCGGGTTGCATGCCTTTGAGTCATCGCACCCACAGGAGCAGGTATTGCATGGTATGACCGTGTCGCTGTAGAATGCTGAAAAGGAGACACAGCAGTGTGATTCCTTGCTCTTTGGTCGGTTTATGTTGCAGATCACTTCCCAACTGGCTACTGCTGTGCTTATTAGATCCAGCCCAGTCGTATCTCGAAACTCTGATGGGCTTACACGAATAGGCGCACCGCATTTGTAGTTTGGATTGACAACTCCATTTATCTTCCAATTCTGAGGAGGAAAGAGGGCAGTTCTATTCATATCTGGAGGCATCTTGTATACTAGCAAGGTGAATGCTGCCTTTGATTGGGCCTCATCCATAGATGGGGGTAGGAGGCTGCCGTTTCGGCAGCAGAAAGGTATGTTTCCAACTACATCATCTTTAGCTCTATCGGGCGGGAGATCGGAGATAATAGGCTTCTTTTGGCAATTCATAACAGGGGCGAAGTCAAAGTTTTGGTAGAATCCTCCAGCCGGTCCATAAATACATTCTGAAGGGTCTTTTGTGTGTGTGTAGGCTCCTTTCATGGAGTATATAAACTCACCTCTCTGCCATTCCCATGTCAAGTTCCAACTGTCAAGACGTCCGAGGGGGTGCCTGTTGTCCATCATCACCTGTGCAAGGTACTTACCTTCAAAGGCCTGAAGGATATCGTATGTAATGACGAGGTCACCATCTTGGCGAGGTAAGAACTTGGTGGGTGGAGTTTTTTTGGATTTGAATTTTGGGTTTGGGATACAGCAGACATGCATTTCGGTCTCTGCAGAAGAACAAGTTAAAACGAGTTCAGTTTAATTTGGAGGAAAAAAAATGTATTGAAGTATACATCTCAAGGTAGAGGAACCGATTTTTTATAAGGAGCATTGAGGACAGGCGAGGTGATGGGACCTGTGAGGAGACACAACTCATACATGCGAGGTAATAGCCTCCTACCGTTAATGAGCGGTTCTCAAGGACAGTTGAAATTAGTTAATATAAGAAGTCGTTTTTGTAGCTAAAGGGCACCATTATTTTTATGTGTCATTTCAGTTTTTCTCATTTTGTAGAAGAAATCATTTAGCCAACACTGATCAATGGAATTGCAGTAGTAGTACTAGAAATCTTTTAGCCTACCCCGATCAATGGAATGGTACTAGTAGTAGTAGAAATCCTTTAGCCTACCCCGATCAATGGGATAAGGTTTTTATGATGCTGATGGTAAGGAGCAATCTCATAAAATCATTAATATGCGAAGAGAAAATTTCCAAAGGCACGAAACTTTTGGCTCATTTTCAAATAATTATATGAAGATTTGAATATTTCAAAAAAGTACAAAAGTTTTGCACAGTTTTCTCAATCAAGTCCTCTCCATTAAAAAAGTTCTGAAAAATGACGTAAATACCCTTATGACATTTTTAAAATCTCAAAAAAGGGAATTCCAAATGACGAAAACCTAGATTCATTAAATGGTTATGATCATCAAAATTAAAATGGCTTAGATTTGGAGAGGAAATCGGTTTGGAAAAGATAAACCTCTAATAAAGGTAAGGACATTTTCGCCATTTCTCAAAAAAATATAGTGAGAGGACTTGATTGAAAACTGAGGAAGACTTTAATATTTTTTTTTGAAATATCCAAATCTTCATGCACTTTTTAAAAATAAATCAAACATTTTTTACTTTTTTTTTAAATTCTCCCATTTGCAAAAGAAAACCTAGATGCATATCTACACCCATAATGCTAAGGGCTTTTTTTTTTTACATGGAGGTTTTCAACTCACTCTCACATGTTAGGGTTTTCATTAGTTTGCAATTTGATTGGATACATTTATTTTTATTAGCTTGAACTCTCATGTACTCATACTTCTTAGAATATTGGAATCTTCATGCATCATTGGTTTTTAATCTTAGCATCAAGAGTTTTTCAAAAGGCATTCTCAAACATGTTTTAAAATTGCATTTTAAAATCTCTTTTCTAACATGTTAGCCGGCCTAGTTCTCCATGACGAAGTTTCCCTCTCAAAATCATGTTTTCAAGTCTTTTTTTTTTTATCAGGGAAAGTTCGGTCAGCCAAACCTATGTCTGTCAGCTGTGGGTTCCGAATCCAAAATATAAAATATGTTATATCAAGGAAGTTCGGTCAACTGTCGGTCATATGTTGGTCGACTGAACTTCTGTTCGGGGAAGCAACAGGCTTATTTCAGTCCGCAAACTTAAAAAATATGACAGTTGAGTTCAGTTAATCGAACTCCATATGTCAGTTAACTGACAATAGATCCGTTGGAGAAAAATTTTCTTATAAAAAGGACCCTTTATTAGGATTTGTACTAACAATTTTGTAACTTTTGAGGGCCAAGGAAGGTGAGACATCTATGTTATACTAAGGGGAAGCTAGGAGGGCAAATCAATCATTTCAAACCTTTGATTCTTCAATGGATTTGCCCCTCTTAACTTATTTTATTCATGCTTGTCTTTAAATCTTTGATTTCTTCAATGGCAAGATTAAAGTGTTCAAATGTTGATTGTTTAAACATGCTTTGACTTTAAAATATGTTTATCATTTAAACCTCACCATTTGAATAGTATTTCACATGTTAGTCATTTAATGTTTCTTTAGAACAAACTTGCTGGTTCCATGTTAGACTTTTCAAAACAAGTTTGTCATTATTTCAAAAATATGTGTGATTCTCTTCTATCTCACATTTGCATCATTTATGAGCATTGATTTTCAAAAGAGATAGAAGAAGTCTTTAAGGCATATGTATTTCATATAAATCTTTGCATTCTTCATGCATGTCTTAAATAGGATTTCACTTTCATTATCAGCCTATGTTAAGAGGTATCAATATGTATTCACTTGCATATTATCTTATGCTTGTTTAGGCATAGCTCATTGAGATAAAAAATTATGTTGCAAAGGTTAATGCACAGCCTATTGAAAAGCATATGAAATTGTAAAAGATTATTGGTTAGCCTCATGTAAAAGCATATATGGTTGTAAGGTTGGAGGCTAGCCTAAACATTAAGTTGATAGTGGAAATACCGGTAGGGAAACCGGGAGTGGATGTAGGCTTGTTTGGCCGAACCACTATAAATTTACTTGTTATGATGATTGATGTTTATTTGTGTGGATGATGTGCTTATGATCAATGTTTCTTTTTAAAATGTCTATCTTGAATGATTAAGTCGGTTTCTTTACTTGTTATTAAATATCTCACTTATAAACAAGATGATAAATCTTCAAAGCATAACTGACATAGGTTTTAAAAAGAGTTGGTCTTAAAGCTCACCCTATTCCCCCCCCCCCCCCAACACACACACACACACACACACTCTAGGGTTCGATTCTAGACTTTCATCACATACATTCTCATGTCTCTAACTAGTCAAGCTGTAGCTATTGGATTCTATTAGTTAACCCCCATTTACATACTTTCAATTGTCCATTGAAGGGCCCCTGGATGGGGGATGGCGCTGTCATGCCGGCCAGGCCCAACTATGAAAAGCAATGACTTATAAGAATGTTAATGGTCTCTTTGGATCCTTGGGAACTTGGTTGCCCAGTAATAAAAAAGTCACCTGTAACTCGCGTTTACGTGTAACTAATTGATCATGGTGAGGCCTGTATGGATCCTTGCAAAACGCATAAGTGATCTGTAAATCTGACCATTTGTAATTTTTTTTACCCGTAGCTGCTTCAGGAGATAGTAAAAAAAAATGTCACTATTAAAGGTCTGTTTGGATACGTGCATAATACTTGGTTTATGAAGATCCAAACACACCCAGAGAACCAACTGCTAATTAAAATGAAAAATGGTTCAGTTCTTACTTGGTTGCCGAGGCTTCAAACCTTCGATAGCTACCTTCCCCCACCTGAAAGTTGTTCTACCTTACCTTAGGTCTGTTTTGCTCACCAGAGGACTGGGGTCACAGCTATGAACTGTCACTAAAGCATAAACAAAACATACAACCCGACCCTAAGCCCCGCTTAGAAACCCAGTTTCCTGCTATTTCATCTTCAATTTTCTAGGATTTAATTTACTATAAATATATATTGGTGGGCACAGGTAATTATTTCCTATTAAACGATAAAATATTTGATGGCCCTTTGTGGATCTTCACTTTTTAATTCTTCATTTTTAATGCCCGGTGTATAAAAAAATCTGACTTTGCTTTTCATCTCAACCTCTCTGTAGAACCATACGAATTGTATGATTGGATTGCCAAACCATCCAAACGTGCAAGTTTCTGAAGAACTATCAAAGAAGGAAAATATGGAAGAAGAAATTTTACAAACCGAGTCTAGAATTTTAAGTTGTTATTAGTGTGAACCATGATCTATGGTCTTCTCTACAGTCTTGAATCTTGACTGATATCTCTACTTTCGAAATGTACTTTTAGATTTATGAAATCTATTTATTATATAATATTCCGATGCCAAGGTTCGACCATGACGAACCATTGGCCAGACCCTGCTCCACAGAACCGTACCCTTCATTGACCAGTCTGATGGCCGGTCCCGGCCATTAAGTAAGTAACAGTTCTTCACATTATACGTTCAAATTTTCACTTTTACTTTACTTCTAAAGTACTCCGTTTATCTAAAGTTTCAGAAAACTTAAATAAAGTAGGTCTATGAAAAACACATTGTTTCTGGGGTTTCTGCAATGGCCCTCAAGCAATGTTGTGTCAAGGGGGTTAGGGCCTAATCAGTTTGTATCCGAACCCAATTGGGTCTTCAAATCGACTATTCATTAGCGATTAAGATTTGTTACGAATGGCAAGCATGTGAGTCCAAACTGTGGGTGGGACCATTATAGATGAGATAGACATAGATTATAATGAAATAAATGTCCGTTTGGTAGGCAGCCAAGATAGGCCTGTCATGGCCCAGTTGGGCCCATTCAATGCAGCTAGGCAGGTGTAGGAAAAGATGGATGGTTAGGGAAATTGCCCTTATCACATTTCCCATTCAGTGAATTTGTTCATGGACTTGGATTATGATTGGGCCATGGAAAATATACACCGGAGGGTCCACGCCACAGTAGTGGCCCACCTAATGCATGGGCTTCACAAATGGCCCAGTTGCGCAATTTTGTTAGGAAGAGGCAATGCATAGAGGTGCTTACTGTGACGAACAGGTTGGGGGCACTTGTAGCCATCATTGGCAAGGCGAATGGTCTTAGGCATTGGGACCTTGGGCGGCTTCACCCCAAACTGCGTCCCCTTGATGTCGACGCCCACGTGAATCTGGTTCCAATCTCCCGCCGTTTCCATCGAAGTCTTCAAATCCGTCTGTGGGTAACCAGAAAAGTATGTCCCATTCTTTCCCACCCGGGCTGGCAATTCGGTGCCATCAGACAACACTGCCTTATCGGTCGATACTAGAATCTCATCATATTGAAACTTTATGAGCATCTTCCATGCCTTGAGCTCCTGTGACCCTGCATTCAATATTGTGGCGGTCGCTTTGAATGCATAGGCCTGAGCCGAAGCATTCTTCACATGGGGATACTCCTTCTCGCGCGAAGTGAAGGCATACATTAGAAACACCCCATTGCAATTGTCCAACGCAGGTGGGGGTGCCGGCTTTTCTTCTTCTTCTCCATCTCCTCCTTCCCTGTCTTCGTAATCTTGACCTAAACTAGTATATATTGAGTAGGAAGCTAAAAGAAACGCAAAAATAACTGCTCTTGGCAATGCAATTTTCATTTTTTTTTTTTGGGTTTCTTGTATTGGGTTGAACTCAATGGGAGATTGTATGATCTCTAATGGTATATTTTGATAGGGATTGCCTTCTGCGGCGTGTTTTCATGGTGATTCATTGCAGTTCAACGCCACGCCGCAGAAGGAGTGAGATGAACAAAGAGAAGAAGGAATTGAGAAATTTGGATTTATAGGAGAAACAATTAGGAGGGTGTGATGAATTGGAGAGGTTAGGTGAGAGACAAAGTCAACTCAATTTCCTCCTCTCTTTTCTACCGGAATTGGCGGGAAGGACATACAACGGTCTCTCACGGGATATGATGTTAATTAGTCTTCCACAAAAGAGAGGAAACGCTCTCTATCACAGGTTTATGCGGATCACGGCATTCAGATAGAGGTCCGATGTACTTTGATTAGAAATATTGCAACCATCTGATTTGAGTGTATTAAAAGTGGATGACAACATATTTAATCAATTTTCAAATTGATGGTTCGCAAAGTATGATAGTTTGGACACTGAGGAGATTGAAAGGGTTGGCATTTTGATTGATGGTGGCATAGTTTACCAACTCGTGACTCGGACTCGACTCAGTAATATTGTTAGATGTGTGAGGATGTGGCCCACATGATCACATATCTCCTGTGAGTAGACCCCATTTCATTGGCTAAATGCATTGAAGAGCAAATTGGTTTCCTAAAACTTGACTTAAGAAAGGGCTTGAAGTTAAAAGGAATTAACAATAGGCCTTATAGAGACCTACAGGAGGGGATAGGTTCTATGATACGAAGGGAACCCTCATAGAAAGTATATGAATAAATTGCTTTGGGGTGCTTTTGGCTTCTGTGATTTTGGTTGTTTTTCCTTTATTGGTCACTTGTAAAGGACCCACCTAGGAGTTAGTAGAGTGGCGTATGGTGTGGATTTACTCTCAATGTCTTTTGTTCAAAACTGGCTAGATTTGCCCAGTATACATTTGTGTGAGTTTAGCATGCGCCACCTACGATTAGCTCTGTTGGGTCAAAGACCCCAAGGATTCCCATTTATATATTTATATATATATATATATATATATGAAGCCAATTGTTTTCAAGTTGAAATCATCTTCAATTAGCTCAAATTGATTTTGACTATCCTATTTTTATATTGACGGTCAGCTCTTGAATAAGAATTTCCCCTATTATTATTGTGTAAAACTATAACTCTCCTCTTCGCATTAACGCGGCTCCAATTAGTTCCAATTGTATGGACCATATTCCTGATATTACACGATGCCTCTCAGCTTTCTCCACCATCACCCCACCACCCTGACTCCCGGTTCAGTTTTCTAAGTGTTAATGGTAACTTAATTACAATTAAGTCCATTAATGTTAATTCTAAAACAGATATGGGGCAAGTTGGCATTCAAGCTCCACGGCCCTCATCATCTCTCTCTCTTCCTCCACCAACCCATATTCGAACAGATCTTTCTCACAACTATTTACACCTCTCTTCCTCCGATACGTCCTCGAAGGGATTTGGCCAGATATCTCGGAACAGCTCTTGCGCTTTCTGGTTGACTTTTAGGGAGATGCCAGCGCCGCGATTGTCGATGCCGAGGCTGTCATCGAGCAGATCCGACAGCAGCGACATTTGGGCAAGCTCATAGCCTTGAAGACTTCCACCATTCCCTCTTTTTTGTTGATCTCAACGGCCCCGGATACCAGGCATTTGCTCATCACCTCATTTTTCAATTTTCCTTTTTTGATTATCAGGTTTTGTTGTTTCAAATTACATATACATGCAGGGCTCAACTTCTAATGAATGGTTTGGTTTTAGGTAAAATGATCTACTTTCCACCTGTTGATTCTTTTGGATATCATGCTCATATATCGTTTAATCTGAAAACGAAATCAACAAATGGATGTTGTGTGTCAGAGAAAGATTTTTTATGGTGAAGGCAGAGCATGAGGGTTTTTTTTTTTTTGGCCATTACAGATAGGGTATTGTAAAACCATCCTATGGCATAGAAATTTTGGGTGAGGTGAGGTGTTTGTGACGCTTGGCATGTCTCTCATTCTTGAGTCCAAATTATAATGGTTTATTAATTATTGTCATCACATGTGGCCGGTATAAATTAAATGGGGATATTTTAGAGTTTTCTAAACATTTATTTGATATATTTGTGTATGGTTAAATTTTAGTATCACCCAAATACTTTGTAACTTTAATTATATTTCATATGATTTTATATTATTAAATATTACTATCTCTTAATTTCTTTAGCGGTGATAATTTTGCAGTTCATGTATAACTCTACTATACCTTCATTTTGAATAAATTTGATATTTAGAATTTAAGAATGATCAAATAAATATTTTTTTATTTATTTTCAATTCTTCTCTTCCCTTTAACATATCAAAGAAAGCCATACATTTGATATTTCAGCATCAATTATCTATACGATTTAGTCAACTTAATTTGGAAAAGTTTATTAATCTCAAAGATAGTTAGACATTTGATATTGCGATATCAATTATCTATATCATATGTTGCATCTTAAAATTTTTATTGACTTCTTTTTTTTTTTACAATAACATTTTAGAGAAAAGCCTAAATCTGAATATAAACTTTATTTTTGGGCATGGGCTTAGCACGGGCCTTTTTTGATATTTTAAAAATCTATGATAATTTATACTTTACTTTAGAAGCCAGACCGAAATGAAGGCTGAAATGATATTGACAGTTATGATACATTTGCACCAACGACACTGAACTACATGTGCATTGGCTAGAGTATGATGTAATAATTGATACACTCAAGATGGTAAGCACTTTTGGGCAAACACCTGGCTAATTACATGAGAACTTCTATACCGTCTTTTTCTTCATGTTTTCCCTTTCTCTACTATGGTGACTATAACTCACAAACTTTCACAACAAACCCCTAATCAATTGCGCGGCAACAAAGGCCTTAGTACATGCAATTAATCCACAAGAAGGAGATTAGTTTGGCATAATATTACGACCCAATCTCAAACTAATGTTTTTTAAGTAGGTGGTGGGTTTAGTTGTAGGCCTAAGCTTAGACTAAGCCTTTTTAGCGAACAATATATTTATTTATTTTTTATATTTTTATCAATTTGTATTGTAAAGTAAAATACACACATATTGGCCTAGCTTACCACGTGCATTTGTTGCTGGTGTCATACTAAAGAAAATGTCATTTGTAAAGGGGAAGGAGAAGTGAGTTACAATTACCCGGTTAGAATAGCAAATTTAATTGCGGAACTCAAGAAAAAAGATGTTGGAGCAATAACATCAAGTATGCATTCATTTCAAATATGTTAATCAAATATATGCCCTAATTGCAGTCGATCCTATGATTATAGATTTTGATTATTGTTAATTTGCAACTCTAAAGAGTGGAATCAACAAAAGACTGGGGGAGTCAACTTAATATTATCAAAAGTAAAAGTCTTTATTAAAAAAAAAAAAAACCCTCTAATATAGAACCCACCTTTTGCATCATTTTGATATGAGGTCATTTTCATCCAAAATATTTGTAAATTTTGCATTGTCCACTTCCATCCGCTTTAGCTAAAAGGACTCTATAAAAAAAAAAAAAAAAAAAAAAAAAAAAAAAAAAAAAAAAAAACCCCTTAGGCAAAAGCTCTAATTTGTAAATAAGCTTTAAAAATATGAAGTCCAAATGGAGATTCACCAAACATATTTATTTAAAAATAAACTCTAAATCATAAAATAAGAGATTATTAGAGTTTATTAATGTCTCCTTAGTTTATGTTTATAGAAGTACAGATCTAGGCGAAAGGGCAAGTACTCCATGTGTGATCAAGTTTTACTTTAACAACACTTTTTATATAACAAATGAAGCGGTTGGTGTTTTGGTTGATTATAAGCCTCTTTGGATGTATATAGATGATGATCTATTTCTTGTATTGATTTATGAGCTGTTTTGCTTAACTTATGTAATAAATTCCCGTTTACATTTAAATTAATAGTAAGTGGTGGGACCATGATTGATGTAGTCTTCACTCTTAACACATTGACCATGGATCCTTCGCCTTCGAGTCCATCACCTTTCGCAGCCCAAGAGTTTCGCACAAGAAGAAAAACATGCTCGATGCATTCACAACAATGAGAGGAGGAAAGAGGATATTTGTTGGCTTTAATAACTAGCGACTACAAGAAAATTAATAGATGAGAATACACATGAGAAGACACATGTAGGGTTCCTATATAGTATTTTCTGTCCCCTCCAAGAGATGATTACATCTCTTTTTCCTAAAATAGGATGTTTCTTCCCCTTTTCTTAGTGGATACATGTCAATCACTTATTTGACAATCAATCATCATTACCATGCAAAAAAAGAGCCCACTTGTAAAGTCCAGGCCATTTGTACATTAGCAATCCCCCACCCACAGCCCTAGTACAATTTAATGAATTTCCCCATTTTTTTCTTTTACACTTTACGAGATACTTGAACTTATGCACCCATACATACTACATTGATGTTCCTAACCAGCTGTACACTATCCAAGGATAATTTAATGGAAATTGCTATCTAAGAATGTAGACAGATGGGCAAATTGATTGGCTAAACATGAGCTAGTAGGCCCAATGGGCCAGTCATCGATGGTCTTGGTCCAATGGACTTGCGCACTGTGGGTTACACCTGATGGACTGGCCGGTTAGGAGCCTATTCTTAAGTCTCCTTTTTTTTTTTTTTTTTTTTTTTTTTTTCTCTAGTTGGACCTTTCTGTAGCTCTTAAGCCTATGCAATGCTTGAGCTGCATCATTAAGAGGGTATGTGGTAAATAATAATAGCTCATAAACCAACATTTATTAGAATTTCAAATTCAAGTAGTTTCAACATTTGCAAGGCACGAAAATGATAGACGTTTTATTACGCAAATCTACTAGCAACAAGAAAGATGGTTCCATCTATTACTACATTCAAGCAGCATTCCCATTGTACAAAAATCCAAATGATACGAGCCAAGAAGAATGCAGATATAGGGTGTAGGCAGTAAAAACGACACCTACTTAGATTGAGATGAAATCGAGGTAAAACTCCTTAGGACAGGGAATGCTGAACGCCAAGAACCTGAAAAGGAAGGAGAAAGGCTAGAGTCAGAGCCCCTGGCTGCCGTGAGCCGAAGGCACTCCGATGCCTGAGTTAGTTCTGAGAAAGCTAAACAGGAGGAGGAGGAGGGGGGTGAAACGATGTGTAGTATTTGTGAGTTGTGTATTGCGTACCTCTCATGGGACTGATCCCATGTATATATAAGTGAGCGTTCCTCGTTCATTTTTTCTGTGAGTGGTGGTAGGTGAGGTGAGGTCCCATCGATCCTTACCCTGACTGGCAGCAGTGGGTAGAATGGACAACACCCCTCCCTCTCTTTCCACGCCTTCAGCCAGTTGGCGTACAGGGCTGATAAAGTGCACCTCTTATCGCCATAAATGAGCGATCCTATCGCCATAAATGCCTGCTCATATCACTCTGGGCGAGCCGTATTTCTAGGAGGAAGGTGGCGGCCCACTCTGACTAGTACTGTGGTCTGAGACCAAGGATGGCTTGACCGTGGCATGCCTTTATACTGAGCTGGCATTTATGCCGTGCTGCCGAACCGTGGTGCTGAGCTACCGAGCTACTGACCGAGCTGCCGAGCTATTGACCGAGCTGTCGAGCTAAAGAGCTTTTACCACAGAGGCTTGAGGTGTTCGGCGAGTTTAGCCGTAATCTTTGCTTAACTTCGTCATCGCGGTGTCTTACCCACACAATTGCCCCCTAGCTTTTGACTTCTAAGAGCCTCCTAGCTCGAGGAGGTCAGAAGCTTGATGACTGTGGCGCTGGCTCCTGGCTCCGCTACCGAGCTCCAGTGAGGGTTATTGTCATATGAGGGTAGTACCGGGACGAGGGAGCTTCGGATCAGGAGGGTCCCCTTGGGCCTGGAGGTCGCTGCTATCGTGCGGCCCCCTTCGAGATGTCTCTACGCCTGTCCTGGATATTCAATAGCCCTCGGATATCGCGCTAGTGGTGACACGTGTCGCTTCTTTTGGCTGTCTTGCAATTACTTCGAGGAGACGTTAGGGCTGCGAAATGGGACGTTAGGGCTAATTGAGGGGACGCCTCTTAAAGGCTCTCCTTGAAAGTCGAATCGACGCCCCTAGGCCCTATAAATCAGGGCGCCTCCTTCGTCTTTACTTTCCTCTGCTTACTTCATATTTCTACTGCGCTTTGCAAGAGAACTTTCTCCGGCGCCTGCGGACTTCCGACGATCCTGCTTGTGCAGTCCCTATTCGTAGGACTCCTCTCCGTTTTCCTCGTCTTTTTCTTTTAGATAGGTCCTCGTCCGAGTCGAGAATGGGAGTCTATAGACATTTGTTAGGAAACCCAGGTTCCATAGATCATTTTAGAGATTTATACAAGGTCCCCTCCAATGTGGAGGTCAGACCGGATGACCCTGATGACGGCCTCACCTATTGTGATGGCTGGATGCCGTTCTGGCTGGTCTCTGTAGTGGAAGGGGGGGTCCGGTTCCCCCTGCACCCGCTGGTCCGGGACTACCTCTGGGAGTGGAGGTTGTGCCCATGCCAGCTACTCCCCAACGGATACAAAATCATAATGGGGGTAGTGCGGCTCAACTAGATTCTGGAAGTCGGCCTCGGTGTCTCGGACATCGAGGACATGTATGACCTCTGCAAATCCGCAGAAGGGGACACTTATTACCTCCGGCTGAAGGTCCGCCGGACTGGGTTCGTGACCGCGCTGGAGGACTCCAATAGGTACGCGGGCGAAGACCGAGTACTCGTCAGAGGAGGATGGGAGTTTGGTGAAGCGGAGCCTGCCACCACTGTCCGGGTTCCTTGAAAAATAGGAATTCCTCCAAGTAAAGACCGAAGTTCTTTCGGTTTGCAGTTCTTTCCTTTCTTCCTCTGTTTGGCTCTTGACACGATTTTTTCTATGCAGATTTCCGCGAAAAGAGGGAGCTTGCGAGGAGGAACCACTGGAAGGTGAACAGCGCGTGGCATGGGCAGGTGAGGAACTACCGCGGCCACAACTGTCGTGCTGCGTGGTCTCTCCTGGGGTACGTGCCCCACTACAGGTCCTTCAACACCTCCAGAAAGGTATCGGGAATAGACTCCGTGCTGAGCGGGGAAGGCGTGAGTCAAAGGACAACGACGACCGTGGTGCCTGGCTCGGCGGCGGTGACTGTTGCGATTCCTACCGGACGTCTGGTTGAGTCTGTAGACCGTGCTCCAGTAGTCTCTGCCGCGGAGCCTGTCGGGACTTCGAGAGCCAAGCCCGGGCCTTCCCGAAGGAGGCTAGTAGCTTCCAGCTCGGAGGAAGAGGAGGAGGAAGAAGAAATGCTACGTCAGCGCGGGCGACGCTATGCTGCGGAAGACCTGTCCGCGGCGGCTTTCGGGGACATCGGAGGCGAGGTCTGAGATCCTCCTCAGGCGGCTGCGACGCCTCCGGCATTCCCGTGTGGCGCTCCTGCCCCAGACGCCGAGATGGTTGGTACCGCCGCGATTGGGGCTGCTCGGCCCGACGAGGCAGAGGTCGTCTTAGCCCCGCCCCCGGCCATCGTCGCGGATGACTCACCCTCTGGTCATGCCGTAGGGGCCGGAGGTCGGGCTCGCCCCGCCGAGTTTACTGAGGGCGGGCGACCCGAGAAGAGGGCAAGGGTCGAGGCCTCGCCTGGCCCCTCCTCGCCTCCGCCTGCTGGTGGGACGATCCTGCCTCCTCCTCCGGCTCCGTGGAGGCCGGCCATTGAGGAGGTTCTGGGGAGGCCGCTGGCCGAGACAGACCGCGCCACCGATCCCCAAGTGGTCGCAGCGCTAGGACGAGCCTGCGCCCTTCCTCAAGACATGGCTAGGTGGGCCGAGATGGACAACGAGTCACTCCTGCTCTCCTCGATGCGATCCCTGGTGTCGGTAAGTGCAGTAATTTTCCCTTAGTTTTTAGTCCAGTGTCATTTTATTGACTTCGGGTTCTCATCTTGTAGCTGTTGCAGAGGTGCCAAATGGGCATTGAGAGGCTCAATGCAGCCGAGGCGCGGGAGGCGGAATGGGTGGTTGAGAGGGACGAGCTGCGGGCGTCCTTGGCGTCTAAGGACCCGACGCTGGCAAAGGTGGCGGCCAGGAACGCCGGCCTCGTCTTTGATTTCGAGGAGTCAAAGGTCGAGGTTGCGCGCCTCAAGGACGAGCTGGAGGACGAGAAGGGCCAGAACCTCCACCTTGCCTCTGAGCTCGACGATCTCCGGATTGCTGCAAAGCGACTGGAAGACGACCTGGAGAGCGCGAAGGGGACAAACAGGAGGCTCCTCTCTCAGCGGAACCAGGCGCAAGGTTCCCTGGAGATGGCGCTAAGGGGTAAGGCGGCCGAGATTGAGTCTGCCCTGGCAAACCAAGAGGCCAGGCTCAAGGAGGAGTTCCTCGCCGAGCATGACTCCATCATGAGGGAGGAAGTCGGCAGGCTGTCCGCTGATTACAAGGCTCAGCTGCCAAGGATCCGGGACCGAGCCTGGGAGCTTGGGTGGAAAGCAGCCTTGAACAAGGCTGGGGTCCCCGAGGATAGCCCTCTCTTCCTAAATCCCCCAAAATTCTCCTACTCGGACTCGGAACTCGCGGCCGTGTCTCGGGTCCCCTCTGACCCTTCTTCGCAAACCTGTCCGGAAGCGAGCGCCGCGCCCGGGGTGCCTCAAGAGGCTCCAGCTGTCAGCGCTGATCCTGAGGGCTACCAAGTGGCTGCGGTTGTCGAGGTCCCTCCTGAAGCTGTCACTCCCGAGGCTAGTGTTCCTGAAGTTGGCGCGGTCGTTCCTGAAGCTACCCCGACCGCTCCCGAGGCCAGCGCGGTCGTGGCCGAGGTCCCTCCAGAGATTGACTGCAATGTGGAAGCTGCAGCTCTCTGAGGCTTTTTGTAATTTTTTCTTTTAACGTATCTCCATTTATCTTGTAATCAGGGTCTTTGATTAATGAAAACTTTGAAACTTTGCTCGCATTCTGGCTTCCTTTCTCCTTGTCTTTGACGAAATGTGTGTGGTCGACCTAATGTCGCATTGCTTTTCTGTTTGAGTTGTTGGTCCGGATTGCCGAACTCCTGGCCATTCTCAAAATTGAGACATCCGCCAATGACCGAGACCCGGCGCATGAACCGTGGTCTCGGTCTGCTGTGTACCCATTCCCCCCCCCCCCCCCCACCCCAGCTTCTGACCTGTGAGCTCCTTGGAGCAGGTCAGGAGCTGAGTGGCTATGTTAGGCTGGGAGTGATCTTTTGAGTACCTGTGATGCATTACCGAGACGGAGGAGTCTCGGTTCAGTTAGGGCTCTTCCTTATCACCTTTTGCTGACGTGGAGTGCCTCATTAAGCTCTTTTGCTGACGTAGAGCGCCTCATTAAGTTCTTTTGCTGACGTGGGGCGCCTCATTAAGCTCTTTTGCTGACGTAGAGCGCCTCATTAAGTTCTCTTCGCTAGTCGACGCAGTTGCTCTTTCGTCTGTCGAGGCATTTAATAGTCCTCTGGAAATGCGGCGCCAGTGCCACGTGTCGCCTCTCCGAAGGGCACGCAATCATATCTGCAGGACGCCTGGGCTGCCCGAGACGACGCTAGGGCTATTCGAGGGAACGCCTCATTAAAGGCTTTTCTAGAAATCTGAAATGGGGCCCCCAACCCTTATAAATTAGGGCACCTTCTCCGTCTTCCTTCTTTTTCGATCCTCAAGAATCCCTGTTGCATTCTGCTGAAGAACAGTACTACTTGCGAGTACTCTTGTTTGCACGGCTTCATCGTAGGATTTCTTCCTTTCTTCTCCCTTCCCAGTAGGTAGTTCTCCGACTAGGGTAGAGAATGGGCGTTCACAGGCACTGGCTAGGGGACCCATTGTCCATAGGCCTGTTTAGGGAGGCATACCAGGTCCCTGCAAATGTAGAAGTCAGGCCAGACGGCCCTGGTGATGGCATCTCATACAGCGATGGCTGGATGCCATTTTGGCTAGTGTCCGTCGTGGAGGGAGGGGTCCGGTTCCCCCTTCACCCACTCCTCAGGGACTGTCTCCGGGAGTGGGGGTTGAGCCCCTGCCAGCTACTTCCCAATGCATATAAGATCATCATGGGAGTAGTGCGGCTGAACGAGATACTGTCAATCAACCTCGGTGTCCCGGACATTGAGGAGGCGTATGACCTCTGCAAATCCGCAGAAGGGCATACGTACCACCTCCGGCTAAGGGTCCACCGAACTGTCTTCGTGACCGCGCTGAAAGACTCCAATAAGTACGCGGGGGAGGACCGTGTCTTTGTCCGCGGGGCATGGGAGTTCGGCGAGGCGGAGTCCAGCACCACGGCCCGGATCCCGCGAAGAATAGGAGTCCCCTCAAGTAAAAACCGAGGCCCCTTGGGTTTTGTAGTTCATTATTATGTCTCCTGTTTGAACATTGCTCTGTTTCTACAGGTTTCCGGTAGAGGAGGGAGCTCGCCAGAAGGAACCGGTGGAAGGTGAACAGTGACTGGCACGAGAAGGTGCGGAAGTACCGCGGCCATAACTGCCGAGCCGCATTCTCGCTCCTGGGGTACACGCCACTACAAGTCTTTCATCACCCCGAGGCGGGTGGCCGGGATTGACTCCGTGCTGCACGGGGGAGACATCGGACCAAACACCGTACAGACCGAGGTCCCCATCGCGGAGACGGTGACTGTCGCGATTCCCAGCGGGATTCCGGCAAAATCGAGCGAAGAGTCCCCTGTCCGTGAATCAACGGCGACCGAGAGAGCCGAGACCGGGCGCAAGCGGCAGAGGCAGAAATTTTTCGTTTCCAGCGAGTCCCGGAGCTCATCCAGCTCGGAAGAATCCGAATTCGAGATGTTGCGCAGTCGTCGCCAGTGCTTCGTGGCTGAGGACCTGTTCGCCGCGGCCTTTGGGGACATGGGTGAGACCTCGGACCCCTTTCGAGGCGCCAACGTCGCCCCAACTACGACACCCGTGGTTGCTGCAGAGGTTCTCACTTCCGCGGCCGAGACGGGACCAGAAGCCATTAGCGGGGCCCAATCTGGCCCTCCCGCCGCGGTCGAGGTCGGCACGGATCCACCGGCCATAGTCGTTGACGAGTCGCCCTCCGACTCGGGCAGAGAGGGTACTGCGGAGGTCGTCGAGGCGCGCAGGCTGGAGAAGAGGCCGAGAGTCGAACTCCCACCTGCCCCAGAACCTCCTGTGTCGGTTGGGGGATCCGCCACTCCCTCCGACTTTGTCCCTTGGAGACCGGACATCGAGGGAGTGCTGGGGAGGCAACTAGCCGAGTCGGACCGAGCGGTTAACCCTGAAGTGGTTGCCGCTCTGGGACGAGCTTGCGCCCTTCCCCAGGACATGGCACGGTGGGCGCAGATGGATAATGAGTCGCTGCTGCTTTCTTCAATGCGGTCGTTGGTAGCGGTATGTACACTTGTTCATGTTCCTCTCTTTTTCTGCTGCGTTTCTTTAGCTGACACTGTTCTTACTGCAGCTCTTGCAAAAGTGCCAAACTGGCATGGGGAGGCTGGACGCAGCCGAGGCCAGGGCAGCGGTCTGGGCGGCGGAGAAAGGGGAGCTGCTGAAGTCCCTGGCGGCAAAGGACGCGACCCTGGAGGAGGCGGCGAGTAAGAATACGGATCTTTCTGCCGAGCTCGACGCAGCACAGGCCTTGGCCGAGCACCTCAAAGAGGAAGTGAAGGAGGCGGCGGATCAAAACGCCCACCTTTCCTGGGAGCTAGACGAAGTCCGGCTCGTGTCGTCGCGGCAGGAGGAAGATATGCAGATGATGCGAGGGACGAACAAGAGGCTTATCTCTGAGAAAAAGCTAGCTGAAAGAAAGCTGGAGATGGCTCTGGAGGGGAAGGCGGCCAAACTTGCGCTGGCTCTGAAAGGGCAGGAGGCCAAACTCAAGGAAGAGTACCTAGCCAAGCATGAGGCCGTGATGAATGAGGAGGTCGACAAACTGGCAGCTGACTATAGGGCGCAGTTGCCAGGAATCCGAGACCGGGCATGGACACTTGGGTGGAAAGCGGCCTTAAAAAGGGTTGGAGTCTCTATGGACAGCCCTATTTTCCAGAATTCCCCCAGGTTTCCTCGCTCGGACTCGGAGTTGCGAGCCGTCTCGGAATTCGCCCCAGTTCCTTCAGCCTCGGAGGTCGCCCCAGCTCCCTCCTCATTGGAAGTCGCCCCTGCTCCCCCAGTGGTGCCCGAGACTGCCTCGGCCGTTCCCGGCGAGAGCGCGACCGGGACCAATTGTAATAAGGGAGCTGCAGCTCCCTGAATTTTGTATTCTTTTTTCTTTTTCCATACATTGTATTCAGGCAGATCTTTTCGTAATAAAACAACATTTTCTTTTTCCACATGTTCTGTGCATAATCCTTGTCTTGTTTGTGGTGGAATGAGTATCGACACAAGTAGCCTGCCGAGTAGTATAATAGGTACTTAAGCGAGGGCGGTTGGCCCTCTGAACAGAGGAGCCGAGCCGCGAGGGTGGTACTGGTACCGGACCCTGATGCTTTTGGCTGTGCCGCCCAGGCTGGTGCATGCACCGAGCTGAGGGCGGTTGGCCCTCTGAACAGAGGAGCCGAGCCGCGAGGGAGGTACTGCTACCAGACCCTGACGTGAGTATGGCCGTGCCGCCCTGGCTGGTGCAGGCACCGAGCCGAGGGCGGTTGGCCCTCTGAACAGAGGCACCGAGCCGCGAGGGAGGTACTGCTACCAGACCCTGATGTGCGTATGGCTGTGCCGCCCAGGCTGGTGGAGGCACCGAGCTGAGGGCGGTTGGCCCGCTGAACAGAGGAGCCGAGCCGCGAGGGAGGTACTGCTACCAGAACCTGATGTGCGTATGGCTGTGCCGCCCTGGCTGATGCAGGTACCGAGCCGAGGGCGGTTGGCCCTCTGAACAGAGGCGCCGAGCCGCGAGGGAGGTACTGCTACCAGACCCTGATGTGCGTATGGCTGTGTCACCCAGGCTAGTGGAGGCACCGAGCTGAGGGCGGTTGGCCCTCTGAACAGAGGAGCAGAGCCGCGAGGGAGGTACTGCTACCAGACCCTGATGTGCGTATGGCTGTGCCGCCCTGGCTGGTGCAGGTACCGAGCCGAGGGCGGTTGGCCCTCTGAACAGAGACGCCGAGCCGCGAGGGAGGTACTGCTACAAGACCCTGATGTGCGTATGGCTGTGCCGCCCAAGCTGGTGGAGGCACCGAGCTGAGGGTGGTTGGGCCTTTGAACAGAGGAGCCGAGCCGCGAGGGAGGTACTGCTACCAGACCCTGATGTGCGTATGGCTGTGCCGCCCTGGCTGGTGCAGGCACCGAGCCGAGGGCGGTTGGCCCTCTGAACAGAGGCGCTGAGCCGCGAGGGAGGTACTGCTACCAGACCCTGATGTGTATATCTTTGTCGAAGCTGGCAGTGGCACAGAGCTGACAGTTGATACTCCGATTAGAGGCGTCGAGCCGTGGGGGATCTAAGTAATGCAAAGACTCATTCCAGAAAAAGCGCCTTTCATTGATGTTTGATTTCTTTGATACATTTCTCAGAAGTAGAATTTTTTTAGATGCGTCGTATTCCATGGTTGCGGGAGCACCTTCCCCTCCATGTCTTCGAGTCGGTAGGCAGATCTCCCTGCTGTAGAGGTTATTCTGAAACAGCTTGCCTTCGTTTGGATCTCGGTCGCCAGGAAGTGTTTTCTTCAAGACCAACTCTCCCATCGCGAATCTTCTTTCCTTGACCTTCGGGTTGTATCCCCTGGCCAACTGTTGTTGATAGGCGGCCAGGCGGATAGCTGCCTCCTCTCTTCGTTCTTCAGCGAAGTCCAGCTCTCGTGCCATGTTCAAATCGTTCAGACCCTGTTCGTAGAGTTCCGACCTCAAGGTCGGGAGGCCGACCTCAAGGGGAATGACTGCTTCCATGCCGTAGGCAAGGAGAACGGGGTAGCCGAGGTGGAGCGCCTTCGAGTAGCTCGGTAGGCCCATAGAACACTTGGCAGCTCCTCTGCCCATCGACCTTTGGCTCGGTCGAGTCTCTTTTTAATTCCGTCGAGGAGTACTTTGTTCGAGATCTCGGCCTGACCGTTGCTCTGGGATACGCCGGGGTGGAGTAGATATTGTGAATGCCGTATTCTTGGCAGAAGCTTTTGAAGAAGTTGAAATCGAACTGCGTTCCGTTGTCGGAAATGGGAGTACGGGGAATTCCAAATCTCGTAATGATATTCTTCCACAAAGTTCTTCGTGTCTAATTCGGTGATGGAGGAAAAGGGTTCAGCCTCCACCCATTTCGTGAAGTAGTCCGTGGCCACTATCAACCACCTTTTGTTCCCTGGAGTTCGGTGAAGTGGTCCGACGATGTCCAGGCCCCACTGGGCGAAAGGCTACGGACTGGAGAGGGGGCTCAGGTCCTGGGCTGGCTGGTGGAGAGAGTGTGAGAACTTCTGGCACTTCTCGCATTTTCTGGCATAGAGCTGGGCATCCTTTTGCATGTACGGCCACCAGTACCCCTGGCTGATAGCCCGGTAAGCAAGAGACCGACCTCCTATATGACTGCCGCAGATTCCTTTGTGAATTTCGTAGAGGAAATCGTCGACTTTGCTGGGTGAACGCACTGGAGGTAAGGCCCGGTGAATGACTTCCTGTAGAGCTTGCTGTCTAGGGAGAGCCAGAACCGGGTCGCCTTCAATCTGACCTTTCGAGCTTCAGTCCTGTCCTCGGGTAGCTGGTCGTCCTTCAGGTATGCAATGATGGGGTACATCCAGCTCGGGCCGAGATCAAGGCACATGAGCTGCCGGGGTTGCTGGAGGTCGATGCTGGGCTCCCGCAGTGTTTCTATTTCGATAGTTCTCTTTTCACCGGCTTCCACAGCCGAGGTGAGGCTGGCGAGGGCGTCTGCATGGGAGTTGGATTCTCTGCCGATCTGCCGGACCTCGGCCCTTTCGAACTGGGAGAGAAGTCCCCTGGCGCGGGCAAGGTAGGCTGCCATCCTGTCATCCCGAGCTTGGTAGTCTCCGCTGAGCTGGCTTGTCACCAGCTGGGAATCGCTGAAAACCACAACGGACCGGGCTTCCAAGATTTTGGCACTGTTACGTTCGGCAATGAGCGCTTCATATTCGGCCTCATTATTAGATACTTTGAAACCGAGTGTCAGAGCTTGTTCGATGACGAGGCCCTCGGGAGACTGGAGAACTACGCCAGCGCCAGCTCTTTTGAATGTGGAGGATCCGTCAACAAAGGCCTTCCAGGACGAGTCTAGGAGTTCTCTCCAGGACTGTTCTTGCTCAGTCTCGGTGACAACCTCTGCACCCCGATCGCCCCCTAGTTCGGTATCGAGCGAGGTCGGTGCCGAACTCTGAGGAGTAAATTCCACAATGAAGTCCGCTAGGACATGAGCTTTGATGGCCGTTCTGGGCTGATAACTGATATCATATTGCCCCAGTTCGACAGCCCATTTGGAGATCCGTCCGAAGAAATCTGCCTTCCGGAGGAGAGCCTTCAGTGGGCATTCTGTTACGACCACTATTGTGAAGGTTTGGAAGTAGTGGGAGAGCTTTCGAGAGGCGCTAACGAGCGCCAAGGCGAGCTTTTCGAGTTGCAAATACCGGGTCTCGGCGTCCAGCAGGGTTTTGCTCGTGTAATAGATAGGCCTTTGCTGGACGTTGTCCTCTCTGACGAGCACCGAGCTCACTGCATGGTCCGAGACCGACAGGTACAAGAACAGTGCCTCTCCAAAAGTTGGGGTGGAGAGCAGCGGTGGAGACGAAAGGTATTGTTTTAGCTGTTGCAGCGCCTAAGAACAGTTCGACGTCCACTGGAACTTGGACCCCTTTCGCAAGAGTTGGAAGAAAGGTCTGCACTTGTTCGAAGTGCGGCTGATAAATCGGTTCAGGGCGGCAACCATTCCGGTCAGCCGCTGAACTTGTTTCGCCGAGGTGGGACACTGGAGTTCTTGGATCGCGGTGATCTGGTCAGGGTTCGCTTCGATCCCCCTTCTTGTGACCAGACTCCCTAGGAACTTGCCGGAACCGACACCAAAGGCGCACTTGGATGCATTCAACTTCAACTGGTACCGGTGAAGGATGCCAAAAATCTGGCGGAGGTCGGTCAAGTGGTCCTGCGACCTCTTGGATTTGACGACCATATCATCGATGTAGACCTCCACCGTCTTCCCGAGCTGGGCCTGGAACATCTTTGTCACCAACCGCTGGTACGTCGCTCCCGCATTCTTTAGCCCAAAGGGCATCACCTTGTAACAATAGGTGCCCCTAGGAGTGATGAAAGCTGTATTTTCCTGGTCTGCCGCGTACAGGGAGATCTGATGGTACCCCCGGTAGGCATCCAGGAAACTCATCCGGTCATGTCCGGCAGTGGCGTCGATGAGCTGGTCGATCTTCGGAAGAGGGAAGCTGTCTTTGGGACAGGCCTTATTGAGGTCGGTGAAGTCCACGCAGACCCTCCATTTTCCCGTCTTCTTTTTGACCACCACGGTGTTGGCCAGCCACTGCGGATAGTGGACCTCTTTTATTGCGCCTGCCTCGAGGAGTTTCTGAACTTCCTCAACCACTGCCTCAGTCTGCGGGACCCCAGTCCGACGCGGTTTTTGAAGCACGGGCGTATGGTTGGGATCCACCTTTAGTTCATGGCAGATGACTGCCGGGTCAATGCCGGGCATCTCATAGGGTGTCCAGGCAAAGACCGCCTTATTCTCCACGAGGAGGTCGAGCAGTTCTGTCTTCTCGGACTCGGGGAGTTGGCTTCCCACGAGAAAGAATCTGTCGGGGTTGGCGGGATCAATGTTGACCTTGGTGAGGTCCTCGATGCTTTTCTGCGCCGGAGCCCTGCCGACGTCCTTGAGCTCGGCCTCTCTATCCAGTTCGGCCACATTGACTTGGGATGGCTCAGCCTTGCCAGGCAGCACGGCCAGCAGGCATTGCCTGGCCATGTGCTGGTCGCCTCTAACGGTGATCACATCCGTTTGGCCCGACCGGTTTTCCAAAGGGAACTTGAGTTTTTTATGCCGGGTGGAGGGCACTGCTTCCATGCTATGCAGCCATGTCCTCCCCATTATAACATTGTATGGGGAGGGGACATCGACTACTAGAAAGTCAACTTGCCTGCAGGCGCCTCCCACCTGGACTTGGAGGGAGATCTTACCCTTGGGAAAGACAGGTTTGGAGCTGAAGCCAACCAGAGGGGTACGGGCAGCCCGGAAGTCCTCGTCCTTCAGTTTCAACTTTTTGAAGCAATCATAGTAGAGGACCTCGGGCGAACTGCCAGGTCGACAAGGGCTCTCTGGACTAAGAAGTTCTGCAGCTTCAAGGTGAGCACTAGAGCATCATTGTGTGGGAGTTCGACGTCCTCCAAGTCTCTGTCAGAAAACCATATTCTGACCCCCTCTGTTTTAGCTTTCTTCGCGGCCGGCTCTGGTGCCGCGGTCAGCACCTGCTTCTGATGGGAGGCGCGCCTGGCCTCGGCGCGAGCCTGAGAGCTCTTCTTAGGTGGGGCGGCAAGGTGAATGACGTTGATGATGCCTTCTGGCTCGCTGTCTTGGTTGTCAGCGTCCCGCCGTGGAGGTCGGTTATCACCTCGGCCCTCCTGCTTGATGTACTCCCCGAGGTGCGCCTCCTTCACGAGGTTTTCCAGGTGGAACTTGTAGCTCCTACATTCATCGGTCCTGTGCCCATTTTGCTTATGGTAGGCACAGAACTTACTCTGGTCCCAGGAGGAGGGGTCGGTCGTCATTGGCCGCGGCCATTTGAAGAAAGGCTGCGCTTTTATTTTGTTGAGGAGCCTATAGATCAGCTCCTTAAAAATGGTGTTTACTGCCACGTAGGAGGTCGGCTCGTGGCCTGACCTTCTGCCGCTCCCTGATCCCGATGCCGAAGCAGAGGGGGTTCGGCGCTGCTCTAAGGACTGGGCCTTGCGCCGATCCGGGGACGGATCTCTGCGACGATCCTCCCTCCGGGAGGTCCTGCTATCTCCCTTGGCCGGTTGGCTTTTCTTAGTGAGGCCGAAGTTTTCTCGACCTCACGCCTCGTCTTCTTCTGCCAGGATGAACCGATTTGCTCGGGTCATCAGTTCCTTTATGGTGGTCACGGGGTACATGACCAGCTGTGCCCGAAGCGGGATGCCTGGCTACAGAGCCAGCTGGAAGGACCTCACTGCTAGCTCCTCAGAAGCGCACTCGATCTGGCAGTAGACCGTCCAGAACCGGTGAGCGAACTGGGTGACGTTCTCGTTCTCCTGCATTCGGAGGGCCATCAGGTCGGCATCGGTCTTCGGGATGACGCGATGAGCCTGGAATTTTCCCAGGAAGGAGGTCCGGAGCTGCCGCCAACTGGAGATGGAATCTTCAGGAAGCGAGCAAAACCATCGCAGGGGAAGATCCGCCAAACTGGAGGAGAAGACTCGGCATTTTAGGGAATCGTCATCCCCCCAGACCGACATCCTCTGGACGTAATGTCGGAGGTGGGCAGCAGGGTCCGAGGTTCCGTCATACAGGGTGAACCTCGGGACGCTGAACTTCTCGGGGAGTGTGTATTTTCTTATCTCCCTAGAGAAAGGAGACTCGCCAGTATCCTCAGCTTCAAAAGCGGTATACTGGTCTCGGTCGATACCAGCAGTCTCCATATTCTGGCGGACCGTCTGCCTCACCTGCTGGTCGATCCACTTCTTCAGCTCTTCATCCTCCGAAACCTGGCGCTGCTTCTTCGGCCCTTCGTGCATGTGACTGCTGCTGGAGCCCTTTTCCACTTGGTCTCGGTCGCGCTTCTTACTGTTGAGGACGTGCCTCAGGTCTCGCCCGTGGCCCAGGCGCCTGGGCGGCGGGCTCTGCTCCTTCTTGTCGTCGAGCTGTTGTCTGAGCCGTTGGATAAGCTCATGCTGTTCCTGAATGAGGCGGTTCTGTGCTCTGATGTCATCCAGGCGTGGGTCCTCGTTTTGTTCGAGGCTGGCTTGATGATGTGACTGCGATCCAGCCCGCGCTGACTTCTCGTGTGGCTTGGTGACTGACTTGTTGCATTGCATGGCCCGCTTATGGCTATGGTGGGGCTGCTCCGGAGGTGGGACGTCGCGAAGGGAGAGCATGGTCACTCCCCTAGACCGCGACTGTGTCTGGACAGTGGGAGACCTCCCCCCAGACCTCCTTTGCTGAGGGGGCGGAGGTGGAAGATTCTGCGCCAGCGTAGGCTGTATGGACAAAACCTTGCCTTTGGAAGGTCCTTCACCATTTCTAGTTTTTGGAGGCATGGTGTTTTACAAGCTTTTTGTTCAGTCTTCCCACAGACGGCGCCAAACTGTAAGCGGTAAAAATGACACCTACTTAGATTGAGATGAAATCGAGGTAAAACTCCTTAGGACAGGGAATGCTGAACGCCAAGAACCTGAAAAGGAAGGAGAAAGGCTAGAGTCAGAGCCCCTGGCTGCCGTGACCCGAAGGCACTCCGATGCCTGAGTTAGTTCTGAGAAAGCTAAACAGGAGGAGGAGGAGGGGGGTGAAACGATGTGTAGTATTTGTGAGTTGTGTATTGTGTACCTCTCATGGGACTGATCCCATGTATATATAAGTGAGCGTTCCTCGTTCATTCTTTCTGTGAGTGGTGGTAGGTGAGGTGAGGTCCCATCGATCCTTACCCTGACTGGCAGCAGTGGGTAGAATGGACAACACCCTTCCCTCTCTTTCCACTCCTTCAGCCAGTTGGTGTACAGGGCTGATAAAGTGCACCTCTTATCGCCATAAATGAGCGTTCCTATCGCCATAAATGCCTGCTCATATCACTCTGGGCGCGTCGTATTTCCAGGAGGAAGGTGGCGGCCCACTCTGACTAGTACTGTGGTCTGAGACCAAGGATGGCTTGGCCGTGGCATGCCTTTATACTGAGCTAGCATTTATGCCGTGCTGCCGAACCGTGGTGCTGAGCTACTGAGCTACTGACCGAGCTGCCGAGCTATTGACCGAGTTGCCGAGCTAAAGAGCTTCTACCACAGAGGCTTGAGGTGTTCGGCGAGTTTAGCCGTAATCTTTGCTTAACTTCGTCATCGCAGTGTCTTACCTACACATAGGGGATTAAAAGGGGAACACCATAATTTAGAGAAGCTTAACGACGTCTATAGAGCAAAACGCCTATTTTCCAAATTATAGAAGTCATCACTGCAAGGAACGCCCAAGTGAAGTTCCTGAGAGAGAGAGAGAGAGGAGCTCTTTCAGTTGATGCCTTGTTCTAGTCTGGGATGCTGCAATGCTACTGAAAATCAGATAATTCCTCACCTTCTGTATGGAGTGTCCAGTGTAGAGGAAGACGATGGACATGCTTAGCCGGGCAGCCACATCATAGTTGGACGAAAGAGTTTCTGAGATGGAGCTGGGAGATAGAAGGGGAGACGGAATGTCGTCAGCTGATTGAAAGATCCAGCTCCACAGAAGTGAAGCAAAATGGCAACTGAAGAAGAGATACACATTTGTTTCCGGCACTGTGTTTGCATAAAAGGCATATGGATGACAAACTGACAAACAACAGATTCAGTCCATCTTTCCATTGGAGATTTTTGTGTGTAAAAGACATCATCCAAATTATGTTATTCTTGGGAAGATTAAGTCATTCCAAACTCTTGCAGCTCTGGGTTAGCTGAGGGATGGCTTATCTCCTGGGTTAGCTTTCCATGGTAGCAGGTCAGGCACCATGTGATCTGGGAGCATTAATTGAGTACCCTGACGAAGAAACTCTACAATTAGTTGAGGAAGTCCTTAGGAATTGTCCATGAGTTTCCTTAAATAATTTGAGAAACTATTTCTTGATTAGAGAATTCGAACTGAGGAGAACAAGAGGCAAAGTCCGAGTCATCCACCCAATTGCCATGCCATAAGCTGATTGTTCTGCCATTACCCACTTTCCATATTCTACCAAGCTTGAGAAAGCTCAAGAGGGAGTGCATCTTTTTCCATGTGCAGGAGCCTACCAGAGAGTTAGTAGAGTTCCAAATTGATTTAGCCTTGAAATATTTGTTCTTGGCCCACTGAGCACAGAGGGAATCTGAGATTGCAGCCAGTCAATCCAGTTTCAAACTACAGGCCTCATTGGGCTCGCCGACCGTTCTGGTCCCTAGACCCCCTCCAGCTGCGGGGACAAAAATCTCCCATCTTACTTGATTTCTTTTAACCTGAGTTGGACCATTAGGCCACCGAAAGTTCCTCAATAGGCTTTCAATTTCCTTACAAACAAAATTTGAAATTGGCACAGCCATTGATATTTGCATTGTAACACTGGCCAGCACATGCTTAACTAGAGTAAACCATCCTACAAATGAGAGGAAACTTGATCTCTAGCCTGAAATTTTTTGAGAGAACGGCTTCCATAAGATGCGTGAAATTCCTCTTTCTAGGATTGCCAAAATATGGAGGGGCACCCAAGTACTTGGAGCTAGCAGTAGACTCAGGAATGCTTAAAAAGTACACTTTTATTTGAAGAACTGAACTAATTAAGTAATACAACCAACAATGACATTTTTCCCCTCTTTAAGAAATAGTACCTACAGCCATTTCCATTCAGGTCACCAGGTGACTGAGGGACCTGAACGGATTAGCAAGTCCTTGTTCACGTCAACAATCTTCTAGCATAGATTATAACGTACTTTCTTTTCTAAACGTCTCTTAGAACAGTTGGAGATTGTGTTCAAGTAAACTCTTGTATTCAAATATTTACCAAGCCAATTTCTTTAATTAACTATTACATGACCATTTTTTTTGAGGATTTTACTTGAAAAATCCCGAAATTCAGCTATTTATCACGAAAGGTCCTTACAAATTGTGTAGCACTAACGAGGTCATCTCGCCAATTTTTTATATTTTTTTATACTTTTTTCTGAGCGACAATAGCGTCACCATGGGTGACGCAACTAGTCAGAGAATCTCTTAAATGTCTTCTTCTTCCTCTCCTCCTCCTGTTCCTCCATCTTACTCACATGGAAGACTCCCACCTGACCCGCATCCAATCGAATGGTGGGGATGTAGTCTACTGGGGGACCACCATCAAGAGATTCTTGTGTTTATGCCTTTGTTATGATCTAAATCTGCAGTCACATTCTTGTGTTTGACCCTTAGGCCTTATCCACTCCAACTTTGAAGACCCAGCTTCGGCCACAAGTCCATATTTCACTCATTTATTTATTGGTTGCTCTAATTTGAAACATCATTTTTATACTTCACAATTCACATGGTTGGGTTTCTGTTTGCTTTAATCCAAATCAATGCTCTCAAACAAGAAATATGGGAATGACAGTTACTTTTTTGCCAGTCCGTTGATCGTAGCCCCAAGTGCAAGGCCGCGATTGTAGTAATAACCGGTGAAACTTGATCGATACACGGAGAGTTTATTTATCGCAAAACCTGTCCTAATAAAAAAAACTAGTTCTAGCCTAAAAAAAAACTATACAAATCAAAATTTCTAATTGAATTAAAAATTAATTACAAATCTGAAATATTAATTACAACCAAAGAAAATTAAAATCCTAATCTAGAAACCTAATCTAACCACTCCATCACCATAAGATTTATTAGCCCAACCAATTGCAATAATTGTTAAGGTGCATAAAATAAAGAATAAAATAAAATAAAATAAAATCAGAGAATAAAGAAATTAGATTTTAATTCTAAAACTTTGCAATAATTACTTTGCTTAATGTTATCAAGAAAAATCAAGACCACCGCACCAAGTGCGCACTGTCACTACGCACAAAAATTCAATGCTGACTCATTGGTGAAGACCAAGACCCCATAAACTTGATTTATTAATGAAAGACCCATTACAAGAAAATAACCATTACAAAATTCTTTTAATAAAAATAAAGTGCATCCACCCTTACCATAGACACAAGAAACACTAAACGGAGGAGAGGGACTCGCGGTCTTGAACGGCGATCCAACCGGCTCTCGTTTCGCGATCTGAAATCCAAGCAAGGGAAGATGATTTCAAGGATGATCCGATGGTGGAGTGACGATAGCAACGGCGGCGGCGCGACGGCGTAGAAATCCAAGTGATAGTGTGCCTTAGGGAAGGCCTTGGATGAAATATTGATGGAAGGAGGAGAGATGAAGAAAAATTAATGGAAAAGGGGGAATTAGAAGTTGCTGGTCGTCCAAGGTGTGAGGGGGAGATGGTATTCACGTCCAGCCCTCTTTTTGGCTCTTTTTATATATTTTTGATAGCTTGGGTTGCAAGGTTTTGATTTGGGTAAGGATTAGTAGTGTGGGGTCCAAGTTGGATTAGGATTAGGAGGGTTTTTGAGAGATTTTCTACGGGTTTTCCATCTTGTTATCTCCTTGGATTTCTTGGCACATAATCCTACTAAAAATAGGATTCTTTATGTCTCACACAACTTCCTCTCTTGGGCCCACTTCAGATTTAGTTCAAATCTTGAAACAATATGGGCAGCCCCTTTCTTGGACGTTTTTTTTATCTCCTTGGAGTGGTGTTGGACGTGCAACACTTCTTGGGGAGAATTCTTGGTTTGCAAACTTCAATCTTGAGGCTTATCTTTTAGGAGATAAATTTAGCTACAATCTTGCACTCTTTCAATTTTTTTTCCAACTTGGATTGCTTAGCAAGATTTCCAATCTTTTGAACTCCTCATGGCTAGAAAAACCTCTTAGCACGGCCCACCTGAAACATCTCTTCAAATCTGAATTTAATTTCATCCCAAACATGACATAGGAGTGGGCCATACTTGGAAGAGTGCAATCTTGAACTTATCCCATGCTTGGACGTCCCTACCTTGGCTTGACTTTCTTTTGCAATTTTTCTTCTTCTTTGTTTGGCTTGAATTGAATCTTAGTCATCCATCATGACATGTAAGCAATATTTGTTGGAGAGTAGATAGGACACCTCATCATCTCATGGCCCGCAAATTTGGAATTTATCTTCAAGAGATTAAATCTGATTTTTTTTTCTTGCATATGAGAGCGGACCCTACCATGGCCGCCCCTACCTTAGAATCCATGCCAAAGGAAGGTGGGTCCATGGTGCATTTGATTCATCAATTCTCTTCCGTGGGCCCCGATTTCTGAAATTCCCTACAAAAATAAAAGCAAAGATCAAAGAATAATCTTATCATATAGGTAAGGAATTATGCAAGATGCGGGCCTAATTCACACTAAATAAATGCATAAAATGTCACCATTTTATCAAGTTTTCTTCAATTAAATCAATGGTACAAAGAAAATTCATCATTTCATGTGTGAATAATAAGTTATGGAAAATTCGTGACTTTCAATGTAAAAAAATAGAGAAATTCATGATTTTATGTGAAAAAGCAATTTTTGGATGAATTTTGACTCGAATTTAGACTTTGATGCTCAAAAACATAAAATCATAATTTTTTACTAAAATGGTCCATGATTTATGATTAAGTCTTTAATTACTCTAAAATGATGAGGAAATTCTACATTTTTAAGGACTTATCACACCCCCCAACCAGCTTTTTGCTAGTCCAGAGCAAAATATGCAAACTATGGTAGGTCTTCTTGCCTAATCTAATCTAAACTAAATGCAAAGACAAAAAGAAAAACGCCACTTTCGCTGGCACTCTCGGCTGCATTTAGGGTATGCAGCAAGCCCTTAAACCCCTAGGTTACCCCTAGTGGACGAGTTGTGCATCGTGAGGGTTTGCAGTGAATTTGCCCACAAAATTCATTTACCTAAAAGTGAAAGAAATTCAATGGAAGGTTTTTCAAAAGATGATTGAGTCAAATCGGAGGCCTCGAATCCTCGAATAATCAAGATTTCAGACTTTTAAAATCCGGGTTCAAGTTTTTTTTTTTTTTTTTTTTTTTTTTTTAAATTATACCAAAACTTTGAGTGCCTTGTGCAAATGTATACATCAAAACAAAAATTTTAAATATTCTACGATAATGCCATGAAAACAGAATTCTCCTTCGGAATTTCCAACTTTCCTAGATTCGGCCAAAATACAAGTCTCCTCTCAAGGCTACTATGATGGCTTTCGCACTGCTGTTTTTTCAAAGGCCGCGAGATGCATCCCGTTTTTTTTTCTTTTTTTTATGAACACACACATGTGACTGTACAATGCCTAGGTCCCTTAAGCTTTCTAATTAACCCATATAATGAGCATTAGGCCAATGACTCCCAAGACAGATGTCTTTAGGGCACTAGGTATATAAATACCCCTACGGGCTTACTGGCTCGGGTTAAAAAGGCTACGAACCCAAACTAGTCACATAACTTTTTATTCTTTTCAAGAGTTATAACTAAACTCTTTTTTTTTTTTTAAACACTTATTTGTGCATCCCTTGGCAATTTTTTTTTTTAAACGGTCCCCAACAATAGGCAGCCCTTTTCAATTCACCCGAATTAATTCACTGGTTTTGGTTGGCCTAACCATGCCGATGAACCAGGAGAACTCATATGGCCAAATTTCAGAAAGTCGTCTCTTTTTCTCTCTTGAAAGAACTCTGAAAATGACACTTAAATCTTTTTGTCCAAAACTTTTGAAATGATGTACACGTGGTACTATGAAAAACAAAGTTTGGTATTCTTTTTATTTTTTAGAAAATAATGAACCTTCATTTTACTTCCTTCCAAAAAAATTCTGAAATTCCAGATTTCTAAGCATCTTCGAATCGTCAAGTTCTTTTGAAAACCCTTTTTTTTTTTTTTTTTTTTGAAACGGCTACTCAGAAACGAAAAAAAATTTGTCTAAAATTGGACAAGTGTGCTTGTTCCCACCCCCCAACCTAAACTAGACAACGTCCTCGATGTCATACATGAAACGCGAAATGAAATGTAACATGAGGTGAAAATGTAAAAGGAGGAAAAAGGGTAGAAAGCACCTGGAGTAATGAAGCTTTTCTGTAGAAACCTGTCCAATGTAAGACAAAGAACACACAAAGAAAATAGAAAATATATGCATAATATACAAAGGTATGGGCCGCTGTCAGATCCAGTGCCCTTCAATCCTGATAGTTAGGATCGATCAGAGGAATTATATTTTCCTCTGGAGGAATAGTCTCCAAGAATGGTTTTAAACGTTGTCCATTGACTTTAAAAGAGGTACCATTCGATGGATCAATGAGGGTCACTGCCCCATATGGAAATACTTCTTGAACAATGTCGGGGCCTGTCCAATAAGATCTTAACTTTCCAGGGAAAAGATGAAGTCGAGAATTGTACAAGAGGACTTTTTGAGACGGATGGAATGATTTCTTAATATCCGTTTATCATGAAAGGCCTTAGTCCTGTCCTTGTAAATTCTTGAGTTCATATAAGCCTCGTTTCTCAATTCTTCTAATTCATTTAGATCAAGGGCTCTTTTCTCCCCAGCCTTGTCTAAGTCAAAGGCCCAATAAGCTTTATGTTCTAGCTCCACTGGAAGGTGGCAAGCTTTCCCATATATAAGCCGGTATGGAGACATCCCAATTGGGGTCTTATACGTAGTGCGATAGGCCCACAATGCATCATTTAACCGCATGGACCAATCCTTACAATTTGGTTTTACCGTGGTCTCCAAAATTCTTTTAATTTCCCTATTTGAGACCTCTACCTGCCCACTTGTTTGAGGATGATAGGGGGTAGCCACTTTATGTGTAACACCGTAATTTTGAAACAAACTCTCAATAATGCGGTTACAGAAGTGAGTGCCCCCATCACTAATGATGGCACGCAGAGTTCCAAAACGGGAAAAGATATTGTCCAAGATAAACTTTTTTACCGTTTTAGCATCATTGTTCCGACATGGGATTGCTTCAATCCATTTAGAGACATAATCGACTGCAACGAGGATATAATGGAAACCAAAGCTCGGGGGAAAAGGTCCCATAAAGTCTATACCAAATACATCGAATAACTCGACGACCAAAATTGGGTTTAAAGGCATCATGTTCCTTTTGGAAATTGAACCCAATTTTTGACACCGCTCACATACTTTACAGAAATCATATGCATCTTTAAATATAGTGGGCCAGTAAAATCCAGATTGCAAAATTTTGTGAGCGGTCTTTTTAGCAGAAAAATGGCCACCACAAGCTTGAGAATGGCAAAATGATATAACACTGTTCATTTCATGGTCTGGAATGCATCTCCTAATGATTTGGTCTGGGCAGTATTTGAAAAGGTATGGGTCATCCCAGAAAAACTGTTTCACCTCAGTGAAAAACTTGTTTATATCTTGTTGGGTCCATTCTTTTGGAATTTCACCCGAAGCTAGATAATTAGCAATGTCAGCATACCATGGAGAATGGGAAAATGTGGCAAACAAGTGCTCATCAGGGAAAGCGTCCTGGATTGGCAAGGGCTCTAAAGTGTTGGGAAGGACAATCTTAGAAAGATGATCAGCCGCCACATTTTCTACTCCTTTCTTATCCTTGATTTCGATATTGAACTCTTGGAGTAGAAGGATCCATCTGATCAGTCTGGGCTTGGCATCTTTCTTAAAAAGCAGGTACTTCAGAGCAGAATGGTCAGTAAAGATCACAATTTTGGATCCAATTAAGTAGGAACGGAATTTATCCAGTGCATAGACCACAGCCAATAGTTCTTTCTCTGTTGTAGAATAATTAATCTGTGCACTGTTTAAAGTCCTGCCAGCATAGTAAATTACATATGGCTTTTTATCCCTACGTTGCCCAAGAACTGCCCCAACTGCATAATCGTTAGCATCGCACATGATTTCAAAGGGTAGGCTCCAATCTGGAGGTTGCATAATTGGAGCAGTCGTCAACATGTTCTTAAGCTTGGTAAAAGCCACTTGACATGCCTCCGTCCACTCAAATTCTGCTTCCTTTAGCAGAAGGTTGCATACTAGTCTAGAAATGACACTAAAATCTTTTATGAACCTTCTGTAGAATCCAGCATGCCCTAAGAAAGATCTTACATCTCTTACAGTTTTTGGGGTGGGCAAATTGGAAATTAGATCTATTTTGGCTTTGTCCACTTCCAATCCTTTAGATGATACGATGTGGCCAAGGACAATCCCTTGTTGTACCATAAAATGACATTTTTCCCAATTTAGTACTAAGTTCTTTTCTTCACACCTAGAGAGGACCTTAGTTAAGTTGCTCAAACAATCTTGGAAAGAATCTCCAAAAACGGAGAAATCGTCCATGAAGACTTCGAGAAAACATTGCACCATATCACTAAAAATACTCAGCAAGCACCTTTGAAAGGTTGCAGGAGCATTACACAGCCCAAAGGGCATCCGACGGTAAGCAAAGGTGCCAAAGGGGCATGTGAAAGTTGTTTTCTCTTGGTCTTCCGGGGTGATCTCTATTTGATTGTATCCAGAATATCCATCCAAGAAACAATAATACTCGTGGCCAGCTACCCGTTCTAAAATTTGGTCCAAGAAGGGTAGGGGGAAATGATCCTTTCGTGTGACAGCATTTAACTTTCTGTAGTCAATACAAACTCGCCAACCTGTGGATACGCGGGTCGGGATGAGCTCATCATTAGCATTACGGACTACAGTTACGCCGGCCTTTTTAGGTACAACTTGGGTAGGGCTGACCCATTGGCTATCCGAAATTGGATAAATGATACCCACATCTAGAAGTTTCAAAACTTCCGCCCTAACCACTTCCTGCATGGTGGGGTTTAACCGGCGTTGCATCTGACAGGAGGGTTTTGCATTCTCCTCTAAATAGATATGATGTGTACACACGAGGGGATTAATTCCCTTAATGTCAGCCACGGTCCAAGCAATTGCACCTTTGTGCAGTTTGAGCACTTCTAAGAGTTGGACTTCTTGGTCCTTGTCAAGGTGTGCAGAAATTACTACAGGAAATGTTTCATTTTCTCCAAGGTATGCATATTTCAGGTGAGAGGGCAAGGGTTTTAACTCAGGTTTGGGCGGCCTCACCTGAGATGGAAGAGACAGAGTACCAGTTGGTAATAGCTCTTCAAAAGAGGGTTTGCCTATAGTGTTGACCATTTCAACAGTGCTATCAAGTGTTTCTTCACAGAGGGCAGGCCCTCAATTGACTCAATGGAATCAGAGATTGATTTTTTAAAAGTTTTTGCTGTAAGAACATTGATCAAATCTACTTCTTCAAGGTCAATGTTATTATCCCGTGGTTGTTTTCAATGGTAAAAAACATTTAGCTCTAATGTCATGTTACCAAAAGATAGCGTCATTTTTCCATTCCGGCAATTGATCAATGCATTGGATGTGGCTAAGAATGGTCTCCCCAGAATTACCGGAATCTGAGCATGAGGATCTACCACAGGATGAGTGTCTAGCACAGTGAAGTCTACTGGAAAGTAGAACTTGTCAACTTGCACAAGCACATCCTCTACTATCCCTCTCGGTCTTTTGACTGATCGGTCTGCAAGCTGCAAAGTAATCTGGGTGGGTTTGAGTTCGCCTAACCCCAATTTTACATAGACCGAGTAGGGTAGTAAGTTGACACTCACCCTAAGATCAAGCAGCGCTTGTTCAATTTGACAATTTCCAATAATGCACGAAATCGTGAGGCATCCTGGATCTTTGAATTTAGGGGGAGCGTCATGCTTTAAAATTGCACTAGCTTGCTCAGTGAGGAACGCTTTCTTTTGTACATGTATCTTACGCTTCAACGTGCACAAGTCCTTAAAAAACTTTGCGTAAGATGGGACTTGTTTGATTGCGTCTAACAACGGGATGTTAATTTTAACCTCTTTAAGTACATCAAAGATTTCCTGGTTCTGTATAGATGGCTTGGCAGGAGCTAATCGGTTGGGAAAAGGCAGTAAGGGCTTGAATCCTGGAGGAACTTGGCTTTTTTCCTTGATAGGAGGGACTTCATTTTCTTTCCCTTCCGGATCTGAGGATGCAGGTTGTTTATTTTTTTCCAGATCAAGCTTTGCAATCTCTTTACCACTACGTAGAGTAGTAACAGCTTGAACCTGCTCCTTTGAATTTGACGGACCACCTTGATGAACCTCAAATTGCCCTTTTGGATTAGGCTGTGGTTGGGCTGGAAAAACCCCCTTATTTTGTGATTCAATCAATTTGCAGAGGTTCTGCATGGTGTTCTGTAAATTCTCAAAGTTCTAATCATGTTTTTTATTGATGGACTCTTGATTCACCATAAACTTAGCCACAAGTTCATCCCAAGGTGTCGTTTGTGTTGTAGGGGGTACCATTTGCTGTGTGTTTTGAGCATATGTACTAGGAGTACCCTCAAATTGATTTGACATTTGGTTGAAATTGGGCTGAGTAGCATTTGGGCCATTCCTCCAACTAAAGTTTGGGTGATTCCTCCAATTAGGGTTGTACGTGTTACCCAAAGAATTGTTAAACTGTCGGTTGTATGTGTTAGTGGCATTTGCTTGCTCGTGAAACGCTTCTTGAAAAGCAGGGAGTGTTGGGCACTCCGAAGAAATGTGTTTATCACTAGCGCAGATGCCACAAACTATAGTAGGTTCCTTATTCTTCACAAATTTCAAGGACTCAACTTCTCTTGTAAGATAGGTAATTTTTTCTTGAAGATCATCGCTTTCTTTTAATACATATAACCCCCCTCCTTTGGCCTGACTCGATCGCTTTACGGGGTCTATACCTTCAGATGTATCCCAATTTTCTGCGCTATCTGCCAAAAACTGAAGATAGGTCCATGCTTGATTTGGGTTTTTCGCCATGAACTCCCCATTGCACATCATCTCCACGAATTGACGTGTTTCTGGACTAAGTCCATCATAAAAGCGACCAATTGTATTGTGCAATTCAAATCCGTGGTGGGGACATGCAAGGAGTAGTTCATTAAAGCGTTCCCAACACCTATAATAAGACTCCTTGTCTTTATGTTTAAAATTCATAATATTCCTCCGTAAGGTGTTGGTCTTATGTAATGGGAAAAATTTCTTTAAAAATTCCCGGACCATGTCGGACCATAGAGCAATCGAATTGGGCTGTAAGGAGTGAAGCCATGCCTTGGCCTTATCTTTGAGGGAAAATGGAAATAAACGAAATTTGATAAGGTCTTCCCTCACATTATTGAAGTGTAGTGTTGCACACACTTCTTCAAACTCTTTAATGTGCAAATATGCACTTTCTGATTCAAGTCCATGAAATTTGGGGAGAAGTTGGAATACTCCTGGTTTGATATCAAATTGACCCGCACCTGCAGGTATAACCATGCACGACGGTGTGGCTTGTCGTGTAGGGTGAAGGTAATCACGTAAACTCCTAAGAGGTTGATTCACCTCCCCATTATTATTGGGTCCATTTCCATTACCGTTCTCCTCGTTATCACTATGCTCATCAGCCATATTGGAAATCCTAAGAGAACCAGGAGATCTAGATTCGTAGAATTTAATCAAGCTCTTGACAGGTGATTCCTTCCTTACTAACCGATTTGAGGAGTCCCTCTGCCAAGAAGATGGGGGTCTTTCCTTCTTTTTTTGGAATTTTGAAAAGTTTTTATTTATTTATTTATTTTTTTGTTTTTTATAAAGAAACCTATAAAGAAAAACCACCTAAGGTCCGTTCTTAGATTTAAAAGAAAATTCTCAAATTCTTGCAAAGTCCTAATCTTAGAGAGTTTAATATCTCTAAGGAAAGTTCCCAAACTCAAATCTATGAAACTGGCCCGACCAGGTAAGTTCCCAGATCAGTGGTGGGGTCACGATGCGTTGCAAGGGTCCCGCTTAAAAACCACCTTCTAGAACAAGAGACTTGTCTCCCTTATCTATTGGGACAAGACTTGCCTAGACATCGAACCAATTAAGAAAGGCAGTTTGTTCGGCTTCCCAAAGAAATAACTAACCTTCTTAAAAAAAATTCCAGCAAGTTTTTAAGAGTCCTTTTAAATTTAAAAACAACTATAAAACTGAGTTTCCAATGAAAGTTCTGAAAATTTCAGATTTTTGCAAGTTTGGTGGCCAAAAAGCCGAATTTGTGCGATCTACGACTTGCCTTTGTGAAGGAAAGTTCCAGAATTTTTTTGGAAACTTTAAAAACCTAAAAATATGAAAAACAATTGAATTTAATAGACCTAATTAATCCTAACCAGCAACAAAAAAAAAATGAAAGAAAATGACCTAAACTAGTCCAAATTAGAACAAGTAAACTAGGCAATTTTCAGAAATTGGATGTGATTTTTGAAGAATCAGAAAAAATAATTTTTTCAGATCTGAAATAGTTCCAATTTTATCAAAAATCAGAGATTAAAAATCCACTTTTTAATGCAATAGGGCTGGTCCAAACATTCCATGCATGCTACCCTTAGATCTAGATTGATTGCGGAATAGTAAAGGCACACCCACAAAGCAATTAAAAAGATAGGTTGGAAAAAATACCTTAAGTGAAGAAAAACTCCCCGGCAACGGGGCCAAAAACTTGACCGTAGCCCCAAGTGCAAGGCCGCGATTGTAGTAATAACCGGTGAAACCGGATCGATCCACGGAGAGTTTATTTATCGCAAAACCTGTCCTAATAAAAAAAACTAGTTCTAGCCTAAAAAAAAACTATACAAATCAAAATCTCTAATTGAATTAAAAATTAATTACAAATCTGAAATATTAATTACAACCAAAGAAAATTAAAATCCTAATCTAGAAACCTAATCTAACCACTCCATCACCATAAGATTTATTAGCCCAACCAATTGCAATAATTGTTAAGGTGCATAAAATAAAGAATAAAATAAAATAAAATAAAATCAGAGAATAAAGAAATTAGATTTTAATTCTAAAACTTTGTAATAATTACTTTGCTTAATGTTATCAAGAAAAATCAAGACCACCGCACCAAGTGCGCACTGTCACTACGCACAAAAATTCAATGTTGACTCATTGGTGAAGACCAAGACCCCATAAACTTGATTTATTAATGAAAGACCCATTACAAGAAAATAACCATTACAAAATTCTTTTAATAATAATAAAGTGCATCCACCCTTACCATAGACACAAGAAACACTAAACGGAGGAGAGGGACTCGCGGTCTTGAACGGCGATCCAACCGGCTTTCGTTTCGCGATCTGAAATCCAAGCAAGGGAAGATGATTTCAAGGATGATCCGATGGTGGAGTGACGATAGCAACGGCGGCGGCGCGACGGCGTAGAAATCCAAGTGATAGTGTGCCTTAGGGAAGGCCTTGGATGAAATATTGATGGAAGGAGGAGAGATGAAGAAAAATTAATGGAAAAGGGGGAATTAGAAGTTGCTGGTCGTCCAAGGTGTGAGGGGGAGATGGTATTCACGTCCAGCCCTCTTTTTGGCTCTTTTTATATATTTTTGATAGCTTGGGTTGCAAGGTTTTGATTTGGGTAAGGATTAGTAGTGTGGGGTCCAAGTTGGATTAGGATTAGGAGGGTTTTTGAGAGATTTTCTAGGGGTTTTCCATCTTGTTATCTCCTTGGATTTCTTGGCACATAATCCTACTAAAAATAGGATTCTTTATGTCTCACACAACTTCCTCTCTTGGGCCCACTTCAGATTTAGTTCAAATCTTGAAACAATATGGGCAGCCCCTTTCTTGGACGTTTTTTTTATCTCCTTGGAGTGGTGTTGGACGTGCAACACTTCTTGGGGAGAATTCTTGGTTTGCAAACTTCAATCTTGAGGCTTATCTTTTAGGAGATAAATTTAGCTACAATCTTGCACTCTTTCAATTTTTTTTCCAACTTGGATTGCTTAGCAAGATTTCCAATCTTTTGAACTCCTCATGGCTAGAAAAACCTTTTAGCACGGCCCACCTTAAACATCTCTTCAAATCTGAATTTAATTTCATCCCAAACATGACATAGGAGTGGGCCATACTTGGAAGAGTGCAATCTTGAACTTATCCCATGCTTGGACGTCCCTACCTTGGCTTGACTTTCTTTTGCAATTTTTCTTCTTCTTTGTTTGGCTTGAATTGAATCTTAGTCATCCATCATGACATGTAAGCAATATTTGTTGGAGAGTAGATAGGACACCTCATCATCTCAAGGCCCGCAAATTTGGAATTTATCTTCAAGAGATTAAATCTGATTTTTTTTTCTTGCATATGAGAGCGGACCCTACCATGGCCGCCCCTACCTTAGAATCCATGCCAAAGGAAGGTGGGTCCATGGTGCATCTGATTCATCAATTCTCTTCCGTGGGCCCCGATTTCTAAAATTCCCTACAAAAATAAAAGCAAAGATCAAAGAATAATCTTATCATATAGGTAAGGAATTATGCAAGATGCGGGCCTAATTCACACTAAATAAATGCATAAAATGTCACCATTTTATCAAGTTTTCTTCAATTAAATCAATGGTACAAAGAAAATTCATCATTTCATGTGTGAATAAAAAGTTATGGGAAATTTGTGACTTTCAATGTAAAAAAATAGAGAAATTCATGATTTTATGTGAAAAAGCAATTTTTGGATGAATTTTGACTCGAATTTAGACTTTGATGCTCAAAAACATAAAATCATAATTTTTTACTAAAATGGTCCATGATTTGATGATTAAGTCCTTAATTACTTTAAAATGATGAGGAAATTCTACATTTTTAAGGACTTATCATCTGTTGGTCGTATCTGAGGGAAAAAAAATCCATGAGAAAGGCAGAGAGGGCTTGTGACCTTTGCCATTCAAATGACTTCGAACAAATGAAGTTTTAAAAAAAAAATGGAGGATGAATTATGCTCATTACATTTATGACCCGAGAAATTCAATTGACTATGATGGGCATTCGTTACTTGCTATTTATTTCATTTCTGTTTTGAAGATTTCTATTGTGGGATTTGATGGGTTAGTTTCTTTATGATTTTCTTGAAGATTTCTTGTAAGAAGTTTGATGGGCATTTTCTCTTTGAATCACTTCGATCTCAGAGATATCAATGTGTTGTTTTTTTTTTATTCCCACTTTATGGGTCTCTTTTTTAACCCAATCTCTTGATGGTGGCCTCCTAGTGAACTGCATCCCAACGATTTGACTTGATGCGAGTCAGGTGGGAGTCTTCCATGTGGACAAGATAGAGAAATAGGAGTTGGAGAGGAAGAAGAAGACATTAGCAGATGTTATGACGAGTAGCGCTAGCATTGCCCATGGTGACGCTATCGTCACTCATAAAAAAGTATAAAAAAATACAAAAATTTGGCAAGAGGACCTCGTTAATGCTACATAATTTGCAAGGACCTTTCGCAATAAATGACTGAATTTTGGGATTTTTTGAGTAAAATCCTCTTTTTTCTATATTTACTTAGTACCTGAGCTTGGAATATTACTTAAAATAAATGCCTCGTTTGTTTATTGCTCAAGGAACCGTTGCCCATTGAGCAGTTCATAGATAAAACAGTTCTATATGATAAATGCGGACTTAAACGTGGGTTTGACTCAATCTAATGCTCAACTACCTATTGAATAGCTCTCAGATATGAAACATTTCTGTAAAATGACCAATGCAAGTGTGAAAATGGGTGTGATTCCCATTCAAACCTTCCAATCGACTTTTTATCTGTCCTCAAATGTCCAGCAACGGTTGTCGCTAGAATTGAGAAATTACAACGGGTCTTCTTATAGCATGGTAGACGGGATAAGTGTGAATATCACCTGACTGCGTGGGAGCTAGTATGATGTCCAATGAAGGAGGGAGGATTGGGCCTTGGGCCTATTAAATTGATTAATCAAGCTCTTCTGGGTAAATGGCTTTGGAAGTTAAGCGATGTGCATGGAGGTTTGTGGCACTATGCTTCTTAGCTTCCAAGTATGGCATTCTCAGGAATGGGTGGGATATTCCGGATCCCTCTGCTTACAACTCAGGCATCTAGAAAGGCATCTTGTCAGTTAAAGGACCTTTCCTATCTCATGTGAGGTTTGAAGTGGGCTATTGGAAGTGGATTCATTTTTGGCAAGATTTATGGGTTGGAGATAGCCCTCTTGCTTCAATTTCCCTAGTTATGTTGTGCTAGAGACTGATCGGCTTATGCTTCCACCTACATTGACAGAGTGGGTAACGTTGTGGTGTGGGGTCCCATTTTCAGAAGGGACCTCTCTGAGGTTAAGTTGCAGTAGTACTTTGCTTTGCCTGATGTTGTAGGGCGGGTTTATATCCCGGAATCAAGCATTGATAGGAGGATTTGAACAGCTTCAACTAATTGGTATTTTTCATCTAATTTGGATGGCTTCAAGCCTTTTGTTTCATATATGGAAGATCAGGTCTCCCCCAAGGGTCATTGCTTTTGGTTTGACCATAATCCTTGGTAAATTTCTTACCCAGGATAATCTATGCCTCAAAATCTCATCATAGTTAAAACTTTCCCCATGTGCTTGGAGGATGCAGAGTCGGTGGATCATCTTTTTTCGAGGTGTAAAGTAGCCTGTTTCTTATGGTATACAGTGGTTAGCTAGTTCTCCTGTAGCTAGTTGGTTTGTTCCAGGTTCATTTCTTAATATTTTCGAAATTAGGAACCTGGCAATGGGTTCGACCAGGAGCAGAATTTTGTGGAAGGTCTCCTTTGGCCACTACTTAGGTTATTTGGAAGGAAAGGAGTGCCACATGCTTTGAAGGCAAAGCCTCTACTGGTGTTGTTTTGTCGTGCAAAGTGAAACTCCTCACTGAGTTGCACCTTTAGGACTCTCGTGCCTTTGCTATTTCTATGATATTAAGGTACTAGAACGAGATTGCGATCTCCTCCTTTTATGCCTATCCTCCTTTGATATCTTGGTTGGCTCCTCCCTCTGACTGTTGCAACCTTAACTTCTTGGTCTCAATTCAGTAGATGACGTAATAAATTGATTTATTTCAATATAATCATGTTTTCTATTCATGAGATGAATGGTGTTCTGTTACTTGCTTGCACATACCTAATACGAATGACATAATGGTTCATGAGATGAACCGGAGCCTACGAGCATATTAGATGTGACACGTGTGTAGATGAGATCCACATGCATGAGACATATGTCACAAATCTTATATTTAAATTGTTTCACAACCAATGATGAGATTGTGTATTTCATCTGAGAAGGTTGCAGCTTTATAATCACTATAAGATAGTGTGATTTGTCTCAATCATTAAAGTGTAAGACTCTGCATCATCATGCTAGTACGTTGGATGTATTAAAGGACCATAAGAAGCACCTTATGAAATACTGTCCTTGCTTTAAGGTCTGCTCTCATAATTCCCTAGCAATAAGCTCTTAATCCTGAGACATTAATTAGTTTTTATCTATTCATTTGCTTTGAGTCACTAATGAGTGAGGCCAACTGTAGGTTAACACATTGATGTCTTGGGTGCATGGTAATATGACAGTGGGAACATTTAATGGTCAAGACGGAATTTATCTTCATTATCCCCTTGTATTTATTAATGGATTTATCATTGGTAAGTGTGCACCGGTCTCAATTAAGAGTTAGTTGGATGGTATTGATGATCACTATGATTGATTAGGTCTCAAGGATAATAAGATATGGATCTACCTTGGTTGGATTTGTTTAATCCAATTGATCCATTGATATAAATGGAGGGGCCTACTTGTGGTCATAGGGAAGTTTAGGGTCTTCTTGTAATTAATTCCTAAGACTGGAGTTTAACTGCATTTATTTAGTGGAGTTCTTTGCAATTAACTGTGGGCCCGGATTGCACATAATATGTGAGGTCAGGGTATTCCAGTTGGAGCTAGATTTCTATGGAATCCCTACTGGTCCCTATACTAACCCAAGTTATTAGATAGTCACTAATTCTACTTGAACTCAAAAGGAAAGGAAATGGAAAGTTACTAATTGCATTGGAAGTGAGACTTCTAAGAATTAGTAAGTAGAGGAGGTTGCTTTAAGCTAGAAATATGGGAGACCCCTTGGACATCCAACATAGATTTCCCATTGGAATCCATGCCCAAGAGTGCAAGAGTTGCACGTTTCCCCTTTCCTCTCTTTCTTGTTTCTTTTCCGATTTTCCTTAGGGCTTATAGTTGGTTTCTTTTGGAGATCCAACCATTCTCCTTGAGAATAGAGATCTGATACGGGTTATAGTGTGGAAGATTACAAGGTCTTGGAGATCCTAATTTGCTACTAAGAAAGAGTTCTTCATCTAACAAGTTGTCAACTTCTCCATTAGAGCATAACCAAGCTCGCAAGGTATCATCTACTTCCTTGTATGTTGTGAATTTATTATGGATGCATGGAGATGCTATTTTCTATCTTAGAGATAGTTTTCTACTTATCATGGTTGAAGAGATTGAGGTCTTGGATCTTGGATTTGGTTTGAAGCTTTATCGATACTTGATCCCTGCGTCAAGTGGGTCAAAAAGTTTTGAAAACCTATTCAGGAGGCCTACCTACTTCCAACAATTGGTATCAGAGCCATATCTAATCTCTCATCCTGTTAGATCAGATTTCTAGATCTAAACTTTGCATGAGATGTAAAGAGGATAGACCCAGGGCTGTGTAAGGATCAATTTTGATGTTTTTATGCATGTTATATCTTTTATGTTTGCATTAAAGGGACTGGTTCAGACAAGAAATCAGTTTTTTTGCAGGAATTCCGGGCCGGGCGTTCGAGTGGGACTCCATCCGCTCAAGTGGACCCATGTTCTGGAAGAGGGCGCTCAAGTGGATCCTAGTCTGCTCGAGTGCACAGTTTGCAAATTATTCTGTTTTGGCTGTCCGGGTTTTTCAGCGTGAGATGATGAATGAAAGCTTTCTAAAACTAGTTCCTATCATGTTGGAAGCTTTCTTTTTGGTTAATGGTTTATTTTGGGCAACTTGTAAAGGGCATCATGGTTTCCTTGGTTTCCCATGAATGGGCAAGGCATGGTAAATTTCCCGATAGCCCTTTATTTCCATTATGAGATTACCATGTAAGTCTAATTGTCGAGGCATAGGAATTTATGTAATTTTCTAATTTTGTAGATTCTGGTGGTGTCCGAGACGAAAAAGGAAAGAGAAGTTGGACTCCGAATCAAAGAGTTTGAATATTACCAAAAGTGTTTTGGTGATGCTCAAAGAGTTTGAGGAATCCCAAAGTTTTGGAAAGTCTAAAAAGTCCAAGGAATCTATTCCGCTTGGGCCATGTGGAGGAGAGGACTAGTTTCTATTTTTAACACTTTCTATTTATAGATGATTGTTTATTATAGAATGTTTCTAAATCTTATCCAAACATAGGAGTTACCAAAGTTGGTCAAATCAAATTATCTTTTTGGAAAGAGCTCTAATTATAGAATTAGTGTTGGTGGACCCATGAGATGGACCCATTGGTAACACTAATCTTGGAAACTAGATTTTCCTTAAAAATAACTTGACTTGGAACCAATCATTGGTCATATCTTGAGTTGATGTTAAAATATGTGGGCCTGTAGTCCTTAAAAGGAAATCATCAATTTTGAAATATTAAGTGGGAGCGGGGCATTTAAATTGAGAAATCTCAATGGTTTTCCACCATATGTCCATTATGAGGAAAGTATTAGCCTCGCGCCACCTTTAGAATGGCCATTTCCCACATAGGGCTTTTACTTGTCTGGTTACTAGATATGGATCTCCTTAGGATAGTGTTGGTAAGACGGGGTGAGGGCCCACTCTCCAAGGAGGAGTTCCCCACAATGGTTTTCACGCAATACTAGTTGGTGGGTCACACTTAACTAAAATAATGATGTAGCATCCCGAGGGATTTGCCTCGTGTATTTTAGAAACCGAAGCTAATAAGAGGCATACATTATTTTGTATGAGATACCTAGATGATAATAAATGATGGGGATCATGGATAAATAGTCTTAATCCTAATTTTAACCGACTTTAGTTCGCACCAATCTAGTTGGTATTCGCACTCCCCAAGAAGGCATACCCCAAGGGATTGGAATTCCGATGTATTCTGGATTTAGTGGTTAGAGGATTCCCACATAAATTTGGTAGAATACTAAACCCTAATGTCATTTAGGTTCTTTAATTGAATGTATGTATGGTTATCTGCTACACTTTATTCAGCATGAATTCATTTACTTTCAATCCACTTGTGAACATCCTCACCCAGAATAAGTTGGTGGGATCCAATTATGTAGGCTGGAAAAGGAACCAAGATATTGTCCTGACTACTTCAGGATACAAATATGTCCTTATCACACACTGCCCTGAGGAGCCTCGGCCAGATGCACCGTATGACCAAAAGGACCTTTACACCAAATGGACTAAAGATGATGAGATGGCCAAGTAATATTTGCAGGCATCCATGTCTAGTGGTTTACAACACTAGCATCGTTCCTATAAGACTGCATCCGACATTATTATGAACTTAAAGGAGATGTTTGGGGAACATGGGAGGCTTGCTAGGCAGGCTACTATGAGGGTGTTGATGAGCACTAAGATGGCTAAGGGAACTCCAGTACAAGATCACATGTTGAAAATGATGGACTCAATGAATGAGTTAAATGTACTGGGTGCCGCGATTGATGTATAATCGCAGATTGACATTGCTACTAGATTCATTCAACCATTTTAAGATCAATTATAATATGAATAAAATGAATGTGACCCTAGCTAAGCTGTCTAGCCAGCTTGTAGCGACGGAGGGCATCATGAAGAAGCCAACTACCCTCATGACAGAAAAGTCATTTGCCAGGTCCAAGCCGAAAGGTAAAGGCCGGAAAGGCAAAAAGAAATCAGTCCCCAAGGGTCCTAAGGTGGAGAATGGTCCCAATGGTGGTGTGGCTAAGTCTAAATCGGGTAAGGTGGCTAAGCCAAAAGGAAATTGTTTCTTCTATGGTATGACAGGACATTGGAAGAGGAATTGTCCTGATTTTCTGTCAAAGAAAAAGACCGCAGGTATGATTAAGTCACCTGTTTTTTAAGTTAGTTTTGTAACTAATACTTCAGAATCCTGGTGTGTTGACTCCGGTGCAACTAATAACATCTGTAATTCGTTACAAGGGTTCCGGGAAACAAGGAGGCTTAGTAGCGGAGAAATCATTGTAAACCTGGGGACAGATGCAAAGGCAGAAGCGGTGTCAGTGGTAGTGGTTACTTTATGTTTCTCAGATATTAAGTTGATTTTTTCAGATACATTATATGTACCGTCTTTAAGGGGGGATTTAATTTTAGTCTCTAGTTTAGTGAATTAAAGTTATTCTATTACTTTTGGTACAAAAGTTGTCATAAAGATGAACGATACTTTCATATGTTTTGGCAAGGTAATTAATGGTCTTTATTTGATAACTCCCACGATGTTTGAGATACAGGACACAGAAATAATTAATAAACCGTCATTAAAGAGGAAGTCACCTTCATCTAATCCAACAAAACTTTGGCACCTCAAGCTAGGTTATATTAACCTAAATAGGATTGATAGGCTAGTGAAAGATGGTATTTTGGCTTCATTGGTGGTAGAACCAATGCCTGTTTGGGAGTCTTGTTTGGAAGGGAAAATGATGGAAAGACCATTTTCGTCTAAGGGCAGTAGGGCCAAAGATTTATTTGAATTAGTGCATACTGATGTATGTGGACCCATAAATGTTAAAGAGAGGAGGATATGAGTACTTCATCACTTTCACAGTTGATTATTCAAGATATGGATACATATACCTTATGCACAGCAAGTCCGAGGCTTTTGAAAAGTTCAAAGAGTTTCGAGCGGAAGCGGGAAAGCAATTAGGTAAAAGTATAAAGATTCATCGATCAGATCGGGGAAGGGAATATCTCTCTGATGAATTTATGGGATACTTATAAGAGAATGTGATTCTATCCTAGTTGTCTACTCCTAGTATGTCTCAACAAAATGGAGTAACAGAAAGAAGGAATTGTACTCTTTTAGATATGATTAGGTCTATGTTAAGTTTCTTAGAATTACCTATATATATATATATATATTTTTTATATGCTTTGGATATTGCAACGTACATATTAGACCTCGTACCATCAAAGTATGTACCTAAGACTCACTATGAGTTGTGGTCCTGGCGAAAGCCTAGTCTACAACATTTACATATTTGGGGTTGTCCGGCACACATGCTAAACGTTAAGACGGATAAGCTGGAATCAAAGTCGGAAGTGTGCACCTTTGTGGGATATCATAAAGGAACAAAATGTTGGTTATTTTATAATCCCAGAGAGCAGAAACTGTTTACCAACACCAATGCGGTTTTTCTAGAGGAAGATTATATGATTGATCAGAAATCTTTAGAAAATGTTATCTTGGAAGAAATTCAAGAGAACTCAATTTCAAATCCAAGAATGACCTAACTTGATGAAAATTCGCCCATACCTGACTATTTAGTTACACCAGTGCCACATCGTAGTGGGAGAATTGTTAGCCCCCTAACAGGTTTTCGTTTTTTTTGAGTCTTACGAGGCAATCCCGGAAGAACTAGAATAAGATCCCTGTAATTATGATAAAGCAATCAATAACATAGATTCGGGACGTTGGCAATAAACTATGAAGATGATTAAATGGAAAAGTTGAGACCTTTAAGGGCAGGCTAGTTGCGAAAGGGTATACTCAGAAAGCGGGTATCGATTATGATGGAACCTTCTTGTCGGTAGCTATGCTCAAGTCCATCTGGATACTCTTATCCATTGGGGCTCATCTCGATTACGAGATTTGGCAAATGAATGTCAAGAGGGCATTTTTCAACGGCCATCTTAAGGAAGACATCTATATGATGCAGCTAGACGATTCTACTGCGAAGAACCAAGAGCAAAGAGTTTGGAAGCTACAGAAGTCTATTTATGCACTCAAGCAGGCTTCCCAAAGCTGGAATATCCATTTTGACCAGGCAATCAAGGTATTTGGTTTTTGTCAAAATCCGGATGAGTCATGTGTGTATATGAAAAGTGAAGGAGGTATGCTAGTTTTTTTAGTGTTATATGTCAATGACATCCTTCTCTTTAGGAGTGATATAGGAATGCTACCAATAGTAAAAGTTTGGTTGGCCAAGACTTTTGATATGAATGACTTGGAAGAAGCTAGCTACATCCTAGGTATAAAGCTGTTAGTTTTATGGTCTCAATTCATTAAGATTGATTTAATAAATTTATTAATTTCTTTATTTATCAATATAATCATGCTTTCCTTTCATGAAATGAATAGTGCTTTTATTTACTTAGTTGCACATAACCAATACGAATGACATGATGGTTCATGAGATGAAGCAGAGTCCACAAGTGTATTAGATGTAACACATGTGTGTGGATGAGATCCACATACACGAGACATGTGTCACAAATCTTATGCTTAAATTGATTCACAACCGGTGATGAGATTGTGCATCTTATCTGACAAGGTTGCAGCATTATGATCACTATGAGATAGTGTGATCTGTCTCGATCATCGGAATGTAACATTCTTGATCATCATACTGGTACATTTGATGTATTAAAGGACCATGAGAAGCACCTTATGAAAAGTGTCTTTACTTTAAGGTCTGCTCTCATGATTCCCTAACAATAGGCTCTTAATTATGAGACATTGGTGAACTCAAGTTTCCATCTATTCATTTGCTTTGAGTCACCAATGGGTGAGGCCAACTGTAGGTCAATACCTCGGTATCTTGGGTATGTGGTAGTAGGACTGTGGGAACATTTAATGATCAAGATGGAATCTATCCCAATTATTCCCTTGTGCCAATTAATGGTTTTATCATTGGTAAGTGTACACCCATCACAATTAAGAGTTAATTGGATGGTATTAATGATCATTGTGATTAATTGGGTCTCAAGGATAATAAGATATAGATCAAAATTGGTGGGACAGTTTATCCAATTGATCCATGGATATTGATGGAGGGGCCTACTTATAGTGATAGGGAAGTTTATGATGTAATTTATTCCTAAGACTGGAGTTCAATTGCATTTATTTAGTAGAGTTATTTGCAATTAACTATGGGCCCGGATTGTACATGAGATGTGGGGTCGTGGTGTCTTAGTTGGAGCCAGCTTTCTATGGAATCTCTAGTGGTCTCCACGCTAGCCCAAGATTGGATCATTACTAATCCTATTTGAACTCAAAAGGAAAGGAATTAGAAACTTACCATTTCTATTTGAAGTGAGACTTCTAATAGTGGTAATAGTAGGAATAGAGAGTTACTAATTATTATGCAAGTGAGACTTCTAATAATAAACAAAGAGGAGAATGCTCAAGCTATAAATAGAGGAGCAATAGGGTTGTACGTAAAATGCTTACTTCCTTGTTGGAATTCACGCCCAAGCCTCCCTTTTGTGCAAGAGTTGCACATCTTCTATTTTCTAGTTTCTCTTCCAGTTTCCCTTTGAGGTTCTAGTTAGTTTTTCTCTTGGAGATTCCACCATCTTCTTTGAGAAAAGAGATTTGAAGCGGGTCATAGCATGGAAGACAATTGGGTCTAGGAGATTCCTATTTGATTTGTGAAAGAGCTTCATCATCAAAGAAAGTATCAACTTCTCCATTAGAGCACAACCGAGCTCCAAAGGTATAATATACTCCTTGTATGTTGTGAATTGTCATGGATGTTTGGTGCTGGTGTTTCTATCTTCTAGATAAAGGTTATTGCTGATCATGGTTGATGAGATTTAGTTTTGGATCCTGGATTTGGTTTCATGGCCTTATGGATACATGATCCCCGAGTCAAGTGAGTCAAAAAGTTTTGAAAACGTATCCACGAGGCCCACCCACTTCCTACAAAAGCTTCTTCGAGACCGGAACAATAGGATGATTGGCTTTCCCAAGCTATGTATATAGATAAAGTGCCGGTACGGTTTGCTATGGAATACTCCAAGAAAAGTATCACACCTTTCAGGCATGTAGTACACCTTTCTAAGGATCAGTGTCCTAAGATACCTGGCCAATGGAGGTGTGCCACATCAGAATGTAGAGATGTAAACGAGTTGGTGCTCGGTCGGAACCATACTAGACCAGGACAAGGAGTGCACACGTGTCGAGTCAGCCCAAGCCTGATTTGGGCCTGGCTTGGGTGCATAATTTTTCCCCATTTATCAATCGATCTGGGATTAGATGAAAAGATAAAAAGCCAAATGGGCAGCCTGACAAATGAGTACTTGTGATTTAGTTGTTTTATTAAAATAATTGGTAGAAAGCCCGATTCGGCTTGGCCTAGCCCAACCCAATTGACTAAATTGATGGACTTGGGCCTAAGTTTTATGGCATGTGTTGGGCGTGGCTAGGCTCGGGCCTATGTTTCTAAAATTGGGTTGGGCCTAGATATACCCCAACCATGCCATGGACACCCCTATCAGTTCCACCTCGGATTCTGCTTTATTGGTTCCAAGCACGGTTATAATAGGAAGTTCTAGATTCGGTTTTGAAAACGGTTGCAAATAGGAGATCCAATTCCAAAATCGATTTTAACCTCTTTTTCATTTTTTAAATTTTATTCTTAAAATAAGGATATAATTTAGCTCATAGCATTGCATCAAGTCTATTACCTCCAAAATTAAATATTAAAAAATGAATAACAATAATTGATTTTGAGCTTGAGTTTACAACAATAAAGACTCATATGTCATGTCTCGAATGTACAAGTTGAAACCTATATGGATCTAAAATTGGATTTTGGACCCAAACCCATTTATGAATCAAAATCTAAAACAAGTTTCAAACGAGGTTTTTATATGTTGGTAGGTAAATCAGATGCCCATTCACATTCCTACATCAAAGACTCCATCGATATGAAATAATGGCTGCTCCTGCAGCAATAAACTCCATATTTGTTCCAAATGCATGCTTCCATGGGGGTTCCCAACAAGAACTGTCATAATAAGTTAGAATTGGGTCTAATAATCAAGATATACCTAACTCCAGCTCAAGTCATTTATAAATTACGTTAGAATTGTCAACTAGTTTCAACCCCTAAATAAAAAGGACCAACCCAAATGCACTCTTCAGATTTGTGTTGGGTTCGCCGGTCAAGAATTTGCATCTCTATAATATCTGGTAGTGTATGTTGTTATCGGTGTCAATTCATTAGTGGGTCCAGTTTTGTCGAAATCATCATACTCACTCCTATTGGTGTTGATTGATCTCCAATTGTAGAGTTATATATGCCTATCATTGGATTGATTGATCCGGCGGATCATATTTGCATGGTCTTCTATGTTCTTTATGACTAAGTTCCATATGCATGTTTCTCAAAGTCCATCTCTTCTACTCCTATACGTGCTGGACTCTTTTTGGGTGAGACTCATGCCCACCTTCTATTGTATGAGAGGATTCTACTTGATCAAAGTTTTTCTTACCATTGAATTTATCATGTATAAAACATGTGATTAAAATAAAAAAACCAAAAAAAAAAAAATGTAAAATCATGCATTTCAAATGCGACCAATCTCATATATGCATATTATTAAATTTTAAAGTACATTTTCCAGAAAACTCTCATTTTTTTTTTTTTATTTCCTCTTATTTTGAGTGTGGTAGTGAGGTTATTATATATTTTTGTCTGTTAGGGGTCTATTGTACGTAAATGGGTTTCACTTGCACATATGTGGATGACAATGTCACTCTCTTTCTTAACTTCACTCTACCCAACCATTTTTCATCTACCCATGTTGCTACATAATTATCCTCACCAAGTCATTACCAACATATATTTCCCCACAAACCTCATTACTCCTATCTACTTTTCCATACACCAAGTCACATTTCAATATAATTCAATACACTTATCCATTTCTCCATACAGCAAGCCACATATCCCATATACTTCATTACTCTCATCCACTTCTCAATATACGAGACTTATACTTCCTAAATACATCATTTTTCTATTCAACTACTTCATATATTTCCCATGGTTTTCAAATAATTATCTATTTTTCCCATGTAACCACCTCATCATGATAGCAATTTCTCAAATCACCTATATATATATATATATATATATATGCTTGTTGGTGACCTCTTAAAAAACCATGTCCAAGAAACCTTAGAGCAAATAGAAAGAAATAAAATTAATGAATGAGGTCCATATGCTTGTTTCTCAAAGTCCATCTCCTCTGCTCTAGTACGTGTTCGACTTTCTCAAGGTGAGACTCATCCCCTACCTTCTATCGTATGAGGGCATTTTACTTGATCAGAGTTTTACTCACTATTGGATTTATCATGTATAAAAAAACATGAGATTAAAATTAGAAAACAAAAATAGGTCAAATCATGCATTTCAAATGCAACCAATGTCATGCACACATATTATTAAATTTTAAATTACCTTTTCTAGAAATCTCTTATTTATTTATTTTTGTTTTATTTACTTTTTATTTTGAGAGTTGTAGTGAGTTTATTATGTATCTTTGTGAGTTAGTAGTCTTTTGTAAATGGGTCTCACGTGCACATATGTGGACGACACATGCCACTTTCTCTTTCTTAACTTCACTCCACCAGCCATTTTTCATGTTCCCATATTGCCACATAATTATCCTTACCAAGCCATTACCAAAATATATTTTCCAATACACCTCATTACTCCCATCCACTTCATACACCAAGTCACATTTCAATATGATTCATTACTCTCATCCATTTCTCCATACAACAAGCCACAAATCCCATATACTTCATTACTCTTATCCACTTCTCAGTAGACCAAACCTGTCCTTCCCATATGCCTCATTTTTTTCATTAAAGCACTTCTTATCTTTCCCATGGTTTTCAAATAATTATCTTTTTATCTCATGCAGCCACCTCATTATGATAGCAATTTCCCAAAGCACCTATATATATATATATATTTAAATGTTGGTGACCTCTTAAAAACCATGTCCATGTTCAAGCCCCGAAACCAAACTTCGACAGCGGTCCGACCTTGGGTTGCGTGATTAGGTATTAAGTAAAAATTATATTTTCTCCAGGATCCACGTTTGTGAGGATGTCAAAATCTATAACACCCTATCCTGAGTTAATCAAGATTAACTCTAATTAATTGAAATCAATGCTAATCAAGCATGCTTATTAAGCTAGTAATGGTTAATGACCAAATTGAATTGAAATTTGTCTCAAATGGTTAATTGAGCTTAATGAGAGGATAATGAATGAGATTGAACTAATTGAATTGATTTTAGACTAGAATCAAGTGCTACGAGGACTTTTTCATAAATACGAATTTTCATGTATTTCGTTGAATATGGAAACTCTTGATACCCATGCGTGTATCTCGAGGAGTATGTTAATTTCCGTACTTGGCGCGATTCTATTCGATGTGAATTCGCTCAAATGATCGTTCGTTTGACTCAATATGCAAATGATGAAATTGAAGGGTGGTTAAATGCAAAAGTGAGGCTTATAAGGGATTGGGATGAACTCAAATGAGTTCATTCCACTCATTCCAGCACAGCCACATCTTAGGCTTTTTCCTTTTCTTCTTTCTTCCACTTTTCTCTCCATCTAGTGTCAAGATTTGGAGCTTTGCATGTGGATTGAAGTGATAACTTCATCTTCTTCATCTTCTCCTTATAGCTAGCTTCCATTTTCTTGGAGTTAAGCTTGAGAGAAAGCCCAAGAATTCTCTTCAATAGGTTACAAGTAAGTGTTTACTTGTTTACAGAACCTTCAAGTTCTATTTAGTGATTTCGAATGTTTTCTAGAGCAAAGAACTCATAAGAGTTCTACCTATGTATTGATTTAGGTTTTAGGTTGGAATAGGCTTGGATTGGAGGGATTTTCATCTCAAAATAAAGCTAACGATGAGGGGTTTTTGCTAATTACTCTTCAAACAAGGCAAGTATATTCATCTCTAATGATTTAAGATGCTAATGGACTTGTTTGAGTCAAAGAGCTCAAATCTTGAATTTTCAGTTCAGAATTTTTCTGAAATTCTAGGAGCAGTGTCGGCCGACTAACACCTGACCGACGTTTCTGGGCTAAATTTCATATGAAATTGTAGCTTCTGGAAAGCTGACCGAACTGGGTTCGGTCAGCTGAAGTTACAATTCGGTCGACTGACAAGCGACCGAACTGCTGACTGAGCTCATCTGGAGCTCTCTAGATTGCGAACCGAGGGGTAATCGAACTAGGTTCGGTTAACCGACACTGTAGGTTCGGTTAACCGACAGGTGACCGAATTCCCTTAAAAAGTGTCAGAAGTTGTATCAGAAAACTAAGCTTCTGGAAAGCCGACCGACAGCGTTCGGTTAACCGAAATCCAGAATTCGGTTAACCGACAAGGTGACTGAACTTGTGAAAAATTTCAGATTGGGGTCTGATTTTTCTGAAATGGAAGCCCAATGTCTAAGGCTTGTATTGATTGTATTTTTATCTAAAACTTTATTGGTGTTAGCTAAGGTTATGATAATGTAAATTTCACTGAAAAGTGATGTCGTCGAGAATAATACATGCATTAGATAACGAACGGTTCACCTGAATGTTGGTTTAGGAAATTGAATAGGGTTTAATCCTTTAATTGATTTCCGTGTTTGGCACGACATAGTATTTCTTAAGCTCGTTATTGAGCTGAATTGAATTGAATTAATGAAATGAATGATTAATGAACAATCCTACTGCAGTAGATGAAATGGAGCGTTCCAGAGCTCCGTGATGATGCCAGTGATCTCTAATCAATACACTGCTAAATTCCACACATTTGATAAGTCACTTAATAAAGTGTACTAATGAGAAAATTGAATGAGTCTTTTCTTAAGACATGGGTCATGAATGGTGCGCCCTTCAGCCCTGTGCCAAAGAGGACAATGGAAAGCCACTTATCAAAGTGCACTCACTGAATGCTTCCCTTTGGGAAGAACTAAATAAATGAATACAAATGAGATTGCCAGTATTATAAATGTCCTTGATTTGAATTGTCCAGGGTTATTATTGATTATAGAATTGATAGACAGGTCATTAACATGTACTATCATAGACTTGTGTATACATTGTTGAACCGTCGTGTTCACAGTGTTATTGGTGACATTATAGGCCAAGTTGCCCTCGCCGGTATCCAGAGGCCGCACAACCTGCGGAGGAGACCAATCAGGTTCCTCCAGGAGGATTGATTAAATGGGCATAAATTAGAGGGCGAATACGTTTTGATAAACAGTTTTGTGTATTCATTTTTGGAATGTAAATAATTGTCACATGCATTGTATTTTGAATATACAGTGGTTGACATAGATAGTGTGAAATGTACAAGTTGGACTTTACCTTTATGTAAAGAACTTGTACTGTTTTGGTTAATTGTCAATGTATGTATAATTTCCGCAAAGATGTACAATTGTCAGGTATGAATGTATGATATCCCTTGTGAATTTCGTATTGACTTCGGCTAATGCGGGGTTTACGGGAGTAAGTATGTGATGGACTTAGCTTTGTTTACTTTACTTTGTTTGAGATCACATGGAGAACTTAGATGATGGACTTAGGATCCCCTTTGATATTCCGTTTGTTCTAAAGTCTATTCGAATTGCTAAGACTAGGCCTCTTTGATTGTAAGGAATGAAGAGAACTACTATTGAAGTCTAGAATCTGTTGGAAGTCTGATCTGATTAGAAGAAAAGTAGTTTATCTATTGTTTGACGAATCCTATTCGCAAAAGAAAGCCTGGTCCTTCACTGATGTCTGTTTAGGATTCTGTGTGTCGGGCACCACTCAGCTGTTAAACATTCAAGGCAGCTGGGGCACAACCTGTGGGAGGACTTTGAATTTAGAACCTTGAGGCAAGATTAGGCTAGAGCCCACAGGGACTGAGCCGTATGAGCCAAGAGAGGACCTTGAGGCAAGATTAGGCCAAAGCCCACGGGGACCGAGCCGTATGAGCCAAAAAAGGACCGTCTGCAGATCGGATAGATGCCAATGGGTATCGTTATGAACACTCTGATTGAATGGGGTATGATCCTAACTATTAGCCCTTGTGGATAGCCTATCTTGATAGATGTATATGTTAGCATGTTCTTGATTCCGATGCTTGGCATTCTATTGATCTTGTTCCTTGTTCACTCTCTTTAGTTTGCATATATTTGAGTGATTTGTATATCTATCTGCTTGCCGACCATTGTGTCTGATGATGCTACTCTTGGTGCATAGGTATCGAGCCCTTCTACCTCGAGGAGGAGACGACGGAGGAGGTTTGGGCAAATCAGCCTGATGACTCCTTAGATTATTGTACGGACGGCATGGTATAGCCGTATTGACCCCGTACCGAATGCCTTCACGACTTATCTAGATTAGCTTCATCTTTTGGTTTCTGTTTTCCATCTTTTGATTATGCATGATTTTATTGAGGCCTTCATTTTGTGATTAATATTTTGTTAACTGTCTCCAAATTGAACTTTAATCAATATTTCAGTCTTTGCTCTTAACTATAGTATTTTAGATACCTCTTATGATTATGAAGCTTCCGCTAATTGTTGTTTTATTCGAGGAAATGTCTATCTCTCATAGCGGTCTTCGATCCAGATGAGACACAATTGGGGCCATGTTGCATTTGATTAGTGTTGGAAAATTTTAAATTGACCCTAATCTCACTTATAACCCCAGTTACACTTTTGGAGGCGTGACATTAGTGGGTCCCACCTCGGGACCCCAAAACCCACTTTTTCTGTTAAGCCTCGTTTATTACTGAATGTAACCTGAATTTTCCCCTTGTTTTCCTCAAATGCACTCCAATTTCTAAGGTAAAATTATGTTATTTCAACCCCTTTCCAAATGTAAATTTTGGTGTACCAAGAATGGGCCATCAGTATGATCATATATATTAGAAGCCTAGTCATTGAAAATTATTGGCATGGTGTCGCAAGCCCAGACCAGCCTCCCGACCTTGGCCCGCGATGCGGTTCTCCACAGGTTCCCGTGGGGAGGATCCCGACAGAGAGACGGGAAAAACTCACAGATCATGGTTGCTGAAGCGTGTAGCAAATCACATCAAGACATATCAAACTAATCTCAAGATGCATATGTAAAATCATCAATACTTAAATCTAAGAGGGAGAAATGTAGATATAGCATTTCCAACATACTTTAAGTTTCAAAGTTAGCAAAAGTACGTTAAAGTTAAGTTTACGATCCCATAAGAGGCCAGCAAAGGCCAATACATCCCAAAAGACACAAAAGATGAAACCTTAGCAATATGGAACGCATCTCAAGATCCCACCCCACGTCTAGATGACATCATCGGGCTACCACTCTCTAGCTAGGGGTGGCTCAACAGCCTCCTGTGAGGGCTCCTCCTCGAGGGCATCGGCGCATGCACCTGGGCACCAAAACAAAAGGATCAAACACGGCGGTCTGGCAGGTGATCAATTTAGGCATGAGTATAAATCATTAAAGTTTGAAAAAAACAATGTTACAATAATTTACTGAATTTAAAACAAATACATGAACAAGATACATTTCGAAGAAATGAAAGTCCATGAACAATATACGAAAATGAAACTAGCATGAATACATATAATATCATAATTAGTAAGTCCACATTGAGCTCATCATTTCTCTCTCATACATGATGACAAGAGTAAGCAAAAAAAAAAAAAGCAGAACAAGACAAAGCTAAAGAAGTCCCGTGCCACAAGAGGTAGACGGGACCGGCCGCGGAACTGGAAATAAAATGAAAGTGTATATATATAAATATACGACTAATCTGCAGATAGTCCACGTGTTTAAGGACCCCCAGACAGTGGATCAGACTGAAAGGGCAGTCTAAGCTCAGTGGTAATCACCTAAATTCATGAATGAATAAAAACATAGTGATACATATACAAGACAGATCGAAAATAGGGGAAATCACTTACTAAAACAAAGCAAAGCAAGACTTAATGGAAATAGCCTAAGCTATAAGCATATCAAAGCATAAGAAGTGATCCCCTCAAAAGTCCTAAAAAAATCAAGAGTTTTCCAAATAAAAAATTCATTTTTGGTCCTTGAAATAATTTGAAACAAAACTGATACTTAGAAGTCAAAACAGATAAAGATCGATGACCTCCACATCAACCCTAAGTTTTCAAAATAGACTTTTCAAGCATATGCTAAGGGCCATCACTTCATTCTTTTCTATTTGAAACCAAAATATCGGAATTTAAAAGCGAATTGGTGCCCCTGAAGCAAAAAGACATTTTAGATTTCAAGTGCACAAAATCTAGTTAAAAAACCCTTAATCATATTGTGGTTTTCATTGATCTAAATATCCACTTCATTTTCCAACCTTTGGACATTAAGATAAGTATACCACTGGATTCCATGCTTTGAGAGCTTTCCAACAATATATAGAACTCTAAAATCCGACAAACGGGTCAAAAGATATGTCCATTTGAAAATCTGCCAAAGATTGGTCAACTATCAGAATTACCAATAGTTCGAACTCTCAAGAGCAGAGTTCGAATGTTTGGCCAAGAGTTCGAACTTTCAGGAGTAGAGTTTAAACATTCGAGTGCAGAAAGTTTTCTTTGTTGGCTGAAATTTTGAGTTCTATTCATTTCAAACCATCTCCACCTGTTATAAACCATTCCAAGGGCTATAACCTGCACAAAATGAGCCACCATGCTCTCCTCCAAAGACAACAATCTCCCAATCATTTCCAACAATATATCTCCAATCACCACCACATCTCCATATCACACCAAACAAGCAATTTTTCAAGACAAGTAATGCAACTTCAGTTCAAAACAATAAACAAGAATTTTGGAGAGCAATTAACATAACTTTTATGTAAAGAAATGAAAACCAAATTATGCTTAGTTAACAAATAATATAGTGTGAAAGCTAACTAAGTATAACCAATGCACTTTATAAATAAAATGTACAAATTATCTTGCATGCACATTCAAACTAAAAGGATCACTTGCCTTAGTCCAAATGCAATCCAAATACCTCCTCAAAGATCGCTCTCTATAGCTGAACCAAGATCTACAAAAAGACCCAATAAATCTCCTAAAAAATCCAACAAATTTTTAATACCAAAACCCCATTTTGAAATGGGTTTGCATGTAAGGAAAATGGGTTCTAGAGGAGCTAAAAACACTCCATTAAAGGGATGGGAAGAAGATCTTATCTAGAGCTATCCAAACAAGAAGCAAGGAAGAAGATGAAGAGGTTGTCTAGCTAAGATTTCCAAACAAATGGTAGCAATGGGAAGCTTGGAAGGAGAGTAAAAAGATTATGTATTCAGATTTCCATTCCAAAGCTTAATGGTGATGGAGATGAAAGAGCTCTCCCTTTAGCTCTATGCTTTTTTTTTTTTTTTTTTTTAAATAAGGAATGAGGAGTTGCATGTCTGAAATGTGAGGGAGATGAGTTATTCGAGTAAGTGGGTTGTGGGCCCCATTGGGCCTAAGATTTCAAATGGCTAAAACATGTTCTTGCTAGCATCGGACGAGATTGATGAAGAAAGAAGAAATGATCCTTGAAAAATCTAATTTCCAAAAGTAAAATTTCCATCTGGCTCTGAGATTTCAAAAATTGTGCACAAGTTTGAGTGTGAAAAGTTAATTTTACCCATTTCTGCCAAAACACGGGTTTCTGGGCTTCAAACACGGACGGACTGAATATAAAAGTTGTGGACAAAGACAAAATCATTTAAAAGCAATGAAAATCACACTTTTATAAAAAATCTAGAATCATCCTCCCATGCTTACAAGTGTACTTAAGGCATCCCTGAGCGTGTCTGAATAAAAACCAGCACTCTCAAAATTCCCAAAGTTATGTCCAAGACTAAGTTAAAACACATTCTAACCCAACGACCACTAATCCCACTTAAGTCTAAGCACTCACTCAATTAACACTAATTGAGCTAATCTGGGTTGGGGTCTGGCATCCTCCATCCCTTAGGGTATTTGGTCCACCAAATAAAAACAATTTTACCTATGGCAACAAATGTAAGTACTTCCTTTGAACTTGATCTCTCAATTCCCATGTTGCTTCTTCCAGATCATGATTTCCCCAAAGTACCTTGACCCTATGGATGGTTCGATTTCACAATTCTTGTTCCTTGGTGCTAATGATTCTGATCGGCTTCTCAACATACGAAGCATCTTCTTGGATCTCTAATGGCTCGTGCTGTAATACATGTGAAGGACTATGAACATATTTCTTTAACATGGAGACGTAAAAAATATTGTGCACCCCGGAAGGTTCCAGTGGTAAAGCAATAAGCGACATCTCCAATTTTGCTCAAAATTTCATATGGTTTGATGAACCTTCTTGCCAACTTGCCCTTCTCTCCAAACCTCAGAGTTCCTCTAACCAATGATACCTTCCAAAACACTCACCCTCTTGAAACTGTAATTCCCTTCGACGAGTGTCTGCATAGCTCTTTTGTCTACTTTGAGCAATCTTTAAACGTTCCTGAATCAACTTGATCTTGTCACTAGTTTCCCCAATTATTCTACGAACACCGACTTCTTCCCATCAAACTGGGGTTCTGCATCTTCTACCATAAAGTGCCTCAAAAGGTGCCATACTAATGTTTGAGTGGTATCTATTTTTATAAGCAAACTCATAAAGCGGCAAGTACTCATCCGACTGTACCTTGAAGTTTAACACAAGTCATGGGGACTTGTTCAGATTGTGGGGACTCGTTCTTATTGACAATCGTAAGTCGTGAGTGGACTTCGTCATCATTTTTCAGATGAGAACAAATGATGCATTTGATTCGCTTGGTGTCACGACCCGGGCCCGAGATTAGGGTTACCACGGCCAAACCCCGAGTCACGGTCATCATACTTACTCCTGTAAACCTCGCATCACCGAAGTCAACACGAGATTCACAAGGGATCTTACATATACCTGTCAAATGTACATTTTTTCGGAAATATATATATACATTGACAATCAACTTTACCCTGTACAAGTTCTTTACATAAAAGTAAAGTTTAATTACACATCTCATTTCCTATCGAGTTCAAGTCAACCATGCATATTCAAATACAATGCAGGTGACTACTATTCACATCAAAATGAATCTATATCCAAAACATTTCAAAATGTTCTAATAATGCCCTCCGAATTACGTCCACTTGTTTAATCCTCCTGGAGGAACCGGATTGGCCTCCTCCGCTGGCGGCATTGCCTCTGCATTATCAAGACGGTCAAGTTGGCCTGTAATGTCATCAATAACACTGTGAACACAGCGTTTAACAATGTATACACAATTCTATGATAACAAGGTGTTCAACAATTCTTAACAATTCAAATCAAATCAATAAACAATTACAATTTCATTTAGTTCTTCCCTGAAGGAAGCATTCAATTTCATTTAGTATACTTTATCAAGTGACTTTTCATTGTCCTCAAGGGCATGGGCGGAAGGGCACACCATTCATGACCCAGCCTTAAGAATGACTCATTTCATTTCATTTTAGACACCTTATTAAGTGGCTTTTCAAATGTATGAGTGCACCAGTGTCTTGATCAGAGATCACCGGTCCCATGGAGCTTCAGAACGCTCTATCTACTGTAGCAGATTTATTCTTTAATTCATTATAGTGGTTCATTCATTTTAGTTCATTTCATTGCATTTCATTTCATTAATTCGATACATTATGCAATGGTAGCTCAACAAGGAGCAAAACAATATTAGATGTGAGAGGACAAGCCAACTCAAGTCTGAAGCAATTAAATTTTTCCTAAAACAACATTCGTATGAAACGTTCATTATGCAATGTATGTGTTATTTAGATGAAATCACTTTTTAGTGAAATTTACATTCACATAAGTTTAGCTAACACCCATGAAGGTTTAGCAAAAATATAATAAATAAATTCTGAAACCTCTACAATGTCGGTCACCTGTCGGGTGACTGAGCTCTGGATGTCGGATGACAGAACTTTGTCGGTCGGCTTTCCAGAAGCTCAGTTTCCTGATACAATTTCCTGACATTTCCTAAAGGAATTCGGTCACCCCGTCGGTCAGGTGTCGGTTGACCGAAACCTACAGTGTCGGTCAACCGAGTTCGGCTCAGACACCCCTCGGTTCCAATTCCAGAGAGCATCAAATGATCTCTCAGATCACTCGGTCAGGTAGTTCAGTCGACTCTCGGTCAACCGAACCTTCACTGTCAGCTGACCGAACTGCTCCCAGAAGTTCAGAATTCTCTGAACTGAAATTTCTGGGATTGAACTCCTTGAGTTCTAACAATTCCATTTACATGTTAAATCATGAGAATTGAGTATACTTGCCTTGTTTGGAGATTAATCCACAAGAACCTCCTTGCTCAACTTGAGTTTGAGATGAAAACCTCAATTGAAACCCTCTTTTGCACCTAGAATCAATTCAACCCATAAATGGAACTCCAATGAGTCCTTTGCAGTAGAAACCATTCCAAATCACTAAGAAGAGTTGAGAAACTCTATAAGCAATCTAATCCACTTACTTGTACTCTCTTGAAGGACTTCTTAAGATTTTCTCAAGCTCTAAACTTCAAGAAATCAAAGAACAAGATGGAGAAGATGATGGTGAAGGTGGAGTGCCTCTTCAATCACTTGTTAAGCTTGCAAATCACCTCACAGTGGAGAGAAATTGGAAGAAAGAAGAAAACGAGAAAGAGAGGAAGAGAGAGCTGTGCTGGGATTGAGAATGAACTCAAAGGAGTTCATCTCAATCTTATAAGCCCTCATTTGCATTTTAGCCCCTCTCATTTCCACTAATTACAATTTGAGTCAAATGAAGGGTCATTTGATCCAATCCACGTCGAATGGAATCGTTGCTGCTACGGAATTTAACGTACTCTTCGAGATACGCGTGCGGTTATCAAGAGTTTCCGTATTCGACGAAATACGCGGAAATTCATATTTATGAAAAAGTCCCCGTATCCCTCAATCTATGCCTAAAATCACTTCAATGCATTCATTACCTTATCATTAAGCTCAAATTGCTCATTTAAGACAATTTCAATTCAATTTGGTCCTTAAGCCACATTAATTCCTTAAAACACATTCAATTAGCATTAATCTCAATTAATTATAGTTAATCTTGATTAACTCTGGACAGGGTGTTACACTTAGATCGGCTTAAATCTCAGATTTTTAGAGGATAAAGACCAAGAAGAGGTCCTATATCTAATAAAAAGCTAAGTAGAGGGGCTGAAGAGCCATGTCTAATCTATGGAGATAGAAGGAGAAGACCTTGGGAGTGGAGGGCTCCCCAAGTTTCTTATTTTCCGAGAAAGCTGAAGACTTTACCGCATAGAGTTGTCGACCTGTTGTAAGAAGCTAAAACTAGGTCAAATGATGTAAGAATGACCTGAAATTTGAGGTGAAATCTCCTGAGCAATAAATAAGACCAGTTACAGGCTTTCGTTTGAGTTTTGAAGCCGTGTGGGGTCTTGTAGCAAGTAGAACTAATTTTGTTTCGAGGATGATGCCGCGCTTTGACGTACAGTCAACGGATGTCCGATTGACCTGAAATTTGATAGGAAGCCTATTGGAGTCATTTTAAGATGATCCATTAGCTTTGATTTGAAAATTATGGTCTCGAGGGGCTCCGCTGCAAGAAGGTCTGATTTAACTTTCGGGTGTCAAAGTCTGGTCAAACGATGTCGGAATGGCCTGGAACTTGACATGTATCCCTTTGGAAGTATTTTTAGATCACCCATGTGCTTTGTTTGATGAAAACAAATTTAAGCAAGAGCCAGTTGGAAATGTTTTTTGAAAATTTGATCAAAAGGTTGACATTTTGTGAAAATCTTTTGTCAAAGGGTTGTTTTGGCATGAAAGCCAACTTTTGCGGAAAAACGCCTTTTTTTTTATGACTTGAAAACCAAATTTTGGGACAACATGGAAGTCAACTTTTGTAGCGTAAAAGCCAAATTTGGGTTTGTGGCATGACAGCCAAAATTTTTTTTGCACCATGAGAGCAAAAATTTTATTTTTTGGCGTGAAAGCCAAGATTTTGTGTCATGGAAGCCAAGATTTTGTTTTTGGCATGAAAGCTAAGACTTTGTGGCATGGGAGCCAAAGTTTTTTTTGTGGCAAGAGAGCTAAGATTTGTTTTGCGGCATGGAAGCCAAGATTTTGTTTTTGGCGTGAAAGCCAACATTTTGCGGCATGGGAGCCAAGATTTATTTTGTGGCATGGAAGCCAAGATTTTTGTGGCATGAGAGATGATTTTTTTCTTGCTTTTGGCATGAAAGCCAGGTTTTTTGTAAGCCAAATTTTGATTTGTTGGCGTGAAAGCGAGGCATTTTTTTTTTTTTTTTTTTGGGTTGAAAGCCAGGATTTTAGTTTTTAAAAATGCAGGTATCGACTAAGTGTCGCCTCCCCGCTGAATGGTTTTGCAAGTATCAATGGAATGTCGCTTCTTTGTTCATTCGGTTGCCGAAGGGCTCGCTTTTTCGCTTGTAGGACTAATGGGGTCAGCGGATGTGAGAGCCTGGGGGGCCCAACCCTTTTGTGACTGGAGACAAAACGAATATCAACAATTTTAGTATGAGTATGCCAAATTTTCTACTCTACTTAGAACTGACAAGTAGTGGTCCATAGATCCACCTTCACAAGTAGAAAAGAAAATTAACTTTTTTTCTAACTTCCATTTCACATATATTAAGAAAAGAGACATGATTTGTTTTGAATGTTGTGAAAGTCGATTTTTCATTTATTTTCCGTGAAAGGCGGTGTTTGCTGTGAAAGGCAATTTACAATTATTGTAAAAAAGGAAAGACAAGAGTTATGAATTTTATATTTTTTAAAAAAATAAAAAATACAATGGAAAGTAAGAAAATGGGATGTAACTTCGTAGGAGATTGTTGTGACTCGTTCAGATTGACGGTCGCAAGTCATGCGTGGACTAGCCATCATCATTCAGATGAGAACAGAGGATGCTTTTGATTCATTTGGCTCTGCTTGAGCTTCATATTTTTAGAGGATAAAGACCAAAAGGAGGTCCTATATCAAATAAAAATGCTAAGTAGACGGGTTGAAAAGTCACATCTATGCCATGGAGACAGAAGGAGAAGGCGTTGGGGGCGGTGTCGTAACCCCAAACTGAGATCCGGGCTGCGAGTATGGGTGGTGATGTGAACATACATTAACAATGATTATACATTCACTTAATTTCCCAAAGTTTCCGCGGTGAGGATTTCACACACACTCATAAAACATTTACATTGGTGCGGAAGCGTATAGCAAATCAAATTCTTGATCCATCCTCATCATATAAGACTGATAAATACATAAGTATGACATGATGTCAGAGTGAGCAATAATTTCATTGGCTTAACCCAAAATATAAAGTTAGAGGTTTAAACAGAAGCTAGTTACTTAAACATTCCGCAAAAATAATGGCCAACAAAGGCCAGTACAACCAAAAGTAAATCAAAATTAAACCATGATCCCCCAAAATATGTTCGTGACTCGAAGCTCAGACCAATGTCTACATGACAGTGTCAGCTTGCCACTTGACTAAGTGCTGCGGTTCACCGACCTCCTCTGGCTCCTCCTCGTAGGCAATAACGGGGGTTGGACCTGAGTACCGCAAAAATGGGTCAAACACGACGGTCTGGCAGGTGGGTGAATAAATAATACCATTTAAGAAAACAGTGCATAACTGAAAACATAATGAAAACTTACTAAAACAACAATTATAATAAAACAGCATGCATTGATTATATAAAGTACAATGCAAGATAAATCATGAAGGTACAAGGAATAGGAACTAATAAGATGGCATCTATACTGAAGCTAAATCCTCCATCACTAGTGTGATGAGAGCACACTAAAGGTGTTGGTCTCGAAGCACACGAGGTGACGAGAACCAACTATATACATATAATATACTGAGCAAAACCACAGCCGCGGAACCGGGTGACAGGACAGAACAGGATTCAGACTGCAGCTGACAGAAGCAAAAAGGGGGACCCCAAGTCGGTGGATCAAGCCGACAAGGTCGTCCAAGCTTAGTGGTGCCGACTCATAGGTTAAAACACATTCAAAACATATACATATCTATGGGGAGTGTATAACACTCAAAGCAAACTGAATTGAAGGCTCGAAAGCGCATTTAACACAATTAGCTCTTATCAAAATGCATAAGGTTGATCACATGCTCAAATTACAGATTTCAGTGGTTTTGAAATGCCACTTGTACTATTACGCAAAATCTGTCAAAAATGTATGAAGTTTGATAAACGCAAACACTATGGACACCCACATATTTCCAGAACATACATTGGGGTTTTAGGATTTAAACAATAGGTATAAGAGTCTCGTATGTCGATTAGAGTTCATGACGTGGTACTCCGGAAGATTTGAGACATCCCGAAATCCTTTTACAAATTGATAAGTCCATTGCCCACAATAAATCTCCAGAAATCGGAGTCCTGTCCGAAATCAATCTCCACATAACCTCTTGTTCCTCCATATCATAGTAGGGCTTTAAACCAACCTCACTGGACCATAGAATAATCTTTTGATCATGTTTGGAAACTGCCCAGAAATTCTGTATAGTTCCCTTGAGCGAACTAGAAGGCTAGTTCGAGCGAACAGCATTCTGGGAGGGGTTCGCTCGAGCGAGTATAAGTTCGCTCGAGCAAACTGGTCTGAGTCAGGAACGGTCGAGCAAACAGTTAGGATGGCTCAAGAGAACAACTCTCTGGAACGGGTTCGCACGAGCGGATAAGAGTTCGCCCAAGCAAACTACTTCGAATCAGGAAAGGTCGAGCGAATAAAAGTGCAAGCTCGAGCGACCAAGGTTCTGGGAGGGGTTCGCTCGAGCGATGTAGAGTTCGCTCGAGCGAACTGCTCCGGAACAGGAGAGCTCGAGCGAAGTATGTGGTTGGCTCAAGCGAATAAGGTTCTGTGAAGGGTTCGCTCGAGCGAACTGCTTTAGAAACACCCTATTTCAGCAGTCCGAACCTCAACTTCTCTTCTATTCAAAACCCCATTCAAACGACCCTTTGACACAACATTTATGGTCATCCATCTACCACATCTAGTCCTCCAACAACCAACCATTACAACTCAAAAACCACATCCCTCCTCCTATCACATCTCATCCAATTCATGATGATAACAACTCCATTCAAAGCAATAAATGACTAACATAAATAAAGATGTAAAGGAAGACAAAAATGACTTTTAATCAAAAGCAATGCATACACATTTTCCAAAAGACTAAATAGGAGGTGATACTCGTCAAACATTCCTTTCAAGCTTATATAAACCATAGGTCATAAAGAAAAACAATAATGAAAATTCAAATGAAATTTGGAATCATCCCTTTATTCTATTCCACCACTTGCCTTGGCTCCAAAAATGCTAAACCACTCTAAGCACTTCTCCCAAGCTTAAATTCCACAATCTACACAAAAACCCCCAAAATGACATTCATTTCAAACCCTAAAATGGCAAAACAAGGAATAGGAAGAGAGAGCTTCCAAAAATAAAGATGGAGACTCTCTAGGACTAGGAGAAGCATAATCTAGAAGATAGAAAGGATCACTTACATGAAAGGTGCTCAAATGGCAAGAAGTTACTCAAAGTAGGTCTTGGAGTGGAGGTCTTCTTTTGAAAATGATACCAATAGAGAGCCTAGAAGGAGAGGAAGAAGATTGCAACCTCCATTTTTTCTTTAGCAAGAGTTTGAGAGTGATTGAGAGATGAAGAAGCAAGAAACAAGGTAGTAAAACCCTAGGGCTGGAACCTCTCTTTTCTCAATGAGAGTTGCAAGAAAAGGAAGAAGGAAGAAGACTCTTCTTTATATAGACAATGGCCATGGGTCCCACAACTTACTCAACTTCTAGGGCTGAAAACATCACTCTACGGGCTTCGGACGGATTTGACGAAGAAGGAAGATTTGATCGTCGAAACTTATACTTTCTAAAAAATATATATTTCACGGGTTTCGGAGACATTGAAATTAGTGTTTAGATTTTGTGCAAAAAGACTGTTTTACCCCTATCATTAGCAAAGTAGGGTTTAGAGGTCTAGAATGAAAACAAAGCAAATATGAAAGTTGTCGAAAACAATAAAATAAGTCAAATGGGGCAAAATAAAGATTTTTTCGAATATCACACAAATCCTAAAAATCACGCAAAACACAATAAAGGAACCCCCAAAGGGCCCCACTAAATCAAAAGAGTTCCCAAAATAATTCAAAGCTATAAAAAGCTATTCTAATCTAGATTTAACCAAATTTCACTAATCTCACTTATAGCTAAAGAAAGTCTTAATTAACACTAATCGAAAACTCTCGGGTCAGGGTCTTACATCCTCCACCCCTTAGGGCATTTGGTCCACCAAATGAAACACAATCACTAACCTCGGGTAGTAGATGTGGATACTTCCTTTGAACTTGATCCCGTAATTCCCACATTGCCTCTTTCAGTCCATGGTTCTCCCAAAGCACTTTCACCTATTGAATAGTCTTTGTCCTCAGTTCTTGTTCTTTCGTATCGATGATCTGAATAGGCTTCTTGGCATAGGTGGCATCTTCTCTGATCTCCAACGTTTCATGATGGAGTACATGTGACGGATCGGGGACGTACTTCTTCAACATAGATACATGGAACACATTGTGTATGCCGGAAACCTCAGGTGGTAAGGCCAATCTATAAGCCACGTCACCAATCTTGCTCACGATATCATAGGGTCAAATGTATCTCCGAGATAATTTGCATTTCTTCCCGAATCTCAAAGTTCCTATAGTAGGAGACACCTTCACGAATACCTTATCTCATTCCTTAAAATGCAAGCCCCTTCGGTAAGAGTCTGCGTAACTCTTCTGTCTACTCCGAGCTACCTTCAGACGTTCTTGGATCAACTTGACTTTGTCACTGGTCTCACTCACTATAGTCGGTCCATGAAAACTGCGAATACCTATTTCTTCCCAATAGACTGGAGTTCTACACCTCCTACCATACAATGCCTCAAAAGGCGCCATCCCAATGCTCGAATGATAACTGTTGTTGTAGGCGAACCTCCAAAGCGGTAGGGTCTCATCCCATTGATTCTTGAAATCTAGCACACAAGCTCGGAGCATATCCTCAAGGGTCTGAATTGTCCTTTCCGACTGATTGTCTGTTTGTGGGTGATACGCTGTGCTGAACTTAAGCTTCGTTCCCATATACTCATGCAAAGTCTTCCAGAATCCTGAGATGAATCTGCTATCTCTGTCCGAAGTAATGGAGACTGGCTGCCCATAACGGCTGACAATCTTGTTGACAAACAACTCCGCGAGAGGTAAGATAAGCATTTTTTCTCCGGTCTTCATAGGAATAAAATGAGCTGATTTAGTAAGGCGGTCCACAATGACCCATATAGCGTTATTCTCTTTTCTGGTTCTTGGCAATCCCGAGATGAAATCCATGGTGATATATTCCCACTTCCACTCCGGGATCTCTAATGGTTGCAACAACCCTGGAGGTCTTTGATGCTCTGCCTTCACCAACTGACACGTCATACAATGGGACACGAATACCACTATTTCTCTCTTCATGTTGTTCCACCAAAATTTCCCCTTCAAGTTCTGGTACATCTTCGTGCTACCCGGATGCATAGAGTACTTCGTGCTGCGCGCCTCTGTCATGATGTCATTCTTCAAATCTTCAATATTGGGCATGCATAGACGAATCACGATAGTATAAGACTCCATCTACAATACGAAAGTCAGGACAATTTGCTATGTGTTCTGAAATCTTGGCCAACTCTGGATCTTGCGATTGGTCATCCTTGATCTTCCGAATGAACAAGGGTTCAAACACGGACATGTTGGCTAACATCACTCCTTCGTTTAGGGGCTGAAAATCTACACCCAACTCTTCAAATTGTTGAAAGAAGCAAATAACTCTTAGGCTTGCCACACTTGCTGACTTCCTACTTAAGGCATCGGCTACTACATTTGCCTTCCCCGGGTGCTACTTGATCGGAAAATCATAATATTTGATATATTCCATCCATCTTCTTTGTCTCATATTCAACTCCTTCTCAGAGAACAAATACTGTAAGCTGCGGTGATCGGAGTGGACTTCAAATTTCTCTCCGTAGAGGTAATGTCTCCACATCTTTAAAGCAAAACGACCGCTGCTAACTCTAGATCATGCGTTGCATAGTTTTTCTCATGGTCTTTCAACGTTAGGATCCATAAGCAACGACTTTTCTATCTTGCATCAACACACAACCGAGTCCTATATTCGAAGCATTTGTAAAAATAGTATAACCGCCGCTCTCGGCTGGTAAAGTGAGGACTGGTGCCGAAGTCAATCTCCTTTTCAACTCTTGGAAGCTGGCCTCACATTGGTCTGTCCACACATAAGGTGCATTCTTCTTGGTCAACTTCGTCAATGAAGCTGCAATCGATAAAAATCCCTGCACAAATCTTCGATAGTAACCCGCCAATCCCAGAAAACTTCTGATTTCTGATACATTCTTCGGCCTTTCCCACTTCACCACTGCATCTATCTTGGCTGGGTCCATTGATAATCCTTTTTTGGAAATGATATGACCCAAAAATGCGACTTCTTCAAGCCAAAATTCGTACTTGGTGAGCTTTGCATACAATTGATTGTCTCTTAGAAGTTGCAATGCTATCCTTAAATGCTCTTCATGCTCTTCTCTAGACTTAGAGTACACCAAAATGTCATCAATAAACACCACTGTAAATTGGTCTAAGTACTCCGTAAATATTTTGTTCATCAAAGCCATGAATACTGCCGGTGCATTCGTCAGTCCAAATGGCATCACTAGAAACTCATAGTGTCCATATCTCGTCCAAAACGCCGTCTTTGATACATCTGAATCTCTAACTCTCAGTTGATGGTAACCGGATCTTAGATCGATCTTCGAAAAGTAAGCAGCACCTTGCAATTGGTCAAACAATTCATCTATCCTTGGCAACAGATACTTGTTCTTGATGGTAGCTTGGTTCAATTTCCGGTAATCCATACACATTCTCATGGAGCCATCTTTCTTCTTCACGAATAAAACTGGAGCTCCCCAAGGTGAGATGCTCGGTCTAATAAAACATTTATCCAACAATTCTTGCAATTGAATCTTCAACTCTCCTAATTCAGCTGGAGCCATTCTATATGGTGCAATAGATATCGGAGCGGTCCCCAGTAACAACTCAATGGTGAAGTCAATCTCCCTAACAGGTGGTAAACTTGGGATTTCTTCTAGAAAAATGTCTGGGAATTCGCAAACAATTGGGATCTCCTCCACCCCTTGGAATCGTTTATCCTCCGTGTTAAACGCCAAATAGCCTTCGCATCCACTTCTCATTAGTCTATCAGCCTTCAACGCTGAGATAAACCTTGGATAAAAATTCCTCCTCTCTCTTTGAAACAATACTCCTGCTGGGGTCTCCTCTAATTTGAACGTGAGGGTCTTATGGAAACAGTCCATCGGAGCATGGTACCTTGTTAACTGTTCCATCCCTAGAATGATATCAAAATCGTACATCTCCAACAAAATGAGATTCGCCGGTAACACCACATCTCCTATCTTAATAGCACATCTAGGATAATACTTCCTACACACAACTTGTTTGCCTACGGGGGTGGACACTATCAACACATACTCAAGTTCTCTAGTAGGCATATCAATCAACTTAGAAAATTTTGGAGACATGAAAGTGCGTAGAGCCAGGGTCAAACAAAATCTTAGCTTCAAATCCACAAACTAGGAGTGTACCTTCCACCACTTTATCTGCCGCCTCTGCATCAGCTTGGTTAATTGCATACACTTGTCCTCGCTGCTGAGGCCTGATATAAGCTTGTTACTGCCTTCCTTGCTGTGCATTCCTATTCTGCTGAGGAGGACGCTGATTCTGATTCTGTCCTTGCTGATGAGCTTGCTGCTGCTGTGGAGGTCTATACTGTTGCTGTGGAGCCTGCTGCTGGAGTGGCCTGGGCTAGTTCTGTACTGCTAGTGCATTCTGGGGTGGTGCCTGGCACTGTGCTCCTTGTTGTTGCTGATTCTGTCTGTTGCCTTGTCCAACGAGCCTTGGGCAATCCTTGAGCTGGTGCGCCATAGAACCACATCTGAAACATGCTCCCGTTACTCCCCGACACTGAGAAACATCATGGTTCTTACCACAATGCATACAAACCACTTGTCCTTGGGCATTCTGATCCTGCCTCTGAGCTTGTTGGTCTTGCCTCTACCTCTTGTTCTGATGGTTCCTCTGTTGGTTGTTTTGTTGATGAGTCTGAGTCCTTCCTTGGATCTTAAGGATCTTGTTGTTTAGTTTCTCAAATTTATAGGCCCTTCCCACAGCCTCTTCAAAAGTGGCAGGTGGTACAACACCCATGGCATCCCTCTCAATGATCGGGTTAAGTCCTTCAAGGAACTTCGCTATCTTTTTCTCCATGGTGTCAATTAATTCGGGGGCATATCGAGACAATCTCTCGAATTTCGTGAGGTACTCTTGGATGGTCATGCTACCTTGCACGAGCTACTGAAATTCAATGGCTTTTTGCCTCTTCACATGCATCGGTACATACTTATCACTAAATTGCCTCTTGAAACTTGTCCAAGCCTCTGCGTCTACTATAGTCCTATGCTCAGCCTTGACTGTTTTCCACCATATATCCGCTAGACCGATGAACATGGAAGCGGTGAGTTGCACTTGCTGCCTACCTGTACATCTAAATACCTCAAAGATGTTCTCCGTATGCTCTAACCAGTCATCTGCAGCTAATGGGTCCTCATGCCCAGTGAACTCCTTAGGACCTCTCTTCCTAAACCTTTCAAACAATGCATTGGGGTCGTGCTTCCGATTGTTAATCACTATTTGAGGGCCTAGAGGTTGCGCTGGTGCCGGTTCAGGCCTCCTTTCTAACACCTCTAACAACTGCCTCTGCATCAGAGTCATCTCTCTAGCATGCTCTTCATCCTTCCTGGCCATTTGCTCTTGTAATCTGACTTGATTTTCATTGGCTTGACGTTGCTCGTCTAGCATTGCTTGCATCATCTGCTGAAATTGGTTCTGCATGTTGGGATCAGGAGTACCGTTCTCTAGAGGTCCTGTATGTGCACTATTGCTCGCGGTGGGATTGTCGAGTACGGGTCTTTTACGAGGTGGCATATCACTGTAAAACAAATTGTTAGTACATAAAATCATATAAGGGTCACACATTGCTCACATGAGTCTAACTAACGAAAAGTCTAACGAATCCTCGCCACGTCCTTAGGATTTCTACTATCTTTTAATAGCCTGAAACACGTCTTGCTTTGATACCAGTCTGTCACGACCCTGGACCGAGATCCGGGCCGCGAGTATGGGTGGTGATGTGAACATACATTAACAATGATTATACATTCACTTAATTTCCCACAGGTTTCCGCAGCGAGGATTTCACACACTCATAAAACATTTACATTGGTGCGGAAGCGTATAGCAAATCAAATTCTTGATCCATCCTCATCATATAAGACTGATAAATACATAAGTGTGACATGATGTCAGAGTGAGCAATAATTTCATTGGCTTAACCCAAAATATAAAGTTAGAGGTTTAAACAGAAGCTAGTTACTTAAACATTCCCCAAAAATAATGGCCAACAAAGGCCAGTACAACCAAAAGTAAATCAAAATTAAACCAATGATCCCCAAAAATATGTTCGTAACTCAAAGCTCAGACCAATGTCTACATGACAGTGTCAGCTTGCCACTCGACTAAGCGCTGCGGTTCACCGACCGCCTCCTCTGGCTCCTCCTCATACGCAATAACGGGGGCTGGACCTGAGTACCGCAAAAATGGGTCAAACACGACGGTCTGGCAGGTGGGTGAATAGATAATACCATTTAAGAAAACAGTGCATAACTGAAAACATAATGAAAACTTACTAAAACAACAATTATAATAAAACAGTATGCATTGATTTTATAAAGTACAATGCAAGATAAATCATGAAGGTACAAGGAATAGGAACTGACAAGATGGCATCCACACTGAAGCTAAATCCTCCATCACTAGTATGATGAGAGCACACTAAAGGTGTTGGTCTCGAAGCACACGAGGTGACGAGAACCAACTATATACATATAATATACTGAGCAAAACCACAGCCGCGGAACCGGGTGACAGGACAGAACAGGATTCAGACTGCAGCTGACAGAAGCAAAAAGGGGGACCCCAAGTCGGTGGATCAAGCCGACAAGGTCGTCCAAGCTTAGTGGTGCCGACTCATAGGTTAAAACACATTCAAAACATATACATATCTATGGGGAGTGTATAACACTCAAAGCAAACTGAATTGAAGGCTCGAAGGCGCATTTAACACAATTAGCTCTTATCAAAATGCATAAGGTTGATCACATGCTCAAATTACAGATTTCAGTGGTTTTGAAATGCCACTTGTACTATTACGCAAAAACTGTCGAAAACGTATGAAGTTTGATAAACGCAAACACTATGGACACCCACATATTTCCGAAACATACATTGGGGTTTCAGGATTTAAACAATAGGTATAAGAGTCTCGTATGTCGATTAGAGTTCATGACGTGGTACTCCGGAAGGTTTGAGACATCCCGAAATCCTTTTACAAATTGATAAGTCCATTGCCCACAACAAATCTCCGAAAATTGGAGTCCTATCCCAAATCAATCTCGACATAACCTCTTGTTCCTCCATATCATAGTAGGGCTCCAAACCAACCTCACTGGACCTTAGAATAATCTTTTGATCATGTTTGGAAACTGCCCAGAAATTCTTTACAGTTCCCTCGAGCGAACTAGAAGGCTAGTTCGAGCGAACAACATTTTGGGAGGGGTTCGCTTGAGCGAACTAGTCCGAGTCAGGAACGGTCGAGCGAACAGTTAGGATGGCTCGAGCGAACAACTCTTTGGAAGGGGTTCGCTCGAGCGGATATGAGTTTGCCCGAGCGAACTACTTCGAATCAAGAAAGGTTGAGCGAAGAAAAGTGCAGGCTTGAGCGACCAAGGTTCCGGGAGGGGTTCGCTCGAGCGATGTAGAGTTCGCTCGAGCGAACTGCTCCGGAACAGGAGAGCTCGAGCGAAGTATGTGGTTGGCTCAAGCGAATAAGGTTCTGTGAAGGGTTCGCTCGAGCGAACTGCTTTAGAAACACCCTATTTCATCAGTCCGAACCTCAACTTCTCTTCTATTCAAAACCCCATTCAAACGACCCTTTGACACAACATTTATGGCTGGCCATCCATCTACCACGTCTAGTCGTCCAAGAACCAACCATTACAACTCAAAAACCACATCCCTCCTCCTATCACATCTCATCCAATTCATGATGATAACAACTCCATTCAAAGCAATAAATGACTAACATAAATAAAGATGTAAAGGAAGATAAAAATGACTTTTAATGAAAAGCAATGCATACACATGTTTCCAAAAGATTAAATAGAAGGTGATACTCATCAAACATTCCCTGCATGCTTATATAAACCATAGGTCATAAATGTAAGACCCCGCCCCGAGAGTTTCCGATTAGTGTTAATTAAGACGTATTTTAGCTATAAGTGAGATTAGTGGAATTTGGTTAAATCTGGATTAGAATAGCCTTTTATAGCTTTGCATTATTTTGGAAACTCTTTTGATTTCGTGGGGCCCTTTGGGGGTTCCTTTATTGTGTTTTGATTAGTTTTGGAATTTATTTAATAATTCTATAAATCTGTAATTTGCTTTGTTTAATGTATTTTATGATTCCCGACAACTTTCGTATTTGCTCTGTTCCCGTTCGAGACCTCTAGACCCTACTTTTCTAAGGATAGGGGTAAAACAGTCTTTTTACACAAAATATAGACATTATTTTCAATGTCTTCGAAACCCGTAAAATATATACTTTTTGGAAACTAGAAATTTCGGCGAACAGTTCTTCCTTCTTCGCCAAATCCATCCGAGGCCCAGAAGTCGATGTTTTTAATCCCACAAGATTCTTTAGTAGTGGGACCCATCACCACTTTCTATAAGAGGAGTCTTCTTCTCTTCTCCCTTTTTCTTGCAACTTTCTTGAGATAGAGGTGAGTTCCAGCCACCTAGGGTTTACTCCCTTTTCTTCTTGCTTCTCCATCTCCAAATCGATACCAACCTATTGCTAAGAGAGAAATGGAGACCATCTTCTCCTTCCTCTCCATGAAGGCTTCACATTGGTACCATTTGTAGAGAAACCACGCACTCCAAAGCCATTGTTGAGCAAGCTTGGTGTTTTTGAAGACTTTCCATGTAAGCTCTTTCTCCTATCTCTTAGATTTGTATTCTTCTAGCCACGGAGGTGCTTCACCTTGATTATTGGAAGCTATTCCCTTTTATTTCTTGATTTTGACATTCTAGGGTTTGTGATGGATGTCATTTTCGGAGATTTTGTGTAGATTGTGGATTTTGAGCTAGAGAGTGTGCTTAGAGCTTGATTAGCATATTTGGAGACCAAGGCAAGTGAATGAATGGGTTTGATTTGAATGAGTTCTTGTTTTATTGAAAATGTGGATTTTACAATTCATCTTCCCCTAGTTTCCTATGTTTCATAATGCTTTTTGGAGATATACTTATTGATAAGATTTCCTCTTAATTAGTTTTATGAGAATGTATGCATTCATTTACTAAAGCTTGTTTTGCCATTATGGATTTCATAAATGAGACTTGTACTTGCATTGAATGGGGTTTGTATTGGAAGGAGAATTAATGCCTTGATGGAAGGATGGTTGGAGAATAGGATTAGATGTTGAATGGAAGGGAATAGACCCATTTCATGTCAGGAAATGGATGAAGTCAAAGTGGAATGGTTTGGGAAAGAAAGAGCATAAATCTGCACCTAATGTGTAGTTCCCGCAACTGGGCGGTCACCTTAGCGGCTAGCCAACTCAGATTCGGTTACAAACATAGAATGCTGTATTTTAGCAGGTGAACCGCGGTCAGCCCCGCGGTCAGACAGCGGCTAACCGCCGAACCCATCGGCGGCTATCCGCCATATAACCACCCTGTGACCGCCATGTAGCCGAAATGCTTGGTCAGAAACACAGAATGCTATATTTTCGCAGGGTGAACCCCGGTCAGCCTCGAGGTCAGCCAACGGTTAACCGCCGAACTCCTCGGCGGCTAACGGCCAGTTAACCGACAGGTGACCGAATAATTTCACCCAGAATTCCTGAGTCTTTTCTATCGTTTTCATATATGCTATTTAAAGGTTTGGATGGGTTGTTCTGATGCCCTACCACCTTAGAAAGACCCAGGGGATGGCATAAGGAGATCGACTTAAAAAGAAACTCCATTTCGGAAATGTATTGGGAATTTTGGATTCATCAACTTGCATAAGGAAACTTGGTATGTCCTCTATCATTCGAGTACCATACTAAGGGCAATAATAGACATACAAGATCTTTATACATGTTGTCTGAATACGGAAGCCTGTATAAGGATTCATTGCATTGTTTTACTCAGATTATATGTATCCTTACCCGATATCACTGGTTTTATCTCAAACTCTGATTTATGCACCTGACATGTCTTGCTAGCCCCGTTTATGCATGAAAAGATAATGATATGAAATGTGTGCCTACGAGCACCGTGCCTCGCTTGCATGAGTGTTTTATATTGATATAGTTATATACATGTTTTGATTTCTCGTGTAACTTATGAGTCGGCACTACTAAGCTTGGACATCCTTGTCGGTCTAATCAACTGACTTAGGCCTCCCCCTTGTTCTCCCGCCAATTGCAACTTGGATCCTGTCTTGCCCCGTTACCCGGTTCCGCTGCCGTAGTCTTGTCTAGCTATATGTATATGTATATAATGTTGGTTCTTGTCACTTCGTGTGCTCGAGCCCAACGTACTGAATGTGCTCTCATCACATTAGTGATAGAGAGGATTTAGCTTTAGTGTGGTTGCCATCTAGTCAGTTCCTGTACCTTGAATATCCTACATGATTTATATTGCATCTGTACTTTAAATGAACCATGCATCCTATTTTATGACAGTTATTGTTTTAATAAGATTTCGTTACGTTTAAGATGTGCTTTGATTTCTTTCTTGGTATTATCTATTCACCCACCTGCCAGACTATCGTGTCTGACCCATTTTTGTGCTACTCAGGTCCAGCCCCCGTTATTACCTTTGAGGAGAGCCAGAGGAGGCGGTCGGCGAACTGCAACGATTAGTGGAGTGGCAAGCTGACAATGTCATTTAGACATTTGGTTTAGGTTTGAGCTGCGTAACATTTTGGTGAGATTATAGAATGACACATGATTTATACTTTTGGTTGTACTGGCCTTTGTTGGCCATTATTTTTGGGGAATGTTAACTTACTTAATCTTTTGTTTAAACTCTAACTTTATATTTTGGGAATGCCAATGATATCACTGTTCACTCTGACATCTTGTCACACATATGTACTTATCAGTCTTATATAATGAGAATGGATTAAGAATTTGATTTGCTACACGCTTCCGCACCAATGTAAATGTTTTGTGAGTGTGTGAAATCCTCACCGCGGAAACCTGTAGGAGATTAAATGTGTATATTCATATAATCATCATCATCATTCATCCACCTTGTCGCGGGCTCGGATCCCGGTCCGGGGTCGCAACAATAAAGAAAAATAATAACGAAAATTCAAATGATATATGGAATCATCCCTTTATTCTATTCCACCACTTGCCTTGGCTCCAAAAATGCTAAACCACTCTAAGCACTTCTCCCAAGCTTAAATTCCACAATCTACACAAAAACCCCCAAAATGACATTCATTTCAAACCCTAAAATGGCAAAACAAGGAATAGGAAGAGAGAGCTTCCAAAAATGAAGATGGAGACTCTCTAGGACTTGGAGAAGCATAATCTAGAAGATAGAAAGGATCACTTACATGAAAGGTCCTCAAATGGCAAGAAGTTACTCAAAGTAGGTCCTAGAGTGGAGGTCTTCTTTTGAAAATGATACCAATAGAAAGCCTAGAAGGAGAGGAAGAAGATTGCAACCTCCATTTCTTCTTTAGCAAGAGTTTGAGAGTGATTGAGAGATGAAAAAGCAAGAAACAAGGTAGCAAAACCCTAGGGCTGGAACCTCTCTTTTTCTCATTGAGAGTTGCAAGAAAAGGAAGAAGGAAGAAGACTCTTCTTTATATAGACAATGGCCATGGGTCCCACAACTTACTCAACTTCTAGGGTTGAAAACATCACTCTACGGGCTTCGAACAGATTTGATGAAGAAGGAAGAATTGATCATCAAAATTTCTACTTTCCAAAAAGTATATATTTCATGGGTTTCGGAGATATTGAAATTAGTGTCCAAATTTTGTGCAAAAAGACTGTTTTACCCTTATCATTAGCAAAGTAGGGTTTAGAGGTCTAGAATGGAAACAAAGCAAATACAAAAGTTGTTGGGAACAATAAAATAAGTCAAAGGGCGCAAAATATAGATTTTTCCAAATATCACACAAATCCTAAAAATCACGCAAAACACAATAAAGGAACCCCCAAAGGGCACCAATAAATCAAAGAGTTATCAAAATAATTCAAAACTATAAAAAGCTATTCTAATCCAGATTTAACCAGATTCCACTAATCTCACTTATAGCTAAAGCACATCTTAATTAACACTAATCGGAAACTCTCAGGGCGGGGTCTTACAGGCGGTGGCCCTAAGGGACTTTGGTCACCATGTAATGGTGGTTGTCACAGACTTTTTGTAAGACCCCGACCCCTAATTTTCGTGATTAGTGTGTTTTTAGCTGTGGGTTAGTTCTCTAAGTGAGATTTGATCTTAATTGAGTTAGATCGTGGCTTATAATATTTTTCTATAGCTTTGGGGAATTTTGAGGGCGGTTGGACCAGGTCTGATAGCCCGGGGATGTCTTGGGCTGTACGTGTCAGTGTTGGGGATTGTTCTTGATTTTGAAAAATTACAATTTTGGTTTCTTTTGATAGGTCAAATCAGATCCAACAACTTTTGTGTTTAGACCTACCCCATTCGAAACTCAGAAAATCAGTTTTTCAGCCCGAGGGGCAAAACAGTCTTTTTACATTTAAATCTGAGCCCAAATTTCAAATTTTGAAAATCATGTCAAAAATGTACTTTTTGAAAAGTAGATTTTATGTGGATCATTTTAGTCTTCTTCGTCGAGTCCATCCGAAGCCCAGAAACCCATGTTTTGGCCCAAAAAGGGTAAAATTGTCTTTTCACACCTAAAATTGGACCCAATTTTCGAAATCTCAAAAATATGTCAAAAGTATATTTTTTTTTAAAACTAGATTTTTGAAGGATCATTTTGTTCTTCTTCGTCGATTTTACCCGGGACCGACAAACATGAGTTTTAAAGCTTTGAAGCTTTAAGGGCCATTGGGGCCCACAACTTGCCCATTTATATAAGAACCCACGTTGGCTCCTTTCACCTTCTTCTTCATTTTCATTTCTCTGCTGCAACGAAACCAAAGAAGACTTCTTCTTCTTCTTGTCTTCTCTCTCCTCTTGCATGTTAATGAAACCAAGCTCAAAGTGAAGAACAAATTCCACCAACCTTCTCCCCATCTTTCAAGCTTCAAAAGGGTACTGTTTTTGGGGGATTTCAGCTGGGCTTTCTCTCTTCTCCAAACTCTTCTTCTTGTATAGAGCTTCTCAAGGTTAGCAATGGATACCTCTTCTCAAATCTGGTTTTTATTGGACCAAGTAGAGCCTCTTCTCATACATGCATGGATTCTTTTTAAGAACTCCATTGTTTTTTTTTTTTAAGTTTTGTGGATTTTGAAATGGGCTCTTCCATGGGTTTGGTGTAGGATTTCAACTGGCTCTGTAGGAGTTGTTTAGAGTGAACTTGAGACCCATTTCAGCTTGAGGCAAGTGAATAATCAGTTTCTTTTGAATGCATGCAAATCTGAAACTGTTTTTATTGAAATTCTGATTTGAAATATGTTGTTTTCTTCACTGGTTTATTGCATTCAAATCTGCAATTTTTGTGTTCATTCGGTATGCAAATTTCTGCAGTTTTGTGTCCAATTCATGTGCAATTGTGTTCAGATTTTTGCAGGATTTTAATGTGCAATGGTGTTCAGATTTTTGCAGAATTTTAGACTACAATTATATTCAGGTTAGGTGCAGATTTTTACAACTTTTAATGTTCAAATTATGTGCAGATTTCTACTACTTTTAATGTTCAGATTTTGTGCAGATTTATACGACCTTTAGAGTTCAGTTCTTGTTCAGATTTCCGTAACTTTTAATGTTCAGATCTTGTTTAGATTTCTGCAACATGTAGTGTTCAGTTTTATGTTCAGATTTCTGCATATTATTTTAATGTTCAGCTATGTTCAGATTTATGCAAATGTTTTAATGTTTCAGCTAGATTCAGAACTCTGCAATTGTTTTAATGTTTTAGCTAGACTCAGATTTCTGGAGTTGATTTAATGTTTCAGTTATGTGAAAAATTCTGCACTGCTGAAATTCAGAATTCTGCACTGCTTAGATTCAGAATTCTGCACTGCTGAAATTCAGAACCCTGCACTGCTGAAATTCAGAATTCTGCACTGCTGAAATTAGTTGTTTCCTGCATTGATCTATTGCATTCAAATCTGAACCTGTTTTCAAAAAATTCTGGTTTCAAATATTTGTTTCCTACAATTGCATTCAAATCTGAAATTGTTTTCTTGAAATTCTGATTTGAGATATGTTGTTTCCAGCATTGTTTTATTTGGTTATGAAAGTATGAATTCGAATTATTTTTGAAATTCTGTATTTTTCACTGGTGTTGAGTCTTAGTTGTTATTTGTTAATGGATATTGGAGTGGAATTGGAGCAGTAGAGTTCACTGTTGGTACCAAGGAGGTTCTGTGACCAGTTCGCTCGAGCCAACTTTTGTTCGCTCGAGCTAACTGTTCCGGGCTCGGAATGACCATCTTCCGGAAGCCATAACTTTTGAATCGTTCATCAGAATTTTGAGTTCTATATACCGTTGGAAAGCTCTCGAAGCAAGGAATCCAATGGTATACTATGCATAATGATCAAAGGCTGACAAAGAAAGTGGATATTTTGATCAATGAAAAACTAGAATATGTTTAGGGGCTTTTGTCTTGATATTGTGTACTTGGAAATCTGAAATGTTGTTTACCTTCAGAGGCACCAATCCTCTTTTAATTCCAACATTTGGGTTTCAATTACATAAGAATCGAATGAAGGGCCTTAGCATATACTTGAAAGTATGTTTTCAGAAACTTAGTCTTGACATGAAGAATATTACTTTGCACTTGTTTTGACTTACAATCATTGGTTTCGTTCGGGTATTGTTTTGCACTTGTTTTGACTTGCAAGTATCAGTTTTGTTTCGGGTATTGTTTTGCACTTGTTTTAAGTTACAAGTATCAGCTTTGTTTCAAATTGTTTTAAGAATCCAAAGGGGGACTACTTAGTGTGCTTCGACATGCTTATAGCTTATGCTACCTTGTTTTGTCTTGCATGCACCGTCCACCCCGTGTGGTCGATGAGGGAAATGTGAGAACTTGGTCCGGGCGGCACCCTTAATCACGGGGCGTAGCGTGTCAACCACGGGCCTCAAACGGCTAGTCTCCATTAGTTTTGAGCATTCAAATATAAGAACTTGGTCCGGGCGGCACCCTTAACCACGGGGCGTAGCGTGTCAACCATGGGCCTCAAACGGCGAGTGTCTATTAGTTTTGTGCATTCATGAATTCTGTTGAATACCACTGAGCTTGGACTGCCCTCTCAGTCTGATCCACTAGTTAGGGGGTCCTTAAACATAAGGACTATCTGCAGATAAGTCGTGTATTTATACACATTTTTGTTTTGTTCCGGTTCCGCGGCAGGTTTTCCCGCCCACCTTGTGTGGCTCAGGCTTTCGTTTCGTTTCACCTATCTTGCTTTGTCTTTGCTTGCTCTTGTCATCATGTATGATAGAGAAAGGATGAGCTCAATGTGGATTTACGAATCATGATGATTTCTCGTAATCATGCTAGCTTTGTCTTGCATTTTGTTCATGTACTATTTGAAAATTTATTAAATGGTTTTAAATGCTAGACCACATGTACTCATGAAACTTTTGCCTCATATCTCGTTCGTGGACTTTTGTTTTCTTGAAGTGTATATCGTTCAAGCATCGTTTCAAGATTTGTAAACAATTTTAAATTCAGTATATGGTTTCTTATAAATTTTAAATGATTCATACTCATGCTTAAATTGATCACCCGCCAGACCGTCGTGTCTGACCTTGTTTGTTTGGTGCCTTAGGTAGCA